>CM059576.1:515211-1715211 GCA_030386875.1 Morinoia aosen
GGGTGGTGAGGGTAATGGGGGTAGTGAGGGTAATGGGGGTGGTGAGAGTAGTGGAGAGTAGTGAGGGTAATGGGGAGTAGTGGAGGGTAGTGAGGGTAATAGAGTAGTGGAGGTTGTGAGGGTAATAGAGTAGTGGAGGTAGTGAGGGTAATAGAGTAGCGGAGGTAGTGAGGGTAATAGAGTAGTGGAGGTAGTGAGGGTAATGGAGAGTAGTGGAGGTAGTGAGGGTGATGGAGAGTAGTGGAGGTAGTGAGGGTAATGGAGAGTAGTGGAGGTAGTGAAGGTAATGGAGAGTAGTGGAGGGTAGTGAGGTAATGGAGAGTAGTGGAGGGTAGTGAGGGTAATGGAGAGTAAGTGGAGGTAGTGAGGGTAATTGGGAGTTGTGGAGGTAGTGAGGGTAGTAGGGGTAGTGGGGGTAGTGAGGGTAGTAGGGGTGGTGGAGGGTAGTGGAGGTAGTGAGGGTAGTAGGGGTGGTGGAGGTAGTGGAGGTAGTGAGGGTAGTAGGGGCGGTGGAGGGTAGTGGGGGTAGTGAGGGTAGTAGGGGTGGTGGAGGTAGTGAGGGTAGTAGGGGTGGTGGAGGTAGTGAGGGTAGTAGGGGTGGTGGAGGTAGTGAGGGTAGTAGGGGTGGTGGAGGTAGTGGAGGTAGTGAGGGTAGTAGGGGTGGTGGAGGTAGTGGAGGTAGTGAGGGTAGTAGGGGTGGTGGAGGTAGTGAGGGTAGTAGGGGGGTGGAGGTAGTGGAGGTAGTGAGGGTAGTAGGGGTGGTGGAGGTAGTGAGGGTAGTAGGGGGTGGTGGAGGTAGTGGAGGTAGTGAGGGTAGTAGGGGTGGTGGAGGTAGTGGAGGTAGTGAGGGTAGTAGGGGTGGGTGGGGGTAGTGGAGGTAGTGAGGGTAGTAGGGGTGGTGGAGGTTTGTGGAGGTAGTGAGGGTAGTAGGGGTGGTGGAGGTAGTGGAGGTAGTGAGGGTAGTAGGGGTGGTGGAGGTAGTGGAGGTAGTGAGGATAGTAGGGGTGGTGGAGGTAGTGAGGATAGTAGGGGTGGTGGAGGTAGTGAGGGTAGTAGGGTGGTGGAGGTAGTGGAGGTAGTGAGGGTAGTAGGGGTGGTGGAGGTAGTGGAGGTAGTGAGGGTAGTAGGGGTGGTGGAGGTAGTGAAGGTAGTGAGGGTAGTAGGGGTGGTGGGGGTAGTGGAGGTAGTGAGGGTAGTAGGGGTGGAGGGTAGTGGAGGTAGTGAGGGTATTAGGGGGTGGTGGGGGGTAGTGGAGGTAGTGAGGGTAGTGGAGGTAGTGAGGGTAGTAGGGGTGGTGGAGAGTAGTTGAGGTAGTGAGGGTAGTAGGGGTGGTGGAGGGTAGTTGAGGTAGTGAGGGTAGTAGGGGTGGGGGGGGTAGTGGAGGTAGTGAGGGTAGTAGGGGTGGTGGAGGGTAGTGGAGTAGTGAGGGTAGTAGGGTGGTGGAGGTAGTGGAGGTAGTGAGGTAGTAGGGGTGGTGGAGGTAGTGAGGGTAGTAGGGGTGGTGGAGGTAGTGGAGGTAGTGAGGGTAGTTGGGGTGGTGGAGGTAGTGGAGGTAGTGAGGGTAGTA
This sequence comes from Morinoia aosen, assembly GCA_030386875.1. Taxonomy (NCBI): domain Eukaryota; kingdom Metazoa; phylum Arthropoda; class Malacostraca; order Amphipoda; family Talitridae; genus Morinoia; species Morinoia aosen. The sequence continues at coordinate 516,779 of CM059576.1, forward strand.
GGGGTGGTGGAGGTAGTGGAGGTAGTGAGGGTAGTAGGGTGGTGGAGGTAGTGGAGGTAGTGAGGGTAGTAGGGGTGGTGGAGGTAGTGGAAGTAGTGAGGGTAGTAGGGGTGGTGGGGGTAGTGGAGGTAGTGAGGGTAGTAGGGGGGGAGGGGTAGTGGAGGTAGTGAGGGTAGTAGGGGTGGTGGGGGGTAGTGGAGGTAGTGAGGGTAGTGGAGGTAGTGAGGGTAGTAGGGGTGGTGGAGAGTAGTTGAGGGTAGTGAGGGTAGTAGGGGTGGTGGAGGGTAGTGGAGGTAGTGAGGGTAGTAGGGGTGGTGGAGGGTAGTGGAGGTAGTGAGGGTAGTAGGGGTGGTGGAGGGTAGTTGAGGTAGTGAGGGTAGTAGGGGTGGTGGGGGGTAGTGGAGGTAGTGAGGGTAGTAGGGGTGGTGGAGGGTAGTGGAGGTAGTGAGGGTAGTAGGGGTGGTGGAGGTAGTGGAGGTAGTGAGGGTAGTAGGGGTGGTGGAGGTAGTGAGGGTAGTAGGGGTGGTGGAGAGTAGTTGAGGTAGTGAGGGTAGTAGGGGTGGTGGAGGGTAGTTGAGGTAGTGAGGGTAGTAGGGGTGGTGGGGGGTAGTGGAGGTAGTGAGGGTAGTAGGGGTGGTGGAGGGTAGTGGAGGTAGTGAGGGTAGTAGGGGTGGTGGAGGGTAGTTGAGGTAGTGAGGGTAGTAGGGGTGGTGGGGGGTAGTGGAGGTAGTGAGGGTAGTAGGGGTAGTGGAGGTAGTGAGGGTAGTAGGGGTGGTGGGGGGGTAGTGGAGGTAGTGAGGGTAGTAGGGGTGGTGGAGGTAGTGAGGGTAGTAGGGGTGGTGGAGGTAGTGGAGGTAGTGAGGGTAGTAGGGGTGGTGGAGGTAGTGGAGGTAGTGAGGGTAGTAGGGGTGGTGGAGGTAGTGGAGGTAGTGAGGGTAGTAGGGGTGGTGGAGGTAGTGGAGGTAGTGAGGGTAGTAGGGGTGGTGGAGGTAGTGAGGGTAGTTGGGGTGGTGGAGGTAGTGGAGGTAGTGAGGGTAGTAGGGGTGGTGGAGGTTTGTGGAGGTAGTGAGGGTAGTAGGGGTGGTGGAGGTAGTGGAGGTAGTGAGGGTAGTAGGGGTGGTGGAGGTAGTGGAGGTAGTGAGGGTAGTAGGGGTGGTGGAGGTAGTGAGGGTAGTAGGGGTGGTGGAGGTAGTGGAGGTAGTGAGGGTAGTAGGGGTGGTGGAGGTAGTGAGGGTAGTAGGGGTGGTGGAGGTAGTGGAGGTAGTGGAGGTAGTGAGGGTAGTAGGGGTGGTGGAGGTAGTGGAGGTAGTGAGGGTAGTAGGGGTGGTGGAGGTAGTGAGGGTAGTAGGGGTGGTGGGGGTAGTGGAGGTAGTGGAGGTAGTGAGGGTAGTAAGGGTGGAGGGTAGTGGAGGTAGTGAGGGTAGTAGGGGTGGAGGGTAGTGGAGGTAGTGAGGGTAGTAGGGGTGGTGGGGGGTAGTGGAGGTAGTGAGGGTAGTAGGGGTGAAGGAGGGCGGTGAAGGGCTGGGTTGTCACAGAGCGCTTGAATTCATTCATGTTTGTATGTACAGTTACCGCAAAAAAGATTCGGACCAACCAGGACCTTAGACAAAAAGTGGCAGTTGCAAAGATAACATATGAATATTTGCATCTAACGTTCATAAACTCTTAATATTCAGATATGTTCCCGATGTTCTTGATGACGTCGTGTAGTGGTCATGGCGTGCTGTCGCTCTATGGCAGTGAAGTAACCCGCTCATATATCAGCGCACCACACTTTCTTGATTACACCAATGAGCTTAGCCACCCCTCCTCCTTCCTCTCCTTGGTACGCTCTTTTTGTAGCAGTTAGGGAGGCTTGAACTAACATTTAATCTAATCCAGTGGCTTAGGCACCCCTCCTCCTTCCTCTCCTTGGTACGCTCTTTATTTATCGGTTAGGGAGGTTTAAACTAACATGTAATCTAATCCAATGGCTTAGGCACCCCTCCTCCTTCCTCTCCTTGGTAAGCTCTTTATTTATCGGTTAGGGAGGTTTGAACTAACATGTAATCTAATCCAATGGCTTAGGCACCCCTCCTCCTTCCTCTCCTTGGTAAGCTCTTTATTTATCGGTAAGGGAGGTTTGAACTAACATGTAATCTAATCCAATGGCTTAGGCACCCCTCCTCCTTCCTCTCCTTGGTAAGCTCTTTATTTATCGGTAAGGGAGGTTTGAACTAACATGTAATCTAATCCAATGGCTTAGGCACCCCTCCTCCTTCCTCTCCTTGGTAAGCTCTTTATTTATCGGTAAGGGAGGTTTGAACTAACATGTAATCTAATCCAATGGCTTAGGCACCCCTCCTCCTTCCTCTCCTTGGTAAGCTCTTTATTTATCGGTTAGGGAGGTTTGAACTAACATGTAATCTAATCCAATGGCTTAGGCACCCCTCCTCCTTCCTCTCCTTGGTAAGCTCTTTATTTATCGGTAAGGGAGGTTTGAACTAACATGTAATCTAATCCAATGGCTTAGGCACCCCTCCTCCTTCCTCTCCTTGGTAAGCTCTTTATTTATCGGTAAGGGAGGTTTGAACCAACATGTAATCTAATCCAATGGCTTAGGCACCCTTCCTCCTTCCTCTCCTTGGTAAGCTCTTTATTTATCGGTAAGGGAGGTTTGAACTAACATGTAATCTAATCCAATGGCTTAGGCACCCCTCCTCCTTCCTCTCCTTGGTAAGCTCTTTATTTATCGGTAAGGGAGGTTTGAACTAACATGTAATCTAATCCAATGGCTTAGGCACCCCTCCTCCTTCCTCTCCTTGGTAAGCTCTTTATTTATCGGTTAGGGAGGTTTGAACTAACATGTAATCTAATCCAATGGCTTAGGCACCCCTCCTCCTTCCTCTCCTTGGTAAGCTCTTCATTTATCGGTAAGGGAGGTTTGAACTAACATGTAATCTAATCCAATGGCTTAGGCACCCCTCCTCCTTCCTCTCCTTGGTAAGCTCTTTATTTATCGGTTAGGGAGGTTTGAACTAACATGTAATCTAATCCAATGGCTTAGGCACCCCTCCTCCTTCCTCTCCTTGGTAAGCTCTTTATTTATCGGTTAGGGAGGTTTGAACTAACATGTAATCTAATCCAATGGCTTAGGCACCCCTCCTCCTTCCTCTCCTTGGTAAGCTCTTTATTTATCGGTTAGGGAGGTTTGAACTAACATGTAATCTAATCCAATGGCTTAGGCAATGATGACTATTTGTTTTAGGCAAATTTATTTTTTATTGCGTGCCGACAGATCTCTATCGGATTGAGATCAGGGCTATTTCCTTGCCTTTAGGGAACCATATAAAACACTTTGATTCCGACGTGCGCCACCAGTGGTACACGGAGGTAATTTTCCTAATGCCGCTGACCGACCAGTAGTCACAAACTCAATTTCCATAAATACTTAATCAAAGCTAAATGAAGGCACGATCCAGTTCATGTTTGGTATTCTCCAAACAGCTTACTACAATTGACTTTATATTTGAGTTTGGTATTGAACTTAATATTTAGTAGTCGCAGTCAAAGTGTTCATGCACTCGAGGCAAATCACAGGTGAGAAAAGCTGTAGCCCCAATTATTAATTATAGATTAAATGTTCGTTTAAGCCTCCCTTATCACTAAAAAAAGCGTCCCAAAGAAGGCAAGGAGGAAGGCACCATTTAGTATGGAGGTAAAGAAACGGGGATCTATGCAGAAGGGGCATAGAAGCAGTAAGTTGAGAAACAAGTTCATGAAACAAAATTAAAGTTGTAGAAGAAAGTAGTAGGTGCTGGAAAAACAGGACAGCAGTGAACCGGAAAAAAGTTGGTCCTTAACATAACGAAAGAATTTAATTTCAACAAAATGCAGGCTACCTAACCCTCAGCTTGGGCCCTCACTTTGTCCCCCAAGGAGCACTCATTCCCACATGTACAATAGTTGGTAGATGCATCTCGGTTCCGTATCATTTTACCGGGTAGGTCCGAATCTTTTTTGCGGTGACTGTTTATTAGTTCCCCTTCCTCAGTTTTCATGACTGTCCCGCATTAGTTTCCATGACTCGCCTAATTTCCACGACTGTCACCTAATTTCCATGACTCGCCTAATTTCCACGACTGTCACCTAATTTCCATGACTCGCCTAATTTCCACGACTGTCACCTAATTTCCATGACTCTCACTTGATTTCCATGACTGTCACCTAATTTCCATGACTCACACTTAATTTCCATGACTGTCACCTAATTTCCATGGCTGTCACCTAATTTCCACGACTCCCACCTAATTTCTTCCCCTTCCAGTGAGGAGTCGGACCGGTGTGCTGAAGAGGACCCCCGCATCGTGCTGTCCCCCCTGCGCACCCCCGACTGCTAGCCACCCCCTCCGGGTGGGGGGTGGGGGGCTGAGCTCGTAGGAAACGGATACCAAAAGAAACAAATTCTGTCACCGTGAAGAAAACTAGTTCGTTTTCTGTTGACGCATAGAAAACGAACTGAGGGGGACCGAAACAAAATGCAATGCTTTTTTCTTGGGGGTGGGAAGGCTAAGATTCAAGAAAGCAAATACAAGAAGAAAACGAAACTTTTTCTGTTGCCCTAAAGAAAAAAATATTTTCTGTTGACTCAAAAAAAACGCGTTCGTTTTCTGTTTACGTAAAGAAAACGAGCCGAGAGGGGGTACCGAAATAAAATGGAATGATGTGTCATGAGCTGTGTTTTTAGTTCAAATATTGATGCGTTGTGCTTTAAATAATAGTGAGAACTAATGTATGAATAGTGCAATTGTACGAATTGTAATGAAGAGCTAATAGGCATGACCTTACATGTTTTAGACAAATATAGGTTACCTAACCACAAGTTTTAATCGTAATCAACGGTGATATGTTGTTATTTGGACTATGTATTCAAAGTGTATGACGTGTGCCCATATATATGCCGTGTGAATGACAGAACATACCCGTAGATGTTAATATGAGCAATATGTTGAATCTAAATAGCCCAAATAGCTGTACAAATGTGGAAAAGTTTCACAATTTCCTCGAATAAACGAAAAAATAGAAATAATTAGTAAAAATAGGTGAAAAATTAGGAAAATTTTCACCTTTTCTCGGAATAAACGAGAAAAATAAGAATTAATAGTGAAAATAGGTGTAAAAATTTTGTAAAATTTCACACTTTCCCTAAATGATTTAGAAAAATGTCAATAATAGATTTAAAAGTTCAAAATGTAGAGGGTGTGTAGTGATCTATATCTTATATCACATGCATGCATGTGTGGGCGGGGGATTTAGTTAGTTGTGTTGCGTGTTGGTCTATATATACATATACATACATATATGTATATAGTGTGGGGTGCAGGTCAGGCGGGTGTGGGAGCCAGGTTTGTGTGTTTTGTTTTGCGTCTCTATTCCCATATTAGTTATTTGTGCTTATTCCGTGTTTTATTTTGTTTACCTATTCCTTGCCTTATGATTTGTACCTATTCCGTGCTTTGTTTTTTATCCCTATTCCATGTTTTAGTATGTTTTTGTTATTCCTCGCTTTGTTATGTACCTATTCCTTGCCTTTTGTTTGTACCTATTCCTTGCCTTTTGTTTGTACCTATTCCTCTCCTTTTCGTTCCTATTTCACCTTTTTACATGCCTTTTTGTACCTATTCCACTATTTTACTTGCCTTCTTGTACCTATTCCTCTATTTTACTTGCCTTCTTGTACCTATTCCTCTATTTTACTTGCCTTTTTGTACCTATCCCTCTATTTTACTTGCCTTTTTGTACCTATTCCTCTATTTTACTTGCCTTCTTGTACCTATTCCTCTATTTTACTTGCCTTCTTGTACCTATTCCTCTATTTTACTTGCCTTTTTGTACCTATCCCTCTATTTTACTTGCCTTCTTGTACCTATTCCTCTATTTTACTTGCCTTTTTGTACCTATTCCTCAATTTTACTTGCCTTTTTGTACCTATTCCTCTATTTTACTTGCCTTCTTGTACCTATTCCTCTATTTTACTTGCCTTCTTGTACCTATTCCTCTATTTTACTTGCCTTTTGTACCTATTCCTCTATTTTACTTGCCTTTTTGTACCTATTCCTCTATTTTACTTGCCTTTTGTACCTATTCCTCTATTTTACTTGCCTTTTTGTACCTATTCCTCTATTTTACTTGCCTTTTCCATTACTTCAGTTCCCTATTTAAATTTTGGGATTAAAATTTCGCTATTGTCGTATCTTGCTTGTTTCATGTACCCATTATGTCTTGCTTATTATTTGCCTGTTGCAGGGCACGCGCGAGGTGTGTGCACATCCAATTCACGTGTCGCACCTAACTTCCAAAACTATCACCTAACTTCCAAAACTATCACCTAACTTCCAAAACTATCACCTAACTTCCAAAACTATCACCTAACTTCCAAAACTATCACCTAACTTCCAAAACTATCACCTAACTTCCAAAACTATCACCTAACTTCCAAAACTATCACCTAACTTCCAAAACTATCACCTAATTTCCAATAATATAATACGGTACTCATAAGTGTTCTCTAAATTACGTGACTGCCTGCCAATTTCCACGACTAGCACCTAATTTCCATGACTAGCACCTAATTTCCATGAGTGTCGCCTAATTTCCACGACTGTCACTTAATTTCCACGGCTGTCACTTAATTTCCATGGCTGTCACTTAATTTCCATGGCTGTCACCTAATTTCTACGAGTGTCACCTCATTTCTATGACTCGCCTAATTAATTTCCACGGGTGTCACCTAATTTCCACGACTGTCACCTAATTAATTTCCACTAGTGTTACCTAATTTCCATGACTCCCCTAATTTCTACGACTTCTCTACTTTCTACCACTTCTCTACACTACATGACTAATCTACTTGCCATGACACGTCTAATTTCCACTAGTGTCCCCTAATTTCCGTCTTTTTAGTGCTTTTTATTATTTTTCCAGTATTATTGTCGGTTTGATTATTATGTATTTTTTTCGACGTTTTTGCTATTTTTTTTTTTGCGATAGTCGCTTCCATTGTTTTTTTTTTTGTTTTTGTTGAAAGACTTCCACATTTATTGTATACTGGCAGTTCTGTCCCTATACATGTACTGAGTACTGGTGTGTTGCCCCAGTACATGTACTGAGTACTGGTGTGTTGCCCCAGTACATGTACTGTGTACTGGTGTGTTGCCCCTGTACATGTACTGTGTACTGGTGTGTTGCCCCTGTACATGTACTGTGTACTGGTGTGTTGCCCCTGTACATGTACTGAGTACTGGTGTGTTGCCCCAGTACATGTACTGTGTACTGGTGTGTTGCCCCTGTACATGTACTGTGTACTGGTGTGTTGCCCCTTTACATGTACTGTGTACTGGTGTGTTGCCCCTGTACATGTACTGTGTACTGGTGTGTTGCCCCTGTACATGTACTGAGTACTGGTGTGTTGCCCCAGTACATGTACTGTGTACTGGTGTGTTGCCCCTGTACATGTACTGTGTACTGGTGTGTTGCCCCTTTACATGTACTGTGTACTGGTGTGTTGCCCCTGTACATGTACTGAGTACTGGTGTGTTGCCCCAGTACATGTACTGTGTACTGGTGTGTTGCCCCTGTACATGTACTGTGTACTGGTGTGTTGCCCCTGTACATGTACTGTGTACTGGTGTGTTGCCCCAGTACATGTACTGTGTACTGGTGTGTTGCCCCTGTACATGTACTGTGTACTGGTGTGTTGCCCCTGTACATGTACTGTGTACTGGTGTGTTGCCCTAGTACATGTACTGTGTACTGGTGTGTTGCCCCTTTACATGTACTGTGTACTGGTGTGTTGCCCCTTTACATGTACTGTGTACTGGTGTGTTGCCCCAGTACATGTACTGTGTACTGGTGTGTTGCCCCAGTACATGTTCTGTGTACTGGTGTGTTGCCCCAGTACATGTACTGTGTACTGGTGTGTTGCCCCAGTACATGTACTGTGTACTGGTGTGTTGCCCCAGTACATGTTCTGTGTACTGGTGTGTTGCCCCAGTACATGTACTGTGTACTGGTGTGTTGCCCCAGTACATGTACTGTGTACTGGTGTGTTGCCCCAGTACATGTACTGTGTACTGGTGTGTTGACCCAGTACATGTACTGTGTACTGGTGTGTTGCCCCAGTACATGTACTGTGTACTGGTGTGTTGCCCCAGTACATGTACTGTGTACTGGGATGTGCCCCAGTACATGTACTGTGTACTGGGATGTGCCCCAGTACATGTACTGTGTACTGGTGTGTTGCCCCAGTGCATGTACTGTGTACTGGTATGTGCCCCAGTACATGTACTGTGTACTGGTATGTGCCCCAGTACATGTACTGTGTACTGGTATGTGCCCCAGTACATGTACTGTGTACTGGTATGTGCCCCAGTATATGTACTGTGTACTGGTGTGTTGCCCCAGTACACACACAGTACATGTACTGTGTACTGGTGTGTTGCCCCAGTACACACACAGTAGACCCTACATGATCTCCACCCAGTATACTGGCAAGAACAAACTGCCAGTAGACGTGTCCCAGTAAGCTCCCAGTATACTCCCAGTATATTTCCAGTATACTCCCAGTATACTCCCAGTATACTCCCAGTATACTCCCAGTATACCCCCAGTATACTCCCAGTAAGCTCCCAGTATGCCCCCAGTATACCCCAGTAACCCGTACATTCCGATATTGCGTTCCATTTAATAATTAATTTAATAGAGTAGCTAATTATCCTTAATTTGTAATTTAAATTGGCTGATCACATTAGGATCGATTAATTGCTTTTAATTAATAATTATAGTATTAATTTGCCCCTTCGTGGTAATGAGGGAGTTTCGTAATTAATTTTTTAATGAATTAATTATGATTGTTTAGGGAATTAATTATAATGTATTCGGTAATTAATTTGTAATAATTGATTCTGTGAGCTATTAATTTCGAACATGGCTTGGATGTAGTTAACTTCTAATTAACTAGTTAATTAACTAATTTGATTAGATTTGCCCTATTCGTTGTATAATTGTTGCATTAATTTCTTGTGTTAATCAATCCACGAGTTTCGTCTTATTAATTAATTAGTTTCCTAATTTTATTAACTAATTGCCTAATTTAATTAATTGATTTCCTAGTTTAGTAAGAGTAATTTTTTATTTAAATAATTAATTGCCTAATTCAATTAGTTAATTTATTAATTCAATTGATTACTTTTTTAATTCAAGTAATTAATTTTCTACTTTAATTAATTAATTGCCTAATTCAATTAGTTAATTTCCTAATTTAATTGAATAATTAATTATTTTAGTTACTTTTGAATTAATTAAGGATTTAAGTTATGGTAATTAGGCTTCAATTAGTCCCTTGATAATCCGTGATTAGCAGCGCTGGGAGCCTGATTAGCTGTGATTAGTGGGCTAATTAGTGATTAGGGCAGCACGCTAATTAGCGAGTGTCCTAAATGACCAATTAGGGAAGATGTTAATTAATAAATGCATTAATGAAAGTAATTAGGCAGAAGAGTGATCGTTAGCAAATAAAATAATTAGCAATGATTCCTTCATTAATAATTACCGAATTATTCTATAATTATCAATTATTCAGTAATCATTAATAAGGAATAATTTTTAATTGTTCAGTATTTATTGATTATTCAGGAATAATTAACAATCGTAATTAGGAATAATTGATAATTATGTGATCATTTTCAGACAATATGGTCATTTATGGCTATTGTACAACCGTTTATGGGTGATGTGTTGCCATTTATGGGTGATGTGTTGCCATTTATGGGTGATGTGTTGCCATTTATGGGTGATGTGTTGCCATTTATGGGTGATGTGTTGCCATTTATGGGTGATGTGTTGCCATTTATGGGTGATGTGTTGCCATTTATGGGTGATGTGTTGCCATTTATGGCTATTGTACAACCATTTATGGCTATTGTACAACCATTTATGGGTGATGTGTTGCCATTTATGGGTGATGTGTTGCCATTTATGGGTGATGTGTTGCCATTTATGGGTGATGTAACCATTTATGGCTATTATGGAATGGTTGATGAGACCATTTAAAGAAAATACATGACCATTTGTGGTAAATATTGCTCTAAGCAATATTTTAGTAATATAGTTAGCATTATGGTCAATGTAGCATCAATTTTGGATGTATGACCATATATGGAACTTGGTCAGGCTGTATAAACACGAGAGCTTTTTATGGTTATGGTAGGTGCGTAGTTGTGCTTGTGTTCTTAATCCTATGGGTATGGTAGGCAATTTTATTATGGTTATGGTGGGCAAACTTTTATGGTTGTGAACATATTTATGGGTATGATCAGTCACACAAAATTAATATCCTTGATGATAGGCTGGTGGGATATGCCTAAAATGTATGTGTATATAACTATACATGTCTAAGATTTTACGAAATAGATCATCTATAATTTTTTGCAAAAAAATAGAATCGTGATTTATTAGGAGACATTTGTTGCATCTGTTACGTCATTATAGGAACTGATTAACCGTTATTAACCAGACCGTGTGCATGTGTGTGTGTGTGTTGTGTACAATAATGCTACATACATCTACGATCAAAGTAATCCTTTTGTTTTTTCAATGAAGTAAAATAAACTTATATATATTCCGGTACCGGTGTGTCCCGCTATATCGGTACCGGTGTGTCCCGCTATATCGGTACCGGTGTGTCCCGCTATATCGGTACCGGCGTGTCCCGCTATACCGGTACCGACGTGTCCCGCTATACCGGTACCGACGTGTCCCGCTATACCGGTATCGGCGTGTCCCGCTATACCGGTACCGGCGTGTCCCGCTATACCGGTACCGACGTGTCCCGCTATACCGGTACCGACGTGTCCCGCTATACCGGTACCGGCGTGTCCCGCTATACCGGTACCGGCGTGTCCCGCTATACCGGTACCGGCGTGTCCCGCTATACCGGTACCGGCGTGTCCCGCTATACCGGTTGGCGTGTCCCGCTATACCGGTTGGCGTGTCCCGCTATACCGGGACCGGCGTGTCCCGCTATACCGGTACCGGCGTGTCCCGCTATACCGGTACCGGCGTGTCCCGCTATACCGGTACCGGCGTGTCCCGCTATACCGGGACCGGTGTGTCCCGCTATACCGGCGTGTCCCGTTAAAACTCCCGTTATACCGGTCCGTTATGTCGTCCAGCTCTCTATTTAATGTCTCCATAAGTGTTTGTATAATACAACATGTATGTCATTCGTGAGTTTCTTTGTCCGAAGCGTCAACTGAAAATGGGGAAAATATGTTCAAGAAAAAAGAAAAAAAAAACATTTTATTTCCAATGAAGTAAAAACATGAAATGTTACATTGGTTTTTAAAACACCTTAACATTGACATTCTTAACTGATTATAACACATTGGTATCGTAGTACCCGTGTAGAATGTTGAAACAAATGATTGACAGAAAAGCACAACAAAAATAAGTTCCTTCCTTGCCTGATCTGATTTTGACTGTGCATTTAAAAACAAGTAACTAAGAGAACACAACCATCGCGACGCTCATTTGAAAAACACTTTCATTAGTGGGCACTTAAATTGAAATAAAAGCGAAAAATGCATTCAAATACCTTAGCATAGAGATCCTTAATTGCTATTCATACACGGTTATCGTTATACCCATGTTAAGTGTTGAAACCAATGGTTTAGATCCTTAATTGCTGTCCATACATGGTTATCGTAATACCCATGTTAAGTGTTGAAACCAATGATTTAGATCCTTAATTGCTGTCCATACATGGTTATCGTAATACCCATGTTAAGTGTTGAAACCAATGATTTAGATCCTTAATTGCTATACATACATGGTTATTGTAATACCCATGTTAAGTGTTGAAACCAATGATTTAGATCCTAAATTGCTATACATACATGGTTATCGTAATACCCATGTTAAGTGTTGAAACCAATGATTTAGATCCTTAATTGCTATCCATACATGGTTATTGTAATACCCATGTTAAGTGTTGAAACCAATGATTTAGATCCTTATTTGCTATTCATACATGGTTATCGTAACACCATGATAATTTTCAAAACGGGATTTGGAGAAAAGCACAAAAAAATGCATTCCTCTTCGTTGCGGTAGTCATATTTTGGTGATGCATTTAAATACAAGTGACTAAGAACACATAATTCATGTGACGCATTGCTGAAAACCCTCTCGTTAGTGCGTACTCGTATTGAAATATGAGCATAAGGACATAGGAGCTAGTGATACGAGCGTGAGGGATTGATGTTAGGGGTAAAATGAGCAGATTTGATTTATTTTGCGTCTAGAACTATGAGGTCGAGATTCGGGACCCTTCAAGGGGATACAATTATTGTATCTATGAGAATTAGCGCTCCCAGGGGGACTATGTGAGGGCCTGAGCTGAGAGGTAGGCCTCCTTTTTGTTAAAATATAATGGGTTTTTGTTTTGTTACGAACCATCTTTTTTCTGTTCACTGCTGTCCTGTTTTTCAGCACCTACTACTTTCTTCTTCAACTTTGATCTTGTTTCATGAACTTCTTTCTCATCTTACTGTTTCTATGCCCTTTCTGCATAGATTCCCCATTCTCTTATCTCCATACTAAATGGTTCCATCCTCCTTCCTCTCTTTGACACGCTCTTTTTTTAGCGGTTAGGGAGGCTAAACTAACTTACAATCTAATCTAATCGGGATTCGGGACAATTTTTTACACCGACGCATCATACAGTATGCCAAGTGGTGAGCTCGGAAAGAATTTATTATTCGCTATAACAAAACAAAAAATGGTTATGATATTTCTTACTTGCGCTAATAGTACTGGCGCAAAGAGTTCATCGGAGTCAAAGACATGAAAAGTATTGTTGTACATTGCTAGCTGTAACATTTTCAACATAGGCGGAACCGTACAAAAGTTAACTGTGCAAATTAGTGTTGTCGTAGTGTATTCAATAGAGTAAAAAGGTAAGAAGAGTTTACCACACAAAGCTAACAAGAGCAATTCGAGACCAGAATAAGTAGATTGAAAAATGATGTTCTTTAAAGTCATGACATTCGTCGAATCCGTGGCCTTTTTTTAAAATGTTTCAATCAGAACTAAAAAAGATGCTAAAAGAACCTCCCATTAACATCCTTTTTTTTCTTTGCTGTAATTAATTTGGGTTTAGAAATGCAAAATGAATGTGTGAGTAATTAAAAAAACAAAATCCCTGTGACACGTAGTTGAAAACACTCTTGCTAGGGTGCGCGTATATTATTGGGTCATGAGTCCATAATATTTGCTGCATAGCTGGAACAATACGAAAAGTTAACCACCGCAAACGATTTCGTCTTAATGCACACACGAGCGTAGGAAAGTAAAAAATTGCCAATGAACCACGTCGCATGTTTAAATGTTTCAATATGAGCGAAAAGTGCTTTCAAATATCTTAAAATTTAGACCATGACTTGATATCTACACATGGGGGACCGTAATACTTATACCGGTTAATTTTTGAAACAAATGGTTGTGAGAAAAGCACTTATAAATGCATTCCCTTCATTGCGTTGGTCTGATTTTAACAATGGATTTTATTACAAGTGGTCGAGAAAACATTGTGCATTGTTGAAAGCGCTCTATTTAGCGCACTTCCCTATTGAAATTTGAGCTTACGAACGTTGGAGCTAGTGAAGTGAGGGATTAAGGTTGAAAGTAAAACGGGTAGATCCAAATTAATTTGCGTCATAAACAATTTAAAACAATAAACAATTTATTTACCACAGGTGATACAGAGGTAGAATTTTACTTAAGTCTAGTACAATGGTCAAATTTGAGTATAGCTACCTGTGGGCCCGAATAAGTTCAGCGACTTCTAGGGCATCCTACCATCACGTTATTCTAGGGTGTACAAAAAAGTTTAACCTAGTTCACTTAACCTAGTTTCGCATTAGACTGATCATTGAGATAATTAACTCGATAATTTATGCTGTATTTTACAATATAGGTCAATTCGGCTATATTTAACAGTATGTTCGATAAAACGATTCAAGAGCAGAGAGAAGATTGGTTATGGTACACAAGGCAAGTTACATTATGACATTATCATTAGTTACATGTAGGAGGCAAGATTTCGACACGGTGATCTTACACGACTAGTATTCTGATAGGAAGTGAGACTCAAGATGTCTTTTGAATACTTTGTACGAATTACATTCACGGATCTCTGCAGGTATAGAGTTCCAAGTTTTGGTTCCAACGAAGAGAATACTGTGTTGTGACCGAGCCTTTGAATAATAAGGAAGCATGAATTTACTTCTATTTCGGGTTAAATGGTCGTGATGACCAGTTTGCGCAGTCAATAATTGTCTTAGGCTATTGTCGCCATCATTTCTTAATGTTTTGTAAATGAAATTACAGATGGAGATTTTGTAGAGATCCGAAAGTTTAAGTATTTGTAAATTTTTGAAAGAATCATTTGTGTGAGCATTATATTCTAGGTTCTTTACCGCTCTGACAGCCCTTTTCTGCAGAGTAAAAATTTTGTTGGTTTTATTTTTATCAGTTCCGTGCCATGCTTCTATTCCGTATTGCAAGTATGGAGAAATGAGCGTTCGGTAGAGCATTTGTAAAGCTGTTTCAGGCAGAAAATTTTTAACTTTATTTAGGATTCCGATGGATTTTGATAATTTAGAACTAATATGAGTGATGTGCTCTTTGAAGGTCAGATGTTTATCTATTATGATGCCCAGAAACTTACATGAGTTGGTTTCTTCGATTTCACCTTCGCCAATTTTAATGCATGGGAGAGATACATCTTTCTTGTATGAGAAAGTAATATAATTTGTTTTATCGATATTTAGGCTTATTTTATTAGCTTTGAGCCACGATGAAACCTTGTGAAGTTCAGTATTTATACTCTCCACAATCATAGCAGGATTTTGGTTCGGAAGGACCGCAGAAAGCGTACTGTCATCGGCAAAAAGTATGAATTTGAAGAATGATGTAGATTTTACAATATCATTGATAAAAATCAGAAACATGAGAGGCCCGAGAACAGATCCTTGTGGAACTCCATGGCTAATTGTCTGTGGGTCTGATTTTGCGTCGTCAATGACAACGTATTGCTTCCGATTTGTTAGGTATGATCTGAACCAATCATGGGCAATCCCTCGAATGCCATAACAGTGTAGTTTCGATAATAGTATTTTATGGTCCACACAATCAAATGCTTTTCGGAAGTCAAGAAATACAGAGAAGACAGGCTTTCCTTCATCTATATTAGAATAGAGGAATTGTAAATGATTTAATATAGCCTGTGTTGTTGATTTTTTAGAGCGAAAACCGTATTGTTTATCGTAAAGAAATGATTTTTGTTCAAAATAAGAGTACACTTTTTTATACACAATCTTTTCGAATACTTTGCTAATAATTGGTAGAATGGAGATAGGTCGATAATTGTTTACACAGGTTTTTTCACCACTTTTAAAGATAGGGGTTACTCTAGCAACTTTGAGGGAGTTCGGGAAAGTGCCTAGTAAGAGAGACTGGTTAATAATATTTGATATCAGTGGGGCTACAATGTCAGCAATAACTTTAAGTACTTTAGTCGGAAACGTTTGTAACCCACTCGATTTATTTTTCATGTTGTTTATGCACGTAATTACATCGGAGGAGTTTGTAGGCGCAAAGAAAAAGGAGTTGGGTTCTCGAATATGATCCATAAATTCCAGGTGATCAGTAGGTTCACTTGGAATACCATCAGCTATTGTTTTCCCTACGTTTACGAAGAAGTTGTTAAAGAGATTAGCAATTTCTTTCTTCTCATGATATTTTACATTATCTTGAACAACATATTCAATTTTCTTTTTATCGGCATTATTCGGTTTACAGCAGGAGTTAAGGAGATGCCAAGTCTTTTTAACGTCAGTTTTGAATTGAGTAAACTTGAGCGTAAAGTAGTTCTTTTTTGATGTTCTTATCTGGTTTGTTACATAGTTTCTAAATCGGTTATATGTTTCTCTAGATATTCGCCCTTCGCAAAGGAGGGCTAGGTACGCTTGACGTTTCTTTATATTTATCACGATGTCTCTAGTAATCCAGGGCTTTTGTTTATTTTTCGGGGTAACTGTACGAGTTACAATTGGGCAACACTGATTGTATGCGGTCATTATAGTTTCAGTCAACTTTACTACTGCTTCATCAATGCTCGTAGTATTATTGTTTTGTTGAGAGATGTGCAATGTAGGCATTGATTCTTCTAGAACGGTGCGCATTTCTTCAAGATTTGATTCGTTTATTTTACGATATGAGTAAGTTTCAGCCCGTGCCTTGGTGCAAGCAATATAGACATTTTTCTTAATAAGAAAAACTGGGAAGTGATCTGATAAGTCAGAAGTAATTATTCCAGCAAGAAAATCACTAGGGTCTGTCATAAAGATATTGTCAAGCAGCGTAGCACACTCTGAGGTTATTCGTGTAGGCTTTGTAATGATCGGAAGGAAGGATTGAGACTGAAAGGTAGTTAGGAAATTAGAGATTGGTTCATGGCTTTCATGTTTCAGTAGATCATAATTGAAGTCACCGCATATTATTATGTCATTGTATAAGGGCCTGTTGAAGTGAGAAATAATACGATTCAATTCATTCAGGAAGGATATAGGACAGGCTGTAGGAGGCCTATACACCGTTCCAAGCACAATGCGTTTACCATCTCTAAAAAGTTCTACGAAGAGTGATTCTATATGATCCTGATTCATTGTTGCACTTGCTATGGTTCTCGAGTCTATGTGGTTAGATATATATGTGCTGATGCCTCCGCCCCGCTGGTTTTTTCTTAGCGAATGGTAACTATGATAATTTTCAAATCAAATCATGTCTTTAGTCGAGTCATCTAGCCAGCTTTCGGTGAAGCTAATCACGTCTAGGTTATATTTAAGTTCAGTAATAGTACATTGTATCTCTTCCAATTTTGGATAGAGTGACCTACAGTTCCAACACAGGAGTGAGAAATCTCGGTCAGTTATTCGTATAGTTTCGTTGAATTCTGATATATTAGTATACCTACACTCTTGAGAGTCGTATAGGTTTGGATATATTCTGTTCAAATGATTGAAATCTGGATCGATTTCCTCAAATATCTCAGGGTGATCAGTCATTTAAAATAAGTAAAAGTAAGAATTAGGTACTATAGAGCTTAAAACGAAATACAGAGTCAAGCTTAAAGGGATATTCCAGTCTAAAAAGTAGCTTATTAATTAAGAGAGAATAGAGTAAAAAAGAAAAATCTAGCGCGATTTCGTGAGTACACACAAACTCAGTCCATGAGCGAGTGATAATGGAGTTCAATATCACAACATTGGTGCAAACAGATTGCTAAGGGCGTTTTCACAAGTACACATACAACAGGTAATAAGTTTCTAAATATTATGATGACAATGATACAATCAGCTAATATGGTTTACGCGTAATAATACGTAGTGGTAAATAAGGAAGAATTCACAGTAACATTGGTTGGTGAAAAATTACTAATTGCGATGTTACAAAATGTGACACACAGATGTCATAGATGTTTACACACACATCTATTATTTATTTGTTATAATATTGGAGTTCGATATCACTACATTGGTGCAAACAGATTGCTGAGGGCGTTTTCATAAGTTAACATACAAGAGGGAATAAGTTTTAAAGATTATGATGACAATGATACAATCAGCTAATATGGTTTACGCGTAATAATAACTGTAGTGGTAAATAAGGAAGAATTCACAGTAATATTGGTAAGGGAAAAATTGCTGATAGATTATAATGACAATGATATAATCAGATTATAAGAAGATTACAACGACAATGATATAATCATCTAATATGGTTGTACGATGGCAGTGGAGGGCAGAAGCGATTATCAGATTATAAGAAGAATACAACGTCAATGATATAATCAGCTAATATGGTTTACGCGTAATAATACTTAAGTGGTTAATTAAGAAGAGAAAAAATTCACAGTAACATTGGGAGGTAAAAAATTGCTGATTGCGTTGTTTCAAAAGTTCACACACAGCTGTCATAAATGTTTACAAGCACATCTGTTATACATATGTATAGATTCAGGTTGAACTAGCATCAAGTTGAGGTTTACTGACATGATACCTAATTGAGGTTAAATTAATACGAAATTGACATATTTAGGGGATGAAAATGAAATTGACTAATTTAGGGGATCACCTAGTCTAGTCACCCATGATCTGCTGTGATGACATATTTAGTTGTTGCATCAGGTATTGCTCGAGGTCATCTGGCGTGTTGATCTCGCGGCGTCTTGAATCTGGGTTTCCTGGGTTGAATATGAAGATGTTTCCATCCTGTGTTCTTGGGATTCCAACCTTATCCGGGAATTTCCTTTTGGCCATCCTCAGAATGTACATGACGTTAGCTCGTGAAGGTATGAGGTATTCATCTATGAAGAAGAACTGTGGTTTCTTTTCTCGGCAGGCGTTGAGAATTTCACGTTTTTTGTTATAATGTTTTAGTTCAAATGCAATGTTTCTTTGATCTACGTTCCCAGTTATTGTTTTTTTTCCCCATTCTTGTAGCTGACGTAATGTCAGTGTCGGAGAGGTCAATGTTGATCTTGTCCTTCAGGAGCTGGCGGACTGTATCCTTACAGATTTCGCCTGCGTGAGATGGCGGTATTTCCCTTCCAGAAATGACGAGAGTACATTTTTTGTCTTCAATGTCTCGGCGCTGATCATTTTTTTCCAACTGGTCGAGGCGGGAGGTTAAGCTATCTATTTTCTCATTCTGTTCTTCGAAAATTTTTTTGTGTTCCGCTTCTTTTGTTTCAAATAGCGTTTTAAGGTGGCTTATTTCATTTTGCATTTGAACAATATCACTATTAAATTTTGTCATCACTGAATCGAAGTATTTTATAAGGACAGAAACCACTTCTTTACCGTCTTTCGTAAGGCTAGACACATCAGGGTATTGACCAAACTTCGGTTCAAACTGGATGCTGTTGTTGGTAATGCGTCGTTGTTGGTAATGCGTCATAGACTGCAAGGTTGACATTAGAGGCAATTTTACATTGTTTTCTATGAACTAGTAAGCTAAATAATTGGCTCAGATAAAATGAAAAATTTTACAATGACACAAATTTTAAACTTCATATGCTACTGGCTTTGGCACAAAAAAGTTCACCGGATTCAAATAGATGAGAAAGATCGTTGTACAATGCCAAGCATAACATTTTCATTATTGCTGGGACAAAACGAGAAAGTCAAAACAACCTAAAATAGTGTGGTCAAAGTATACTAGAAGAGAGTTAGGGACGACACTGTGTCACACAAGATCAACATGAACATTTTAGGAGGGGATTATGTTCTACATATATAGACATGCACATACATACACATATATCCATACGCATATATCCACATATACGTACTTACGAGCGCTACATGTGCGTACAGACATGTACTAAATATTCGTTTACAAGCAGTCATATTGCATGAGCAAATTATAAATCTGTCTTGATTGCTGTATAATGTTACGAAAGAGAAAATAGTTAGCAATAAATATTCCTGACTTTTTTTCCAGCGCTTACTACAGTTTACACTTATTGTGTTGACGCAAGATAGAGAGCTATTTTAGTATTGAATTCTCTTAGTGTTTGAGGGGTTTTGATGCTCTGGGGGAGTCTGTTCCACAGTAAGGCGCCTGATACTGACACTGCTTTCTGCCCAATGTTATATGAACGGTATTTGATTAAGATATCGCGTCTCCTATTCGGCTTCAAGTTGGTGACGGTAGGGAGATGGAACTTCACTATTTCAGCACTGCTATGAGGAAGATATAAAGAGGAGAATACTTATTGGGCTTTGTGCGCCAGAAACTTTTCCCGAATACGAGCCCAGCCGAGCGTATTCAGAGCGTGTTACGAGCGTGATACGAGCGTGATTGTTACGTGATCATGCTTTCTGAATTTACCGTTGCATACAACCTTAGCTGCAAAATTCATGCATATTTGTAGATTTTTTGAAGATATTTTGGTATATCTCCCCAAACCAGGCTACAATGGTCAATACGTGATAAAGCCAAAGATTGAACGGCCAACAATCTAGATTCTTCGTCAAGCATACTTTTTATACGATTAAAAAACAATAAAATCCCGTGAATTGTGTTGCAGGTTTTATCAACGTGGGATTTGAAGGACATGTTTCTCTCGAACCAAATACCTGAATTTTTAACTTTTTCTGATGACAGAATTTTATCATTCCCAACTGTAGAGTTAGGTTTTGAAGGACATGTTTCTATCGAACCAAATACCTGAATTTTTTACTTTTTCTGATGACTGAATTTTATCATTCCCAACTGTAAGAGTTAGGTCTAGCTTTCGAATGTTGTTTATTGAATCTTTTGACCCAAAAATAATGAATTGCGGTTTACTCGCGTTTAGCTTGAGACCATTTTGGTCATACCATGACTTGAGGCTGATTAATAGAGCTTCAGCTCCTTTTTTCGTCTGTGGTATTTCTGCTACAGAGCTTGTCATTGCAATTCGGACATCATCTGCATACATAGAGATTCGAGTGATAGAAGACATTGAAGGGAAATCGTTAATGAAAATTGAAAACAGTAGCGGGCCCAGAATGGATCTGTTGTATAGTGACGCTCTTGTGATATTTATGGAGGTTCCGGCTGCAGAGATTTATGAGTCTCGCTCGCTCGGCACGGTCACATGTATAGATAGAGCTTCCGGCGGAACAGCCGATGCGCGCCTGGTATTTACAAGCGCCGGATAGGTCGGAAGCGCCCCAACTGCCGGGCGGAAGTTCATTGTTCGAACTAGACTTAAGAGCAAGCTGTGTGAACTAGAGATCAGTACAATACTAGTAGTCCTGCTGTTCGTTTTGCTATCCTCTTGCCTGGTTTACGGCTAGGCTAACCGATCTACAAGTGCTGTCCAGTAAACCTTATATCTTGCTGAAATTCCAAGATATTACAATTGGCGACGAGGCTTCGAACTTGCGAAGTGAATTTGAACTTTAAAAGTGCTCTGAAATTAAGATGGCGTATTCTACAGTCAGCTGCCCTCCGTTCGACGTGGAAGTGGAAACAGTGAGTGAATTCTTGGAGCTCTGGAAAGTACAAAGTGCAGACGCTCTTCAGAAAGCAGGAAATAATGGCGATAAAAAAGCTAGTATTTTAATCAAAGCTTTGCCTGTAAACATAATTACTGATCTACAACGAAGAATTAAACCTACGTTACTCACTGAGGCTACATATGAGGAACTTGAAGAAAAATTAACACAGCAATTTGAAATTAAAAAATCCATCGTCGGTGCATCGGTTACATTTCTAAATAGAAAACAAGGTGCTAATGAATCCATAGGAAGTTATGCTAAAACGTTAAATGACTTAGCATCTGCATGCAATTATGGTAATTGCTGTCGTGATCGTTTATTAAGAGATGCCTTCGTGGCTGGGCTACACTCAGCGCAAATTCTCAGCGCGGTTCTACAGAAGTGCGATAGCAAGTCCTTCAACGAATGCGTTGAACACGCAAAACTCATCGAACAATTAAGCTCCGACGCTCAAGATATCATTTGTGAGGATTCATCTTCATCGTATTTCACTACAGAAAAACTCCCGCCGAACTACATATGCATTCGCTGCGGAACCAAGCAAAAGCATCTTGCAAAGAATTGCTATGCTTTGAAATTGAAATGTCACACATGTGGAAAATTAGGCCACATCTCTAAGGTTTGCAAATCTACAACTGCAGCTCGGCCTCCTCCTGCTATGCCTACACGAAGGGGACCTACACACGGAGAATTTGACGCAGCTCGCACTTACACAGTGCAGTCGGGAAGAAGCGGTTGCTGTGGCAACGTTGTGAGAGAAGACGTGTTAGTGAAGAATTCACGGATGCCTCTACAGAAGAACGAAGCGGTGTTGCAAAAACCTGGGAACGAAGGTGGTGACGGTAATCATCTAAATGAGTGTTCTGATTATTCCCCAAATGATTCTAATTTTTTAGAGTAAACACCACTGTAATTCCCGTCACTAAAGAGCCCACTATGATTACATGCAACTTAAATAGTAAACCTGTTGAATTCCTGTTGGATAACGGCAGTGCCGTGTCAACTATACGTAAAAGAGATGCAATCAAAGTTGGTGCTGTGGTAAATCCTACATGCAGCAAAATTCTCGGGTACAGTGGTGTCTCGGTAAACCTGCTTGGTCAAGCTTCAATAACTGTCATGTACCATAATGTTAGTTTTAATCATAAGTTTCTCATTGTGGAGGATGATAGAATCAACTTACTGGGCCGAGATATTTGTTCTAAACTAAACGTAAACATTGTCATTCCTGATAAATACGACTCCATAAATAAAACGGATTGTCACAGTTTGCCGAAAAGTTTGTCGTTAAAATATGACGAATATTTGTCATCTGATTCACTGTCCAACGTTAAAGAAACAGTTCATCTTGATGTGTTGCCTAATGCAGTTCCTGTATTTTGTAAAGCACGCCCGGTTCCTGTAAGACTAAGAGACTCTGTCAAAACCGAACTGGAACGCTTGCAGAGTATGGGCAAAATCACAAAAGTGTATGATAGCCAATGGGCATCTCCTACCGTTAATGTTCTGAAGTCTGACGGCAGTGTGAGAATCTGTGCAGATTTTTCAGCTTCCATTAATAATTTTCTGAATCCAGTTCAATCTGTACTACCTGTTATTGATGATGTCATTTCTCAAGTCGGAGACGCTAAGTTTTTCTCAAAAATTGATTTGTCTAACGCCTTTTTGCAAATTCCGTTGGACGAAGAATCAAAGAAAGTTACGACCATTAACACCTCTGAAGGTCTATTTATGTACAATTACTTACCTTATGGTCTACGTGCAAGCCCCGGCATTTTTCAAGCATTCATGAATAGGACTCTGTCTGGCATCGACAACATCATTGTGTACCAGGATGACCTCCTCATTTTGACCTCGTCATATGATGCTCATTTGGAAGTTCTTGACAGGGTCCTGTCTGTCCTGAAAAACGCGGGAATTCGCTTAAATCTGTCTAAATGTGCCTTTCTAACTGATCGTGTGTCTTATCTGGGGTACGTTTTCGATAACAAGGGTGTTCACCCTAACTCTGAGAAAGTAGAAGCTATTCTCAATGCTCCTGTTCCTAAAAACCTCAAACAGTTGTAAGCTTTCATCGGATTGTGTAACTTCTATAGTCGTTTTGTACCCAACTTTTCTAATGTCATGCATCCTCTGTATTCACTGCTTAAGAAAAATGTACAGTTCCGGTGGACTCCAGAACAGGACGAAAGTGTCCAGAAAATCAAGGACATCTTTCGTTCGCATAAACCTCTAAAGTTGTTTGATCCCAACCATGAAACTCTTCTTGAAACTGATAGTTCGGGTTATGGAGTTGCTGCCATACTCATGCAACGCGTTAGTCCTTCTCATGATTGGTGTCCGGTTCAATTTGCTTCGAGATCTCTGAATGGTGCGGAACAAAACTACTCTAACATTGAAAGGGAGAGCCTTAGTGTGGTTTTTGGCGTGGAGAAATTCAAGAAATTTCTACTTGGTGCTAAGTTCATTATCCATAATGATCAGAAACCTCTTTGTAAACTTTTTGCACATAACAAGGGTGTACCTCTCAACTGTTCCGCTCGAATTCAGAGATGGGCTCTTAGACTGTCCCAGTTTGACTATGTTTTCAGGTATTCGAAAGGCAAATGTAACGTAAATAGCGATTGTCTCAGTAGGCTGCCACTACCTACGACTGTAAGGGAGCTAGAACCGTACGAAATGATTTTTGCTGTGAACACTCTTGATAAAACTCCTGTCACGTGTGAAAATATAAAAACTCATACTGATATGGATAGCGAACTATGCCAACTTAAACAATACATAAAGTTTGGCATGCCTCCTAAACCTGATCCCAATTTTTCAAAATTTAAGAACCTGCTACCTCAGATGACCATCATGAAAGGTTGCATACTTTATAAAGAACGGGTTTTTATTCCCAAGTCACTGCGTAGTTTAGTCCTTGAAACATTTCATGATGGACATCCTGGCATTTGTGGCATGAAATCGTTGGCCAGATCTGTTATTTGGTTTCCCGGAATGGACAAAACTATTGAAGACATCGTAAAATGTTGTCCCCAATGTCAATTAAATCGAGCAAAACCTAAGTCTAGAAATGTAGAATGGCCTACTCCTTCTCGTCCTTTTGAACGCATTCATGTCGATCACTTTTTCTACGAGAATAAAATTGTTTTCATTGCTGTAAATGCATTATCTAAATATATTGAATGTGAAGTGGTACCATCCACGAGTGTGTCAGATACTGTCGATGCGTTGAGAATGATTTTCAGCAGAAACGGGTTGTGTGATGTGCTCGTAAGTGACAATGCTTCTAACTTTTCATCTCAAGAATTCAAAGATTTTCTTATTTCCAACGGCATTGAGCACCTCACACCTCCGCCCTACTCTCCAGCAAGCAATGGTCAAGCTGAGAGGGGGGTAAGAGTCATTAAAGACTTGTTGAAAAAACTATCTTCTTCCGAATCGTTCAAATCCCGTCTAGCGAAAGCATTATTTCAATCGCATTGTATTCCGCATAGTGTTACAAAAATTGTTCCCTCTGTTGCGCTGAACAATCGTAAATTTGTTACTTCCAAAGATAGAGTTCATCCTAAATTTTCTGTGTCCAGGTCTAAGCCTATGTATGTAACTCAATTTGATGTCGGGGATCATGTTCTCGCTCTGAATTTGAGAAATGGTCCCAAGTGGTTGAAGGGAATTATTGTTAGTAAAGTTGCCGTTAATATCTTTCATGTTCATATATTAGCATTAAATGTATTCTGGAAGAGACATTCAAATCAGCTGTTGCATAGTAGTTTGGAATCTACCGGGAGTGGAGCAGCAGAGACTCCTGCTTTTCAGCCTGTTAACAGCTCTCCTGCGCAAAATGAACCTCGTAGATCAGGCAGAATAACCAAACCTGTAATACGAATAGGTTGTTGAGTTCCTCCTTCCCTTTGTCACATATTCATCTAAAGGGAGGGAAGTTGTTGTATAGTGACGCTCTTGTGATATTTATGGAGGTTCCGGCTGCAGAGATTTATGAGTCTCGCTCGCTCGGCACGGTCACATGTATAGATAGAGCTTCCGGCGGAACAGCCGATGCGCGCCTGGTATTTACAAGCGCCGGATAGGTCGGAAGCGCCCCAACTGCCGGGCGGAAGTTCATTGTTCGAACTAGACTTAAGAGCAAGCTGTGTGAACTAGAGATCAGTACAATACTAGTAGTCCTGCTGTTCGTTTTGCTATCCTCTTGCCTGGTTTACGGCTAGGCTAACCGATCTACAAGTGCTGTCCAGTAAACCTTATATCTTGCTGAAATTCCAAGATATTACAGGATCCTTGAGGGACACCAAAGTTATTTTGAAGGAATGGGGACAACTTGTTATCTAAGAGGACTGCATGAGACAGATTTGATAGGTAACTTTTAAACCCCTGCATATCAACTCCTAAGTTCAGTATTTTTCGTAGGAGTTGATCATGTTCGACGCTGTCGAATGCTTTTAAAAGAGATCGAGTAGCAGAAAATGTGTTACATTTTTTTTATCGATATCGCTGTATATTTTTTCAGTGAAATTGAGCAGGGCGTCTTGACTGCTTGTGTTCCTTCTATAGACATATTGATTTCGATGAAGTAAATTTGACTCGTCCAAGTGAGATGACAGTTGATTTGTTACTACTTTTTCTAATATTTTAGACAGGACAGGTAAAAGGCTTATGGGCCTGTAATATGACACTGTATTTGTGCCACCAGTTTTATCTAACGGTCTAATTATGGAGTATTTTCATTGGTTTGGAAACTTATTAGTTGCTATTGATGTGTTGATAATCAAACGAATCAAAGGTGCTGCGACTGGAAAACTGTCTTTGATGTGTTGGAGGCTGGTTCCATCATGTCCGACTGCTTTTGTGTTTTTCAATGAGTACAAAATAGTCCGTAACTCTGGTATATCGACAGGGCGTGGCCTCCACAGAGCACCAGCCTTTGAAAGTGCAGTAGGGCACGAACTTTCAACTGACAGTTGCCTTGGACTGGTTTTACTCACTTCATTGAAAACTTTAGCACCTACTTTTGAAAAGAATGTGTTGAACTCAGTGGCTTTTTCCAAAGGATTTTCAAAACTACTTTTGCGGTCTGAATTTTTATATTGAGCCACCTCACTAATGATTTCTCATGTGGGTTTTGGGTTATTTTTTTGACATGAATAGTTCTTGGTCCTTTTCTATTCCTTATCTTTCCTCAGGTTATTTCTTACGATTCATCAGAGCTTGGGCTGTCATTTTAAATATTGAAAGAGTAAGATTATTTTTCATGTCTATTAGCATTTTTCTTATATTCGTTTTCAATACGTATATATATGAATATGTGTGTTGGTGTGTGCGTGAGTATGTACGTGTGCGCACGCAAACATAAATGTTTATGTATCAGTGTAAACATGCACACGTTTCGCACACATATATGCGCACATGTACATATATCGGTTTCTATTTCTACTTTTTGCATAAAAAAGCAAAACCTCAAGACACATTACATTTTACCTAAAGCTCTGCGATCAGTTAACACTGCACCAAATTTCAGAAATAAACAAATTGATTGCGCTTGCTTTATGATTTATAAACCGATCTATCACCACCCCGAAGGGCATTTCTGTGAACAGAAGAAATTAAAAAGTATAAATAGACAAAGGAAATAAAGCACTCGTGCAAAAATTATCTCTATATTTGTATGCCGAACAAGCCATGCATTTCAATTTTGAGTGTATGTTTACGCATTCCTAGATGTGCGTGCTGTGTTGCGCGATGTTCTTTACAAATTATTTCGAGACTATCTTTTCTCAATACTTGATTGTCATTTACGGTGTTGTTTCAATCTAGTACGGTGTAGCGTTTTTTTTGTATTTTTCCTACTTCGATGATCTTATAAATAATTCGAAAAATACTAAAGAATTCTTCGAAACTGCCAAGTTCTTAGTTGAAATTATCGAAGTAGGAAAAAGGCAAGAAGCGCTGTACCGGAATCTCTTGGAATATAAAATATCCAAGAGATAATATTTCTCATTTCTCATTCAACTACCCTTGACAGAGTTAAACTATTAAGCACGACCCTTATGGTTTGTCTATTAGTACGCCTCGTATATTTTTCCTATTAATATGCCTCGTATGGTCTATCTATCTGTACACCTATGATAGTATTGTCTAATATTACATCTCGTATAGTTTGTCTATTATTATGCCTCGTACGGCTTATCTATTTGTACACCTCGTATGGTTTGTCAATTAGTATTCCTCGTATGGAACTTTGTTAGACTATTAGCACACCACGTGTGGTTTGTCTATTATAGTACGCCTCGTATATTATGTCTATTAATATGCCTCGTATGGTCTATCTATTTTTACACCTCTGATAGTTTATCTATTAGCACACCTCATATAGTTTGTCGATCATTATGCCTCGTATGGCTTATCTATTTTTACACCTCGGATGGTTTGTCAATTAATACTCCTCGTATGGATCTTTTGTTTTAGGACGTCTTATATTAAGGAACTTTTAAAAGCCAATATGTTGGCATATGTATCTCATGTGACAACTTGGAAATAAACGTTTTTTTTTTTTTGTGAAAGTGAGTTTGCTTTGCTTGCGTGATTTTCTTTTGAAAAATCTTTCCAAGTTCTCTATATCTCTTGTATAAAGTGCTGTTTGACCTGTTTCTTTATACTCTCGCAAGTAAATCAGCTTCACTCTGCTGTGGTTTTTATTTTCGTTAGTAATACACAACGTGCGCTTTGGCTCAGTTTTTTGGTGATATAAGGTGCACATTCACTGAGAGCTGCTGTAAAGTTCTCGTTAAAGATTGAAACTTGAATGTCCACATCATCAGATTGCATCATACTGTAAGGAAATTGTTGTAGCTCTAGTAACCCTACACTAGAGCACAGTATAGGTTCCACATAGACACAAATAACACATCAATAGACAAATGCAATGACACAGCAAGTTAGGTAAATAGTTCACTCACCTCTTGGGTATCTTAACTTAATACTCAGTTTGTAGTACTGTGGCTAGTGAGATTAGAGCGGAGATAGACGGAAATATATAGAATAGAGTAGAATAGAATTAGTACATTAGTTTAGAACTTAAGAAGTTAGATACCAACCACAGTAGGTAATTATATACACACTCGGTCAACAGTTACTTGTTGTTGAACCCGAGGCCACTTGCAGACTGACTTGCGAGTGTTGCTCTCTCGAGCGTTGCCAACTTTTGGTCTCTCTAACTAGAACTTACACTACTCACTATATTACACCCCTCCCTCCTTAATTAGAAACCCTCCCCCTGTATCCCCAGTCCCCTTATTCAATATAGTCAATCCTAAAGGTCCATTCTCACCACAGGCTTCCGAGCCCGGGTAGACCTGCGTGAGATGTTAGCACTTGGAGGCTCGTGCATCCTAGCCTCCTGGGTGGGAGTCGGGTAATCAGGTGTTCCGGAGTCAGGTTCATTGGTCGGAGGTGGTGGGTATGAATTTTGAGCAGGTTGTGGAAACACGACGGTTTCCTCCGTAGGTTGTTCCAAGGGTTCAGGGATGGTGTTCGAGCAGGTAATAACTTGGTCCTGGTGTCGACGAACGACCTCTCCCCCCTTCAGTTGGCACTTGTAGGATACCGGGCCTGTTTTCTCAATGGTGGTAGCAGGGGTCCATTTTGGGGAACCCGGCGTGTATTGACGGACCATCACAGGAGACTCCGGCGGAATATCAACCGCGCGAGACCCTGGGTGGTATATTTTCTGAGCGTCCTGGCGTTGAGCAACTTTGGACGCGATTGCTTCTGACGGCCAAAGCAGATCAAGACGAGAGCGAACTTTTCTGCCTAACATCAGTTCGGCGGGCGTAACACCTGTTGTCGTGTGGGGTGTCAGCCGATAGTTGAACAGAAACCTGTCTAGTGCTAGGCGTAGGGGTTCCGTTGACTTTCGTATATTCTTCTTGAAAGTTTGTACCATGCGCTCTGCCAGTCCATTAGTTGAAGGGTGGTATGGTGCGCTCGTAATATGTCGCATACCACATGCCTTCACAAATTCTTGGAATTCAGCCGATGTGAAACACGTTGCATTGTCAGAAACAATTGTTACTGGAAATCCAAATGTCGCAAAAGTGTGTTTCAGGCACGAGATCGTTTCGCTAGAGGTTGTAGTAGATGTGGGAAAAATTTCAACCCACTTAGAGTGTGCATCCACGATCACTAGATAGCATTTTCCATCCATTGGGCCCGCGTAGTCAATGCGTATGCGATGCCAAGGCTTCGCATGCCATTCCCGCGGATATAGTTCAGCTTTCGTTGGTGCAGCTCGAGTGCTCAGGCACTCGCTGCATGACTTAGTCGTTTCTTCTAGATCTTTGTCCAGCAGCGGCCACCATACAGAGCTGCGAGCTAACTCCTTCATCCTGGATGATCCAGCATGGCCAGAGTGAAGTTCGTCCACAATGGCTTGTCTGAGAGCTTGGGGTACAATAATTCTTGCTCCCCAGAGCACACAGCCATTTTGTGTAGACAATTCGTCTCGCCTCCTAGTATACGGAGCGAGATCAGGGTCACCAATTACCGTTGAAGGCCAGCCTACTTGGCAGTATTTGTATACCTTTGAAAGTACTGGGTCCCTTAGGGTGCCGTCGCGGATGTGGGTGCTGGTGACTGGAGCTGACTCGAGGAAATTTACTAAGGACGTCCATTCCGCAGGAATAGGTGTGGCTTTCTCGGGAGTTGTCAAAGGTAGACGACTGAGAGCATCAGCAGTGCCCAACAGCACGCCGGACCGGTGACGCAGGATGAACTTGTAGGACTGCAGTAGTAAAGCCCACCTTTGAATGCGCCCGGATGCCATCGGAGGAATGCTTCTACCCGGATCAAATAGTCCTAACAAAGGTTTGTGGTCCGTAACCACAGTGAAATCCTGTCCCCACAGGTAGCAATGAAATTTTCGAAGTGCGAATACCATAGCTAGGGCTTCTTTCTCAGTTTGAGAGTAGTTGCGTTCTGTTGCTGTTAGATTTCGGGAGGCAAAATAGGCGGGGCGTTCAATCCCATCAATAAGGTGACACAGCACCGCTCCCACACCATACGCACTACTGTCAGCCACTACCACTATGGGTTTCTGAGGGTCAAAGTGGACTAGAGTCTGAGAGTCCAGGAGGGCTTGTTCAGATTTCTGGAAGGCTCTCTCCTGACTTGCATCCCATTTCCAAGGGGTTTTATCCCTCAGTAAGGTATTTAGGGGCTCCAGCATGGTTGCAGATGATTTTAGAAATTTCCTATAGAAATTTGACAGCCCAAGGTAGGCTCTCAGTTGAGTCACATTGGTAGGAGCTGGTGCATTCTGGATTGCTGCTACCTTCTCTGCAGTGGGGTGCAATCCATCCTTGTCAATTTGGTATCCAAGGTAGGATACCTGTGGCACTCCAATTTGGCATTTATCCATTTTCAGGTTTAGCCCTGCCTCCTGTAGTTTAGATAAGACTTGATAGAGACGCTTGTTGTGCTCTTGCTCATTAGTGGCACTCACCAGGACGTCATCCAGGTAGCAGAACACTCCTGGGAGGCCCTGCAATAGTCCTTCCATGGCACGCTGAAAGATTCCAGGTGCGGACGCAATTCCAAAGCTGAGACGGTTGTAGGCAAATAAACCTCTGTGGGTGTTTATTACCGTGAGTTCCTTGGAGTCTTCATCCAAGGGTAGTTGAGCGTATGCCTGAGACATATCTAGCTTGGAGTATATAACTCCTCCTGCTAACCCGCTAAATAGATCTTCCACTCTGGGTATAGGGTAGGTATCAAGCCTAGTGGCTCTGTTGACGGTTAGTTTGTAGTCCCCACATATTCGGATGCTTTGATCAGCCTTGAGCACAGGGACGATAGCCGCTGCCCATCTTGAGTACTGTACAGGGGTGAGGATACCTTCCTGCACCAGTCTATCAAGTTCTGCCTCCACCTTAGGTCTCAGTGTGTAAGGCACGTTCCTGGCCTTACAAAACTTTGGTGGTACGGCTGGATTCACTTCTATTTTGAAATTCCTTCCCTTAAAGCAACCTAGACCTGGTTGAAAAAGGTCGGGGAATTTATTTGCTAACTCTTCAGGGCAGGTAGTCAATTTGTTGACATTTTTTGATACTATAGTTAGCCCAAGGGAATCAATCAGGTCCCTACCCAGCAAAGCTGGCCCCTCCCTGTCTACAATCACAATAGTTGATAGCTGAGGAACCATATTACCAGATTCACGCTGGATGTTAGCCCTAATCTCTCCGCAAACCACTAGTGTGGTTCCACCATAAGTCCTAAGCTCAACATCAGAAGGTCTCAACTCGGGCCTTGTTTTTGTTGGTAGTTTACAATAAGCAGCTTTTGATAGGATAGACCTGGCAGCACCCGTGTCTACCTCCATTTCCAGTGGGGTATTGTTTAGTAATATTTTCATTTTAATGGGGGGTTTCATTTCTTCGGCTATTGAGAAAATCTCCCCATAACAGCCTAGATTAGCAACTGGATAGTCTGCACAGGTTGCATTGTTAGTTCTATTAGGGTTAGGGTGGTGTTCCCTCCCCCTTTTCTCATGCATAGCATGCACAAAATTATTTTGTTGCCTTTAGCAGAATTTTGATTTTTCAATTTAAAGCAACATTTCTTAAGATGGCCTTTTTGGCCACAACCATGACAAACACTGTCTTTATAGGGGCAATCTCTACGCCAGTGCAGATTACCACAGCCGCTGCATGCTGATTTGGGGCTAGCTTGAGCCTGAGTTTTGCCCTGAGGCTTAATAGCAGTTTGCTTTACTCTATGCTGGCCCACATTTAGTATGGAATTAGGTTGCCTTAACACAACCGTCTCCCTCAGTTGAGTTTCTTTGGCAGCTGCCAGATCCACGGCTTTTTTCCATGTGAGGTCAGCTTCATTCAGCAAACAATTTTGAACATCATTACTGGCCACACCCAGTATGAACCTATCTAGCAGTGTTTCTTCTAGAACTTCCTGTTTGAAATTACAGGTGTCTGAAAGGGCCTTTAAGCTAGCCACAAAATCAGCAATGCTCTCCCCTTGCTTCTGGTTCCGCTTATGGAACCTAAACCTTTCAAAGATCTGGTTGCGCGTCGGCTTAAAATGCCGTCTTAACGCTTCCATGATCTCATCATAGGTAGCATCTAAAAGTCTTTTAGGGGAGAGTAGGTCCTTTGCTAACCTAACAATTTTAGGACCCACCAGAGCAATAAATGTTTTAGCTTTATTTGAATCTTCCACTTTATTAATACTCAGGAAGCAGTTTAGCCTGACTTCATATTCTGGGAATTCTTCCTCTAAAGAATTGAATTCTCCCACTGAGCCTAGCATTGGCATTTTTACCCAGCTTTACAGCTAATTGTCAGATATCTACCTGAAATAGTAGTAGCAACAATATCAGTTGCAAGAGTAGCCAAATCAAGAGACTGTAATAATACACCTTGTTAAAAAAAAAACAGAAATTTACAGCATCAATACTCTAGTCACTGAATAATTCTGAGTTCCTTCATTAGTCTAGCCTCTCCCAATAGTTCTACAAAAATCCTCGTCACCAGTGTTGTAGCTCTAGTAACCCTACACTAGAGCACAGTATAGGTTCCACATAGACACAAATAACACATCAATAGACAAATGCAATGACACAGCAAGTTAGGTAAATAGTTCACTCACCTCTTGGGTATCTTAACTTAATACTCAATTTGTAGTACTGTGGCTAGTGAGATTAGAGCGGAGATAGACGGAAATTTATAGAATAGAGTAGAATAGAATTAGTACATTAGTTTAGAACTTAAGAAGTTAGATACCAACCACAGTAGGTAATTATATACACACTCGGTCAACAGTTACTTGTTGTTGAACCCGAGGCCACTTGCAGACTGACTTGCGAGTGTTGCTCTCTCGAGCGTTGCCAACTTTTGGTCTCTCTAACTAGAACTTACACTACTCGCTATATTACAGAAATATTTTCTTTCGTTTCGCTAGGCAATAGCGAAGGGACATTGGATCGGATGTCGTAACCGCTGGACGCCACATAGGGGAAACTTTGTTTGGGCGTTCGTTCTCATGTTCGCTGGCTATTAATTTCTGTCAAGTTTGTGGTCAGCACTTTATCAAACAGCTGGTTCAGGGCTCACACAATACACACACACACACAACGCACACACACACACACACAAGCGTGAAAACAGGAGGCAGAGACACTAATCGGGCCTCGAAACGCGAGGGGCAGCCTCGAAGGGTACGAAGGCTGGCTTATGCAGACGGCCGCATCACCTACGCCAATGAGGCTCAAGGAGGCATCTCGCGAGTGGGTGTGTCAGGAGTGCTAGCCAATTGGATTTCGAGACGTCAGGATGACGATTAGATGCACCAATTAGGAGTGAAACACTTGCTCTGTAACTACGAACATTCTGGAACTATCGTGAAGAAACCAAGTCAAGCATATAAAAGAGGTTCACAAGAAGAATCGAGAGGCTTTTTCTTTGAGTTACGCAAGAGGAGGTGCACGTAAACTGAGGGCACGCAAACGTAGCATGCCTGCCCGCAGCCGATGTGCATTCCACCTAAGCAGCAAATTTGACGTCTGTGTTGAGTGAACACATCGAAGTTGTAAGCAGACAACGTCGGACACCAACAATCATCGAAGTGCTAACTTGCAACAAAAACCGCTCAAAGTACATCAGCTTCGCGGTGATAATCGCCAAGTGCAAATGTGTCAACGATTCTACCGAAGACATTCAATATGTTTCTACGTCAACTCTAAACTCGCAAGAAACTCCTGCATGCAAATTGGAACCGCTCAATTACAAAGTTTGCAACGAGGTGAATCAACCACGAGATCTACAGAAGTCAAGCTCCTTCGGCTCTCAACAAACGAAGCTCATATTAGAGCTCTGAATGAGGGCATCACTACCAAAATCAGCCCCCGTCGAAGATGGCCTGGCGTCGTCCGGATGGCATCACCGGCTGAAGTGCGGGAGCAGAGGCGGCGTTGGAAGCCGTGGAGGACAAGTGAGCTTAAAGCTCATTTTACACTAGCGGTGTGGAGCGACGGTGTGGAGCGACGCTGAACTTTTTATAGTTCCTCCCACGAGAGGGTTGAGCATCAGTTCACACCGAATTGCTTTTACATTGCCTCTTAATTCGACGCTTATTCCCCCGAAACAGTAATCGTCAGTATTACTCTTGCAATACTGTCAGAATAATTTGCAGAACATGGATGGAGCGACGGTGTGGAGCTTAGCTATGGGTCAACGACACATTAAAGAAAAATTCGAGTGTTTTGTGGTATTGAGAACTCTGGAAGAATGGTGATCATGGGAAAAATTTAGATACAAAGTAGCACAGTGAACAGTGCTTACATCTAATCAACTATGTTTAGGCACCGAAAAGTGGGAAATTGACTATGGTCATCTCCTGGACATTTAAACTTTGAACGGTCAACTTGCAGTTTAAGCCTTTCACGGCAATTGAAAATTCCGTTCCAAAGAATCACCATAGGGGTAAATCTGAAGGAAAGGACAGTAATAGAATTCCGACTTTTCGGTGCCTAAGCGTAATTTATTAAATCAAAATAAACAAGTTTTGTTCTATGCACTTTCCCTCTGAAATGATTATTTTACGAGTTATAGCGGTACGTAGGTTTAGTGTTGGTAAATCTGAAGGTTAAGACAGTAATCGATTTTATATGTTTCAACGCCTAAACATAGTTATTTAATCAAAATGAACAAGTTTTCTTTCACGCACTTCCCGTCTGAAATGAGTATTTTATTAGTTAATGCGGTAAATGACTTACCGCAACTCAGGTGTTTGAAGCGGAAAGAAATTCATCAATCGTGTGGTGTGGCAACACTGCAATGGAGTCTTGCTTCCAGCGCGCTCATCATCAAAGACAAAACTAAACCTACCACTATAACTTGCTAATTAATCATTTGCTGTAAAAAGTGCATAGAAGAAAAGTTGTTTATTTCAATGTTATTACCATGGTTTGAGTAACCAAAATTCAAAAATCGATGAGTAGCTGTTTATTTGAGCGCATTTGTCATCAAAGTTCAAAACTAAACCGCCATAACTCGTAAAATGATAATTTCAGAAGAAAAGTGCATGGAGCAAAACTTGTTTAATTTGATTTAATTATTTAATTTTAGGCACCAAAAAGTCGCAAATGGACCTACTGTCCTTTCTTTCATATATCCCGCTGTTTACTTGAGCGCAATCGTCATCAAAGACAAAAATCAAGGTCAATGTCCAGTGTGATGGCAATCAAAGGAAATGAAAATTTTATTCCCAAGAATCACTAAAGGAACCCATTTAATAATGTTTTACAGGAATGACATTCTGCTCCCTGATGCATTATTTTAGAATTATTCGACTTAGAAATTGGCTTTTGCACGCCAAAGGAAGTGAGTGCGCCAACCAGAATTTCATTAATAACGGTAGTTAACCCCCTATTACAAACGTAAAGAGGTTGGGTCGTGAGGGGTAGCCACAGTGGTAAATCTGAAGGAGATGACAGTTGTCGATTTTCCACTTTTTGGTGCCTGAACCTAATTAATTGAATCAAAATAAACAAGTTTTCATCTATTCTTTTTTCGTCTCAAATGAGTATTTTACGATTTATAGCGGTAAATTTAGTTTCGTCATTGATGACGAATGCGCTCGAATAAACAGCTACTCATCAATTTACGAATTTTTGTTGCTTGAAACATGGTAATAACATCGAAATAAACAACTTTTATTCTATACACTTTTTTCGTCAAATGAGTATTTAACGAGGTATAGCGGTAGGTTTGGTTTCGTCTTTCAAGACAGAGCGCTGGAAGCGAGACGCCATTGCAGTATTGCCATACAACTCGATCCAAGAATTTCTTTCCGCTTCAAAGACTGGAGTTGCGGTAAGTCATTTACCGCTATAACTAATAAAATACTCATTTGAGACAAAAAGTGCATAGAAGAAAACTTGTTTATTTCGATCTAATTAACTATGCTAAGGCATCGAAATTTACAAAATCGACAACTGTCATCTCCTTCAGATTTACCGCCACAGTTCTTCTAGTGAAAATTATAAATAAAGGTTGAAAGCAACCCATAAAGGTCACAAACAATTGTGTTTACATCTGCTCCACGATAGTGGCTGCTGTACCAAGTGGCACCATCTATGAGCTGACTGTAAAGGTGGCGCCATCTATGAGCTGACTGTAAAGGTGACGACGTAATAATGACGACTAAAAAAAAGTCGAAAGCACCAAATATGAGAAATTGTACATTAACTTTTTGGTGTTATTATCTGATAATATTTCTTATTATTTTATTAACAATTTTTATCATTCTTTTATTTTTACAAAGTTCTGGCGTAAACTTTAACACTTAGTGATCCGAACTTTGCCTTTCCTGACCCAACCTGTTTGTACTCTGTGTTCCACATTTTGCGCGGGAAAGGATTTTACGTATAACTTCAAAGCTGAATAATTCAAAAATAATGCATCAGAGAGCAGAATGTCATTCATGTAAGACGTAATTAAATGAGTTCCTTTAGTGATTCTTGGAAATCATATTTTCATTTCCCTTGATTGCATCACGCTGGACATTGACCAAAATTAAGGTCAATATTGAATATAATGTTGTCAACAAATTTCATAATTTCGTAGGTATAGATAGGTAATATAGTCGATTTTAAGACGTTTTACAAGAATGACAATGTGCCCGGAAATGCTTAGTTTTGGAGATATAGGATAAATAACGCCAGGTAAGAATAGCATTAGCAGTTCCGATATGGCTCTTCCGGCGTTTTGCGGATGCGGACCACGCCAAGTTTTTTGGCGGGAGTCATCGGCCTCGGTATGGTTGAGTTAAATTAAGATATTTTAGGCTTACTTAGGTTATGATGCTTAGCTAAATTAACTTTACCAAACCTAACCTTACCTATCGATACGTCAGAACCGGATTTATGCTTATTTACCTCTCCGTTTGTTCAATTTTATAAACGACGTTCCTATAACTTCAAAGTTAAATATCTCCAAAACTAAGCATTTCCGGGCACATTGTCATTCATGTAAAACGTCTTAAAATTGACTATATTACCTATCTATACCTACGAAATTATGAAATTTGTTGACAACATTATATTCAATATTGACCAAAATTAATAAACCGCCAGAACTTGTAAAATACTAATTTCAAACGGAAAGTTGGTAGAAGAAAATTTGTTCATTTTGATCTAATTAACTATGTTTTGTTTAGGCACCAAAAATTGCAAAATTGATTACTGTTCTCTCCTTAACATTTACCATATTTTTGGTTGATAACTTATGTGTTATTAACTAGAAGATTATAGCAGTGGGTTCAGGCTCTGCAAGGTTAGCTAATAATAAATTACTAAGTACCCAAGCGTACTGTAACAGCTCAAGCGTGCAATTGCTATGGAAAACTAAAATTCAAAACTTGAATAACTAAATTAAAAATGCATCAGTGAGCAGATTGTCATTCATTTGAAATGTTTTTAAATGTGCTCCTATAGTGATTCTTTGGAATGGAAATTTTAATTTCCGTGAAAGGCTTAAACTGCATATTGACCCAGGCGCCTTGAACTGGAGGATGGCTCAATTTGTTTGAAAATTTTTTTTTATTGTGAAAGCCAAAAATTTTCATGTATGCTTATGTATTCAGAATTTAATTTTATGTACCTGTATGCTTTTTTTGTTAATAACGTAGTTGCAATATCAATGAAAAAACTAATTGAAAATTTGGGGAAATTCAGGGTAGTGACACCCCTTTAAAAGCTATAGAAGTATACCAATTTTATATAATACATGTGTTATGGAGAGTCACATACATATACCAGGGAGGAGAAGCCTGGTAAATTTGACGGTCAATGTGAAGTTTAATGCAACCACGGAAAATAATGATTCGGATCCAAACAATCACTAAAGGAACCCATTTAAGAACGTTTTTCAAGAACGACATTCTGCTCGCTGATGCGTTATTTTCGAATTATTGAACTTTGAAGTTGGCTGTCGCGCGCCCAAAGAAGCGAGCGTAATTTAATTAAAAATGGAAGCTAACCCTATTACAAACGTAAAGAGGTTGGGTCGTGAGGGGTAGCCACAGTTCTTTTAGTGAAAAGTATAAATAAAGCTTCCAAACCACCCATTAGGGGGACGACCGCAATCTTGTTTACATCGGGTCTAACATGGCGACCACCATGGGCGCCGCCATCTTGGACCCGATGTCAACAAGGTTGCGGTCGTCACCCTAATGGGTGGGTTAGAAGCTTTTTTATAATTTTCACTAGAAGAACTGTGCCTCCCCCTCACGACCCAACCTCTTTACGTTTGTAATAGCTTCCGTTATTAATTAAATTCCGTTTCACGCGCTCGCTTCCTTTGGCGCCAAGGCCAACTTCAAAGTTCAATTATTCGAAAATAATGCATCAGCGAGCAGAATGTCATTCATGTAAAACATTTTTAAATGTGTTCCTTTAGTGATTCCTTGGATCCGAATTATTATTTTCCGGGGTTGCATTAAACTTCACATTGACCAATTTGACTCCCCATAACACAAGTATTATATAAAATTGATATACTTCTATAGCTATTGAAGGGCTTAAGGGGTAGTATTAAAGGCCTTTTAATCAATCAGGCCTACTACATGTAAGAAAAAAGAAAAGAAAAAACGTTTATTTCCAAGTTGCCACATGAGACACATGCCAACATATTGGCTTTTAAAAATTTCTAAATATAAGACGTCCTAAAACAAGAGTTCCATACGAGGCGTACTAATTGACAAACCATTCAAGGTGTACAAATAGATAAGCCATACTAGGCATAATAATAAAAAAATACTACTCTACCTATGAGAAAACTTGTTACAAAACCTCTCCTGGAACAAATTAATTCCGTGAGGTGAGGTATGCTGTGCGTACAGAGATGGAGTTTTGTGTTAGGTGAGGGCAAGACAGTTTGGTGTGGGAGGAAGGGGAGGGGGGCATAGTAATCTGGAAATGTTGGCTGCACAGGGCACAGTCATCAATACTTTGTAATAACTCTGTGGTGATGTTTTTACATTAGTAGTTAGGAAGAAAAGAAACTTAGATTGGTAAAAGAGCTATAAGGGTCTATTATTGAAAGAAACTCCAGATGAATGTAAATAAGAATAGAGGTAAAAAGAGTTTGAAAAAAGTGGTTTTTAAGGAATAAATGTGTGTTCGAATGGCAGAAGTGAGTTGTGTCTAGTATATGAGTGCTTGAAACTGCTGGTGATGAATTAGATGAGATAAAAACTACAAAATGCTACCAAGCATGGGAAAGTTTGTAAGCAGTTGTAAGGAAAAAGTACCCGACTATAAATAGTAAAATAAGATTGTATTGTGAAGAAGTGAGATGCTTTGTTGTTGTTTTGATTGAATGTACCTAATCCTTGTTTGTACTTAGTTTCATTCTGTTGAATTGAGTTTTGTTCCTTTACTGAATGATCTTTTATTTTTTTCAGCTTTGTCTAACAGTAAAACAAAAAAGAAGTTTATCAGAAAATTTTCAACACTGAACACTTCAATAACATCACAAAACTTGCCTTCCTGTAAAATAAATATCTTGTGTGATCAGGGTTCTCATTAGGTAAGTCATTTATCTTTCATCCAAGATAGCTTATGTTGGTAGTCTTTAATCATTATAGTTCTTAATGCAT
The DNA here is from genome assembly GCA_030386875.1 of Morinoia aosen. NCBI lineage: Eukaryota > Metazoa > Arthropoda > Malacostraca > Amphipoda > Talitridae > Morinoia > Morinoia aosen. The sequence goes on from CM059576.1 coordinate 556,618, forward strand.
ACCCAATTAAGGGAAGCATACCCCCAGAGTGTCGGATTTCCTAGAGATATTGATTTTAGCCGCTATATGAAGGGTAAGATGTCAGGTACATCCTGTGAAAATCAGGTTTGTACGTTCACTCGTTTGCCCGCTACAAGGGTTTGAAGTATGGAGGGTAGGGGAGGGGGGAAGTGGTATTTTATCATGTTCCACCTCCCCCTTGACAATTTCTGCACGGCGTGATGTTGCTATTTCATCTTCTATGTCTCTTTAATACTGTATAATGATTTCAATGGTCTTTGCTGACCCAACTAATGATAAAGTAAAATTTAGATTGTTTGTTTCTTTGTTAACCTGTTTTGCCTTATTTTGGAGTATCGGAGTGTAGGGTTTCAAATGCATCTCCTCCTACAGTTTTTAAGCTGCAGTAATGATTTTAGTAACATTGGATTTGGAAAATTGTGGGCATTTCAAAAACTCAAATGGAAATTAGAAATTGAGTTTTGATCAAAAGTGACATCATGAATTCCACAATTTTTTGAAAGAAGACATGCCTTGGAATTTTTTATGTTTTTATCACTTCAAACTACAAGCTTGGAAAATTCCATTTGAATTTTTGGAATGCCCACGTCTCTCCGCATCCAATGATATCAAAATCATTACTGTAGCTCAATATCTGTAGGAGGAGATGCATTTCAAACCTCCACCCCCCCCCCCCAAAAAAAAAACCTTGTTTTCCATGAATATCTCGTTTTCTTTACAGAAAATCGCATTTTTTCATGGATGACAAAGGATTCAAAATTCCATTGCCTATCAGTATACCAAATGTCATTGCTCTAAGTTCAATTTTGAAGAAAATCATTCTAAAGGAGTACGCTTGCCTCAAACTATTTATTGCGATTATGTTACGGTGTAGTTGAGATCATAGGAGTCACATTTTCTCTTCAATTGGAAGAACATTCACAAGTGACCTCTTAAATTGCTATTGCATTTGCACATTACAATGAGTAGCCAAACTGCAACCTTGATGGTTATGACTGTTTGTCTTTGTTTACCTTCAAAGCAGCTTGGGTCAGGTGGAGACCAGCGAGTTGGTGCTGGCTGTAGTGGCTTGCAGTGTTGGGGCCACTGATTGACTTCTGGAGTCTGACAGGTGAGCTTTTGTGGCCTGTTCTACTTCTTTCATGCCCCTCCTCAAATCCTATGTCTCGTTGGTTTATTAGTCATTTGTTCCAATAGCTTAAGTGTTGTTCACTTATGAATTGTCTTCAGTTTCCAGAAAACTATGATTTGATTTCTTATGTAACAACATTCAAGACTTATGAGTTCTTTATGGTTTTTAATTTTATTTTTTGAATTGAAAGTGATTCCAAGTTTTTTTGTTTAGCTGTTTCAAATTTCACAATAGTCAGTAATTTAGGTTACTACTTTTTATTGATTTGATTTTGTGCTATGATTACCAGTGCTGATAAAAATTCATGAACCTTCTCTTGTACAGCCTTTGGAATTACCAAAAAGTTACTCTTATCACCATTTTGCAGTTTTCTCTGATTTTTTATATTTTGTTCATTCAAAAAGTTTGCTGCCAGTGTTCTTAAATTATACACTGTGTAGTTGGTATTATATTGGTCTTCTGGAGCCTTTAGCATTTCTGTATCAAGGAGACAGATATTCAAATGTTCTCCTGTAGTGAAACTAGCCTGCTTAGTGTTTCACCACTAGGACGCCGTAACTGTCAGGATGACGACCAGGCAAGGGTTAGCTATTCAGGCTACAAAAGCTTGGCCCAAACACTAGGTTAAGGTGCGGCTCAGATAAGTAACAACGATTATATTTAAAAACAGTAAGTATGACAGACGTAACATGTGTCAACTCAGGGAGTGTTTTGCGGGAGAGTCTTGCAGGGGCCGTCTCCGTATGAGATCATAACTCTCCCGCCGCCCACAAACCCCGCACAACTCAAGAGACCACTAATGTACAATAGTAAAAGAAGGCATAGGATTTGCCAAGCTTGGCACAGGACTCACAAGCATCAGGCAAAAGCAGCTTCATTGGCCTGCTTGCAGACAAGTGCTCTGCATCAGGGTCCCAACAAGGTATTGAGTATTGACTTGTACTCTAAGTTTGGCCATGCAGTACCTATACGTTCAAAAGCTGCGCTGGTGGTTGCCCATGCATTAGAATATTGTATTTTGGCTAGTTGCTAGTTGCCCCAGACCCCTAAGGTTTTGTGGTCGGACAATGGTCCCGAGTTTTGAGCCAAATAATTTGGGCAATTGTTGGACCAGTATGGGGTGTGGCATGAGCGCTCAATCGCCTATGCTCCGCATACCAATAGAGCTGTAGAGAGACTCAACAGGACCCTTAAAGAAAGACTCGCCACAGCCTGCGCTAGTAACCCCGGGAGCTGGGATCTAGAAATAGCAAGAGTGATGTGCCAGTACAATCGACTTACCCACAGTGAGACCGGTCGAGCCAAGAGTGAATTCTTTGTGAAAGAGGCGACAGCCAGATCTGCCAAGGCGACCCGCAACCAGGATGTGGCGATCCGCTGGACCGAGATTCCGGCCGTTCATGATGGGAGAGCGGGAGCCATTACACTGTACCAAGAGGAAGAACAAGGCAGAAGGTCTGCCGCAAAGGCAGCCACGCAAGAGGACCCATCGAGAAGTGGGGCCAAGGGAAGACAAGGCTGTCGTAGCAGGATTAAAGGAGGAAGAGGACCGAGTGGCTCCCGTGGAGGACAAGTGGTTGGGTCGCCCAATTCATCCGCTACCGCAGTTGCCAGCAATGCAGCAGGAGGAGGTGACAGGCAATGACAGGAGCAAGGACTTCTCAAAATTCATCAGGCAGTACCCGGATCCTCTGCTGGACGAGGAGGAGAGCCTCAACTTTATATGCTGAATATGCGACAAAATTCTTCTGAGTATTAACAAAATAAATGTAATAACATGGTTTTTCAGTGGAGCAATGTTGCAATGTGCAATACAAAGTGCTCTTCCATGTTACAAAAGCCAAAAATGAAGCAATCTTGAAAAAAACATAAATCACATAATCTTGTTGAAGAGGAAAATTTGATATAAGCGAAATTGGTCATTGAGATAATAAGTCCTTCAACGAGCTCCTGATTATATGTCGAGTGAGGGCTCCATCTTGTTGAAACAATTCAAGTCATGTGCATTTAGGCAAATTCTTTTCTCGATTTCTTGGTTGATTTGAGATATTGCGCTCATCCATATTACTACCTAGCACGCAATATTCTAGCATTTATTTTCTCTGTTGATTTATATATTGGATCCCCTCAGGGGGTTACAACTATTGTATCTATGGGAATTAACTCTCCCAGGGGGAAAATGTGTGAAGTCCCAAGCTGAGAGTTAGGTAGGCTTTCTTTTTGTTGAAATAAAAACTTCTAGTTATGTTATGTTAAGGATGACCTTTTTTTGGTTCACTATTCTCCTGTTATTCAGTCCCTTCTACTTTCTTCTTCAACTTTCATTTTATTTCATGAGTTTTTCTCAACTTGACTGTTTCTATGCCCTTTCTGCATAGATTCCACATTCCCTTATCTTCATACTAAATGGTACCTTCATCCTTCCTTCTTCCTTTCTTTGATACATTTTTTTTTGTAGCAGTTAGGTAGGCTTAAACTAACATAGAATCATATAATCCAATCCATGTGTTGAATCTTGTAATGACCATTTCAAAAGTTGAACATAGAATAACAACTAATGAAGATCTTATTGTTATCAATTAAACATGCATCAGTCGTTTAGTACTACAGATTTACAAATGCTTGCCATTACAGCCTTCATTTTTTAAAATAAACTTCCTTTTTTAATTATTTATATTAGCATAATTTTCCATCATTTCTGGGCTGAATCTTGGTATAGGAACACATCTTCAGAATGCAAGGTTAAGCTTGCAAAGTCTCTAGTAGTCATGGGGCTACTGTTCATCTAGTTAGCCTCAGCTAAATGAGAAATTTGCTCCAGCTGTTAAATTGTCTCAGCTTTGGATAGGTCTGTGCATTTTTTAGTTTTTTGTGCCATGCCCACTTGGCTTTCATTGGTTCTCATTCCTCTTCTTTAATTTTTGGTTTGTAATCCCCCCAAAAAATACTTTTTGCATTAGAAATGAAGCAATAAAAAATTTCTGTTCAACTTCTCAGCATCTGTGATATTTTCTGCAATGTTAGTTCATTTTTTTCATACATCTGTTGATTGTTGTTTATTCTTGTATGTTGTTTGGTAATTGTTCAAGTCAATTTTCCTCTATTTTATTTTCAATCTCTTTGATAGTTGTGTTGGGGCCAGAAACAGGTGGTAGAGAAAAAGAAACTTTAGCTTCTAACACTAAGTTTGGCATCCTGAAGTTGATTTAAAGAATGTACTGTGGACAGTAGCAGCCTTTAAAATACTCATAATTGTGTCAATATATGTTTATATTAATTTTTGGGCCACAAAAAATGAATAAAATCATAGGATGTTTTAGATTTCGGAAATTAAAATTATTTGCATCTGATTGTATAGCTACAATGTCCATAGTAACGCAAAATTTATGCACCCTATTTTGATACGTTAAGTGCGGCGTGACCCACCGGTGGTCATTTATGTGATTTTCATAATGCTGCTGGCCGACCTGCAGTCACTGACTCATTTTTGATAAATATTAAATGAAAGTGAAATTAAGGCATGATCCAGTCAATGTTTGCTATTTTCAAATTTTCTTACTACAATTGACTCTAAATTTGAGCTGGATATTGAACTTCAATTTACCCCGCCGCACTTAACGTGTTAGTCTGTTTAATTTTAGAAATGATTTTTGTTGAACTTTGATATTCTTGAGCTCATTTGTGAATGTACATTTTTTTAGTGCAATGTTCCTTGCTTGTTTTTGATAACTTATTTTCAATATTGATTGCATGCATCTATGAATAGATAGGTCTTCGTATGAATAGTACTTTTGACATTGATTGCTTCTAAATTTGTTGCTATGTTTGAATTTACTACTTCAGTTCTCAAGGCCCACTCTTAATTATGACAGAATAATTACATCCATCATACATTACCAATTTCCATGATATAGGTACTAATGATATGCCATGGCAACTATTTTTTGAACTATAATAAGTTATAGACAGATCACATTTAGAAATTAAATCAAGATGATCACTGGCTTGTTGATGTCCCACCAATGGGAGACCCTAATGAAGACTGTAACTTCTACACCCTATTTTTTGGTCCATTTTTTTGGTCCACATATTTTTTATGCAATGATGGAAAAACATCGTCGTTTTTTTATCAGATTGTAGCTTTAGTTTTCTACAACTTGTGATGTTCAAGCTGACTTATGAACGTATGATTTTTGTCAAGTACACATTGATTCATCGTGAAAAACCCGATCATTACTCTCATCATTTACTTATTGATTGTTATAAGACTATCAGACCATGGAAACAACACGAGAATTATTTCACAAAGTAACTCAATATTCCGTGTCTCATTTAAAAAACCAAGGGACTTGAAAAATAAGTTGCACTTCAATGAGAACTTGCTTGACTGCATATTTTTTTGTTACAAAATAAGCTTTTGGTTGTTGATCCTATTATACATGGACAAAAATTAAATTATGCTATTCATTTAATGAAAGAATAAAATTATCCAATTCACTAAATGTGAGGAGATGCCTTGTTCCAATTTTTTGGTCCACATATTTTTTATGCAATGATGGAAAAACATCGTCGTTTTTTTATCAGATTGTAGCTTTAGTTTTCTCAAATATTAGAGCAGACAAACATTCCATTGCTCAGGTACCTAAACACCCAGCATGGAGCGTGCAGTGGTTATGGTGCACAAGCTGAGGGATGCTGAAGTGGAGAGGCTATGTTGCAGGCAGGACTTCATCAAGCAGGAAGCTGCAGCAGAGGACAGGAGGCAAGGTGAGGCTTGGTTCTATTTGGGTATGAGATAAAGATAGTTGACGTTTGAGTAAAAAATCCAGCCTATCTAGTGTTAAAATCAACTTAAAAGGTAATAAGATAAAAGCTCTCCATTCTGCTTCAAGGACAGGACATGCTGTTTATGGTATAGCACAAAGTAGCGCATAAGAAAATGGAAATAAATTATAGGATATTGTGTACCAAGAATTCTGTTGAAGAACAAAATTGACGTTTAAATATTTTTCCTAAATCGTTATTTTGATGTAAGCTGTAGGGCCAATTCTGATTTGAATAGAGATTCTCAAGCCATACAGAAGATGAAAAAAAGTTTGAATAAAATGCGATTAGTACATAGGTTTTGTGAATTTTAGGAGCATAGACAAATTGAAAGCACAAGCTGTGAGTCGAAAGGTGGCAACATTAACGACAAAAAGTTAAACTATTTTCATCATCTGCAACTAATTGTTTTGGGTTTTATGCTGTCATTTTGCATAGATTTTGGTGTACCAGCCATGTGTGGAGATAATATGGGAATAATTGAAAGTGTAATACTGCCTATACATCTGTGTGGTGTAGATCATTGAAGAACCAAATTTTTTGTTAATTTTCATTGCAAAATTGTAAGAGTGCACAACTTGAGCATTTACACCAAGGATTTCAATAAGAATTACTTGTGGAGTAAATATTATCTCAGTGAAATTCTTTTTACCTGCTGAACCATGTTATGAGTGCAATGTTATGTATTTAAAACTTTTCACCCCTAGAAGAAGGATATAACTATTGTATCCATGGGAATAAGCACAACAAGTGGAAATATGTGAGGTTCCAAGTTTAAGATTAGGGTAGCTTCCCCTATGTTAAAATAGAATAGACATTTGTGTTATTACGGATCATTATTTTCGGTTCACTGCCATCCTGTTTTTCAGCATTCAATACTGTTGGGGGATAACTGTTGACCAGGTAAGGCCCCTATAGTAGGAGACTGACAGGACTCGCTATTCCACTTCTCAAGTGGAAGTAGCAAAATAAAAACAAAACTAATGGGAGCCACAGGCGAGGGGAGAGCTTAGACTGAATATGAGAAACTCTAGAGGGGGAATTACAGACTAGATCATTCAGTGGGGTATAAATCAAACTTTCATGAACACACAACATATACTGAAACAATCACAAATACAATGAATCCACTGGCTGTAACTGACAACTGGTTTGGCAAAAGGGGTTAGCATGGTTAGATAGGGAAGGAAGAATAACAGCCCAAAAGACAGACAGACTATACCTAAATACATATTTAAATACACAGATGCCTGGGGCATAAAAGGTTCGTAACAAGCTTGCACAATACAATTTCAAGCGAATCGATCTATAGAGTTCAAGAGGCAAACAAGAATAAACAAATAATACATAAATCAATAAAGGGGTCTTAACTGGAATGAATCAAATTTGCAAATAATGTTCCAAGAACTTTTTGCTGCTACATAGAAGGGAATCAGACGGTGGAGGATCCAGTCACAAACTGCTGGTTGGTACATTACCCAATCTGGCTGCCCAACGTAGCTCGAGTCGGGCCAGTGGCAAGAGTCACAGACTTGCTGCTCTAAAAGGAAAAACCCAGGACATAAGCATCTCGCTAGCCACAAAAAGCGGAAGCTGCCGAAGAAAAAAATTGAGGGAACAGTATTTAACACAAAAGCAAAGCAGCACACAGGGGCGAAAGAACTGAAGCACACGCAAAAATGATGGATGTTGACCACAAAACTATTGATAGAGATATAACAAATAAAGCTGAAATATAGTATTAGCACTATATGCAGGTATTGGACACTAAAGTAAGTAAACAAGAAGCACAAGGCACACTGAAATACATTTATGCAATCCTAGTTCACTAAGGTCAAATAAGCAGGCATACTTAGACTTACCCTAAAGGAGCAACCAGGAGAGGAAGAACCAGGATTAAAATATGGCAGGATGAATCAAGGTGGCAGGTCAAGCAGTGGATCTTAAGATTAGCGTCTCAAGCAGGTGCATAGAAAAAGGCAAAATATGACACTAGGAACAGAAGAGATTATAGGATTTGGCAAAAGAAATCTGAAACAAAAAGAAACAAGGGGTAACGAATATGGTAGCAGGCACATGAACAATACAGGAACATATCAGGCCAATCCTCCACAATACTTTTTGTCACTATTTACCTTGTTTCTGAACTCATTGTTTCTATGCACCTTCTCTTTGGAATGCCTTACCTGCAGTTAAATAGGCTTCAACTAACTTCTAATCTTATTCGAAAACTTCACAAAAAAATTTTGATATTGCTTTGTTAAAGATGAGGACTTCAGAGGTGAAAGAAGTTGTGTTGAGTTTTGGTTTTAGTTTTGAGTGTGAAACTTCCACAAGGTTGAGAAACGCTGTCATAATTGAGACAACGTCGCTTTATTGATTTCATTTTATTCTAATTTTCTAATGAATGATTTAAAAATGGGATTACTATAATTTTTCATTCAAACCTGCATGATGTCATTCAAAAACATAGTGAAGTGCAAAGTACATTTTTAGTGCCAATTTTTATTGGGTTTGCTAGTTTTGTATGCACCACCTATTCTGAAGAATGTGTTTTTCACTTACTATTGCCTTCTGTATTTGCTGGTGTAAGGTAAAATTTTATTTCAGCTCATTTACATCTCCAAAGCTTTTGAACGATTAACTATTTAGTTGAAAGAATTGTATTGTGTTTCTTGCTAGAAGTATTACTAGGTTTCTGATCCTAAAAAAATTGCTAAATCCTTCCAGTTTTTCATGTGTTTAAATACTAACAAAATTATTAACATTGTCAATAGAGTGAAATTATCTTTGTATTTAACACGTAAAGAGCTGTTGCTAGATTTGTTGTCTCAGAGGCAATTGTCCTCAACGAGCTTGTGTCACTTGCAGGTGATGGGCCGAGCTCTAGGAGCCATTCAGAAGTAATTTACATCAAAAGTGAAGTGCCTGACGCTCAGCTGGAGGCGGTTACTGTGAAGGACGAGCCCATTGACTGGCATCAGGAACCCCAGGTACTGTTGTTGGTTGCCTACTCTCCTCTTGAGTACTTCCTATTGGTTGCTTACTCTTCTTCTGAGTGCTTCCAATGGGTTACTTCACTTACTCTCCTTTCAAGTGCTTCCAACTCTTTGCTTACTCTCCTCTCAAGTGCTTCCCACTCTTTGCTTACTCTCCTCTTTTGCGCTTCCTATTATTGCTTACTCTCCTCTTTTGCGCTTCCTATTATTGCTTACTCTCCTCTTTTGTGCTTCCTATTATTGCTTACTCTCCTCTTTTGTGCCTCCTATTATTGCTTACTCTCCTTTTGAGTGCTTTCAATTGGATGCTTACTTTCTTCTTGAGTGCTTTTGAATTGGATGTTTACTCTCCTCTTTAGTGCTTCCAATTGGTTGCTCACTGTCATTTCACACATTTGAAATTAGTTCAGAAGTAGTTAATATATTCCTGCTCTTGGCCACCATATTTGTTGCCCATCAAAATAAAAATAAAATCGATTTAGTAACGAGTTTTTGAAAAAAAACATTAACAGTTGACCTTTTTTGTGACAATCCAGTTCCAAAATATTCTGGTAACATTCGCTTAGGCATGAGTTAAATTTTGTCTCGGATTCATGTATGTTTATTTCTTGAAACGAGTGCTGTAATTTGAGAAGCTTGTAAATTTTATTAGATTTTCCACCTGTATTGAAGTATTAACTTGTCATAATGAGAGAACGTGCTTCTTAAATTGCTCTTCTGCTATCGTTATTCATTTCTTTTGTTTAATTAAATTTAGGTAATTTCATTTTTTCTCTTCACCTCCTGAACATATTTTCTCAAGAACAAGATAAACACAGATGCTTGATTGCACGAATTTGTTTAAAAAATAAATGGGTACACCAAATAATTTTAGCTCTAACTCGAGCATAATGCTGCAATTTTTGACAAATCCTGTACAGTAATAATTGAGAGACGTTCTCCCTTACAGGTTGGTTCAAGTTCTGAGTCTCGTGCAGTTACTATCAAGAGAGAAGTAGACAATGACTGCACTGAGGCACGTTCAAGGCGCACAGAAGCAGAGGACGAGTTAAGGGAAGGCAACTCTGGTGCGTGCAACACAAGTGCTGTTCGTCAGGGACCAGCTGGAGCATCTGGAGGGAGCGCTGCCTCGCCACCATCAGATGTGTCGGGTAGCGGCAGTGGTGTTGAGGCCGCACCTCTTGACAGACTCATGTCACGGCCCTTACTGTGTGAACTTTGTGATTACTCCACTGGTAAAAGAGGCCTTATGGAGCTGCACCTCCGCGTCAGGCATAAATTGGGATGTTACTACGAGTGTGAGTTGTGTGATTATTCCACTATGTTCATGAATACTTTAAAAGGACATTTGGTAGAACAACATGATCATGAGAACTTGCACGTAGGTCAATTTGGGCGTTACGAATTTCCAGCTGTGAAAATTATGGAAGAACAGCGACCTGAAAGGCATGATCAGTCAGAGCTCGAATGTGAATTCTGTGGCTCTCATTTAGTCATTGAGTCCACTTCAGAAACACATAGAAAAGATGCATTAGACAACACTGGGCTGTACATGTGTAAGGTGTGCAAATATTCTTCAGCTAATGAAGCTAACTTGGAGCAGAGTTTGTTTGGTAAACGCAAAATAGAACAGCAAACAAACAGACGTCGTCAAGGTCAGCTTTACAAGCGTAAGTCAAGTGACTCTGCTCGTAGAAACGAACATGAAATATACCCAACTAGCAAAGATGGTAATCGTCGACTGTTCAAGTGTGAGTTATGTGAATATTCCTCTACTCGTACGGATCGTCTTAAACTTCATGTAGCCAATAAACATGGCGATGGTCAACTGTTCAAGTGTGAGTTTTGTGAATACTCCAATGCTTGTAAGTATCAGCTTAAACTACACCTAGCCAATAAACATGGCGATGGCCAGCTGTTCAAATGTGATTTCTGTGACTATTCCTATGCTCGTAAAGAAACTGTCAAACGACATTTAGCCCGCAAACATGGTAAAGGTCGACTGTTCAAGTGTGAGTTGTGTGAATATTCCAATGCTCAAAAGTATCAGCTTAAACTACACCTAGCCAATAAACATGGCCTAGCCACACTTGAACATGGTCAGCTGTTCAAGTGTGAGTTCTGCGACTATACCTCTGCTCGTAAAGAGAGTGTTAAACTACATTTAGCCAGGAAACATGGTGAAGGTCAGCTGTTCAAGTGTGAACTTTGTGACTATTCTTCTGCGCTGAAGAATAATGTCGAACGACACCTAGCATGCAAACATGGTAAAGGTCGACTGTTCGAGTGTGAGTTTTGTGAATACTCCAATGCTTGTAAGTATCAGCTTAGACTACACCTAGCCAATAAACATGGCGATGGTCAGCTGTTCAAGTGTGAGTTCTGTGAATATTCGAATGGTGGTAAACGTCAGCTTAGACTCCACTTAGCCCGCAAACATGGTAAAGGACGGCTTTTCAAGTGTGAACTTTGTGACTATTCTTCTGCGCTGAAGAATAAAGTCGAACGACACCTAGCGTGCGAACATGGTAAAAGTCTGATGTTCAGGTGTGAACTTTGTGACTTTTCTTCTGCAGTGAAGAATGTAATTAAGCGACACCTAGCCGGCAAACATGGTAAAGGTCGACTGTTCAAGTGTGAGTTGTGTAAATACTCTAATGCTTGTAAGTATCAGGTTAAACTACACCTAGCCAATAAACATGGCGATGGTCAGCTGTTCAAATGTAAGTTCTGCGACTATTCTTATGCTCGTAAAGAGAGTGTCAAACTACATTTAGCCAGCAAACATGGTAAAGGTCAGCTGTACAAGTGTGAGCTTTGTGACTATTCTTCTGCACTGAAGAATAATGTTAAGCGACACCTGGCTGGCAAACATGGTAAAGGTCGACTGTTCAAGTGTGAGTTATGTGAATATTCTTCTGCTCGTAAAGAGAAGATTAAACAACACCGAGTTAGCAAACATGGTTGTCCCAATTTGCTTCTTTTCTAGCAGTAAATGCATATTCATGGGCTACTCAAATGTCCAATTACCACACCACACTTCAGAGCTGCTAAATATTATAGTTGTTCACTGTCGTCAAATATGTTGTCAATGTCTTTGGGGGAACGCAATTTTTGTGTCGATTTGAATTAGCGTTCAAGAAAGGAATATGTTATTGAGAGTTACGGACGCCTTCTTTTTGTTACAACAAAATGTTTTTTTTTTTAAATTCAAGACCACCTTTTTTCGGTTAATTACTTGCTAATTTTCAGCACCTTTGAATTTGTTTTCCAATTTCCATCTTGTTTCCTAACGTGCCTGCTTTTTTTATCTGTTTTCTTGCACTTGGTGACCGGTGCCGGAACACATTTTGTGCGTAGATTCGGTGATCCCTTTATTCGATACTGAATGGTGCTTGCATCGTTCCTCTCTTAGTATCTTAGAATATCTTCTTAGCAGGGAGATTGAAACTCAAGAATAATCTATCTCCGCATAGATATAACACTTTTTACGATTTCGGCACGTTCTTTTGGCCATCGGTTCTCAAAGAAGTTAAGGAATATATACAACATTGCCTGATATTTTCGGTTCACTACTGTCTTGTTGTTCAGCCACTATCACTTTTTCATCTCTAATTTTTTCTCAAATTTATCTCGTAACTTGCTGTTTCTATGAAATATGTGCACACCTCCTGCGTTCCTCATGTCCCTACTGAATGATGTCTTCTTCCTACCGCTCCTAAAAAAATTGTTGTGATTTTTCACACCTAAACTAACGTATGTGATCTAGCGGCTCTGTAGCATATTTGTTGGTAAAATTCTACTTCCTTATTAACGCTGCATCCTAATACTAACTTTGAGGAATTCGTTTGATTTGTTTTATTAAGAAAACAAAAATATTATGTGTAATGAGTGGCATTCTATAGCTACCTGTGAAAATCAATTGTTTATTTCTATTTCAGAGCGTTCCGTACTAAATGCTTGTGGCATTTGTCCGACTTGCACTGCAGATTCTTTTTTGTTCTAGACTCTAGACCAACGGTCACAGTCTTCAATTATTTCGTGTTCTTTGTTTGTGTTTGTACAAAAATTTATATTTCTGGTTATCTACATGAGTGTTTTTATGACAGAACGCTGTTTGTACGGATTTTTATCACAAACTCGAAAATTTAGGGGAAATCTTCGATTTTCACTCAAAAATGGTGGATAGATTTACGTATTTAAATTTCATTGCATATTATTCCAAAAATGGTAGTGAGTTTTCATTTCTGAGTGCATGTTAGTTTTAAACTTGAGTATTGTGCTGTGTTTTTCATTAATTTATTTTATCAACTTTTTCTGATTACTTTCAATTTAGAATGATATTTTGGTCAGTTCGGTTGAGTGTTTCATGTATTTTCGTTTTTGTTAACAGGAAGCAAACTTTTTCATTACCCAGGTGGTTGTTCATTTCAATCTTCGCTATAGGCATTAGAATACTTATCGGGTCCTCACCTGGACCCGTTCGTATCTCAGGCTCGCCCAGAGTCCGTGTTGTGATAGTCTAACTAGTAGGTCAGTGAAACTCACGGTGAACGTTAGTCTGTATTCAAAACCGTGTACAATATGAAGGTGCACAAGACAGGGCACGGGTACGCTGAAGGCGTAGCTAAGCGGAGCAAGGTCATCGGCTTGACCCACCTCTAGAACTGAACTCCCTCGACAGTACGGGAGCTTATATGTATGCTGACCTTGAAACAGGATGCGCGAGGACAAGATAACTCCATCAGAACTCTACAATGCTCCCCTCTTACCAGGAAAGTGTCCGCACTTTCCAGGACAAAAGTCATTAAATACGAAAGATCTGGCACATGCCCAAAACCAAGAAATTATTACTGAATAGAAGAGACTAACATCTAACGTTCATTTTTACTAACGCAAACGAAACATAAGCATTTACTTCCACGGACCAAACAAAAGGTTACACATGGATCACATGGAATCTATAACGCAGCTATATGCGTTAACGCAGAACAATTGAAACAACTAAACCAAGTACAATCCAAAACACAACTGTTAATAACGCAGAATGATTATATAATAATAATAAGAATACTATCAACTCAAATAATACCATCAAGCGCGATTAAGCGAATACTCAATGGAAAACGTTCCTAGTCGTCTTGGAAACTCCTTGAGTTCATCTTCCGTCCAAGACCCGTCTCCAGCAGCAAGCGACCATGTGGAAGGAACACACATGTGGTTAATATAGGTTTCACAAATGACATTCGCATGGCATACACCAAACATCAAACTGGTAAGGGACATATGATACCACAACGTGGGTAAATTTGAACGAATGTAACTCTACAGTGTGGACTCGGTGTGAATCCATCCTCTGCGCAGCCAAGAAACATTTAAGGGTCAAAAGATTAAATGGCGTCACAATCAAAGTTGTAATATGAACGAAATACCGTGTTGGACGGTAGATCGATGTCATCTCTAAACAGTAAGGCCCTTTACCAAGTTTTTACTGGTACCAAATTATTGAATTATTGAGCTTGGTGAAGGGAAAGAAGTCGTAGACAAGGATTGATACAGAAATACCTACTCACGAGCAGGTATCCAGCTGACCCGGCACCTTCTCGTGGTGGTACCGTTGAAATACCCAACTGCTCTTTCCTCTATCTTTTGAGTTTTCTTTCGAGGGATTAAGATTTTAGGTTTTTTTTCCAAATCCCCGTTGTTGGGTAGAACAAAGTCGGGCGGCGGCCCGAGCTCTTCGGAGCTTGGGTCTCATTTGCGTAGTTATTTTCTCTTTAATTTGCCCTATACTCCAGGGCCCTTAAATAACCTATAAGAATAGACTTAAGTTACGCAGACCAATAGTCCATTTTGGATTACTACTTTTGATCCCAAAGTAAAACTTTAAGCACTTCTGGCAACAATCAGCGAATACCTCAAACCCCGACTTCGAGGCGGGGAAACCCCCTCTGAAGCCGGGAGTATGTACGCCAAAAATAAAAACAAATTAAAACAACGAATAAACTCTTACAAAAACAACCTAAGCACTGCTACCAACGTAGGTGCAACAAACACCAAAACTAACACTATCACCAGGAAGATAAGCGAAAACAATGACACATCTGACCAAACAACCGAAAAAACTCCACCGGAACCAAACGGTGCTACCTGTAAGGTGGACCAATTGGAGGCTAAATTAAATGAAGTGCTGAATAGACTTGCGGCAGGTGATGCAACCAAATGCATCAACCCCGATAAATATGAAGTTGAAAAAGAAGCACAAAATGTAGACGATCGAATAAGGAAAATCGAAAATACACTCGAAAAAATCCTAGAAATGACGAAAGCGGAGAACATAGGAAAAAACAGTAAAATCATGGGCTGCGAGAAGGAAAATGTGAGAAAACAAAGCAAAGCTAACAAATACACACCCATATCGTTGAACCAAGAAATGACAAAGAACGACCATTGTACAAAGTTCTTCTCGGTCAAATTCAAAATCGAAGAGAGAAACCAAATAAATCCATTTTGCCTCCAAGAAGAAATAGTCAAAATAACTGGTTTGAAGGCGAAAAGAATAACTTATTCAGGTAAAGATAGCTTTATCATAGAAACTCGAAACAAACCCCAATCTGAGCGCATCACCAGACTTACTAACGTCGACGGCATTAATTGCCAGATCAGCGAACACCCATACTACAATCAATCCAAAGGACTAATATATATTCAAGAATACGATGTAGATAATATGGAAGATTTTGTGGAAGGCCTGAAGAGCCAGTACAATATCAGTGACGCTGTCCGTGCCAGCTTCATTAAAACTCGATTCTCCCAAACCACCCCACTCCTACTAACCTTTAATAGCTACACAACACCAGACTCTATATATATCCCAGGCGAAAAATCAGATACGATAGTATACCCATTTATTAATAGACCAATGATCTGCCACAAATGCCAAAACTACGGCCACACAGCCAAACACTGCCATAACGAAGCAAACTGTAAACGCTGCGGAGAAACAGGCCATGACAGCGAACACTGTGGCAGCGCCCTCTCCTGCATGCATTGCAAGCGTCAACATGAAACTGGCCACAGAGAATGCCCGAAACATATCATGGAAACAGAAATATGCAAAGTCCAACAAGAACAACGAGTTAATAGGCGTCGTGCTGTACAGATAGTCACAGGACACTCCGAGATACCAATATCAGATACGAACACCCCCACAACTCATTTCAATATAACAATGCAGGAAAACGAAAAGCGGAAAATTACTCCATGGCTCCTAGAAAAATGTATTGCAAACCAAATCCAAGGAAAACCCAAATCTATTCGATCGGGCGGCAAAAACACATTTATTGTAGAATTAGATCACACACGACAAAAAGATGAAATACAGAAAATCAAAGACATAAACAACATCCCTGTGCAAGTAACAGAAAATAACTATGTAAATCTTTCAAAAGGACTCGCCTACATCTATAACTACGACTTCACCAACTTCGAGAAATTCAAACAAGGTTTAATGGAAAACCATATAATCAAAAATGTTGAACCAGCAAATTGGATAAAAAGCCGTAACACAAATGCAAAAGCAATACTTCTAACTTTCAGAGGCTCAACCCCCCCTGAGTATATCGACATCCTTGGCCAAGACTGCAAGAGTAGGATATATGAATACTTCGACCGCCCTATGATGTGTAAAAAGTGCTTGGAATACAACCATACTGCTAAAAGATGTATCAGTGAAGAGTTCGTGTGTGGAAAATGCGCAACAAAAGGCCATGAAGCAACAAATTGCACTGAAAACAACTTGACATGCTACCACTGCGGAAACAATCACAAAACTGGAGACCGGACTTGCCCGGAACAACGCAAGCAACAAGAACTAATTTCTATCCGTACTAAACAAAACGTATCAAGAGAACAAGCCCTTATAATATACCACAAACGATCCCCACAACTCGATCAAAGCTACGCACAAATAACCAGAAATCGAACGGATCAAATACCCAAAGTACCAACCCCCCAACCCTTTATGGCGGCTACCAAAAACCAAACGATCACCGAACAAAATATGGCTCCCCCACTTTGTAACGAACCAGGTACAACTGATAACACAACCGATACACCAGAAACCAAACCACCGCAAACTTCACAACGCGACCACGAAACATGCGAAAAAGAAATACTCCGCATTAAACCCAACCCAACACAATTGCTCAAATCCACAATTAATATTGAAACTACAGCCGAAGGATCTGAAAATGAGGAAGATGGCACGAGCGAATGCAACCCTATTATGAGACAAGAAGCCAGACGAATATTCAACGAATTCAAACCCCCAAAGCAGCACAAACCTCCCAAAACCCAAAACAAGAAGCGACCAAGATCACGATCAAAATCACGATCCCCCACCTACAGCCGCAACAGACATGATAAACGACAAATTTACTCAGATGAGGAACAATCATACTACTCTCGAGACTCTAGGATTAGAGATAGATCACCCAAAAGAAAGTAACTAATTGAACGATTGAATAACAAAATCAAATCAAACACACCCCATGGCTAACGTAGGAATCCTGCAGTGGAACTGCCAAGGCATCAGGGGAAAGAAAGATGAACTAATGGAAAAAATAAACAACCACCAACCCAGTATAATAGCACTTCAAGAAACAAAGCTATGGGATAACTGCCAGTTCAGAATAAACGGCTACAGTGATGTGCTACGACACGGTCATTACAACAGAACCCCCCATGGAGGTGTTGGAATATATGTCCATAGCTCAATACCTTTTTGTGAACTGAATCTACAGACTGAACTACAAAGCGTGGCCATTCAAGTAAACATAGGACAGCTGATAACCATCTGCAGCATCTACATACCCGGTAGACAAACAGTCACAAACGAAAAACTAAATAACCTAATCCACCAACTACCGAATCCTTTCATCCTAGCCGGCGACTTCAACGGACACAGCACCATATGGGGCTGCAAGAATACAGATAATAGGGGGAAGCTGATAGAAACTGTTATTACAAACAATAACCTTTGCCTATTAAATACCGGTTCACCCACTAGAATAGGATACAATTCAGAATCAGCTATTGATCTGACAATTTGCTCACCTACATTGGCCGTGCTACTAGACTGGGTTGCTTTCGACTCGCCGGGTGATAGCGATCATTGCCCAATTTTGATCACCTACCTTAACGAAAATCGTCCCAACCAACCCCCATCAACTATCTGGAACTACTCAAAAGCTAACTGGGATCTATATTCCAATAACAATGCATGGAACAAGCCGATGTTGAACACAACAACAAATAACGAACAACTACTCACCGACTTATACCAGCGGTTCTACTCAGCAGCTGAAAAAGCCATCCCAACTTATATACCAGGAAAATACTACCCCAAACCATGGTGGACAAAAGAACTCCAAGAATCAAAAGAAGAAAGAGAAAAACTTTACAAGAAATACCACCGCAATAAAAATCTTACTAACTTAATTAACTGGAAACGAGCAAGGGCAAATCATAAATACAAAATTCGAGCAAGCAAACAGGAAACGTGGAAGAATTTCGTAAACCAACTTAATAAATATACACCAATGGCCAGAGTGTACGAAACAATAAGGAAAATAAAAGGTCGAGTACAAAGAAAAGTCCATATATTAATCGAAAACAATATACACTACAGCACAATCCCTGATATTGTGAATAAACTGGCTGAGAATTTCAGCGAAGTGTCAAGCGATCAAAGCTATTCCCCTGAATTTCAACAAATAAAAACCGCAAATGAAACTATACCGATCCATTTCAGTTCGCCAAACGTAGAAATCTATAACCAAATTTTCCATATGCATGAATTTGAATCCGCCCTAAGAAAAACTAAAAACACATCACCAGGAAACGACAAAATAACATACGACATGATCAAACACCTAAAACTACCAGCTAAACAATACATCTTGAACACTTTTAACAAATTCTGGACAACGGGCTACTTCCCACCACAATGGCAGCACTCGATAATAATACCAATCCCAAAACCCGGGAAAGACCATAGTAAACCAAATAACTACAGACCCATCGCACTCACTAGCTGTCTGTGCAAATTAATGGAACGAATGATCAATAATCGACTGATCGAATACTTAGATATGCACAATATAATTAGTAAAGAGCAGTGTGGATGCAGAAAGGGGCGTAGCACTACAGATCATTTGGTCAGACTAGACTCAACCATAAGATTAGCATTCGCAAACAGAGAACACTTCATCTCAGTGTTCTTCGACCTTGAAAAAGCTTACGACAGAACATGGAGATATGGGATCATACGGGATTTATTCGATATTGGACTCAGGGGCAGATTACCAACTTTTGTCGCCAAATTCCTAGAACGTAGAACACTAAGTGTCCGAATAGACAACTATAGCTCAAATATTTACGAACAGCGAAACGGAGTCCCTCAAGGCAGTGTCCTCTCGGTCACGTTATTCGCCCTCAAAATAAACAACATAGCCAAGCAGATCCCACCGGACAACAAATTCCACCACTCACTATACGTTGACGACTTACAAGTTGGATACCACCACCAAGACCTCAAGGTTATCCAAGACAAAATGCAATCCTGTATTAATAAAATATTTAAGTGGTCCCAAAATCATGGCTTCAAATTCTCATCCAGTAAAAGCAAAGCAATACATTTCAATACCATACCCGGACTCTTCCTCAGCCCAATACTTAAACTCAATGATGAAAACATTCAATACACAAACTCACATAAATTCCTCGGCCTGATTTTCGATGAAAAATTGAACTGGCAACAACACATCACTGCTTTAAAGAAAAAAGGGAATGATAGCCTGAACTTATTAAAATCAATAACAGCTCAAAGCTGGGGAGCAGACCAAACCACGATCCTCAAAATCTATCGAAGCATTACAAGATCAATCCTCGATTATGGATCAATAATCTATAACTCTGCCAGCCAAACAACTCTAAAGCCCATCGAGTCTATTACATCCGAAGCACTTCGAATCGCTACAGGAGCATTCAAATCCAGCCCAACAAATAGTCTACACATTATTTGCAATGAAATGCCTCCCGATATTAGGCGAAACTATCTATCCCTCTGTTATTACTACAAAATCCGAAGTCAACATGGAAACCCCGCCTTCAATTACACTGTGACGCCGAGTAACCGACTACTCTTCCAAAATAGGAAAATAACTCCAACATTCGCTATTAAAATGCAAATATTGATAGAAAAATTTGGCCTCCGGAAAAATCGAGTTAAACCAGACTTTTCATACCGACTACTAAACATTAATACTCCCACATGGGCACTAACAAAACCAACAATAAATACCGACCTCACCGAACTACCAAAAAACGAAACCCCTGAATACATAATCCGTCAAGAGTTTAAAAGAATGACAAAAGAAAAATATGACGGATATGTAACTATATACACAGACGGCTCAAGAGGAGAAAATGGCACAGGAGCGGCAGCAGTATGTGGCACCATTGTCCGCTCTGCAACGCTACCGAAAGAGGCCTCAATATACTCAGCCGAAATACACGCCATCCACTTGGCCCTTGGCATCATTAATGAAAAAAGAGATAAGAAATTCGTAATTTACTGCGACTCCTTGAGTGTCGTTAACAGCCTAAAGTACGAGACATACCATCCAGTACTACGCCGAATACAACACGACATACACGAAAAACAAAAAGGCGGCAAAGCCATCAACATATGCTGGATCCCCTCTCATGTCGGAATAGGCGATAACGATGCTGCAGATACTGCAGCCAAGAACGCAACCCAAAAAAACGAAGAATTTATCCTAATTTGCTACACAGATTGGAAACCATTAATTCGACAAGCCGTGATTAACCAGTGGAAAACTAGGTGGGAAAATTGCAGAGACAAATTAAGGGAAATACAACCATCACCAGGAATAGAATTGGACTTCGGTAAAATATCACGTAAAGAGGAGATAATAGTTAACAGACTCAGAATAGGACATACACTCTTAACACATGGCTACCGGATGAATAATGAAGTACCCGATATCGCACCAGTATGCGAGCTTTGCAATAACTCAACACTAACAGTCAAACATCTAATCATAGAATGTGAAAGTCTCACCAATAGTAGAAATTGTATAAAGGCTTGCCGAACGCTACAACGACCTACCGTCGAGACGGTATTGGGACGCCAATTAGACGTTAGAGAATTGATGAACTATCTTCGTGTGATAGACGCTTATGACCTAATTTAAATGTTTTCAGCAACTTTATTTGGCAATTGACTTACCTTTAATGATAAACTGTTGAATTGGGCTTTCGGTCACAGACAACATGCGTAGGGGGGAGCAACAAAGGACCCGCATCCGTGCTTTAATGTTGACTATATCAACACCCCTCATTATTATTATTATTATTATTATTAAACAGTAAGACTGGGGGAATGAGGAGGGGTATCCGTCCGGGTGAACGTGAACTGACGACGGGCCGGCTTAACTGGAGGAGGTGTAGTACAAATGAGAGGAGCACACGAGCCAGAAATGCTTAATGGGTCTGAAGGACCATGTTCAGGAATCAAAGGCATAATTTGCCTTCCCCTTTTGTAAACCAGATCTCCGGACAAATCTATACCTGGAGGAAAAGGTGGAGCCTCAACAGGAGGTTTCATGGGAAGGTACCCAGGACTATCGTCCGGCATCGATTCATAAGTATTTACGGGGTATGCCCGATCTACGCGGAGCTTTTCAACTTCCCCAGCTAGATCCTTGATCCGCTGCTCCAATTGCGTTTGTAACCCCGTCTGCGTTCTGTTATCATCTTGCAAAGTACGAAGACCAATTTCGATACACGAAGATTGGTGAGCAGTCCTAACCCTATGAGCTCTGCGTTTGAATACAAACCAGTACCCCAATATTCCTGCACCAAAGATAACCAAGAGCAAAAGGCCGTATGTGGTAACATCGTTATCCATGATTCGCGGACTATCATCAACCCATTTTCGAGTGTAAATGCTGTTTAAGGATGCATTGAGCTGTAGGAGCTCCCCTCTGGTGTCAGTCAACACTCGGTGAGACGGCACTTCGACCGTCAGGTCCTGCATAGGGATTAACACTACGGGCCTCTCAGTAACATTTAAACTCAATTGGTTCTGCGTAATGTATTGATGTTCCTGCGTTTGAGCAGAACATGGAGCCTCAATCTTCAAAAACCCTTTTAATGAGGACACCCGGTTTCCTGTGGGACAAATGGTGAGATAAGTGGCCCTAAAAAACCATACATACCACACGTTTCGTACATACAGGGCATAAGGCCGAGTAGTATCAGTAAACCGCTCATAGACACAATCCCCGCTGGTTACATTCTGTTGTAGGATGCTATGAACACAATCAGTCGACGTGAGAACCTGCAGAGGACGAATGACCTCACATAACGTCATACTTTCCAGTATAACACATTCATCCAAGTTATTGAGCGTCATCAGATGCGTTTTGGAATACGCCAACAATGACGGGACCCCACTAATCATTACATAACCACCATCCTCCGTCGGCATGGGAGTAGCATGGATCCTTACTAAGTGGAAATAATCCTCTGGAGCCACGCACGGAAGTTGTATTACATAATAGTCGGGCATCCGGGTGGGCCATGCTTTCGCTACTCTGAGCGCCCGGTCATAATTTTCACGAATCTCCCTCGGTGTATATGGGTACACACAACCTAGGGTACGTTCCATTTCCCTAACATATCCTATATATGTCTCTTGCACAATCACCGGGGGTACTCGTCCACTATTCAATGTAGCCCTCTCTGCTATGCTTTCGCTAAGCAGTTCCGTTAAGTACACGACACAAGTCTCTAATTCGGCTAAGACCGTGGTGTATGTGTGATATTCTGTAAGCCCATGAACTGCCTCATTCGACCGTTCTAGGTCAGTCAGGATACTCCCCAAGGTAGCGACCGTATGATTTACTAGCTCTATGATCTGCCCCTGGTTGGATCTGAGCAGATCGACCTCATGCGACACATACGCGGTCTTGTTTTCTAGATTCTTAATATCCCCCTCTGTCGCGGTTCCGAAAAATGTTTTTAGGAGATCGCCACCCAAATTGAGTAGGCCGCGTCTTTTACGCGACTTGCTATAATCTGAGGCACTTAAACTAGTTAGCCTACGGAAGGTCAGTGTCGGGTTTTCAAGGATTTCGGTATTATTGTTACATTCATTTCCCTCACAAGTCACTTCACTAGGAGCCGACGAGTTCTGGAACAACTCGAATATCTGGCGCCTCCACTGCAATTCTAGCCGTTTTACATCTGTCGGCGGCACCACCTTTGTTAATAAGCGTCCCATAATAAAACATATCCTGACCACTTGCTCCTTAACCACCCTGACCTGAACCATGCCAAGGTTGGTCTTAAATATCTCTCGGATACGCAATATGATCGATTCAAAGTGTGTCCCCAGGGCGCTCAAGTTGCCCTTAACGAACTCTCTTAGAGTTAATTTAAGCTTAAGCAAAAGATGTCCTCTTACCGGTCTGAGATCCGGGTAGGGTTCCACCACCACGCCAACGTGCGCTGTGGCTTCACCGCCCAACTGCGGGGTGGCTGGTTTTGCTTCCGCCTGTGCCAGGACCACTATCCCCAGCAGCAGCCAGAGGCCCAGACGCGACACTCTGCAAGGCGTCGATCCGTTAACTTCCATACATAACACAGATCCTTATCAGATTACATAAACAACACACGAAAAGGAATTAATTAAGGATTAAGGAATTAATCATCTCTCCAATTAAACCCGTGGTAATATACTGCTGTGTTACGAAGGTAGTCTATCAAATGATACAATGTTTGGACTCCAGCCGTACTTGAATAATGAACAAGGATTTATATTTGAATGCCAATTTTGATTAATAATCTCTAATTCTTTATCAGAACATGCAGATCTGACGCATCCATCTCATCCCCCATCACAAAAGGAGATTGGTCCACCAATACCACAACCGAACGCTAGATCATCCCAACAAAAATAAAAATATATGTTCGAGTACTCTCAACAACGAAAAGGACAGTACCCAACAAGCAAACAAATTAGTACATAAGTGCCAAGTAAGACACCAGACCGAGAGCGCATGTTATCATCGACCGGAAATGCCAAGTATTCAAGCGTTGCTAGGCTTCGAGCATTGCACTGCACCGCAACACTGCACTGTACTCTACACAACAAAAATTTATTGAACAATTTTGGTACTGGAAACATCTTAAGTATAATTAATCCATAACACATCTTTAACTAAAAACGAAAATCCTAAAACATAGTAATCGATAATGTGTTCAAAGACAATTATGTTACTGACGTGACCTGCCGAAATTACTTTAAGATATGAGCGAAAATTGAATCCTAACAATGCATACCGAGAGGGTAGGGCAGCACCCATGATGCTGTTGACGAGAATGCCAATGAAGTCGTAGTTTGAAGTAGGATGCTTGTTGCAAGAGAAGACGCCAACAGCACGTTCAACCAGAATGAATGCACTTGGTCAGCAGCAGAGCAAGCATTTATAGAAAAGAGAAGTAGGACACCGGACGGTGTATGACGTCAAGAGGACGCGAGAAGAAAAACAATGATGCAACAGCGCCGAGTATTTATGGATTATCGCTGTCGGAGAACATCCGAAGCAACATCAGAGGTTATGCCTAGCACGAGCCCACATCTCCACACATTCTACCTTTCGCTTCGACTCATTCTTCACTTACAAACTGACATTCTCTTTTCATTCTTCACGCCTACTCTGTAACATTACCTAAATGCCTACGGAATTATTGGCCATTACCCCCTTTTTTTTCCAGTCTTACTGAACTATATCTAACATGTTTCGTTATGTTAAGAGGTATACTCTTTTGTTTTCCTGCAGATGCCAAAGAAAATCGATCACCAATGATCATATTGCATAAGGAGAAAAAAAAAATATTGGAAGAAATGAAAGGAAATGGAAAAGGAAAGTGGAAAGAAAAAAAAAAATTGAAACGTAATAGGTGAAGGAGCGCCTCCCCTATTGGTACGACTTTACATGTTCCTTTCCTGAACTATCACTACTCATGGGATAACATGGATTACACAATGTAATAGCGCACGGAGGTTTGATACATCACACAGCAATTAAACACTGCAAGCTAGATTATATGATCACGCATCAAACGACTTAGTGAATAAAGATTAACAACAAAAAAAATATATATAACTAAGATTAAAGCGTTGCAAACAAACATGGCAACTTGGATAAATACGTTTTGGTAACACTTAATTTATATGGAATTTTTAAGTTCCAGGATATTGTCGATGTGGCCGAGTTTTGTCTTTTTTGTAACCGGATCTTCTAACTCATATTGATGAGTTCTGGTTCGTTGTTTAACGACATACGGGCCATCAAACCTACTTGTCAATTTATTATACTCGGTCTCTTGCGGTACGTGCTTGAGATAACAACGCTGACCCGGAATTAATTCACGGAAGCTTCTGTTCTTATTCGCTTGCTTTAAATATTCATCAGCGCTATGATCCAGAACATCTGACAGGTATTCTCTCATTTGTTTGAATTCTTTGGTCATAATCTTAAGGTAATCATCATAGTTGTAAATAGGTTCGCGATGGGTTTGCTCAAAAATCGTAATTGGGTGCGACTTATCAAAGCCGAAAAGACAAAAATGGCTATTGTCTTTCAACACACGATTAAACGACGTGTTGATTGCTGTCTGCAATTCTGGGAGGAATTCGTCCCAGTTGTCGCATTTACTTGCTTCTACGTAATTTTTCATACCTCTAATTATCTTCAAATTGATTCTCTCGACGCCTCCTTGTGAAGCAGGGGTGTACGGTGACCCCGTTATGTGATGAATTTGATAGTTTGTACATAACGCATCTATTACCTGGTTTACGAATTCGCGACCGTTATCACTACGTAACGTTTTTGGGCATGAGAAATGATTAAAGACATTTTGCCGTAGTGCATGTGCCACAGTGTTTGCCGTTTTATCTGGAATTGCTACTAAAATAGCATATCTACTGAGTTGATCCGTGACTACT
Organism: Morinoia aosen; assembly: GCA_030386875.1. NCBI lineage: Eukaryota > Metazoa > Arthropoda > Malacostraca > Amphipoda > Talitridae > Morinoia > Morinoia aosen. The sequence continues at coordinate 582,698 of CM059576.1, forward strand.
AAAATGTAACGAGACCCGTTCGACGTGATTGGGAGCGGACCCAATAGGTCCATTATGCACACATCGAAGGGTTTATCTGGAAGTGGATATTTCCGTACTGGTACTTTTCGTGTGATTCGACCATTCTTACGATAACAACTGTCACATTGTGCAACAGTATTCAGAACTACCTGTTTCTCGTTTGGGTGATAAAAATTTTGCTGGAACCGGATCAATGTTCTTTCATGTCCGTGATGGGACATCTCGGGAGGCGAATGACAACTAAGAATCGTATCCGTCAAATAGATCGTAGGTACACAAAGTGTGATTTTAATAGATCGCTTTCCTGTCCTAGTTAGTTCTCGCTTATAATACAAAAGATCATTTTCTAAGAAGTAATGAGAGAGGTTTTTCGGACGATTTCTCACCGATCCTACATCTGTATCGGGGTCGAGTAGCCTTCTAATTCGTGCGAATTCTTCACAGTGTTTTTGTTCGGCAAGAAGTTCTTCCTCTGTTTTCCAGGGGAGTGTTCCCCATTTTAACATCTCTGGAACATTCTCTAGGGTTAAGATACGATCTTCAAAATCTTCTTCGATGTTAGTTAACGTTTCCGTATCCGCAATGTTAAACGGAGTGCGGCTGAGCGTATCCGCAATGACATTTAATTTACCTGGAATATAACGTAATGTTATCGAATATTCTTGAGCCTGTATTGACCATCGGCTGAGAGTTGGGTCTGCGGGAAGTGTTCGATGGAACATCGAAACGAGCGGCCTATGATCGGTTAGCACTGTCACCTCGTATCCTAATATGATCAGGCGATACTTCTTTAATGCGTAAATCACGGCTAAGGCTTCGCGTTTTGTCGTACTATATCGTCGTTCGGTAGGTGTTAATGATTTTGACGCGTACCCTACCGGTTTTAGGAAATTCTCTTCGTCAGGCTGTACTAAAGCGGCGCCTACTGCGTAGCCACTCGCGTCTGTGACTATAAAGAACGGTTTCTTGTAATCCGGAAATTGTAGAATGGGCTCCTGCAAAAGCTTATCTTTGAGCGTTTGGAATGCGGTCTCCTGAGCATCTTCCCATTTAAATGGTTCTGATTCTTTGAGCAAATCCGAGAGTGGTGTGGCTATTTTTGCGAAATTCATAATGAATCTCCTATAGTATGAAACAAAACCGAGAAAACGTTTCAAATCTGTCCTACTCTGAGGTCTCGGATAATTCTTAATTAAAGGAGCCTTTTCTTTGAGGATCGTCACTCCCTTACTAGAGAGTGAGTGACCTAAAAACTCTATCTCTGTTTTCATCAACTTAGTCTTTTTCAAATTTATCGTCAGCCCTGCTTTCTGAATCTCTCCTAACACGTCATCCAAATGACGTAAATGCTCCTCTTCATCTCTACTGTAAACAATAATGTCGTCGAGATAACACAGAGCGGAAATACCAATGACTTTGTGAAGCACTTGCGTCATCAACGACTGGAAGAAAGCAGGCGCATTTCTGAGACCGAAACACACTCGATTAAATTGATAGGAGCCAGTGCGTGTGGTAAAAGCGGTTAACGGAGCCGCTGATTTTTTTAGAGGTACTTGCCACTAGGCGGACTGAAGGTCTATCGTCGAAAAAATTCTGGAGCCCATCATTTGGTCCAGGACTTCTTGTATATCTGGTAACGGGAATCGTAACGGTAACGTATATTCATTTAAATGTCTTAAATCAACGACTGGTCTGCCTGTTCCATCTGATTTTCGAACCATGATTATGGGAGAGTTGTGACACGAATGAGCTTATGAGATTACTCCCTTGTTTAACATTTCCTCCACCGCGACGTCGAGTTCTTCCTGCTGGCTATGCGGCACCCTATACTGCCTAGTGTACAGGATTTTCGTAGGATCTTTTAACTGAATGTCCATCTCGGCCAAGTGTGTAAGGCCAAGTGGTTCGCCTTTCAACGCGATCGCTCGTCGGTTCTTGTTTAGAACCGTTAATAATTTATCGCGTGCGGGACCAGTTACGTCTGTATTTATATCTTCTTTTGTTAGCCTACGTAGCACTCGTCCGTCTCCCAGACTAAGAGCCGTAGATTTTGGAATTTGATTTAAATGGTGCACTGTCTCCAGGTCTACTGGTTCCAACGTCGTTAGATAGGTGTTTCGTTTAAGTACACAAGGGTGACTGGATACGTTTACTAATCTGATCGGTATCTGTCCCCTTGACGCTAATGTCAAGGCTTCCGCCAACAATACATTCTCTTGTATCGTCATTCGGTTTGTAAAGTACGCCCCCTCGGGTAAATATTTTTTTCGAATTCTGAGGGTTACTTCCTCCATAGAAGGAATCGTCGTATCCTTGTCTACATGTAAGTTTATACGATTATCATCCCGCATTGGTAATGTTGAATTGTCAACTCCCTTAAGTTCATTGCCCGCACAAGCGAGGTTATTGACCGCTGAGCCTATCTCTCCGGCTTTACCCAAGCTTGTATCCGGTTGACTCGAAAACATGGTACGGCAGGATTTTACGTTCGAGCTATTCTGGTCATGTTTATGACTTAGTGTACTGCTCCGCGGGCTTCCCCTATCTTTCGTATTTTCCTTGGCGTTTGCTGAAAACACCGCACAAACATCCTGAGTTTGTTTGCGACTGCGTTCAACCAACCTTAAGGGTTGATTCTCAAATGTTATTTTGCCGTTATTAAAGTCTATCACGGCCTTGCAGTCCTTCAAAAGATCTGTTCCTATTAAAATTTCGCCAGGGATGTGAGTATCATTTTCCATGACGAGAGCGGTAACCCACTTTTTCATCCCGTTCGGTAGCTTAATCAAAAGTCCTGCTTTTCCCAATATTTTTAATTGTTCTCCTGACACACTCGATACCCTTACCACACTAGGCTCTAAAGTCGTAGTGACCCATTTTCTCTTAATTAGGGACACAGTCGCGCCTGTGTCCACAAGGCCGGGTAATCGCTTTTCGTTTACAATCAGTTCTATGATCGGTGTGCGCATTAACTGATCCTTTTCGGTTGTTTGATGCCTCAACAAATTTACTACTTGATGTTGTGGTTGTATCGCATGCACCTTATACTGCGTTTCTGGGGGTACCAGAATTTTATTCGATCCTCTCAATTCGGACTTCTTTGATTTAAATGGTTTTGCGCAGCGAGGACAGAACGATTTGCGTTTTTTATCATCATGCCCTACGTTCTCAACGCTATCAGTCAGATTCTCTGAGAGTCTCTCGGGCTGACTAGTTTCCTTTTCAGATCGGATTCTTTCGAACTCCTGGGTCTGTGACTCAGGAATTTGAACTTTCGTATTATAGTACTTCGAGATTTCATCCAGAAAATGCTTATATTTATCATCGTTACAATTCACAGATGAATACACACAATTAAATTTAGTATCATCGTCCTTTATGAGATCTGCAAAAGATAAATTAGCACATCGGGAATGATGGTCGGTCGGCCCTCGTGTATTCAACTCGAGATCTGCCGAACTACGCTGTTGCAAAGAGGACAAGTGTTCTTTAACTCTGAAAGGAAGACGTCTCGACCTTCCGGAATTAGTGTACACTCTACTACCCCTTACATTAATTCCAGCGACCTGTCCCGGATCGATCCCATTTGGGTCAACATTCAACTTAACTTTACTCTTAATATCTAGTTCATCAGAGATACGGGGAACAGGTCGCGTTAGCCTTCATTCTCGAGAGTAACGTTCATAGGGACAATCCTTGCGGAAGTGCCCCGGATTTCCACAGCCGAAGCAATAAAAAATTCGACCACGCCTACTTGATGCGTCTCTATACTCATCTTTTGCCGGTCGATTGTTGTACGCTGACCGCTGAGGGAACGGTCGTGTTGGTTGCTGAAATTGTTCCCTGTTGTCGCTGTAGTTCCTGTAGTTTGTAGGTCCGTATTTGTTGAACGGAGCCCCGCCGTTCCTCAAATTGGTAGTTCTGGCCGCGGTGCGCCATGACAGCTGGGAATTTGGAGGTTGCGCCTTTGGTATTGCGCCGGTTGTCTGTTGATATCCCTCCGAGTTTCCAAAAGAGCCCCGCGAGTACGAGATTACACTCGAGCGGGAACTGGCAGCGGACTGCTGACCAGTATTCTGCCGGATCTGTGATGCTGGGTAGGAAGACACTACACTTGGAGCTCTTTTGTTCTTCCCCTGATACCGTCCTGAGCCTTGCTTTTTGAAGTGGAAGATTTCATCCTGGTCGGCGTCCAGTATCTCGTTGTCGGGTTCGTCCGGGTTGTAATTATCCACCACGGACATGTCCTCCCGATCATCATCAGAATCGTCCCGACACACCCTCACTGCCTGCCGTGAATTTTTTCCCTTACTGGTGAGGAAGTTCGCCGTCAACACTTCTTTGTCAGCGTTCCTAATGTAGTCCTTTAATGAACGGTAGATCGTTGAATTCTTGCAGTTCTCCCCAGCGTTCAATACCGTCGCTGTGAGCACCCTTTTTGTGAAAATGTCCGAGGCTAATAGCGCGAAAATCACATTGGTGATCACTTCCGGCAGTGGGCGTAGTTCACGCATATGGTTGTAGCTGGTGCGGTTTAAGAATGTGCTCATCACATTCCGTGCAGCTTCCCGTGTGAGCGCGATGAGTACGTTGTGATCCGTTTCCGGGCTTAAGCGCTGTGTGAGGCTCAGAGCTTCTCTGGCTGCCTCCACAAAAGAGGAAGCGCTCTTATCCCCGTAAATAGCAAGCATTTCCGCCGCCACATCGTCGTATGAGTAGTCTTTATATTCCTCATCTTCGAATTGTGCGACAACTATACGTGCATCTCCGAAGCGTCGGTGAACGGTCGACACGAGTCGTTGAATCTTAATTTTATCGTCCGTCACATTAAACGTCGTGAAGTAGGATTCCAACTGGTTGAGGAAAACTCTGACATTCGTTTCTGCAGTCCCTCTTGTAGACGGCGGGTCGCCCGGCATTGGGCGGCCTCTGAAGTTAACAATGTCTCTCGTAGATGGCGCTACGAGTTCCATCTGTCCTGGCAATCTAGTGCCCGCAACTGCTGCCGTTGGAACCACGTTGATATTCGGTCCCAGCACACTCGGAGTCGTCCCTGTTGCTGATGCAACCATTGTGGTTGTAGTCAAAGACGTTGTAGTTGTCATTGTTGACGTTGTTGTTGTCATCGCGGTGGCCATACTCGCTGTTGTTGTCGTCACTGCCCCGGAGAAACGCCGTGGCTCGTCGTAGTCAGCCGGAGAATATCTATCGGGCGGTCTTCGAGAACGACTCGGTCGGGGATCACGAGGATTATCTGGTAGTTGTTCGAGTAATTCTTTTTCGTCAGCCGTCAATCTTGGCGACTCTGCTAGACTGTCTTCGAGTTCGGACTCACTCGGTGATGAGTGCTCTTCTGTTGCGCTCATTCCTTCAAGAATAATAGTACTGGAACACTGTCTGCCACACTGTCACCTCACTGTTAATTCACTGTTAATTCACTGTTAATTCACTGTTAATTCACTGTCGCTAATAATGCACTCTTACTTTTATTATTATCAATGCACTATTACGCTGGAACTAGTTTGATATCACACCATTAAAAAATCGTAGTCAAAAATGTTCACTGATTTTCACAAATTAAGTTCGGGCGCCATTTATCGGGTCCTCACCTGGACCCGTTCGTATCTCAGGCTCGCCCAGAGTCCGTGTTGTGATAGTCTAACTAGTAGGTCAGTGAAACTCACGGTGAACGTTAGTCTGTATTCAAAACCGTGTACAATATGAAGGTGCACAAGACAGGGCACGGGTACGCTGAAGGCGTAGCTAAGCGGAGCAAGGTCATCGGCTTGACCCGCCTCTAGAACTGAACTCCCTCGACAGTACGGGAGCTTATATGTATGCTGACCTTGAAACAGGATGCGCGAGGACAAGATAACTCCATCAGAACTCTACATACTTTTTGTTTTACTACAATTAAGTAAACATTAGTAATTTTATATTAAGGAGTTCGCGATAATCCAGTGCATTCACTTTATTAATATGCTCTTCAGAAACTTGGGTTTTGGTTCACAGTTCTTTTTTATGGTGAACTGTTTACGTTAGCCTTGTGCGACGGCCGCTCCTCCTCGTGTCTGACTGTCGGGAAACTTTAGTGCCGGCCTTATTTTGGTGAGAATTTGAAGAAAGAATTTTGTTGTGTAATAAATTATCTTTCCCGAGTTGGTTACTAGCTACATACATACTTATTGACATGTATGCAGGAAAAATTCATTTCCGATTTCCGAAACGTCGACTTCCTAACATTCGAGGCAAAATAATTAACATTCACCCTTTAAACCTTCAACGAAATCAACTCCTGCCGCGGTAGAATGAGCTCTTGTGTTCGCCACGGTCAATGCCTTGGTTTGCCAAGGCATTTTTCAGTAGTATTGACGGTATCGATGAGCTTCCAGTCCTATTGCTTAAATGAAGATGTTCACGAGAATAGATAATTATAATTTCAATTCTGCCCATCAAATATTAAACCCCCAATGCAGCTGTTGTCTATTTTAAGCGGTTTGTCTTTCAATTTAATCCCTTCAAGTTGAGCATTATTCAAAACTGAAATGGCTTGTTATGAATTTCGTTCAATAACTACTTTGGAAATGAACTGCCTCCCTTTTTTATGGAAATGTTACTGTATCAACGTGTGTTTCCTGGTTTTATTAGTCGAATTGTTTTACGTCTTTTTCCGTCTTGTAATTTACTTCAAAAGGAATGCACTTTTATTGTTTTGCCCTCTGTTAATTCAACTTCTGTTCATTGCGGATGTTCCTCAAATTAGATTTAAGGCTCTTCACATTGAAAAGTTTTCAAAGATCATTCTGTTGAACTTATTTTATGCTCGCTCGCCATAGCCGTGGGTCTATAAGCCCTGCCTGCCGTGCGAAAACGCGGGTTCGAGTCCCGGCGCTGGATGGCGATTTTCTCCGTTGGGTATAGGGGGAAAATTCCAAGCACAATACCTCACTCTACCCAGGTGTCTGAAATGGGTACCGGTCTTGACCGGGGGAAAGCGTCTTGGCGTCCTGGTGTTAGTTATAAGACATTTTAAAATCCAATGTACAAGGTGATATGTATCAGGCTTGAAATTGAAAATAATGCATCCGTTGATGCCTTCATTATTATTATTATTCATTATTATATTTTATCAACTCCGAAGAATTGTACCATTTTAATTTTTATTTTTATCAAACAAATCAAAGGTTTGGTGTCGAGGAAGTTACTTTTTATTTATTGAAATGTAAAGCCAGCATGTCCAACTGCTTCTGTATTTTATACCGAGTATATCATCTCTTCATATCATTTTCATATCTATAATAATGACCGGCCTTGGTCTTCTGTTCAATTTGTCTTCACTCGGTCAAATATGCGCAAATGAATTCGAGGAACATTAACTGGATTAGGTTAGAGTGTAAGTTAGAATGTAATCATTTAAGTTAGGACATGAGAAAAAAAAATAATTGTGAATAATTTTTGACGGTTTATAAACTGCTGTTTATTAGTGAAAATGAATATTTTCATGCAAGATATCGCTTCCCGCTTGCAAGTAAACTGAGTAGCTCCAAAAAAGTTCGCTTCAAAACACCAAGTCCGCCGCAAATTTCCCGGATTTAAACACAATAAAACCTGGGGAGCATTCTGAGACAAAAACTTCCCAAGAATGGACGTCAGTTCATGAACAAGGATGCGTTGCGAAGCGCTTCAATAGACACAGTAAAATACTGCAGTACGATCTTAATATTTCCGAATCTATGCATCTTCAATTTATTCATATCATCCCGAAAAAAGAATGCATGTATCGTGCTAACGCTGTATACATGTTCATGTAACACGCTCCCTGCGTCTCCGCGGCTGTCAACGGTTGGTTTGGTTAGGTTTTAAACAGCAGAGTAGGGAACTCAATTTTCTCCCCTGAATAAATTGTACTCTTTGTAATGAATATGAAAAATACAGTTGCACGACAACATTTCGCCTCGTATGATAATAATTATGGTATTTGTGAAGCGTTGGACAATTGTCGATTTTCCAATTTCTGCTGCCTAAACATAGTTAATTAGATCGAAATAAACATTTTTTCTTTTATGCACTTTCGGGGGAAAATGAGTATATAACAAGTTGTAACGGTAAGTTAGTTACCGCAACTCCAGTGTTTGAAGCGGGAAGTAATTCATCGAGCGCGTGGTATGGCAACTCTTCAATAGAGTTTCGCTTTCGACGCGCTTGTATCAAAGACGAAACTAAACCTTCCGCCCTAACTTGTAGAATACTCATTTGCCGCAAAAAGTGTATGGAAGAAAACTAGTTTATTTCGATGTTATTACCATGATTCAAGCAACAAAAATTCGAAAATCGATGAGTAACTGTTTATTCGACCGCATTCGTCATCAAAGAATAAACTAAACTTACCGCTATAGTTCGTTAAATATTCATTGGCCCCCCTAAGGGCATTGAAGAAAAATTGTTTATTTATATCATGAGTCAGCGCTCGGCCATTGTGAGGGCGGGTAGCTGGAACCCCACCCGGGAGTTCTAGCTACTATCAATGAAATTAAACTTTGGATAACCCCCATGCATCGTCAAGTACGGGAAGAATATTGATATGCACCAAATTTTTGTGTCTTGCTCTATCAGGTTTGCCTCGGCGTGGTTGGTTCCGTGAAGTTTTCGGTGGTATTATAGACTTAGTAATCCTCCACTAGAGCACGGTATAGGTTAAACAACACTGGGTTCCACATAGACACAACACAGTAATAGTGCTGACATAAATAGACAAATGTAATGACACATCACACAAGGTAAATAATCCACTCACCTCTTAGATACCCTACAACTTAGATACTCAAACATCAGACATGTGGCCAGCGAGAGTAGAGCGGAGACAGCGTGAAATATATCGAAAAGAGTAGAATAGAATTAGTAGTAGGTAGTTAGAGAATATCTTAGAGGTAGTACTTAGCCGTCCGAGATACTCTAAATTTACACTTGCAGTCAGCAGGAACTGTTTAGCTGGCTACGACCAATCGGAAACTGGCTGATGATCTTGCCGTTCCGAGCGTTGCCAACTTTAGGTCTCTCTAACTAGAACTTGCACTACTCGCTATTTTACAGTGGATAGAATCGAACTTACGGGCCAAGATTACACTTAATAATATTGCTATGAAACCATAATTGCATCAAGATGAAGGTTACTTTGGTAAACAACCAAAGCGACAACTAAATAGTCCTTGACCGAAGTTGTTAACTGAGTTTATTATTGTTATTTATATCTAATTAACAATGTTTTGGCACCGAAAATTGGAAAATCGATGATTGTCCTCCCCTTCACATTTACCATGATTAATTATTTTCAAACAAATTGCGAAACAGTTAAAATGTCGTACATTTATACCGGCACGTTAATATGCAATTTACCTGTTGTACACATGTGGCTCTATACGCTGGGAACGTACGTGTTCTATTGCAGTAGTTGTGCATTTGGTAGTTTTTGTGATAATTTTGATGCTTACATTAGTGTGCCAATAGACAAATAAAGAATTGAAGTAATTATTTCACGTGCTTGACGCGTTTTATTAACCTTCGATAACAGCTCGACACGCACGACCTCCAGTTGTTCAGATCGAATGCCAATATTCATTGCAGCTCACCATGAGAATGCAAATCTTTCCCTAGATTGGGCGCATCAAAAGTGCCAACATTCCGTCAAACTTTCCTGTAAATTCATTGCTTAGTTTTTGGTGTATGTGAGGTGACGTGTCCCCAATGATAGTTATTTAACGTTATCGGGATACAAAAGGCATCATCCAGTATAGTTGGTAGAACAGATATAAAGAAAGTAAAACATTCTATTATTAACCGAGAAACAAACGATTTCGATGATTTTCAATGTTCTCAACACCAACATACAATACGTGCGTCTCAACACCATGGTAAATATCGAACAAATGGTTGAGGGAAAGATATAACCTGTTCCCTTTCTTGAGTTATTGTGAGTTTTATACGCACAGAAATACCAATTGTTGACCAGCACTTTTTAAAACAAAACAAGGAGAACGCAGAGTTTATTCAGTATATGAGTAGTCGGAAAATCTCGGGTGCGTAGTTATAAGAAAGGGAAATTCGAGCTTTTAGAGAGGGAGGCAAATTATATGTACTTTTTAGGAAAACATTTCTGTTACAGACACACGAAACAGAATATCTCCTATTATTACGGCAACAAAAAAATACTTATTAGAGCCTCGACAGTGAAAAGGTAGAGCAAAATGTAAGCTCCGAAACTGGAGCAACGCTGTAGTCAGGTAGGGAAGAAAAGGCTGAAACGTTTCTATCAGTTTTACTGGGGGTCGGAGCTGGCTAGTCCGGCACTACCGGCGGTCCGCGCGGTCAAAGTGCGATTGCTCAAACACGACGAGCGCTTTTACGCGGCTCGGCTCACGAATGTACGGAGGGAGCCACATATCTCCCCTATAACGTAAAAGTATAGGCCGAGAGAAAAATAAAAACAGTTTTTAGGGAGCAAATGCCGCTGCAAAAACCTCTCAGTCAGAGGAACCATCGGTTTCGGCAAATGTTGCCCTTCAGCAGGAATTTTGAAAAAGGTATTCGTCAGAAAGTTAAGTATTATTTTTTATCTCATTTATCATTTTGAGCTTAATTGATATAATATTTAATAATTATATAGTTACTAGTGTAACCGTGCCATAAAACATGATGGTAAATACTTTTTGAAAAATACTTAAAGAAAATATAGATAAGAACGCAGTGCAATAAATGTATTTTTTTATATTTTTACTCAGGACAAACGTTTTAATTGAGTATTTCATAATGACAACATTCACGCCACTGCACCTGCCTTAGTATTGCTGCTGAGCGTATGGCCTCTAGTCGTTCTCGTGAACTACTTGCACACTGATCCCACCTCTGTTGCCTTACAAGCGCTTGTTCTTGAGATAATCTTTCTCTTGCTCTTCTTTTTCGCTCCCACTCGATTAAGTCTTTTTTTCGTGTGAATAAAGTTTCCCTGCCTGAGCTTATGTCTAAGGTAACTTTTTTTGTGACTGTAATAAATACTTACATACATAAACACACGTATACACACCTCCCATAGGGAGGCTTTTCCTCCCTATAGGAGGGTACCCGACAGCAGGCCACAATCACTACACCTAGTCACTAGGAGGCGAGAGAGGCAGCACTGGCCGCACCAGAACTGCCAGGATCAGCAGCAGCCCAGCACAACCACCTTCCACAGTCAGGCCCGACAGCCATAGCTGGTTTACCCCGACTGCTTCATTGAGTGCAGCCCCTCCCCCCGCACAGGACAGGTCAAACCCATCACACGCGGGTAGCTTCCAGTACTGCGTCAAAAGAAAAGAAAGAAAAGAAAAACATTTTATTTCCAATAAAGTACAAACATGAAATGTCGATACATTGGGTTTTAAAACACCTCAACATTACCATCCTTAAATGATTATAACACATTGGTATCGTAATACCCGTGTAAAATGTTGAAACAAAATGATTGATAGAAAAGTACAACAAAATTGAGTTCCTTTCCTTGCCTAATCTGATTTTGAACTAAGAGAGCACAATCCTCGCGACGCTCATTTGAAAAACACTTTCATTAGAACGCACAAGTTTTGAAAATGAAAGTGAAAAATGCATTCAAATACCTTAACATAGAAACCCTTAATTGCTACTTATACATGGTTATCGTAACACCCATGTTAAGTGTTGGAACATATGATTTAGATCCTTAATTGCTATTCATACATGGTTATCGTAATACACATGATAGTTGTCGACACAGGATTTAGGGAGAAGCACAAGTTAATAAAAAATAAACAATAATATGTATAAGAGGATCGTTTGCATTTGGAGGGCGGCACTAAGTTTCAGTTTCTGTGCTTCAATTTCTAAGTTTCGATTTCTGAAATTTTTGCTAGGAAGTGAAAATTTATCTTATTGTACGTGCGCTAAGTCATCTTACTTATTCCTGTCGAATAAAATGAGCATCACAACTGTTGGTTCCATGCAGGGGAATGAGGTTGCTTTCCACAATTACTAGTGCTTCATCTGTGGTGCCCAGGAATGGAAATGGAGCCTATTTTTTTCTAATAAATTATCAACTCCAAAATCCAAAAATTCCTTTCGCCCATCCGACAACACTTCACTCCCTCCTCCGGTGATGCCCCGCATCCAGTCATGCCTCTACACTTGGTCACGCTTCACATTTGTTTATATCTTACATCCGGTGAAAGCCCACATCCGATCTTTCATCCCTATGTAAGGTGTCCCAACGATAATATTTGCCATCACAAAACACAAAATGGTTATGATATTTCTTACTTGCGCTAATAGTACTGGCACAAAGAGTACATCGGGGTTAAAAGACATGAAAAAATAAAATTACCTTCTTATGCACTGCCCCCACTCACTTCTGTCCACAGTCATCCCTCTCGCCACGTCCACAGTCAAACCCGTCTCATACAAAGCACGTTTCACCCCATCCATCCAACTCATCCGTGGTCAACTTTGCACTTTAATACCACTCACTTCTGACAAATAAATCTTTTTAAAAATGTTAAATGTTTTCGCCAGCCGCTCAACAATTTCTTTCAACATGCCCAAACCATCCAAGCACTCTTTCATCCACTCGCCTGCTCAACTTTTTGATAAAACCCGTCTGCCCCCTAACCAACTCATTCCTGATCCTATCTCTTCTTGTTACTCCATACATGCTCCTCAAACCCTTCATCTCAAACACATCCAACTTCCTCCTCTGTCATATCTTAGATGCAGCAATTCAGCATTACTGAGAGCAAATGCGAGCTTCTGTATGTATAATATAGTATGCAATACCCTGTCGAACTCGGTATCAACGATACGGACTCAAGTATATAAGGCTCTTGATCTCTCTAATTTACTTGGATGTGATATTATAGTGCAATTATACACCGAAAATGAGTGTATTAATTTACCAGTGAACTGAAACCGAGACTGTCAGTGCTAATTTCTTCCTATGTGCTCACTCGCTTTCAGGAAGCGCTCGCTTCCGGAATTTAGGTGTTTGAAACTATGCGAACCGAACAGACAAAAAACAAAACAAAACCGTTTATTCCCAAGTTGCCACATGAGATACATGCCAACATATTGGCTTTTAGAAGTTTCTTAATATAAGACGCCCTTAAACGAAAGTTTCATTCGAGGAGTATTAATTGACAAACCATCCGAGGTGTACAAATAGATGAGCCATACGAGGCATATTAATAGACATAATATACGAGGCGTACTAATAGACAAACCATACGTGGCGTGCTAATAGTCTTACTCTGTCAAGGGTAGTTGAATGAGAAATGAGAAACATTATCTCATGGGTATTTTATATTCCAAGAGATTCCGGTACCGCGCTTCTTGCCTTTTTCCTACTTCGATAATTTCAACTAAGAACTTGGGAGTTTCGAAGAATTCTTTAGTAGTTTTCGAATTATTTATAAGATTATCGAAGTAGGAAAAATACAAAAAATACTACACCGTACTAGATTGAAACACCACCGTAAATGACAATCAAGTTTTGAGAAAAAGATAGTCTCGAAATAATTTGCAAAGAACATCGCGCAACACAGCACGCACATCTAGAAATGCGTACACAAACTTACACTCAAAAATGAAATGCATGGCTTGTTCGGCATACAAATATAGAGATAATGTTTGCACGAACGCTTTATTTCATTTGTCTGTTTATACTTTTAATTTCTTCTGTTTACAGAAATGCCCTTCGGGGTCGTCATAGATCAATTTATAAATCATCAAGCAAGCGCAATCAATTTGTTTATTTCTGAAATTTGTTGCAGTGTTAACTGATCACAGAGCTTTAGGTAAAATGTAATGTGTCTTGAGGTTTTGCTTTTTATGCAAAAAGTAGAAATAGAAACCTATATATAATGAAGGCATCTACGGATGCTTTATTTCTAATTTCAAGCCTGATACATATCACCTTATACATCGGATTTTCAAATGCCTTATAACTAACGCCAGGACGCCATTACGCTTTCCCCCGGTCATGACCGGTACCCATTTCAGACACCTGGGTAGAGTGGGGGTATTGTGCTTGGAAATTTTCTCCTATACCCAACAGAGAAAATCGCCACCAGCGCCGGGACTCGAACCAGGGTCTGCCTGGACGGAGGCAATATATGTACATGTGCGCATATATGTGTGCGAAACGTGTGCATGTTTACACTGATTCATAGACATTTATGTTTGCGTGCGCACATATACATTCTCACGCACATACCAACACACATATTCATATATATACGTATTGAAAATGAATATAAGAAAAATGCTAATAGACATGAAAAATAATCTTGCTCTGTCAATATTTAAAATGACAGCCAAAGCTCTGATGAATCGTAATAAATAACCTAAGGAAAGATAAGGAATAGAAAAGGGACTTCGAAAAACGTATAAATGGAATGGATTTTTAATTTCCTAAAGGAAATTTTAAGAAAACTCAAGTTACCGGCCAGGAACAACAAAAAAACATGTATTTTCAATATATCATATCATATATCATCTTCTCTATATTCTCTGCAACATCATGCGGACATGGGTACATGGGATAAAATGGAGATACAGTGTAAGCCAGTTACCACTCATAATTGACAAATATCTACAAAATTTTGGCAGAAATGCGCAAACAAACATATACTCATGACATATACGTACATATACTCATAGCTTGTACAACATACAGACAGAAAGATAATTTTACCACGATTCATACGCTCAAATTGCGATTAATTTCATTAATTGTTTTTGTCATTAATCCGATTCACAGAGACGCCCTCTGGGGATGCGAGAGATCTATTTTTGAATCATTTCGCTAGTGCAATAAAATTTATTAGCCAGATGGTTTTTGTGTAAAGAAATGAAATAGAAACATGTATATCTATTTATGTAGATATATATATACCTACATACGTAGGTATATATATTAATATTACATATTAATACACATATTAATGTATATACTTATTGAGAATGAAATATAAGAAAAAAATACATGAATAAAATACAAGGATAGATACAACCTTCCTTCTATTACACCGATAATGACAGTTGAGCTCAGTGTAATCCTAAGAAATTATCCGAAAAAAATAATTATAATAACTAAAAGGAAAAGAAGACTTCGAAAAACGTAAAATGAACTGGTTTTTAGTTTCTTCATAGAAATTTTTAAGAAAACTCAGGTTACAGTCAAGAAACAACACAACTCTTCAGCGTTATACGGACATGTGTACATGGGATAAAATGGAGTAACATTGTAGCCGGATATCACATGTGAGTGGAGAATATTTACAAAATTTGGCACATATAGGTAGATTAAGCAATGGTCCAAAGTGATAATTTTGATTACAGAAATTAACAGTTTTTTCCGATTTTAAAGTTTAGTGCTAGTGTGTACTGAACGCACGGAAAAATATAAAAAGACTAAATGAAAATGCTTAAATTACCCCCTCCCCCAGCTCAGCCGAAATCGATTGAAAACATCTTCGAGAATGATTTTGAAATAGCGAGACAGCGTTAGCCAAAATTTAATTCATTATAAACTTTGCACAACCTTCACATCTTTAAACCTGTATATTGGTGTACACACAGAATGTATTTCAGAGTATGTTTTCCATACGGATGTTAAATATTAATACAGAAAAGAGAAAAAATAACAAAATAAAGATGAGGAAATACTCCTGATTATGGAAAAAAACGTTCGTTCTGCTGTATTGAACTCACGGCTGGGGGGCTCATTATTGTCGACAGAAATAGTTAAGATGAATATACGAATGGCCTGGCAAACGTAAAATGAAATAGTTACTAATTTTCTCACAAAAATTTCAGGAAAATTAAAATTTCTGGTAGATGGGAAATTCACACCGAAATGCTGCAGGCCCTATAGGCCCCCTCACATGCGCAAATATATGAAATGAAATGAAATAATGAAATAAATGAAATGAAATGAAATGAAATGAAATGAAATGAAATAATGAAGGCATCTACGGATGCTTTATTTCCAATCAAGCCTGATACATATCATCTTGTACATTGGATTTTCAAATGCCTTATAACTAACGCCAGGACGCCATTACGCTTCTTAAAAATTTCTATGAAGAAACTAAAAACCAGTTCATTTTACGTTTTCCGAAGTCATCTTTTCCTTTTAGTTATTTTTTTTTCGAATAATTTCTTAGGATTACAATGAGCTCAACTGTCATTATCGGTGTAATAGATGGTAGGTTGTTTCTATCCTCTTATTTTATATTTGTATTTTTTTTCTTATATTTCATTCTCAATAAGTACATATATTAATATGTGTGTGTACGTATATAGGTATATATATATCTACATAAATAGATATACATGTTTCTATTTCATTTCTTTACACAAAAACCATCCGGTTAATAAATTTTATTGCACTAGCGAAATGATTCAAAAATAGATCTCCCACTTACTCCAGAGGACGTCTCTGTGAATCGGATTAATGACAAATACAATTAATGAAAATAATCGTAATTTGAGCGTATGAATCGTGGTAAAATTATCTTTCTGTCCGTATGTTGTACAAGCAAATTTTGATGTTGAGTATGTGTTTGTTTGCGCATTTCTGCCAAAATTTTGTAGATATTTGTCAATCATGAGTGGTAACTGGCCTACACTGTATCTCCATTTTATCCCATGTACCCATGTCCGCATGATGTTGCAGAGAATATCGAGAAGATATGATATATGATATGATATATTGAAGATATATGTTTTTTTTTTTGTTGTTGTTCCTCAGCGGTAACTTGAGTTTTCTTAAAATTTTCTTTAGGAAATTAAAAAACCATTCCATTTATACGTTTTTCGAAGTCCTTTTCTATTCCTTATCTTTCCTCAGGTTATTTCTTACGATTCATCAGAGCTTGGGCTGTCATTTTAAATATTGAAAGAGTAAGATTATTTTTCATGTCTATTAGCATTTTTCTTATATTCGTTTTCAATACGTATATATATGAATATGTGTGTTGGTGTGTGCGTGAGTATGTACGTGTGCGCACGCAAACATAAATGTTTATGTATCAGTGTAAACATGCACACGTTTCGCACACATATATGCGCACATGTACATATATCGGTTTCTATTTCTACTTTTTGCATAAAAAAGCAAAACCTCAAGACACATTACATTTTACCTAAAGCTCTGCGATCAGTTAACACTGCACCAAATTTCAGAAATAAACAAATTGATTGCGCTTGCTTTATGATTTATAAATCGATCTATCACGACCCCGAAGGGCATTTCTGTGAACAGAAGAAATTAAAAAGTATAAACAGGCAAAGGAAATAAAGCACTCGTGCAAAAATTATCTCTATATTTGTATGCCGAACAAGCCATGCATTTCAATTTTGAGTGTAAGTATGTTTACGCATTCCTAGATGTGCGTGCTGTGTTGCGCGATGTTCTTTACAAATTATTTCGAGACTATCTTTTCTCAATACTTGATTGTCATTTACGGTGTTGTTTCAATCTAGTACGGTGTAGCGTTTTTTTTGTATTTTTCCTACTTCGATGATCTTATAAATAATTCGAAAAATACTAAAGAATTCTTCGAAACTGCCAAGTTCTTAGTTGAAATTATCGAAGTAGGAAAAAGGCAAGAAGCGCTGAACCGGAATCTCTTGGAATATAAAATATCCAAGAGATAATATTTCTCATTTCTCATTCAACTACCCTTGACAGAGTTAAACAATTAGCACGACCCGTATGGTTTGTCTATTAGTACGCCTCGTATATTTTTTCTATTAATATGCCTCGTATGGTCTATCTATCTGTACACCTATGATAGTATTGTCTAATATTACATCTCGTATAGTTTGTCTATTATTATGCCTCGTACGGCTTATCTATTTGTACACCTCGTATGGTTTGTCAATTAGTATTCCTCGTATGGAACTTTGTTAGACTATTAGCACACCACGTGTGGTTTGTCTATTATAGTACGCCTCGTATATTATGTCTATTAATATGCCTCGTATGGTCTATCTATTTGTACACCTCTGATAGTTTATCTATTAGCACACCTCATATAGTTTGTCGATTATTATGCCTCTTATGGCTTATCTATTTTTACACCTCGGATGGTTTGTCAATTAATACTCCTCGTATGGATCTTTTGTTATAGGACGTCTTATATTAAGGAACTTTTAGAAGCCAATATGTTGGCATATGTATCTCATGTGACAACTTGGAAATAAACGGTTTGTTTGTTTGTTTGTTTTCCCCCAGTCAAGATCGGTACCCATTTCAGACACCTGGGTAGAGTGGGGTATTGTGCTTGGAATTTTTCTCCTATACCCAACAGAGAAAATCGCCACCAGCGCCGGGACTCGAACCAGGGTCTGCCTGGACGGAGGCAAGTTCGATGGTCGCGCGGCTACGACGAGCATATATCTGCAAACATATCTGAACTGGTGTTGAATTCGTGCGTTTGTACACTCATTTCAGGTTGGCACAGACTGTATGAGGCAGATGAGCCATGCCTGATAATTTTGGGGCGACCGGCTGCAAACCTTGACACCACGTCAGTGTCACGCCAGCCTTCGTGTATGGTGCACGGACTCTCTCCCTCCTTATGCACTTCAATAAGCAATTTCTTATTTGTATGTTCACTACTTTTTAGGAACTATTCTTTAGCCCATTTTGAGCGAGCTATTACATCTCTTTTATTTCTTATTCATTGCAACTATAGCAAATCCTATCAATTGTACGAACTCGCCATCTGGAGGCGCTATTCTTGTGCGTATTCTCCACCTAGCTGCTAGTGGCATACTGAAGCGTTCGCCAGTCTTTGTCTAGTTTGCAGTGTGTTGTTTGCATCGTGTGAGGGGCCTTGAGACCGACAAACCAAATTCAGTTCAGATTGTCTGCCAACATATTTGTACGTGTGAGGGGGCCTTAAGACAGAGATGCATAATTACGTGACACATTTACTCTAAATTATTTTACAGTTTTAGAGTTTTTGATATGCTGGGGAAGCTTGTTCCATAAAAAAGCTCCAGAAACTGAGAGCGCTTTTTGTCCCACGTTAGATGAACGGTAACTGACTAAAACATCATTCCTCCGATTTGGTTTTTGTTTGGGATATTAGATGAAAAAAGTTTTACCACCTCTGCATTACTTTGGGGGGAGGGGGGGTACAGAGAGAACACTCGTCGAGCTTTTTGGATCATGAATCTGTTCGGTATTGGGATCCAGTCGAGTTTTCTTATAAGAGGGGTGACATGTTCGTATTTATTGAAATTTCCTTTGCATACCACTTTGACGGCGAAGTTTAAACATTTTTGCAACTCTTCCTGACGATATTGAGGTAAATTTCCCCACACAAGACTGCAGTAGTC
This sequence comes from Morinoia aosen, assembly GCA_030386875.1. Lineage (NCBI taxonomy): Eukaryota > Metazoa > Arthropoda > Malacostraca > Amphipoda > Talitridae > Morinoia > Morinoia aosen. Next base: position 602,132 of record CM059576.1, read on the forward strand.
CAGGCGCGATAAAACTAAAGACTGAATCACTAATAATCTAGGTTTTTCGTCAAGTGTGTTCTTAATGCGATGAAAGAACATTAAGGTTCCGTTTATTTTGTTGCACATTGTTTCGACGTGTGAATTGAAAGTCATTTTTTGTCAAACCAAACACCCAGATTTTTTACCTTCTCTAATGGTTCAATTGAACCGTCTCCAAATGTTAGCTTGAATGGTGGTAAATTTTTAGTCGCATTCTGTGATCCAAAAATAATGCATTGTGTTTTACTTGCGTTAAGTTTGAGGCCATTATGGTCATACCACAATTTCAGATTTCTCAGAAGGTTTTCAGCGTTGGCTTTTGTTTCTTTTGAATCCGCTGTTGAGCTTGTCATGGAAATTTTTACGTCATCAGCATACATTGAGATTTTTGTGCTTGCCGGGGTGGTGGGAAAATCATTGATGAAAATTGAAAATAGGAGCGGGCCGATGATTGAACCTTGAGGAGCGCCAAAATTATTTGGTATGAATGATGACATTTTGTTATTCAAGCACACTGCATGAGAGCGGTTTAGTAGGTAGCTTTCAAATCACTGAGTGTCTATTCTAAGGTTTAAAATTTTTTGTAGAAGTTTCTTATGCTCAACACTGTGGAAAGCTTTGGAGAGATCAAGCAATAGTAAGAGAGTTAATTTTTTTGGTCAATGTCATCGTAAATTTTTTCTGTTATGTTTAACAGGGCGTCCTGAGTACTGGTATTCCTTCTGTAAGCATATTGATTGCGATGCAGTAGATGTGACTCGTCTATGTAAGACGAGAGCTGGTTTGTTATTACTTTTTCTAATATTTTGGACATAACAGGCAGGAGACTGATTGGTCTGTAGTTTGACGCTATGTCGATATCACCAGATTTATGTAATGGCTTAATAATGGATAATTTCCATTGGTCGGGAAACTTGTTTGTGGCTATAGATGTATTTATTATCAAGCAAATGAGGGGTGCTGTGACAGGGAAGCTGTCTTTTATATGTTGGAGGCTTATGCCATCATGTCCAGTCGCTTTGGTATTCTTTAGTGAGTATAAGATTTTTCGTATCTCTATGACGCTAACCGGCATTGGTCTCTATTTGTTTCTACTATTTGGGGATGATACATCGCTCAGATTTGCCCTTGTAGATGTGTCTGAAACTGTCCTGGATACTTCATTGAAAACATCTTCGCCAACTTTTGAGAAGAAAGTATAAAAGTCATTAGCCATTTTTGAGGGGTTGTCAAAAGTGCTTTTGCACTCCGAATTTTTAAACTGAGCAACTTCTCTAATGATTTCCCAAGTTCTTCCCAAGTTCAGACAGCGGAGGATGATGAACCCGTAAATTTTCTGATCGATGAACATAAGCTGCAAATTGCAAACGAAATCACTTGCGAAAAGATTGTAAGTTTTTTCAAGAAAGTGAAAAATGGAAAGGAATGTGGCCCGATAAGATCCCATATGAGTTCTATAAACGCGGAGGAGAGAGTGTGGTTAGTGACTCAGGGTTGCCATATCTGCCTTTTTAAGGCCATCTATCACAGATCTGTTTTTTTGCAAACGTTTTGCTTCGTGATTATAAGTTTGGCGTTTTTCCTAAATTTGGATTTTTTCTGGCTTTTTTAGTCATTTTCCGGTTTTTGTGCAGTACAAGGCGTACAACTGAAACGTGACAGTTGAACGCAGAGCAACAGGATCAGCTAGTCTCCAACAGAATCAGCTAGATCTTGCTGAATATTATAAAATCCTTAGCGAATATCAAATCAAGTAATCACAGGAGAATTTGCAGATTTGCACTGGCTGTATTTAGCTCAGGATTGTATCAACATTAGTGAGCCGCAGTACCGAAAAATTACCATCATAGACTGGAAGTAGGAGGGCATTTTGACGGTGTTGAGATTCCTAAAGACACCATGCGGTTTTGACTTGGTTAAAGAGCTCTTAGGCTATGCGCTCATTGCCTGGTGACTCCCGCTAACAATGCTATTGTTGGAAGAATGTTTTCTATGGTGATAGCAGTCAAAACAAAGAAATTAAAAGGAAGAAAAATGTGTATTTCCAAGTTTTCACATGAGGTACATGCCAACATATTGGCTTTTAAAAGTTTCTTAGTATATGACATCCTAAAACAATTGTTCCATACGAGGAGTACTAATTGACAAACCATCCGAGGTGTAAAAATAGATAAGCCATACGAGGCATAATAATAGGCAAACTATACGAGGTGTACTAATAGACAAGCCATCAGAGGTGTACAAATAGATAGACCATACGAGGCAGATTAATAGACAAAATATACCAGGCGTTCTAATAGACAAACCATTTGTGGCGTGCCAATAGTCTATCTCTGTCAAGGGTAGTTGAATGAGAAATGAAAAATATGCCCCAAAAATATGCAAAGCCCTATCACCACCAAAAACATATTTTATATCTTCTCGATATTCACCACATCATGCGGACATGGGTACATGGGATAAAATAGAGATACAGTGTAAGCCGGTTACCACTCATGATTGACAAATATCTACAAAATATTGGTCGAAATGGGTGAACAAATATATACTCAATATCAAAATTCATAGCTTGTACAACATACGGACAGAAAGATAATTTTACTACGATTCATATGCTCAAATTGCACTTTATTTTATTAATTATATTTGACATTAATCCGATACACAGAAACGCTCTCTGGGGAAGTGATAGATCTATTTTTGAATCATTTCGCTAGTGCAATAAAATTTATTAACCGGATGGTTTTTGGGTAAAGAAATGAAATAGAAACATGTATATCTATACATGTAGATACATATATATACCTACACACGTACACACACATATTAATAAACATATTTATTGAAAATGAAATATTAGAAAAAAATACATATATAAAATAAAAGATAAAAACAACCTACCATCTGCTACAGAGAAAATGACAGTTGAGCTCACTGTAATCCTAAGAAATTTTTCGCAAAAAAAATAACTAAAAGAAAAGAAGACTTCGAAAAACATAAAAATGAACTGGCTTTAATTTCTTCACAGAAATTTTTTAAGAAAAATCAAGTTATAGTCAAGAAGCAACACAACTCTTCAGCATTATACGGATATGTGTACTTGGGGTAAAATGGAGTAACATTGAGGCTGGATATCACATCTGAGTGGAGAACATTCACAAAATTTGGCACATATAGATAGATTAGGCTTTGATTCAAAGTGATTATTTTAATTACAGAAATTTAGAGTTTTTTCCGATTTGAAAGTTCAGTGCAAGTGTGCGCTGAACGCACGAAAAAAAAATAAAAAAAATAAAAAGACTAAATGCAATGCTAAAATTACCCCCTTCCCCCCAGCTCAGCCGAAAATCGATTGAAAACATCTTCGAGAATGATTTTGAAATAGCGAGACAACGTTAGCCAAAATTTAGTTAATTATGACCTTTACACAACCCTCACATCTATAAACCTGTTTATTGGTGTACGCACAAAATGTATTTCTTGGTATATTTGTCATATGGACGTTAAATATTAATACAGAAAAGAGAAAAAAATAACAAAATAAAGATGAGGAAATACTCCTAATTATGGAAAGAACGTTCGTTCTGCTGCATTGAACTGACGGCTGTGGTGCTCATTGTTGTCGACAGAAATAAGTAAGATGCATATACGAATCGCTTAGCAAACGTAAAATGAAATAGTTTCTAAATTTCTAACAGAAATTTCAGGAAAATTAAAATTTCTTGTCGCGTCTTACGAGACGCGAATTTTTAAGAAACTCTGTGGCAACATCGGCCGCGGATCCGCGCACTGGTCCGCAAGCCCAACACAGCGTCTTCCATTGTCTAATTTGACCGAGTGCAGACGTTCTCCTAAGATAGAGCTCAAGATTGTAACTTCTAAGTGTAAAAGTGTTAAAAATTGTTTAATCTTTAAATATTTCGTGCGCTGATCTAGATATATGTCCATGTCTTGTGTGTTTGATGGTGTACAGCCGGTTCCTAGAGCGTTCAACGATGCTGCTGGCAACCGGCGAAACACCTATATCGAGTCAGACCATTGTAAACAGAACTCCTGTTGCTCCCAGCAACAGGAATTTGCCATTGAGAACTTTTCCTGTTTTTGCAGTGTGACTTGATCCGTTCTGCATGGTGAACTCGCAGTGTGGATTGATTTATGCTGCATTGTGAATTTGCAGTATGAATTGATTTATGCTGCATTGTGAATTTGCAGTATGAATTGATCTGCGCTGCATTGTGAACTTGCAGTGTGAGTTGATTTATGCTGCAGTGTGAATTTGTCTGGAATTATTGGAAACAGAACTCCTGTTGCTCCCAGCAACAGGAATTTGCCATTGAGAATTTTTCCTGTTTGTGCAGTGTGAGTTGATCTGTGCTGTATTGTGAACTCGCAGTGTGAGTTGATTTATGCTGCAGTGTGAATTTGTCTGGAATTATTGGAAACAGAACTCCTGTTGCTCCCAGCAACAGGAATTTGCCATTGAGAATTTTTCCTGTTTGTGCAGTGTGAGTTGATCTGTGCTGTATTGTGAACTTGCAGTGTGGGTTGATTTATGCTGCATTATGGATGTGCAGTGTGAATTGATTTATGCTGCAATATGAATTTGTCTGGAATTATTGGAGGATGGCAGCAGCCAATGCTTGCTGAGAGTGAGCATAATTAGTTAAATTGGCACTTTCAAATATAAGCAGCTAGATAGAACTGATAACCCGTGCTTCTAGAAATTGCGTAGCTCGGACTGAGATTAGTTCACCTCTATTTGTCATAAAAAAAATTTTTATGTTTATATTAAATTGGCTCATTACCCATGAGCTGGGCTGAGCAAGTTGCTCCAGTCAGCAAGGTGGAAGCCTAGAGCTGAAGTGAATTTGAGGTAGACTGAGAATATGTCCGCAGGAATTCTTAATGTACCCATGCCCGTGTGACTTTATGTGCCTAGGTTGATACTAGCGTACGTATGATTTACACGGCTTTTCACACGAGTGATGGTAGGACTGTTTCTCAAGCTTAGGACAAAGATATAATCATAGTGTAAATTCCTGCTGTAGCGTTCCTTCAGCATCAAAAACCTAATTATTTTGTGTATTCCCCCAGGTAGAGTAAAGCAAAACTAGGATAGCCTTTCTATCTATATGTAGGTTGAAATTGAAGACTTATATGGCGTGAGAATACCATCCCCCCAAAAAACGTGAGTATGCGAGAGTAGACTGTCCTCTTTTGACCACAGTGCACAGTATGTGCACAGTGCAGAAATTATGGGAGGCAAGTAGAGCAACTTCCATGTGCATATCATGACGTGTGATTTTACATTGCCGTGTGCAAATGTATTTCAAGTTTGAAGGGTCAAATTTCTAGTTTCCACCTCAAATATACCAGTGCTTGTTTCATTTGTCGTGCCTTTAGTCTTATGTGAATGAGATGCGATTCTACATTGCCGTGTGCAAAAATGCATCTCATGATTGAGAAGTCAAATTTTATTTCCTGCCTCAGACTCTTGAGACTGGCGTGGTGGATCATTATCATTAGAATATCTTGTTTGGTTCTAGTGATAGCTAGTTGCCCCTCGAGCATTAGTCAGTCGTTTCTCTTGTTTGTTCATGAAGTCAAGAAATGTCATTGTGGTCATTTGTGGAAGTTTTTGAACCTATAAATTTCTTGGTTGTGCGGTCAATTGCGGATTCTTTCATTTGAACCCAAGATGTATTCATTGTGAGTTCATTCTTAAACTTAGAAAGTGCCCTTGTGTGCGATCAGCCATAATTTCAACCTTAATTTTCAACCTAAAGATGTCATTCTGCGTTGTCCTTAAAATTCATTTTTGAACCCAGAAATGTACATTTCGTGCTGTTAACTATAGTTTTTATTTCTTGAATCTAAAACATGCCCTTATTGTGCAGTTTTTACGGTGTCAACGGCCATTGAATAAAGAAACCAATTCGAAGAGACCGCGTACTTCTTCGATGCCTTCGATACCCGTAATTCAGACTAAACCTCTCGAAGATCATATATCCGCAGTCTAGTCGGAACAGTAAAAAGTTTTTTTTAGCGACGGTACTCCAGCTACAAGAATAGAGATGAGCCCACTGAGGCGCTCGCACACACCCAGACTTCCCCAGCTGGAAGACAGATTCAACATAGCATTAGCAGCTCTAAACGGTCTCTTGAACGGCGCCGCACCGCGAGAACTCAGAACTTCCAACGAAGTCGAGCAGGTATTCGCTGGAGTTCGAGCCAAAGCCAAAGAGGTGAAAAAACTCGGTGAACAGTTGGTCACCGTTCTTGAGAACTCAGGGGCCACGGCTGAAGCAACAGTTGTTCGGGACTCATTGACACTCGCCAGAGCTCGCAGAAGAGAGTTGGCAAGTTCAATGGACCACAGAAACGAAGAACTCTTGGGAAGTTCGTCACGGAGTGTGGCGAAGAGACCTTCCGAGCAGTCCAAGAAGATCTCGTCCAAGAAGCAGCAGCAGGACACCGCAACCCGGGAAGAAAGGTCCTCAAATTCCCATTCAGCTAAAAGTCGGAGCAAACACGGCTCCAAACGTCAGAGCGGTGGCCAGGTCAGCTCCAGCCATCGCAGCCAGAGTCATCAATGCTCGAGCTACTACAGCCAGAGTCAAGACAGCGAGAGCGACCACAGCCAGAGCCTTCCAAGCGCTAGCTCCCATCGCAAGGATAGGGAGTCTGAGCGCCATGGGTTCCCTGGCCGAGGCAATGAGAAAATGCTCATCGACCTCACAGAAGACCCATCAGTGGTGTTGGCACAGATCACCATTGAGAGGTCAAAATTGAGGTGTGGGAATCGCACGGGGAACGATCAGCCCATCGGCGAGGAAGACGCCGAGGACAAGGATGCACGCACCGGAGCCTGGGTCAACCAAGCGTTCCAACACCGCGTCGTGGAGCCCGCAGGGGGCGCGGCGGCGGTCACGAACTTTCCACCCGACGACACCGCTCACGCGCCCACGATGAACCCCTTTGCACCATCATTCCAGCCCAAGGTTTCCACCAGCCCGCCCGCCGTGGTCTTCGAATCAAGGCCACCAGTGATCGACGGAGCTATGAGGCTCTCGATGATCGAAGACCTAAAAAGGTCGCCCTATCAGCCCTACGCGGGAGAGCCCCATCTGTTCCACAGGTGGTTCAATGCCCTCAGGAAAAGGATGGAAAGGCTCGCCGTGGAGCCTATCGACGCCATCGAGATTCTCACGAGTCACACTTGTGGCGAGCCAAGAAGCCTCATAGATGATATAATGTCCGCGACCTACCTGGACACGGCGGCCCTCCTCACCGACATCACCGACCAATTGACGACTCGCTTCGGCGCCAGCGACAAAGTGGCTAACAGCCTGATCGAGCGCCTTGTGCGCGCGTCAGACATCAAGGGGTCAAAAGGCGACCACACGGTCGGCCCTAAGCTGCGAAAGCTCGGCGACGTTTGTCTTTCGGTCCAGCATACCATGACGTACACCCCGGCCCTGTCCTTCCTGAACACCGACATGGGGCTAGCCCCCATCGTAGAGAGACTGCCCTTCTTCGTGGTGGATGCCTGGAGAGGTGAGAGAACTAGGTACAAAAAATTGTCCGGATCACCACCTGGTTTCGCGAGGTTCTGTGAATTTATCCGAACACTGTCGGATACTCAATGCGACAGTTTCGGGGCCTCGAGTCTCAACTGGATGAGCACTCGACACAACGCCTCAGTTCCTCCTCACCCTAAGCCAAAGGCGCCACGAGTGCTTTATACGTCTGCCGAGAATCGTCCCGGCAGTTGCATTCTTCACCAGGGTGCACAGCACGAGACGAGCTCGTGTCAAGCGGTAAGGAAGATGGAATCTCAGAAGAAGAAGGACTTCATACGTGAGCACAAGCTGTGCTACCGCTGTTTAGGGCCTCACCGGGCCAAGCACTGCCAAGAAGTCGTGAAGTGCGACGATTGCGGAGCCGAGAATCACACCACAACCGCTCACCTCAACTGGCGAGCGGCTGGAAATTCGAGTGAAAGCACTCGTCGGGAGAGACCCAGTCGAGAACCGAGCGACGACAGGGCTCAGAGCGAACTCGGGGATAGATTTAGAGCCGTGGCCCTGGCCTCCCGCATACCCACAGCCGAGAAGAGTACATGCAGCAAAGTTGTTCTGGCAGACGTTATCGACGAGAACACGGGTCGGTCGTGCCGCGCCTACGTGATCCTAGATGAGCAAAGCACCACATCCTTCTGCTCTCCTAAGCTGTTGAACGCCCTCCGCGTCACAACCCCCAAGACGCACTACGAGCTGGAAACGCTGACCGATCAATCCGCCGCTCGATACGGCAGACGCGTGTCAGGGCTGAAAATAAAGGGAGTGTCCGAGGACCAAACATTCGAGCTCCCACCAATGTTGGAATGCAACTCCATCCCCGATAGAAAGAAAGCAGTCGCGACCTACGAACGCGTCGCAAGAACCCCGGAGATATCGCACTTCGCTCATCATTTCTTGCCCTTGGACAAACACGCAGAAGTCGCGGTGCTCTGCGGTGGACTGCGGAGACCTGCTCTACAGTCACTCCGACAAACAACGCCGTAAGGCTCCGTTCGTCCACCACACTGCTCTAGGCTGGGCAGTGGTCGGCAAGGTGAACGACGATGTCAGCCCCGAAGGAGAGCACTCTTACACGGCCGCAAGAATCGTAGCCGAAGCCGCTATCAAAACCTGTGGCCCGGAGGCGTGTCTTGAACCGTTTTCAGGAAAAGACGCCGTTACCCAGCAGCACAGCGATGAGACCTCTCAACCGCGGCCTCCCGACGACCGCGGAGACACTGAAAAGATGAAAAACGCCAGGGCAGAGGAGGACAACCGAGCGGAAGCCCCACCAGCGACGAGATTTATCAACCAGTCAGCAACAAACGATGAAATGGACGCTCGGTGCGATCCAGACAGCGCATCACCAAAGTCCAAGAAGAGACTAGAACGGGAGCTTCCGTACCCTGGCGATCTGAAGAGAAAGTACGACGCGCACCATGCTGAGCGCACACCTGCTGATAAGAGAGCTCGACGGAACGGGCCAAGCATAGGGGAAGGCCGCCCCGCGGCCCCCGACCCTCCAGGAAACGCCAAGCACCCACCTCCATCCTCCCTTAACCAGCCTCTCAGTACCGCCTACGCGACAAGCTGCCGTCGGAATCCGAAGCGTCGGGACGAGCATGACGCACTCGCCAACGCACGAGGAATGACGGGCAGTGTCGAGAAAGACCAGGAGACAACGCCAGGACCCCTCCAGAGGTCCACCACCCGCCAGCGACGGAAAGTTCGACGTTGGTCCGGGAAGCAGAGAGGAATCCTCTATAAGCCACGCCCGCGCAGCAGGTGGAAGGCCACCCACCCATCGCCGAAGACAACACCAACGCGTCCCGCGGGGCGTGACAACTGCGACGAGCACGTAAAGTGTGGCGTCCCGCCACTGAACCAGCCACGATGGGTCGTTGAGGACGGCCACTGTACGGCTCGCACGACGAAACGACAACGACAGGGTCCAACGAGTGGTGCGTCCTGCCACCGAACTGGTCCTCCTCCGGCGCCCCCCCGGCGGCAGTAATTAGTTGGCGCCAGCACCAACTAAAAGAGGGGAGTGTCGCGTCTTACGAGACGCGAATTTTTAAGAAACTCTGTGGCAACATCGGCCGCGGATCCGCGCACTGGTCCGCAAGCCCAACACAGCGTCTTCCATTGTCTAATTTGACCGAGTGCAGACGTTCTCCTAAGATAGAGCTCAAGATTGTAACTTCTAAGTGTAAAAGTGTTAAAAATTGTTTAATCTTTAAATATTTCGTGCGCTGATCTAGATATATGTCCATGTCTTGTGTGTTTGATGGTGAACAGCCGGTTCCTAGAGCGTTCAACGATGCTGCTGGCAACCGGCGAAACACCTATATCGAGTCAGACCATTGTAAACAGAACTCCTGTTGCTCCCAGCAACAGGAATTTGCCATTGAGAACTTTTCCTGTTTTTGCAGTGTGACTTGATCCGTGCTGCATGGTGAACTCGCAGTGTGGATTGATTTATGCTGCATTGTGAATTTGCAGTATGAATTGATTTATGCTGCATTGTGAATTTGCAGTATGAATTGATCTGCGCTGCATTGTGAACTTGCAGTGTGAGTTGATTTATGCTGCAGTGTGAATTTGTCTGGAATTATTGGAAACAGAACTCCTGTTGCTCCCAGCAACAGGAATTTGCCATTGAGAATTTTTCCTGTTTGTGCAGTGTGAGTTGATCTGTGCTGTATTGTGAACTCGCAGTGTGAGTTGATTTATGCTGCAGTGTGAATTTGTCTGGAATTATTGGAAACAGAACTCCTGTTGCTCCCAGCAACAGGAATTTGCCATTGAGAATTTTTCCTGTTTGTGCAGTGTGAGTTGATCTGTGCTGTATTGTGAACTTGCAGTGTGGGTTGATTTATGCTGCATTATGGATGTGCAGTGTGAATTGATTTATGCTGCAATATGAATTTGTCTGGAATTATTGGAGGATGGCAGCAGCCAATGCTTGCTGAGAGTGAGCATAATTAGTTAAATTGACACTTTCAAATATAAGCAGCTAGATAGAACTGATAACCCGTGCTTCTAGAAATTGCGTAGCTCGGACTGAGATTAGTTCACCTCTATTTGTCATAAAAAAAATTTTTATGTTTATATTAAATTGGCTCATTACCCATGAGCTGGGCTGAGCAAGTTGCTCCAGTCAGCAAGGTGGAAGCCTAGAGCTGAAGTGAATTTGAGGTAGACTGAGAATATGTCCGCAGGAATTCTTAATGTACCCATGCCCGTGTGACTTTATGTGCCTAGGTTGATACTAGCGTACGTATGATTTACACGGCTTTTCACACGAGTGATGGTAGGACTGTTTCTCAAGTTTAGGACAAAGATATAATCATAGTGTAAATTCCTGCTGTAGCGTTCCTTCAGCATCAAAAACCTAATTATTTTGTGTATTCCCCCAGGTAGAGTAAAGCAAAACTAGGATAGCCTTTCTATCTATATGTAGGTTGAAATTGAAGACTTATATGACGTGAGAATACCATCCCCCCAAAAAACGTGAGTATGCGAGAGTAGACTGTCCTCTTTTGACCACAGTGCACAGTATGTGCACAGTGCAGAAATTATGGGAGGCAAGTAGAGCAACTTCCACGTGCATATCATGACGTGTGATTTTACATTGCCGTGTGCAAATGTATTTCAAGTTTGAAGGGTCAAATTTCTAGTTTCCACCTCAAATATACCAGTGCTTGTTTCATTTGTCGTGCCTTTAGTCTTATGTGAATGAGATGCGATTCTACATTGCCGTGTGCAAAAATGCATCTCATGATTGAGAAGTCAAATTTTATTTCCTGCCTCAGACTCTTGAGACTGGCGTGGTGGATCATTATCATTAGAATATCTTGTTTGGTTCTAGTGATAGCTAGTTGCCCCTCGAGCATTAGTCAGTCGTTTCTCTTGTTTGTTCATGAAGTCAAGAAATGTCATTGTGGTCATTTGTGGAAGTTTTTGAACCTATAAATTTCTTGGTTGTGCGGTCAATTGCGGATTCTTTCATTTGAACCCAAGATGTATTCATTGTGAGTTCATTCTTAAACTTAGAAAGTGCCCTTGTGTGCGATCAGCCATAATTTCAACCTTAATTTTCAACCTAAAGATGTCATTCTGCGTTGTCCTTAAAATTCATTTTTGAACCCAGAAATGTACATTTCGTGCTGTTAACTATAGTTTTTATTTCTTGAATCTAAAACATGCCCTTATTGTGCAGTTTTTACGGTGTCAACGGCCATTGAATAAAGAAACCAATTCGAAGAGACCGCGTACTTCTTCGATGCCTTCGATACCCGTAATTCAGACTAAACCTCTCGAAGATCATATATCCGCAGTCTAGTCGGAACATTTCTGATAGATGGAAAGTTCATACCGAAATGCTGCAGGCCCTATGACAGATATGCAAAATGACGTGACACATTTATTCTAAATTCATTTCCAGTTCTAGAGTTTTTGATATGCTGGGGAAGCTTGTTCCACAAAAAACTTCAGAAACTGAGAGAGCTTAATGTCCCACGTTAGATGAACGGTAACTGACTAAAACATCGTTCCTCCGGTTTGGTCTATCGTTTGGGATATTAGATGGAAAAAATTTTACCACCTCTGCATTACTTTGGGGGAGGTACAAAGAGGAGAATACTCGTCGAGCTTTCTGGTACACAGAAAATGACGATTAAGTAGCGTGGCCAGATACAGAGCAAACAAGTATGAATGTGTGAGAGGAATGTGGAAGTATGTTGCTGTACCTAGTGTCATGTATGGTATGAGTGCTCTTGCTTGGAATGGAAGTGATCTTGAAAAGCTGGATGTAATACAAAATAAGGTAGGACGGTTAGCATTGGGTGCTCCAGAATAGACAGCTACAGAAGCCATTAGAGGTGACCTTGGGTGGAGCCTATTATCAGAAAGAATGATGAAAGCGGTGCTGAATTATAAGGTGAGAATTGAAAGAATGCAGAATAGCAGATGGGTAAAGCGAATTTCTGAATGGAATCTGAGTGTAAGCTATTGGGAGAAAGTGTGTTGGGGGCATGCAAGGAAGCTTAGTATGCAAAAGATTATTCATGTTAGAATTGGGAGACCTGTGGATGACTGGAGTTTAATAAATCCTGGAGGTGTAGGGCCTGAGTGGGACTGCAAGAGGTGGAAAAAAGAGATTGAGAGGCAAAAAAAAGAGTATGGATTGAATAAGTGGAGGCTTAGCATGATGCGGAAGCCTACACTTGACTGGTATATGAAGAAAGAAGCACCTAAGTTTGAGATGTTCTATGATGGTAGTTTTGGAAGTTAACTCTTGTTTGCTGTGAGATGTAAGTCATTGAGTTTGAACAGACGTACATGGAAGTGGAATGAGAATAATAACAGATTATGTCGGCAGTGTATTAGTGCAGTGGAGGAAACAATTGAGCATTTTGTGCTGGAGTGTAGTAAGTATGAGCAAGAGAGAGAAAGTTTTATGAATATGGTGCTTGAGCAGTATGGAGAGAATGAGTGGTATGCCAGATGTGCTGAAGATGGTAGGATGCCCTAGAAGTCACTGAACTTATTCGGGCCCACAGGTAGCTATACTCAAATTTGACCATTGTACTAGACTTAAGAAACATTTTATCTCTATTTGTAAATTGTTTAAATTGAAAGATGATTGCGGTATGAGCTGTCTTGCTGGATTGGATCAGGAGTGTAATATGAGTATCAATGAAGCTATAAAAATGTTTCTTGTGCGTGCCTGGAGTAAGAGAAAGTGACTGGAATGAGCCAGTCAGGTAGAATGGTCAGTAATGACCCAATATGCCTGGGGACGGTGTTTTGACACACCGGCTATCCCAGTGATGCCCTCCAATGGCAGCTTGTGACAAGGATTGGTAAATCCTGAGTAGTTTAGTGGACAAGTCTGGTACCAGGCGCTAAACTCTTTGTGTGATAACTGTGGAGGGAATTGTAGGCCGTTACAAAGGCCCCGACGCTGTCGGCCCTCAATTTCAAGTTCAAGTTCAAGTACTTAAGTCGACCGCAAACTCGGCGACTACTCTAGAAAATATAGATAATGGCAGGAAAATCGAAACTTTTTGGCCCTTGGAACTTACTGGAGCAATCAATATGGCCCTAAGTCTGGCAAGTTTGGAGACCCCTGCGCCTATGGGCATCAACCTGCTATATTAGTTTACCTATAAATAAATTTGGCCTTTTTCTTGGTAAAATTTGGCCTAAAATTCATGTAGCCATCTGGCAACCACTTTTAGTGTGTTGAAATGTTTATTCAATGAGATATGGAAGATTGAGAGTACCGGATAACTGGAACAAGTGTAATGTAGTTCTCTTGCATAAGGGTGGACATGAGAGTATGAAAGAGCTTGGAAATTACAGACCAATTGCCCTGGCTGACACTCAATGTAAGATTTTTTGTTGTATTTTGAATGATAGAAGAATGAAACATTTAGTTGAAGATTAGGAGTTATTGGAGAACAAAATGGTTTTAGGTAAAATAGACATGGTAACAAATAATCAGGGTGTAATTTAAGAAATGTAGGACGAATTTAAAAATGCTTCAATTTTTTTTACCATATGTGAAAATAGTTCCCATTTCCCAAATATCCTTCAGTTTTGAAAATCTTGAAGATCTGTTCATGAAGAATAGTTCATTTGATTAAAACCCCTAGAAGGTATTGAAATATTGATAGTTATGTTAATGTCATTGGACAATTTATAAGGCTACCTAATAGTAAATGAGGAAAATTTCTTAAACTTTTCAATTATTGAATTCAAGATAAATGTTGAGGATAAACTGGGAATCTATTTTCAACTTTTCAAATCCTAATCATAGGTAATTAGATCAAAATAAGGTCAATGTTTATTTTTTCTTCGGCAGGGAAATTAAAGATGTTGGTGCTGATAATCACTAAATGAGCACATTTAAAAACCTTTTACAGGAATGACATTATGCTTGCTGATGCATTATTTTTGAATAATTGAACTTTGAATTTGGCCTGTGCGCCAAAGGAAGCGAGCGCGTGAAACGGAATTTAATTAATAACGGAAGCTATTACAAACGTAAAGAGGTTGGGTCGTGAGGGGGAGGCACAGTTCTTCTAGTGAAAATTATAAATAGAGCTTCTAACCTACCCATTACGGTGACGACCGCAATCTTGTTGACATCGGGTCAAAAATGGCGGTGCCCATGGTGGTCGCCATCTAAGACCCGATGTAAACAAGATTGCGGTCGTCACCCTAATGGGTGGGTTAGAAGCTTTATCTATAATTTTCACTAAAAGAACTGTGCCTCCCCCTCAGGACCCAACCTCTTTACGTTTGTAATAGGCGGGTTAACTACCCTTATTAACTAAATTACGGCGCGCGCCGGCGCCAACTTCAAAGTTCAATAATTCAAAAATAACGCATCAGCGAGCATAATGTCATTATTGTAAAAGGTTTTTAAATGTGCTCATTTACTGATTATCAGCACCGACATCTTTGAGGGGATCATCCGGGTTTGAGACCTTTTTTCGTCCGATTCGTTTGAAAATTAGCCAGTACATGTCTTTTGTAAAAGTAAACCTTCTTTACTCCTGTAATTTTTTCGATTTAGGCCTTAGTTTTTTTTTTTTGACGAAAAATGTGTTTTTTGTATATTTTTATTGATATTTCAGATTGGAACTCCTCCTTCAGTTTTGATGCTAGAACAAAAACAAAGACAGTTTTAGAACCCTTGGAACATTTCTAACAAACGCTTGTTCAGTTTTTTTCAAATTCAAATTTTTTCTATTTTTTCAAAAATTTTCAAAATTTCAAAAACCAGCAACAATTTTTTGGGTTTAGAGCTATATATTTCTTCAAAGAATTTGAATTTGAAAAAACCCGAACGAGCGTTTGTTAGAAATGTTCCAAGGATTCTAAAACACTCTTTGGATTTGTTCTAGCATCAAAACTCGAGGACGAGTCCCGTTTTGAATGGTAAAAAAGGAAAATTTTTGACTGCAGCCCAAAAATGAACTATGTCTATTGAATTTGAATATAACGAAAATTTTTTGTACATGAATGCAGTTTCCATGATCTATTTCGATGTACAAACAATGAGCAGCATTTTCCTTGTGAATTTGAAGTAAACATATAAGAAATATCGTTATTATGAGTGAATAATAATAATACATTTTATTTCAGTACTCGCCATGTTCAGACTTTTTCAATTTTTTTCGTCCGATTTGTTTGAAAATTGGCCAGTATATGTATTTCGTAAAAGGAGACCTTTTTTTACTTGTGTCACTTTTTAGATTTATGCCTTATTTTTTATTTTTTTGACGAAAAAAGAGTATTTCGGTACATTTTTTTGTATATTTCAAAACGGGACAAAACGGGACCCTTTTCACCCCCCTGGGGGGGGGTTCTAGTGTCCGTAGGGCCATCAAATTTCATAGCACAATCAACCATCCCCTTAGGATCCTTTTTCAACAAAAAAAAATTGGGCCTAAAAATCACCATTTTCGGTCCCCTTATCACTCCCCTGGGAGGGGGGTTCTAGTGTCCGTAGGGCCATAAAATTTCATGGCACAATAACCTATCCCCTAAGGATCCTTTTTCAACAAAAAAAAATTTTCAGTGGGGGGAGCCGCAGGGGCCCTATGGGGCTGCGGATGATCCCCTTAATTTCCCTCCTAAGAAAAAATAAACATTGACCCAAAATAAATGAGTTTTCTTCTATGCACTTTCTGTCATAAATGAATATTTTACAAATTATAGTGGAAGGTAAAGTTTCGTCTTTGATGATGAATGCGCTCGAATAAACCGCTACTCATTGATTTTTCAATTTTTGTTGCTGGTATCATGGTAATAACATCGAAATAATCTACTTTTCTTCTATACACTTTTTTCATCAAATGAATATTTTACAAGTTAGAGCATTAGGTTTTATTTTTTGCGCGATTGAGCTGTTAAACTTTGTAATTTATACTGAATACTTTGTAATTTATTATTAGCTCAGCCCGCAGAGCTTGCGGAGCCTGAACCCCCTTCTAGGATCTTTTAGTGGTAAATCTGAAGGATATGTCAGTTATCGATTATGTAAATTTCGATGCCTAAGCCTAGTTAATTAGATCGAAATAAATAAGTTTTCTTCTATGCACTTTCCGTCTTAAATGAGTATTTTATTAGTTATAGCGGTACATGACTTACCGCAACTCCAGTGTTTGAAGCGTCAAGTAATTCAAGGAGCACGTTGAACAGCAACACTGCAATGCGCACTCGCTTCCAGCGCGATCGTCATCAAAGACAAAACCAAACCTGCTATACCTCGTTAAATACTCATTTGACGAAAAAAGTGTGTAAATCTGAAGGATATGTCAGTTATCGATTTTGTAAATTTTGATGCCTAAGCATAGTTAATTAGATCAAAATAAACAAGTTTTCTTCTACGCACTTTCCGTATCAAATGAGTATTTTATTAGTTATAGCGGTACATGACTTACCGCAACTCCAGTGTTTGAAGCCGCAAGTAATTCAAGGAGCACGTCGGACAGCAACACTGCACTGCTCACTCGCTTCCAGCGCGATTGTCATCAAAGACTAAACCAAACCTACCGTTATACCTTGTTAAATACTCACTTGACAAAAAAAGTGTATAGAAGAAAAGTTGTTCATTTCGATGTTACTACCATGATTCAAGCAATAAAAATTAAAAAATCGATGAGTAGCTGTTAATTCCACCGCATTCGTCATCAAAGACAAAACTAAACTTACCGCTATAAATCGTAAAATAATCATTTCAGACGGAAAGTGCATAGAAGAAAACTTGTTTACTTTGATTCAGTTAATTAGGTTCAGGCACCAAAAAGTGGAAAAT
This sequence comes from Morinoia aosen, assembly GCA_030386875.1. Classification (NCBI taxonomy): domain Eukaryota; kingdom Metazoa; phylum Arthropoda; class Malacostraca; order Amphipoda; family Talitridae; genus Morinoia; species Morinoia aosen. The sequence goes on from CM059576.1 coordinate 619,550, forward strand.
CTATAACTGACATATCCTTCAGATTTACGAAAAAGTGTATAGAAGAAAAGTTGTTTACTTCAATGTTATTACCATGATTCAAGCAACAAAAATTTGAAAATCGATGAGTGGCTGTTTATTCGAGCGCATTCATCATGAAAGACGAAACTAAACTTACCGCTATAAATCATAAAATACTCATTTGAGACGGAAAGTGCATAGAAGAAAACTTGTTTATTTCGTTTCAATTAATTAGGTTCAGGCACCAAAAAGTGGAAAATCGATAACTGATATATCCTTTAGATTTACCCTTTTAGTTAACAACACATTAGAAACTATCGCTCAATATTGAGATAAATGTTGTCAACGAATTTCATAATTTTGTTGCCATAGATAGGCAATATAGTAGATTGTAAGACGTTTTACATGAATGACAATATGCTTGCAAATGCTTAGTTTTTGAGTTATTTAAGTTTGAAGTTATACAAACGGCGCTCCTGAATGGCGGTTTTTGGGTCAATGTGAAGCGTGATGTGATCAAAGGAAATAGAAATTATATTCCCAAAAAGCACTAAAGGAACCCATTTAAGAACGTTTTACATGAATGACATTCTGCTCGCTGATGCGGTTTTTTAGAATTATTCAGCATTGAAGTTATAGGTGAAATCACTTTCCCGCGCAAAATGTGCAACACAGAGTACAACCAGGTTGGGTTGTGAAAGGCAAAGTTCGGATCATGAGGTGTTGAAGTTTTTGCCATAACTTCGTAGAAATGAAAGAATGATAGAAATTGTTAGTAAAATAATAAGAAATATTATCAGGTAATAACACAAGAAAGTTTACGTACTATTTCTCGCACATGGTGCTTTTGACGTTTTTTTTAGTCATTATTACATCGTCACCTTTACAGTCAGCTCATAGATGGCACAACCCGTTATGGCTGCCGCCATCATGGAGCAGATGTAAACACACTTGTTGACATGACATTAATGGGTTGCTTTGAACCTTTATTTATAATTTTCACTTGAAGAACTGTGGCTTCCCCTCACGACCCAACCTTTTTACGTTTGTAATAGGGAGTTAGCTTCCGTTATTAATTAAATTACGTTTGGCGCGCACAAGCCAACTTCAAAGTTGAATAATCCAAAAATAACGCATCAGCAAGCAGAATGTCATTCATGTAAAACGTTTTTAAATGTGTTCCTCTATTGATTTTTGGCAATGAAATTATGAAAATCATTGACAACATTAAACCTAATATCGACCGAATTTTTGCCCAAAAAGAAACAAATTATAGCGAAATGTTAACTTTCGTCTAAAATGGCAGGAACGGGGTCGATCATTTGAGTACGACGGAAACGAGCGTCCATTGCGTAGTGTTACCAAGTACCGCTCGATGAATTACTTACCGCTTCAAACACTTGAGTTGCGGTAGCTAATTTACCGCTATAACTCATAAAATACTTATTTACAATGGAAAGTGTATAGGAGAAAACTTGTTTATCTCGATCTAATTAACTATGTTAAAGGCACCTAAAAATCAAATATCAATTCCCGGTTAATGCTCAACATTTACCAAATTCAGTTGAGTTCTGAAGTAATATATGCAAGCTGCTGAAACAATAAATAGCATTTTTGCATACATATCATTGATATTATTTCTCATTATTACCATGTTTGGCAATACCAAATTGTTAACCTCTGTAGGAAACCTATTTTTGGTAAATGTGGAGGAGAGGTCCATAATCGCGCGTCGGATGGCAATACTACAATGGACTCTCCCTTCCGACACGCTCGACCATTCCTGCCGTCTAAGATGAAAATGAAAATACAGCTATAATTCGTTAATTATGGGTGATAATTTCTATTGTGTTATTATTTTAAAGATCCTAGAAGTGGGTTGAGGCTCTGCCAGGCCAGAAAATAATTAATTACAAAATGCCCAAATGTACTCTACCCCATTATACCTACCGCTATACCTTGTTAATTATTCATTTCAGACAGAAAGTTCATCGGAAAAATATTGTTTATTTACATCATATTAGCTATGTTTAGGCAACGAAAAGTGGAAATGGATTATGGTCCTCTCCTCCACATTTACCCTATTTTGTATCAAATTATGTTTTTTTCAACAATGCACTTTGTTAAATTATTTCGCTCATCTAAATTAGTCTCAAAATTAAATTGCATAATACGCCAAACTGCTACAACTATGATATTTTGAAGTTTTCTCTTGTAATATTAATCATTTGAGTTCTAGGTGCTTCACCACAATGTTCAGGAAAATATAAACATCTTAGAACAAAAATAGACCAGCAAAGCACTGATAATGAAAGAATTTCAACTCTTTGACTACTTAGCTTTTCTTGCACTGTCCAACTTTGTCTTTTTTGGGAATCTGGACGAATTCTTAAAAATTTCTCAGCCTTTTCTTGTCTTTGGCTGAAGCACAGCAAAATTTTAAAATATTTGCATTTATTGCAAAAAATTAATACTATGTTACTGACCTATAAGCTGTTACTTACAAGAACTTGTTGACTCCCAGAAGACATAAATTGCCTTTTTAATAAACCACACTCATGTGCACAGGTAATCTTCTTGTGGCAAAATAAAACTATGGAGGAAGCATAGAAAAATTATGTCTTTAGAATTCAGCTATTCTGATAAAGGGCTGTTTTGTTATAACTCAAACTACTACGACTGAAAATAATGAGTTAGTTGCGTGTATTTCAAACAGGCCCTTTACACGATGTTTCATTCAAATCCCATTACAATATTTAACAGGAATTGAAATGACTAGCAAACATAACCTCATTTGGGACAATATGCAGTTTAATCCGTTCATGGAAATTGAAAATTCCTTTCCCAAGAATCATCAAAGGAACACATTTAAAAGCGTTTTACAGGAATGACATTATCCTTGCTGATGCGTTATTTTTGAGTTATTCAACTTTATGAATTTTCATGTTCCATAACAGTTCCAGTCATTCAAACAGCAGAAACCGTTGCACCCTTGAGCTGTTAGAGTACGTTAGGGTACTTTTAATTAATCATTAGCCAACCCCGGGGAGCCTGAACCCACTTCTACGATCTTCTAATTATTAACATAATAAAGGTTACCACCCAAAAATATCAGCAGAACTGTGGTGTTGAATACTTGAATATAGGGTAATCACTACTACGGTTTTGCTAATGTTAACCGAACCAGCCAGCTAGTTGCATCATCGTTCGATCGTCGCAGAATGTAACGGTTTCTGCTGTTTGTAGTGTAACAGCAATGCCAGCGTTTCCCACTTGAATGAATAACACTGTACGCAACAAACGCTTTCAAACTAGCGCAATTGTCATAAATTTTGATACACTCAAACAGGGCTGGAGAACATCCGCCGCAGACACCTACGATGCTACAATGGCAGCCATATTGAAACTGTTGTTTCTCACTACAATCTGAACAGTATTAAAGTTGAATAACTCAAACATAACGTGAACAGAATGTCATTCATGTAAAACATTTTTAAATGTATTCCTTTAGTGATTGTTGAGAATGGAATTATTAATTTTGGTGAATGAATTAAACTGCATTTTGACCCTCATTTGTGCTGCAGTAGTTACTGATGAAATAAAACCATTTTTAGAATGTATTTTGCTGTGGTCCTCAGAATGTTAGACAATATACCTGCATGTGTATTTACTAATATAAAGACTGCAAATCTTCAAACTAGTTAAACAACTGCTGCACATTCTGCAGAATATCTCCTTAAAACATTGGTTATTAACAAATGAAAGGTAAAAAATTACAATTGCCAAACTCAGCAAATCAGGATGAAAGTAACGCTAAAAGTAGGAACGCTTCAGTACATTTTCACTTTTCAACCTTCAATAGTTTAGACACAATTTAATAATTAGCGTCAGTGCTATGACTGTGGATGGGTTGGTCACTTGAATGTCATAGCTCTGGCTGCAATTGTAGATGGAACACTAAATGTCTCTACAAATTGCAAAGCATGTTGAGAGTCATTAACACGTTAAGTGTGGCGGGTTAAACTGAAGTTCAATATCCAGCTAAAATTTAGAGTTAATTGTTATAAGAAATTTTGAAAATATCCAACATTAACTGAATCATGCCTTTAATTAGCTTTCTTTTATTGTTTGTAAAAATTGAGTCAGTGACTGCTGGTCTGTCAGAAGCATTAGGAAAATCTCCTAAATGACCACCGGTATGTCACGCAGCACTTAACGTGTTAATTGTATTATTTTAAACAATTTTTCTTCTCGGGCATTGAACAACAACAAAAAACAGTAATGTACGGAAATATTTTGTTCAACATTTAAAATTGAACTTTGAAATTTTCTATTTGCATAACTTCCAAATACCATCTAAGGAAATGTATCAACTGGCTTTACTGAACACATGTGTGTCATGTTAAATATTATGTTTTATGATAGTGGTTTGTAATTTTTTGATATATTAATTGTTATGAGATCAATGAAAGACATTTTATATTAAGAAATTTTTAAAACACAAAATGTTATACTGCATTGCATGTATCAATTCATTTTAGATAAACAGGTTTTCTTTCTTTCATTTTCCTTGTCCCTTATAACTACATCAAGAAATATCCAGTAAAAACTTGGGTAGAGGAATTTCATTGGACATCAAATAACTACTGAATTTACAATCAATTACAGATATCAATGTTAAAGTTATCTGTGTAAGGGAGTTTATGGTTTTGCATAGATGATTTCTTTGTGTATAAAGCATTCATTGTATTTCATTCACAAAGGTGAACAAAGAAAGAAAATACTTACCTCTTCAAGACACCCACTGTCATTTTGGATGTCACGCTTTGCTCACATTACATTTTTTAGCTCTAAAGCCTAATATTTAATTTCAAGTCATCTAATTGGTTGGCAAAAATTAGCTTTCTCTAACACCATGACACTATCAAATTATAAACTAAATAGTAAAAGTTTCTAACAACTTAATCTAAAACAAACCAAAAATAATATGTAAGTATTAACGCATTCTAAAGGAAAAACAGAATTTAAAATATAGCTATTCCACAGCATGTTATATACTCTGCCATGCGCACAGCTGCCAGGTAGCTGTGGTGCAGGAAAAACAACTCTCCGGAGCCACTGAAACTTCTTCAAAGTTTATTTCTGAGGAATGAGCTATATTTGTGTCTGTAACTTGGTCGAAGAGTAATTAATCCTAGTAGGAATAACAGATTTATTCTTCCCCATCTTGTTCACAGGGAACAATAATGATTTACTATTACTCTGATGAGTTTTTTGACCAAAAATTTGCCTATTAGTAAAGCTGAAAGTTTTTCTTTCTAATGGAATGATTTGAATGCCATTTGAAACATGATATATGGTTTGAAATTGTCTTTTAATATGAATGAAAAACGCTCAGAATGCATTTCGTTCTTTTTAGTTGCAGTCTTGCTTCAGTATGTAAACAAAGATTGTCTGAAGAGGTGTGTGATGCTCGTATCACTTGATCCAGTCTAAATTCATTGTTTCATGTTGAAAATGAAAGATATTTTTAATATCCATTATTTTTATGATGAGACCTTGTATAAAGTAATTTTAGGTTATATTTGTCCTAAGTTATGGTGCTAATTTGGATTTTATGGTAATTCTAAATACTTCACAAAAATTTGCTGGGCTGCTACATCTAGTTCCAATTTGCCATTGTGTCCCAGCATAAAAAAGTTCCCTGAAATTCTTTCCTAGTGACGATAATCTGTTTGTAGTGAGTGTAATAATTGAGCAAATGAGGAAGGATGATAAGAAAGTGTACCTAGCATTCCTGGATATTGAAATGGCGTATGACAGAGTGGATCAGGTAAGGCTATTTGAAATTTTGAGAAAAGTTGGATGTAGCAGAAAGATAGTAAACGTTGTACAAATTCTGTATGAGAACACAAGCGCTATCTCCAGGTTAGGAAATTTGGAAACAGGGCAAGTGAGGAATGAGAGGGCTGCCCCTCAGGGGGATACAACTATTGTATCTATGGGAATTGGCGCTCCCAGGGGGACTATGTGAGGGCCTGAGCTAAAGGTTAGGTAGGCTTCCTTTTTGTTGTAATAAAATAGGTTTTTGTTTTGTTACGGACCATCTTTTTTCGGTTCACTGCTGTCCTGTTTTTCAGCACCTAATACTTTCTTCTTCAACTTTTTTCTTGTTTCATGAACTTCTTTCTTAGCTTACTGTTTCTGTGCACCTTGTGCATAGATTCCGCGTTCCCTCAACTCCATACTAAATGGTGTCTTCCTCTTTCCTCTCTTGGAACATCTTTGTCGTGGTAAAGGGAGGCTAAAACTCTCTTATATAATAATAATAATACTAATAATAATGAGAGGGCTGTGCTCTGTTGCTTCTGTTGTTTGGATTGTACTCAGAAGAATTAGCAGTTTGACTGAGAATGGGTGACTTTAGATTATAAGTTGGTAAGGAGAGACTGAGTTGTTTCCTGTATGCTGATGATGTGGTTGTGGTTAGTGAATGTAGACAACAACTACGAAAAAGATGCTTGACATTGTGAATTGATATAGTACAGATTTCAAGATGAACTTTGGTACTAATAAAAGTAAGGTTATGGTTATAAATAGGGATGAGACTGATAGAGACAGACAGTGGAAGATGGGAGAAATCAAAATAGGAAAAACTAAAGAATACAAATATCTAGCTTGTATGATAAGTGAAGATGGATGCAGTAGAACTAAGGATGAAAAAGTGGCAAAAGCAATGCAGTAGAGTGGACAGTTAAGTAGTGTGGCCAGATACAGAGCAAACAAGTATGAATGTGTGAGAGGAATGTGGAAATACATTGCTGTACCACGTGTCATGTATGGTATGAGTGCTCTAGCTTGGAATAGAAAAGATCTTGAGAAACTGGATATGAACAGAATAAGGTAGGAGGTCTAGCTTGTGGTGCTCCAAAAATGGACAGCTACAGAACCTATCAAAGGTGATCTAAGGGGGAGCCCATTCTCAGAAAGAATGATGAAAGCTGTGTTGATTTATAAGGTGAAAATTGAGGAAATGTAGAATAGCAAGTGGGTAAAGGAACTTTTTGAATGGAATCTGAGTGTAAGCTATTGCGAGAAAATATGTTAGGGTGCTGTAAAAAAATTGACTGTGCAAAAGGTTGTTCGTGTTAGATTTAAAAGACCTGTAAATGACTGGATTTTAATGAATGTTGGAGGTGAAATACCAGAATGAGATTGAAGGCAGAAAAAAGAGACTTAGAGACAAACAAAAGAGTATGGATTGAATAAGTGGATGCTTAGCATGAAGGAAAAGCCTACATTAACCTGGTGTATGCAAAAGGAAGTACTTAAGTGTAAGATGTTCTATGATGATAGTTGTGGAAGTCAACTCTTGTTTGCTGTGAGGTTTAAATCATTGAGCGTGAATAGGCGTACATGGAGGTGGAATGAAAATAATAATAGATTATGTCATCAGTGTGATTGGGAAGTGGAGGGAACAATTAAGCATTTTGTGCTGGAGTGTAGTAAGTATGAGCAAGAGAGAGAGTTTCATGAATGTGGTGTTTGAACAGTATGGAGAGAATGAGTGGTATGCCAGATTTGCTAATGATGATTGTGGTGTAAGCTGTCTTGTTGGATTGGATCAGGAGTGTCATTCGAGTATCATTGAAGCCATGGAAATTTTTCTTCTATATGCCTGAAGTAAAAGACAGTGACTGGAATGAGCCAGTCATATAGAGTGGGCTGTAATGACCCACCATGCCCGGGGATGATGTCTTGATGTACTTGTTATCCCAGTGATGCCATCTAATAGCAGTTTGTGACAAGGATTGGTGGATCCTGAGTAGTTTAGTGGACAAGTCTGTCACACAGGTGCTGAACTATTTTGTGTGTTTATTGTGAGTATTGAGGAGGGAATTGTAGGCCGTTTGAAAAACCATTTTAATAGAACTCTATGGTGATATTTTTAACATTAGCAGTTACGAGGAAAAGGAACTTAGATTGGTAAAAGAGCTATAAGGGTCTATTATTGAAAGAAACTCCAGATGAATGTATATAAGAATAAAGGTAAAAAGTGTTTGAAAGAAGTGGTTTGTAAAGATTAAATGTAAGTTTGAATGGAAGAAGTGATTTGTGTCTAGTATACTAGTGTTTGAAACTGCTGGTGATGAATTAGATAAGATAAAGACTAGAAAATGCTACCAAGCATGGGAAGTTTGAAAGCAGTTGTAAGGAAAAGTTACCTAACTAAAAATGCTAAAACAAGATTGTACTGTAAAGAAGAGAGATAACTTTGTTGTTGCTTTGATTGAATGTACCTAATCCTTGTTTGTATATAGTTTCATTCTGTTGAATTGAGTTTTGTTCCTTTACTGAATGCTCTTTCATTTCTTTTCAGCTTTATCTAACAGTAAAACAGGAAAGAAGTTTATCAGAAATTTTCAACACTGAACACTTCAATAACATCACAAAACTTGCCTTCCTGTAAAATAAATATCTTGTGTGATTAGGGTTCTCATTAGGTAAGTCATTTATCTTTCATCCAAGATAGCTTGTGTTGGTGGTCTTTAATCATTATAATTCTTATGCATACCCAATTAAGGGAAGCGTACCCCCAGAGTGTCGAATTTTCCAGAGATATTGATTTTAGCCGCTATATGAAGGGTAAGATGTCAGGTATATCCTGTGAAAAACCAGGTTTGTATGTTCACTCGTTTGCCCGCTATAATGGTTTGAAGAATGGAGGATAGGGGAGGGGGGGAAGTGGTATTTTTTCTTGTTCCACCTCCCCCATGACAATTTCTGCATGGCGTGATGTTGCTATGTCATCTTCTATGTCTCTTTAATACTGTATAATGATTTCAATGGTCCCTGCTGACCCAACTAATGATAAAGAAAAATTTAGATTGTTTGTTTCTTTGTTTACCTGTTTTGCCTTATTTGGAGTAACGGAATGTAGGGTTTCAAAATGCATCTCCTCCTGCAGTTTTTAAGCTGCAGTAATGGTTTTGGTAACATTGGATTTGGAAAATTGTGGGCATTTCAAAAACTCAAATGGAAATTAGAAATTTAGTTTTGATCAAAAGTTGTGACATCATGAAGTACAAAATTTTATGAAAGAAGACATATCTTAGAAATTTTTATGTTTTTATCATTTCAAACTACAAGTTTGGAGAATTCCATTTAAATTTTTGGAATGCTGCCGTCTCTCCGCATGTAATGATATCAAAATCATTACTGTAGCTCAATATCTGTAGGGGGAGATGCATTTCAAACCTCCCCCCCCCCCCCTCAAAAAATCTTGTTTTCTATGAATATCTCGTTTTCTTTACAGAAAATTGCATTTTTTCATGGAAGACAAAGGATTCAAAATTCCATTGCCTATCAGTATATCAAATGTCATTGCTCTAAGTTCAATTTCGAAGAAAATCATTCTAAAGGAGTACGCTTGCCACAAACTATTTATTGCGATTATGTTACGGTTTAGTTGAGATCACAGGAGTCACATTTTCTCTTCAATTGGAAGAACATTCACAAGTGACTTCTTAAATTGCTATGGCATTTGCACATTACAATGAGTAGCCAAACTGCAACCTTGATGGTTATGACTGTTTGTTTTTGTTTACCTTCAAAGCAGCGAGGGTCAGGTGGAGACCAGCGAGTTGGTGCTGGCTGTAGTGCCTGGCAGTGTTGGGGCCACTGATTGACTTCTGGAGTCTGACGGGTGAGCTTTTGTGGCCTGTTCTACTTCTTTGATGCCCCTCCTCAAATTCTATGTCTCATCGGTTCATTAGTCATTTGTTCCGATAGCTTAAGTTTTGTTCACTTATGAATTGTCTTCAGTTTCCAGATAACTATGATTTGATTTCTTATGTAACAACATTCAAGACTTATGAGTTCTTCATGGTTTTTAATTTTATTTTTTGAATTCGACGTGATTCCAAGTTTTTTTGTTTAGCTGTTTCAAATTTCACAATAGTCAGTAATTTAGGTTACTACTTTTTATTGATTTGATTTTGTGCTATGATTACCAGTGCTGATAAAAATTCATGAACCTTCTCTTGTATAGCCTTTGGGATTACCAAAATGTTACTCTTATCACTATTTTGCAGTTTTCTTTGATTATTTTTTATATTTTGTTCATTCAAAAAGTTTGCTGCCAGTATTTTTAAATTATAGACTGTGTAGTTGGTACTATATTGGTCTTCTGGAGCCTTTAGCATTTCTGTATCGAGGAGACATATTCAAATCTTCTCCTGCTTAGTGTTTCACCACTAGGACGCCATAACTGTCAGGATGACGACCAGGCAAGGGTTAGCTATTCAGGCTACAATAGCTAGGCCCAAACACTAGGTTAAGGTGCCACTCAGATAAGTAACAACGATTATATTTGAAAACAGTAAGTATGACAGACGGAACATTAGTCAACTCAGGGAGTGTTTTGCGGGAGAGTCATGCAGGGGCCGTCTCCGCACGAGATCATAACTCTCCCGCCGCCCACAAACCCCGCACAACTCAAGAGACCACTAATGTACAATAGTAAAAGAAGGCATAGGATTTGCCAAGCATGGCACAGGACTCACAAGCATCAGGCAAAAGCAGCTGTATTGGCCTGCTTGCAGACAAGTGCTCTGCATGAGGGTCCCAGCAAGGTATTGACTTGTACTCTAAGTTTGGCCTTGCAGTACCTACAAGTTCAAAAGCTGCACCGGTGGTTGCCCGTGCTTTAGAATATGGTATTTTGGCTAGTTGTCCCAGGACCCCTATGGTTTTGTGGTCGGACAATGGTCCCGAGTTTCGAGCCAAATTATTTGGGCAATTGTTGGACCGGTATGGGGTGTGGCATGAGCGCTCAATCGCCTATGCTCCGCATACCAATAGAGCTGTAGAGAGACTCAACGGGACCCTTAAAGAAAGACTCACCACAGCGTGCGCTAGTAACCCCGGGAGCTGGGACCTAGAAATAGCAAGAGTGATGTGCCAGTACAATCAACTTACCCACAGTGAGACTGGTCGAGCCAAGAGTGAATTCTTCGTGAAAGAGGCGACAGCCAGATCTGCCAAGGCGACTCGCAACCTGGATGTGGCGATCCGCTGGACCGAGATTCTGGCCGTTCATGATGGGAGAGCGGGAGCCATTACACTGTACCAAGAGGAAGAACAAGGCAAAAGGTCTGCTGCAAAGGCAGCCACGCAAGAGGACCCATCGAGAAGTGGGGCCGAGGGAAGACAAGGCTGTTGTAGCAGGATTAAAGGAGGAAGAGGACCGAGTGGCTCCCGTGGAGGACAAGTGGTTGGGTCGCCCAATTCATCCGCTACCGCAGTTGCCAGCAATGCAGCAGGAGGAGGTGACAGACAATGACAGGAGCAAGGACTTCTCAAAATTCATCAGGCAGTACCCGAATCCTCCGCTGGACGAGGAGGAGAGCCTCGACTTTATATGCTGAATATGCTACAAAATCCTTCTGAGTATTTACAAAATAAATGTAATAACATGGTTTTTCAGCAGAGCAATGTTGCAATGTGCAATACAAAATGCTCTTCCATGATACAAAAGCCCAAAATGAAGCAATTTTGAAAAAAAGCAAAAATCACATAATCTTGTTGCAGAGGAAAATTTGATATAAGCGAAATTGGTCATTGAGATAATCAGTCCTTCTACGAGCTCCTGATTATATGTCGAGTGAGGGCTCCATCTCGTTGAAACAATTCATGTCATGTGTATTTAGGCAAAATTCTTATCTCAATTTCTTTGTTGATTTGAGATATTGCACTCATCCATATTACTACCTAGCACTCAATATTCTAGCATTTATTTTCGCTATGTTGATTTATATATTGGATCCCCTCATGGGGTTACAACTATTGTATCTATGGGAATTAGCACTCCCGGGAGAAAAATGTGTGAGGGCCCAAACTGAGAGTTAGGTAGGCTTTCTTTTTGTTGAAATAAAAACTTCTAGTTATGTTATGTCAAGGATGACCTTTTTTTGGTTCACTATTATCCTGTTTTTCAGCCCCTTCTACTTTCTTCTTCAACCTTCATTTTATTTCATGAGTTTTTTCTCAACTTAACTGTTTCTATGCTCTTTCCACACAGATTCCACATTCCCTTATCTCCATACTAAATGGTACCTTCATCCTTCCTCCTTCCTTTCTTTGATACATTCTTTTTTGTAGCAGTTAGGTAGGCTTAAACTAACATAGAATCATATAATCCAATCCATGTGTTGAATCTTTCGGTGACCATTTCAAAAGTTGAACATAGAAGAACAACTAATGAAGATCTTATTGTTATCAATAAAACATGCATCAGTCGTTTAGCACTACAGATTTACAATTACTTGCCATCACAGCCTTCATTTTTTAAAATAAACTCCCTTTTTTAATTATTTATATTAGCATCATTTTCCATCATTTCTGGGCTGAATCCTGATATAGGAACACATCTACAGAATGCAAGGTTAAGCTTGCTAAGTCTCTGGTAGTAATCGGGCTACTGTTCATCTAGTTAGACTGAGCTAAGTGAGAAATTTGCTCCTGCTATTTAGTTGTCTCACCTTTGGATAGGTCTGTGCATTTTCTAGTTTTTTGTGCCATGCCCACTTGGCTTTCATTGGTTCTCATTCCTCTTCTCTAATTTTTGGTTTGTAATCCCCCAAAAAATACTTTTTGCATTAGAAATGAAGCAATAAAAAATTTCTATTTAACTTCTCAGCATCTGTGATATTCTCTGCAATGTTAGTTCATTTTTTTCATACATCTGTTGATTGTTGTTTATTCTTGTATGTTGTTTGGTAATTGTTCAAGTCAATTTTCCTCTATTTAATTTTCAATCTCTTTGATAGTTGTGTTGGGGCCAGAAACAGGTGGTAAAGAAAAAGAAACTTTAGCTTCTAACACCAAGTTTGGCATCCTGAAGTTGGTTTAAAGAATGTACTATGGACAGTAGCAGCCTTTAAAATACTCGAAATTGTGTTAATATATGTTTGTATTAATTTTTGGCCACAAAAAAATGAATTAAATCATGAATAAATGCAGCGTGACCCACCGGTGGTCATTTAGGTGATTTTCATAATGTTGCTGGCCGACCAGCAGTCACTGACTCATTTTTGATAAATATTAAATGAAAGTTAAATTAGGGCATGATCCAGTCAATGTTTGCTATTTTCAAATTTTCTTACTACAATTGACTCTAAATTTGAGCTGGATATTGAACTTCAATTTACCCCGCCGCACTTAACGTGTTAATCTGTTTAATTTTAGAAATGATTTTTGTTGAACTTTGATATTCTTGAGCTCATATGTGAATGTACATTTTTTTAGTGCATTGTTCCTTGCTTGTTTTTGATAACTCATTTTTAATATTGATTGCATGCATCTATGAATAGATAGGTCTTTGTATGAATAGTACTTTTGACATTAATTGCTTTTAAATTTGTTGCTATGTTTGAATTTACTTCTTCAGTTCTCAAGGCCCACTCTTAATTATGACAGAATAATTACATCCATCATACATTACCAATTTCCATGATATAGGTACTAATGATATGCCATGGCAACTATGTTTTGAACTATAATAAGTTATAGACAGATCACATTTAGAAATTAAATCAAGATGATCACTGGCTTGTTGATGTCCCACCAATGGGAGACCCTAATGAAGACTGTAACTTCTACAACTTGTGATGTTCAAGCTGACTTATGAATGTATGATTTTTGTCAAGTACAACATTGATTCATCGTGAAAAACCCGATCATTACTCTCATCATTTACTAATTGATTGTTATAAGACTATCAGACCATGGAAACAACACGAGAATTATTTCACAAAGTAACTCAATATTCCGTGTCTCATTTAAAAAACCAAGGGACTTGAAAAATAAGTTGCACTTCAATGAGAACTTGCTTGACTGCATATTTTTTTGTTACAAAATAAGCTTTTGGTTGTTGATCCTATTATACATGGACAAAAATGAAATTATTCTATTCATTTAATGAAAGAATAAAATTATCCAATTCACTAAATGTAAGGAGATGCCTTGTTCCATTTTTTTGGTCCACATATTTTTTATGCAATGATGGAAAAACATCATCGTTTTTTATCAGATTGTAGCTTTAGTTTTCTCAAATACTAGAGCAGACAAACATTCCATTGCTCAGGTACCTAAACACCCAGCATGGAGCGTGCAGTGGTTATGGTGCACAAGCTGAGGGATGCTGAAGTGGAGAGGCTATGTTGCAGGCAGGACTTCATCAAGCAGGAAGCTGCAGCAGAGGACAGGAGGCAAGGTGAGGCTTGGTTCTATTTGGGTATGAGATAGAGATAGTTGACGTTAGAGTAAAAAATCCAGCCTATCTAGTGTGAAAATCAACTTAAAAGGTAATAAGATAAAAGCTCTCCATTCTGCTTCAAGGACAGGACATGCTGTTTATGGTATAGCAAAAAGTAACGCATAAGAAAAGGTAAATAAATTATAGGATATCTGTAATATCGAGGTTTTTCATCACGATACTAGGATTAGTAATTGTAGCTGCAAACTACAGTATCGGTAGCTGTAACTACCTTAACTGAAGCGTCAACTCCAGGAGTATGAAAAGGAAACTCTTAGCTAGGTTCCTATTCTTGTACCGAATCATCCAAACACCGACACTGCTTATAAGCTATAGCGCTCGGAAGTTAAACAATGCTCTTCCGGTGCATACCAATGCGATGCGCTCCCAAGGCACGTTTCCGGCGCGTGCGGTCAGGGTGCTTCCGACCCATTTGAACCCAAGTACGATATAGACATAGGGCAATCCGCAACAAGCGCTTCCGTCGGCTCCGTCTTGCGGTTAAGACGCTTCCGCCGGTGCCGCGATATCCCAAACCAAGTGTGATAAGGACATCATGCCTGAAAGGCCTATATTGAGATACTACAATTTCCCTCCCTTTAGATGAATATTTAACACAAGGAAGGAAGACTCAGCAACCTATTCGCATTACAGGTTTAGTTATTCTACTTGATTTACGAGGTTCATTTTGTACAGGTAAACTGCTAACAGGTTGCAAAGCAGGAGTCTCTGTTTCCCCACTACGGATAGATCCCAAACTACTGTGCAACAACTGATTTGAATGTCTCTTCAAGATTACATTTAATGCTAATATTAGAACATGAAAGACATTAACAGCTACTTTACTAACAAAAATTCCCTTCAGCCACTTGGGACCACTTCTTAAATTCAGAGCAAGAACATGATCACCGACATCAAATTGAGTTACATACATAGGCTTAGACCTGGACACAGAATGTTTAGGATGAACTCTATCTCTAGAAGTAACATATTTACGATTGTTTAGCGCAACAGAGGGAGCAAGTTTTGTGACATTTTGAGGAATACAATGCGACTGAAATAACGCGTAATTAGCTTGTACATCAGATAAATTATGAACATAGTTACCGACACAAGTATCGTTCCTAGGCTTTTGTAGAATAACTTCGTTCTACTGCTGTAGAGGCTTACTTGAACTCTTCATTGACACATCTTCTCTTCCGACGTAGCACTGACAACCGCTCCTTTCCGGCTGCACTATGTAAGTGCGAGCTGCGTCAAATTCTTCTCGTGTAGGTCCCCTTCGTGTAACAGGAGGAGGTCGTGCTGCAGTCGTAGATTTGCAAACTTTAGAAATGTGGCCTATTTTTCCACATTTTTTTTGCATTTTATAAATTTAATTTTAGGGCATAGCAATTCTTTGTAAGGTGCTTCTGCCTAGTTCCGCAGCGAATACATATGTAATTCGGCTGTAGTTTTTCTGTAGTGAAAAACGATGAAGATGAATCCTCACGAATAATATCTGGAGCGTCGAAGCTTTACTGTTGAAAGACTTGCTGTAGAACCGCGCTGAGAATTTGCGCTGAATGTAGACCGGCCACAAAAGCATCTCTCAAGAGACGATCGCGACCGCAATTTTCGTAGTTGCACGAAGATGCTAAGTCATTTAACGTTTTAGCATAACTTTGTTTAGATTCATTAACACTTTGCTCTCTGTTTAGAAATGTAACAGATACGCCAACAGTGGATTTCTCGATTTCAAATTGTTGTATTAACTTTCCTTCAAGTTCCTCATATGTAGCATCAGTGAGTAACGTAGGTTAAATTCTTCGTTGTAGATCAGTAATGATGTTTACAGGCGAAGCTTCAGCTATAATACTAGCTTTGTTACCATCATTGTTTCCCGCCTTCTGAAGAACGTCTGCACACTGTACTTGAATCGTTGTAGATATTACTCACTGTTTCCACTTTAACGTCGAATGGAGGACAGCAAACTGCAGAATGCGCCATCTTAATTTCGGAGCACTTGTAACGTTCAAATTTACTTTGGAGATTCGAAGAGTCGTCGCCATTTGTAATATCGTGGTTTTTCATCACGATATGAGGATAAGTAATTGTAGCTGCAAACTACAGTATCGGTAGCTGTAACTACCTTAACTGAAGCGTTAACTCCAGGAGTATGAAAAGGAAACTCTTAGCTAGGTTCCTATTCTTGTACTGAATCATCCAAACACCGACACTGCTTATAAGCTATAGCGCTCGGAAGTTAAACAATGCTCTTCCGGTGCATACCAATGCGATGCGCTCCCAAGGCACGTTTCCGGCGCGTGCGGTCAGGGCGCTTCCGACCCATTTGAACCCAAGTACGATATAGACATAGGGCAATCCGCAACAAGCGCTTCCGTCGGCTCCGTCTTGCGGTTAAGACGCTTCCGCCGGTGCCGCGATATCCCAAACCAAGTGTGATAAGGACATCATGCCTGAAAGGCCTATATTGAGATACTACAATATCGTGTACCAAGAATTTTGTTGAAGGAGAACAAAATTGCCGTTTAAATATTTTTCCTAAATCGTTATTTTGATGTAAGCTGTAGGGCCAATTCTGATTTGAATAGAGATTCTCAAGCCATACAGAAGATGAAAAAAAGTTTGAATAAAATGCGATTAGTACATAGGTTTTGTGAATTTTAGGAGCATAGACAAATTGAAAGCACAAGCTGTGAGTCGAAAGGTGGCAACATTAACGACAAAAAGTTAAACTGTTTTCATCATCTGCAACTAATTGTTTTGGGTTTTATGCTGTCATTTTGCATAGATTTTGGTGTACCAGCCATGTGTGGAGATAATATGGGAATAATTGAAAGTGTAATACTGCCTATACATCTCTGTGTGGTGTAGATCATTGAAAAACCAAATTTTTTGTTAATTTTCATTGCAAAATTGTAAGAGTGCACAACTTGAGCATTCACACCAAGCATTTCAATAAGAATTACTTCTGGAGTAAATATTATCTCAGTGAAATTCTTTTCACCTGCTGAACCATGTTATGAGTGCAATGTTATGTATTTAAAACTTTCACCCCTAGAAGAAGGATATAACTATTGTATCCATGGGAATAAGCAAAACAAGGGGAAATATGTGAGGTTCCAAGTTTAACACGTTAGTTGCGATGGGTTAAACTGAAGTTCAATATTCAACTTAAATTTAAAGTCAAAAGTGATAAGCAAATTTGTAAATATCAAACATTCACTGGGCCTGTTAAAATACCATTAATTTAGAAAGGTTGTTAGAATTTTTCAAAACGACCCATCGATGGGTCGTTTCGCAGCAGGAAAAACCTAACTACGACCCACCGGTGGGTCATACCGCAATGAATGTGTTAAGGTTAGGGTAGCTTCCCCTATGTTAAAATAGAATAGACATTTGTGTTATTACGGATCATTATTTTTGGTTCACTGCCATCCTGTTTTTCAGCATTCAATACTGTTGGGGGATAACTGTTGACCAGGTAAGGCCCCTATAGTAGGAGACTGACAGGACTCGCTATTCCACTTCTCAAGTGGAAGTGGAAGCATTCTGGCGGAACCTGAGCGTACCCCTTTCCATACTGATGCACTGAGAGCGTTTATTGAATCGTGCAATATACTTTCAAAAATTTAATTTTGTGATGAAAAATAAATTTCAAGCCTTGCTATCTTAATGATAAACTGTAATACGGCCGAGCGCTCCCACGTGATGCCCAACGGGGGTTTCAGCGTGGGTACGGCGCTCGGCCGTAAAAATGGGTGGGCAGCTGAAACCCCCTGGGGCTCGGCTGCCCAATGAATGCATATGTAACCTGATTTTCTGTTTTTTTCGGAATAATTCCGGGGACCTAATACTTTGATTTAATTACTGAATTGGTGGAGCGGTTGTGTTTGTAGCAACTGAATTTAATTTGAGCTTGTCATGACTGACTTTTTGTTGTGTTTGTGGCTGCAACGTCTAACCTGTTTGCGTATTCTTAAATATGTTACATGGAGCTCCGTGATGGCGATTAATGGTTATTTTTGTACCACAACTGTGATGTGACCGATAGGTCGATAATTGTGACGCGAGACCTTCGGCGCGATATAGTAGGACCTACTGAAGCGCTAGCAAATTCATGGTACTACTACTACTACTACTACTCAAGTGGAAGTAGCAAAATAAAAACAAAACTAATGGGAGCCACAGGCGAGGGGAGAGCTTAGACTGAATATGAGAAACTCAAGAGGGGGAATTACAGACTAAATCATTCAGTGGGGTATAAATCAAACTTTCATGAACACACAACATATACTGAAACAATCGCAAATACAATGAATCCACTGGCTGTAACTGACAACTGGTTTGGCAAAAGGGGTTAGCATGGTTAGATAGGGAAGGAAGAATAACAGCCCAAAAGACAGAGACTATACCTAAATACATATTTAAATACACAGATGCCTGGGGCATAAGAGGTTCGTAACAAGCTTGCACAATACAATTTCAAGGGAATCGATCTATAGAGTTCAAGAGGCAAACAAGAATAAACAAATAATACATAAATCAATAAAGGGGTCTTAACTGGAATGAATCAAATTTGCAAATAATGTTCCAAGAACTTTTTGCTGCTACATAGAAGGGAATCAGACGGTGGAGGATCCAGTCACAAACTGCTGGTTGGTACATTACCCAATCTGGCTGCCCAACGTAGCTCTGAGTCGGGCCAGTGGCAAGAGTCCCAGACTCGCTGCTCTAAAAGGAAAAACCCGGGACATAAGCATCTCGCTAGCCACAAAAAGCGGAAGCTGCCGAAGAAAAAAATTGAGGGAACAGTATTTAACACAAAAGCAGAGCAGCACACAGGGGCGAAAGAACTGAAGCACACGCAAAAATGATGGATGTTGACCACAAAACTATTGATAGAGATATAACAAATAAAGCTGAAATATAGTATTAGCACTATATGCAGGTATTGGACACTAAAGAAAGTAAACAAGAAGCACAAGGCACACTGAAATACATTTATGCAATCCTAGTTCACTAAGGTCAAATAAGCAGGCATACTTAGACTTACCCTAAAGGAGCAACCAGGAGAGGAAGAACCAGGATTAAAATATGGCAGGATGAATCAAGGTAGCAGGTCAAGCAGTGGATCTTAAGATTAGCGTCTCAAGCAGGTGCATAGAATAAGGCAAAATATGACACTAGGAACAGAAGAGATTATAGGATTTAGCAAAAGAAATCTGAAACAAAAAGAAACAAGGGGAAACGAATATGGTATCAGGCACATGAAGAATACAGGAACATATCAGGCCAATCCTCCACAATACTTTTTGTCACTATTTACCTTGTTTCTGAACTCATTGTTTCTATGCACCTTCTCTTTGGAATGCCTTACCTGCAGTTAAGTAGGCTTCAACTAACTTCTAATCTTATTCGAAAACTTCACAAAAAATTTTGATATTGCTTTGTTAAAGATGAGGACTTCAGAGGTGAAAGAAGTTGTGTTGAGTTTTGGTTTTAGTATTCAGTTTGAAACTTCCACAAGGTTGAGGAACGCTGTCATAATTGAGACAACGTCGCTTTATTGATTTCATTTTATTCTAATTTTCTAATGAATGATTTAAAAATGGGATTACTATAATTTTTCATTCAAACCTGCATGATGTCATTCAAAAACATAGTGAAGTGCAAAGTACATTTTTAGTGCTAATTTTTATTGGGTTTGCTAGTTTTGTATGCACCACCTATTCTGAAGAATGTGTTTTTCACTTACTATTGCCTTCTGTATTTGCTGGTGTAAGCTAAAATTTTATTTCAGCTCATTTACATCTCCAAAGCTTTTGAACAATTAACTATTTATTTGAAAGAATTGTATTGTGTTTCTTGCTAGAAGTATTACTAGGTTTCTGATCCTAACTTGCTAAATCCTTCCAGTTTTTCATGTGTTTAAATACTAACAAAGTTATTAACATTGTCAATAGAGTGAAATTATCTTTGTATTTAACACGTAAAGAGCTGTTGCTAGATTTGTTGTCTCAGAGGCAATTGTCCTCAACGAGCTTGTGTCACTTGCAGGTGATGGGCCGAGCTCTGGGAGCCATTCAGAAGTAATTTACATCAAAAGTGAAGTGCCTGACGCTCAGCTGGAGGCGGTTACTGTGAAGGACGAGCCCATTGACTGGCATCAGGAACCCCAGGTACTGTTGTTGGTTGCCTACTCTCCTCTTGAGTACTTCCTATTGGTTGCTTACTCTTCTTTTGAGTGCTTCCAATGGGTTACTTCACTTACTTTCCTCTCAAGTGCTTCCCACTCTTTGCTTACTTTCCTCTCAAGTGCTTCCCACTCTTTGCTTACTCTCCTCTTTTGCGCTTCCTATTATTGCTTACTCTCCTCTTTTGCGCTTCCTATTATTGCTTACTCTCCTCTTTTGTGCTTCCTATTATTGCTTACTCTCCTCTTTTGTGCCTCCTATTATTGCTTACTCTCCTTCTGAGTGCTTTCAATTGGATGCTTACTTTCTTCTTGAGTGCTTTTGAATTGGATGTTTACTCTCCTCTTTAGTGCTTCCAATTGGTTGCTCACTGTCATTTCACACATTTGAATTTAGTTCAGAAGTAGTTAGTATATTCCTGCTCTTGGCCACCATATTTGTTGCCCATCAAAATAAAAATAAAATCGATCTAGTTACGAGTTTTTGAAAAAAAACATTAACAGTTGACCTTTTTTGTTACAATCCAGATCCAAAATATTCTGGTAACATTCGCTTAGGCATGTTTTAAATTTTGTCACGGATTCATGTATTTTTATTTCTTGAAACGAGTGCTGTAATTTGAGAAGCTTGTAAATTTTATTAGATTTTCCACCTGTATTGAAGTATTAACTTGTCATAATAAGAGAACGTGCTTCTTAAATTGCTCTTCTGCTATCGTTATTCATTTCTTTTGTTTAATTAAATTTAGGTAATTTCATTTTTTCTCTTCACCACCTGAACATATTTTCTCAAGAACAAGATAAACACAGATGCTTGATTGCACGAATTTGTTTAAAAAATAAATGGGTACACCAAATAATTTTAGCTCTAACTCGAGCATAATGCTGCAATTTTTGACAAATCCTGTACAGTTGTAATTGAGAGACGTTCTCCCTTACAGGTTGGTTCAAGTTCAGGGTCTCGTGCAGTTACTATCAAGAGAGAAGTAGACAATGACTGCACTGAGGCACGTTCAAGGCGCACAGAAGCAGAGGACGAGTTAAGGGAAGGCAACTCTGGTGCGTGCAACACAAGTGCTGTTCATCAGGGACCAGCTGGAGCATCTGGAGGGAGCGCTGCCTCGCCACCATCAGATGTGTCGGGTAGCGGCAGTGGTGTTGAGGCCGCACCTCTTGACAGACTCATGTCACGGCCCTTACTGTGTGAACTTTGTGATTACTCCACTGGTAAAAGAGGCCTTATGGAGCTGCACCTCCGCGTCAGGCATAAATTGGGATGTTACTACGAGTGTGAGTTGTGTGATTATTCCACTATGTTCATGAATACTTTAAAAGGACATTTGGTAGAACAACATGATCATGAGAACTTGCACGTAGGTCAATTTGGGCGTTACGAATTTCCAGCTGTGAAAATTATGGAAGAACAGCGACCTGAAAGAAATGATCAGTCAGAGCTCGAATGTGAATTCTGTGGCTCTCATTTAGTCATTGAGTCCACTTCAGAAACACATAGAAAAGATGCATTAGACAACACTGGGCTGTACATGTGTAAGGTGTGCAAATATTCTTCAGCTAATGAAGCTAACTTGGAGCAGAGTTTGTTTGGTAAACGCAAAATAGAACATCAAACAAACAGACGTCGTCAAGGTCAGCTTTACAAGTGTAAGTCAAGTGACTCTGCTCGTAGAAACGAACATGAAATATACCCAACTAGCAAATATGGTAATCGTCGACTGTTCAAGTGTGAGTTATGTGAATATTCCTCTACTCGTACGGATCGTCTTAAACTTCATGTAGCCAATAAACATGGCGGTGGTCAACTGTTCAAGTGTGAGTTTTGTGAATACTCCAATGCTTGTAAGTATCAGCTTAAACTACACCTAGCCAATAAACATGGCGATGGCCAGCTGTTCAAATGTGATTTCTGTGACTATTCCTATGCTCGTAAAGAGACTGTCAAACGACATTTAGCCCGCAAACATGGTAAAGGTCGACTGTTCAAGTGTGAGTTGTGTGAATATTCCAATGCTCAAAAGTATCAGCTTAAACTACACCTAGCCAATAAACATGGCGATGGTCAGCTGTTCAAATGTGAGTTCTGCGACTATTCTTATGCTCGTAAAGAGAGTGTCGAACTACATTTAGCCAGCAAACATGGTAAAGGTCAGCTGTACAAGTGTGAGCATTGTGACTATTCTTCCACACTGAAGAATAATGTTAAGCGACACCTGGCTGGCACACATGGTAAAGGTCGACTGTTCAAGTGTGAGTTATGTGAATATTCCTCTGCTCGTAAGGAGAAGAATAAACAACACCGAGTTAGCAAACATGGTTGTCCCAATTTGCTTCTTTTCTAGCAGTAAATGCATATTCATGGGCTACTCAAATGTCCAATTACCACACCACACTTCAGAGCTGCTAAATATTATAGTTGTTCAATGTCGTCAAATATGTTGTCAATGTCTTTGGGGGAACGCAATTTTTGTGTCGATTTGAATTAGCGTTCAAGAAAGGAATATGTTATTGAGAGTTACGGACGCCTTCTTTTTGTTACGACGAAATGTTTTTTTTTTAAATTCAAGACCACCTTTTTTCGGTTAATTACTTGCTAATTTTCAGCACCTTTGAATTTGTTTTCCAATTTCCATCTTGTTTCCTAACGTGCCTGCTTTTTTTATCTGTTTTCTTGCACTTGGTGACCGGTGCCGGAACACATTTTGTGCGTAGATTCGGTGATCCCTTTATTCGATACTGAATGGTGCTTGCATCGTTCCTCTCTTAGAATCTTAGAATATCTTCTTAGCAGGGAGATTGAAACTCAAGAATAATCTATCTCCGCATAGATATAACACTTCTTACGATTTCGGCACGTTCTTTTGGCCATCGGTTCTCAAAGAAGTTAAGGAATATATACAACATTGCCTGATATTTTCGGTTCACTACTGTCTTGTTGTTCAGCCACTATCACTTTTTCATCTCTAATTTTTTCTCAAATTTATCTCGTAACTTGCTGTTTCTATGAAATATGTGCACACCTCCTGCGTTCCTCATGTCCCTACTGAATGATGTCTTCTTCCTACCGCTCTTAAAAAAATTGTTGTGATTTTTCACACCTAAACTAACGTATGTGATCTAGCGGCTCTGTAGCATATTTGTTGGTAAAATTCTACTTCCTTATTAACGCTGCATCCTAATACTAACTTTGAGGAATTCGTTTGATTTGTTTTTTTTAAGAAAACAAAAATATTATGTGTAATGAGTGGCATTCTATAGCCACCTGTGAAAATCAATTGTTTATTTCTATTTCAGAGCGTTCCGTACTAAATGCTTGTGGCATTTGTCCGACTTGCACTGCAGATTCTTTTTTGTTCTAGACTCTAGACCAACGGTCACAGTCTTCAATTATTTCGTGTTCTTTGTTTGTGTTTGTACAAAAATTTATATTTCTGGTTATCTACATGAGTGTTTTATGACAGAAACGCTGTTTGTACGGATTTTTATCACAAACTCGAAACTTTAGGGGAAATCTTCGATTTTCACTCAAAAATGGTGGATAGATTTACGTATTTAAATTTCATTGCATATTATTCCAAAAATGGTAGTGAGTTTTCATTTCTGAGTGCATGTTAGTTTTAAACTTGAGTATTGTGCTGTGTTTTTTCATTAATTTATTTTATCAACTTTTTCTGATTACTTTCAATTTAGAATGGTATTTTGGTCAGTTCGGTTGAGTGTTTCATGTATTTTCGTTTTTGTTAACAGGAAGCAAACATTTTCATTACCCAGGTGGTTGTTCATTTCAATCTTCGCTATAAGCATTAGAATACCTTTTGTTTTACTACAATTAAGTAAACATTAGTAATTTTATATTAAGGAGTTCGCGATAATCCAGTGCATTCACTTTATTAATATGCTCTTCAGAAACTTGGGTTTTGGTTCACAGTTCTTTTTTATGGTGAACTGTTCATGTTAGCCTTGTGCGACGGCCGCTCCTCCTCGTGTCTGACTGTCGGGAAACTTTAGTGCCGGCCTTATTTTGTTGAGAATTTGAAGAAAGAATTTTGTGGTGTAATAAAGCATCTTTCCCGAGTTGGTTACTAAATACATACACACTTATTGACATGTATGCAGGAAAAATTCGTATCATATTTCCGAAACGTCGACTTCCTAACATTCGAGGCAAAATAATTTACTTTCACCCATTATACCTTCAACAAAATCAACTCCTGCTGCGGTAGACTGAGCTCTTAGGTTCGCCACCGTCAATGCCTTGGTTCGCCAAGGCATTTTTCAGTAGTATTGACGGTATCGATGAGCTTCCAGTCCTAGTGTTTAAAGGAAGATATTCACGAAAATAGATAATTATACTTTCAATTCTGTCCATCAAATATTAAGCCGCTAACGCGGCTGTTGTCTATTTTAAGTGGTTTGTCTTTCAATTTAATCCCTTCAAGTTGAGCATTATTCAAAATTGAAGTGGCTTGTAATGAATTTCGTTCAATAACTACTTTGGAAATGAACTGCCTCCCTTTTTTCTTGGACATGTTACTGTATCAACGTGTGTTTCCTTGTTTTATTAGTTGAATGTTATTTACGTCTTTTTCCGTTTTCTAATTTGCATCTGAGGAAGGGGATTTTTATTGCTATGCCCTCTGTAAATTCAACTTCTGTTAATTGCGGGTATTCCTCAAATTTGATTTAAGGCTCTTAGTACTGAAAATTTTCTAAAATTCATTCTGTTTGAGTTATTTTATCAACTCTGAAGAATTGTACCGTTTTAGTTTTTCTTTTTGTCAAACAAATCAAGGGTTTGGTGTCAAGGAAGTTTCTTTTTATTTATTGAAATGTAAAGCCAGCATGTCCAACTGCTTCTGTATTTTTTACCGAGTGTATGCATTTTCATATCTATAATAATGACCGGCCTTGGTCGTCGGTTTAATTTGTCTTCACTCGGTCAAATATGCGCAAATGAATTCGGGGAACATTGGATTAGGTTAGAATGTAAGTTAGAATGTAATCATTTAAGTTAGAATGTAAGTTAGAATGTGATCATTTAAGTTACAGTAGAATGTAAGGCCAAAAATAAATATGAATAGTTTGGATAGTTTTTAAACTGCTATTTGTTAGTGAAAATGAATATCTTCATGCAAAATATCGCCTCTCGCATGCACGTAAACTGAGTAGCTCCGAAAAGTTCGCTTCAAAACAAGTCCGCTGCAAATTTCCCGGATTTAAACACAATAAAACCTGAGGAGGATTCTGAGACAAAAACTTCCACGAATGGACGTCAGTTCATGGACAAGGATGCGTTGCGAGGCGCTCCAATACACATGGTATAATACTGCAGTAAGATCTTAACATTTCCGAATTCTATGCATCTTCAATTTATTCATGTCACACCGAAGAAAGAATGCATGTATCGTGCTAATGCCGTATACATGTTCATGTAACACGCTCCCCGCGTCTCCGCGGCTGTCAACGGTTGGTTTGGTTATGTTGTAAACAGCAGAATAGGGAACTCAATTTTCTCCCTGGAATGAATTTTATTCTTCGTAATGTATATGAAGAATACAATTGCACGTTTACATTTCACCTCGTATGATAATTATTTTAAATAACTTTACGAAACAAGTAAGATGTCGTGCATTTATACCGGCACGTCAATAGGCAATTTGCCTGTTGGTCCACATGTGGCTCTATACGCTGGGAACGTGTTCTATTACTGTAGTTGTATATTTAGTAGTTTTGTGGTAATTTCGATGCTTACATTAGTGTGCCAATAGACAATTAGAATTGAAGTAATGATTTCACGCGTTTGACGCGTTTCATTAACCTTCGATAACAGCTCGACACGCACGACCTCCAGTTGTTCAGAACGAATGCCATTGTTCATCACAGCTCACCATGAGATTGCAAATCTTTCCCTAGTTTGCGCGCATCAAAAGTGGCAACATTCCGGCAAACTTTCCTGTAAATTCATTGTTTTGGTTTTGATGTATTTGAGGTGACGTTTTCGGAATGATATAATTATTTAACGTTAACGTGACACAAAAGACATTCTTCAGTGTAGTTGGCAAACGGATAAAAGGAAAGTGGAACTTTCTATTATTAAGAGAGAAACAAACGATTTCGATGATTTTCAATGTTCTCACCACAAACATAAATGTGCATCTCAACGCCGTGTAAAATATCGAACAAATTAGCGCTCCCAGGGGAAAAATGTGAGGGCCTGAGCTGAGTTAGGTAGGCCTTCTTTTTGTTGAAATAATTTTTTCTTATGTTAAGGACCACCTTTTTTTCGTTCACTGCTGTCCTGTTTTTCAGCACCTCTGACGGTCTTCAACTTTTATCTTATTTCATGAAATTTTTCTCAACTTACTGTTTCTATGCCTCTTCTGCATAGATTCCTCATTCCCTTATCTCCATATTGAATGGTGCTTTCCTCCTTCCTCTCTTCGATACGCTCTTTTTTGTAGCGATTAGGGAGGCTTAAACTAACTTATAATCTTAATCTTAAATATCGAACAAATTGTTGAGGGAAAGACATAACCTATTCCGTTTCCTGAGTTATTGTAAGTCGCATATCCAATTGTTGACCAGCAATTTTTTTTCGAAAAAAAAAACAAGGTAAAGGCTGTATTATTCAGTATCTGAGTGGTTGGAAAATCTCGGGTGCGTAGTTATAAAGAAGGGGAAATTTTACATGTATTGAACAAAAATTTGAACTTAGAAAGAGGGAGGCAAATTAAAGGTACTTTTTAGCAAAGCATTTCTGTTACAGACACCCAAAACAGAATACTTCACATTATTACGAAAACAAAAAATATCTATTAGAGCCTCGACAGCGAAAAAGTACAGCAAAATCTAAGCTCCGAAACTGGAGGCACCTCTGTAGTTAGGTAGGGAAGAATAGTCTGAAACGTTTCTATCAGTTTTAATGTGGGTCGGAGCTCGCTAGTCCGGCACCGGCGGTCCGGGCGGTCAAAGTGCGATTGCTCAGACACGACGAGCGCTTGTATGCGGCTCAGCTCACGAATGTACGAAGAGAGTCACATACCTCCCCCTCTAACGAAAAACTATAGGCCGAGAGAAAATAAAAACAGTTTGTAGAGAGCAAATGCCGCTGCACAAACCTCTCAGTCAGAGGAACCATCGGTTTCTGCAAATGTTGCAATTCAGCAGGAATTTTGGAAAAGGTATTCGTCAGAGAGTTAACTATCATAACTATCATTCATTTTTACCTAATATATCATTTTGAGCTCAATTGATATAATATTTAATAATTATACAGTTACTAGTGTAGCCGTGCCAAAAAACATGATGGTAAATACTGTTAGAAAAAATTTCATAAAAATATAGATAAGAACGCAATGCAATATTTTTATTTTTCTGTATTTTTACACAGGACAAACGTTTTAATTGCGTATTTCATAATGAGAACATTCACACCACTGCACCTGCCTTAGTATTGCTGCTGAGCGTATGGCCTCTAGTCGTTCTCGTGAACTACTTGCATACTGATCCCACCTCTGTTGCCTTACAAGCGCTTGTTCTTGAGATAATCTTTCTCTCGCTCTTCTTTTTCGCTCCCACTCGATTAATTGTCTTTTCTGTATGAATGGAGTTTCCCTGCCTGAGCTTATGTCTAAGGTAACTTTTCTCTGACTGTAGTAAATACTTACATACATATACCTTGCTTTTCCTCCCTATGGGAGGGTAGCCGACGGCAGGCCGCAATCACTACACTTAGTCACTAGGAGGCGAGAGAAGCAGCACTGGCCGCATCAGAACTGCCGGGATCAGCAGCAGCCCAGCACAACCACCTTCCACAGTCAGGCCCGACAGCCATAGCTGGTTTACCCCGACCGCTTCATTGAGTGCAGCCCCTCCCCCTGCACAGGACAGGTCAACCTCATCACACGCGGGCAACTTCCCGTACTGCGTCAAAAATGAAATCACCTTCTTATGCACTGCCCCACTCCCTTCTGTCCGCAGTCATCCCTCTCGTCACGTCCACAGTCAAACCCCTCTTATACAAAGCAAGTTTCACCCCATTCATCCAACTCATCCGTGGTCTACCTCGCGCTCTAATACCGTTCACTTCCGACATATAAATCTTTTTTGCCAGCCGCTCAACATTCATTCTTTCAACATGCCCAAACCATCCAAGCACTCTTTCATCCACTCGCCTGCTCAACTTTCTGATAACACCCGTCCGCCCCCTAACCAACTCATTCCTGATCCTATCTCTTCTTGTTACTCCATACATGCTCCTCAAACACATCCAACTTCCTCCTCTCAGCTGCTCTCAACTCTCAGCTGCTTCAAGTAATAAATACTTAGAATACAGTATTTTTGAGCCATAATAGAATTAATGGTAGCTATACATGTCATTTCTTAGATGCAGCAATTCAGCATTACCGAGAGCAAATGCGAGCTTCTGTATGTATAATATAATATGCAATACCCTCTCGAACTCGGTATCAACGATACGTACTCAAGTATATAAGGCTCTTGATCTCTCTAATTTACTTGGATGTGATATTATAGTGCAATTATACAACGAAAATGAGTGTATTAATTTGCCAGTGAACTGAAACCGAGACCGCCAGAGCTAATTTCTTCTTATGTGCTCACTCGCTTTCAGGAAGTGCTCGCTTCCGGAATTTAGGTGTTTGAAACTCTGCGAACCGAACAGACAAAAAACAAAACAAAACCGTTTATTCCCAAGTTGCCACATGAGAAACATGCCAACATATTGGCTTTTAAAAGTTTCTTAATATAAGACGTCCTAAAACACAAGTTCCATAAAAGGAGTATTAATTGACAAACCATCCTAGGTGTACAGATAGATAGACCATACGAGGCATATTAATAGACAAACTATACGAGATGTACTATTAGACAATACTATCAAAGGTGTACAGATAGATAGACCATACGAGGCATATTAATAGACAAACTATACGAGATGTACTATTAGACATTACTATCAGAGGTGTACAGATAGATAGACCATACGAGGCATATTAATAGACAAACTATACGAGATGTACTATTAGACATTACTATCAGAGGTGTACAGATAGATAGACCATACGAGGCATATTAATAGACATAATATACGAGGCGCACTAATATACAAACCATACGTGGCGGGCTAATAGTCTAACTCTGTCAAGGGTAGTTGAATGAGAAATGAGAAATATTATCTCATGGATATTTATATTCCAAGAGATTCCGGTACCGCGCTTCTTGCCTTTTTCCTACTTCGATAATTTCAACTAAAAACTTTGGAGTTTCGAAGAATTCTTTAGTAGTTTTCGAATTATTTATAAGATTATCGAAGTAGGAAAATTACAAAAAACGCTACACCGTACTAGATTGAAACACCACCGTAAATGACAATCAAGTTTTGAGAAAAAGATAGTCTCGAAATAATTTGAAAAGAACATCGCGCAACACTGCACGCATATCTAGAAATGCGTAAACAAACTTACACTCAAATATGAAATGCATGGCTTGTTCGGCATACAAATATAGAGATAATGTTTGCACGAGCGCTTTATTTCATTTGTCTGTTTATACTTTTAATTTCTTCTGTTCACAGAAATGCCCTTCGAGGTCGTCATAGATCGATTTATAAATCATTAAGCAAGCTCATTCAATATGTTTATTTCTGAAATTTGGTGCAGTGTTAACTGATCACAGAGCTTTAGGTAAACTGTAATGTGTCTTGAGGTTTTGCTTTTTATGCAAAAAGTAGAAATAGAAACCTATATATGTACATGTGCGCATATATGTGTGCGAAACGTGAGCATGTATCCACTGATACATAGACATTTATGTTTGCGTGCGCACATATACATACTCACGCACACACCTACACACATATTCATTTATATACGTATTAAAAATGAATGTAAGAAAAATGCTAATAGACATGAAAAATAATCTTGCTCTGTCAATTTTAAAAATGACAGCCAAAGCTCTGATGAATCGTAATAAATAACCTGAGAAAAGATAAGGAATAGAAAGAGGACTTCGAAAAACGTATAAATGGAATGGTTTTTTAATTTCCTAAAGGAAATTTTAAGAAAACTCAAGTTACCGCCGAGGAACAAAAAAAATCATATCTTCAATATATCAAATCATATATCATCTCCTCTATATTCTCTGCAACATCAAGCGGACTTGGGTACATGGGATAAAATGGAGATACAGTGTAAGCCAGTTACCACTCATGATTGACAAATATCTACAATATTTTGGCAGAAATGCGCAAACAAACATATACTCAACATCAAAATTTATAGCTTGTACAACCTACGGACAGAAAGATAATTTTACCACGATTCATAAGCTCAAATTGCGCTTTATTTCATTCATTGTATTTGTCATTAACCCGATTCACAGGAACGCCCTTTGGTGGAAGTGATAGAGCTATTTTTGAATCATTTCGCAAGTGCAATAAAATTTATTAACCGGATGGTTTTTGTGTAAAGAAATGAAATAGAAACATGTTTATCTATTTATGTAGATACATATATACCTACATACGTACACACACACATATTAATGTATTTACTCATTGAGAATGAAATATAAGAAAATAATACATATATAAAATAAAAGGATAGATACAACCTACCATCTATTAAACCGATAATGACAGTTGAGCTCAGTGTAATCCTAAGAAATTATTCGAATGAAAAAATAATAATAATAACTAAAAGGAAAAGAAGACTTCGAAAAACGTAAAATGAACTGGTTTTTAGTTTCTTCATCGAAATTTTTAAGAAAACTCAGGTTACAGTCATGAAACAACACAACTCTTCAGCGTTATACGGACATGTGTACATGGGATAAAATGGAGTAACATTGTAGCCGGATATCACATCTGAGTGGAATATTTACAAAATTTGGCACATATAGGTAGGTTAAGCAATGGTCCAAAGTGATAATTTTGAATACAGAAATTAACAGTTTTTTCCGATTTTAAAGTTTAGTGCTAGTGTGTACTGAACGCACGGAAAAATATAAAAAATACTAAATGAAAATGCTTAAATTACCCCTTTCCCCCCAGCTTAGCCGAAATCGATTGAAAACATTTTCGAGAATGATTTTGAAATAGCGAGACAACGTTAGCCAAAATTTAATTCATTATAAACTTTGCACAACCCTCACATCTATAAACCTGTATATTGGTGTACACACAGAATGTATTTCAGAGTATGTTTTCCATACGGATGTTAAATATTAATACAGCAAAGAGAAAAAATAACAAAATAAAGATGAGGAAATACTCCTGATTAATGGAAAAAAACGTTCGTTCTGCTGTATTGAACTCACGGCTGGGGTGCTCATTATTGTCGACAGAAATAGTTAAGATGAATATACGAATGGCCTGGCAAACGTAAAATGAAATAGTTACTAATTTTCTCACAAAAATTTCAGGAAAATTAAAATTTCTGGTAGATGGGAAATTCACACCGAAATGCTGCAGGCCCTATAGGCCCCCTCACATGCGCAAATATATGAAATGAAATGAAATTATGAAATAAATGAAATGAAATGAAATGAAATGAAATGAAATGAAATAATGAAGGCATCTACGGATGCTTTATTTCCAATCAAGCCTGATACATATCATCTTGTACATTGGATTTTCAAATGTCTTATAACTAACGCCAGGACGCCATTACGCTTTCCCCCAGTCAAGACCGGTACCCATTTCAGACACCTGGGTAGAGTGGGGTATTGTGCTTGGAATTTTTCTCCTATACCCAACAGAGAAAATCGCCACCAGCGCCGGGACTCGAACCAGGGTCTGCCTGGACGGAGGCAAGTTCGATGGTCGCGCGGCTACGACGAGCATATATCTGCAAACATATCTGAACTGGTGGTGAATTCGTGCGTTTGTACGCTCATTTCAGGTTGGCACAGACTGTATGAGGCAGATGAGCCATGCCTGGTAATTTTGGAGCGACCGGCTGCAAACCTTGACACCACGTCAGTGTCACGCCAGCCTTCGTGTATGGTGCACGGCCTCTCTCCCTCCTTATGCACTTCAATAAGCAATTTCTTATTTGTATGTTCACTACTTTTTAGGAACTATTCTTTAGCCCATTTTGAGCGAGCTATTACATCTCTTTTATTTCTTATTCATTGCAACTATAGCAAATCCTATCAATTGTACGAACTCGCCATCTGGAGGCGCTATTCTTGTGCGTACTCTCCACCTAGCTGCTACTGGCATACTGAAGCGTTCGCCAGTCTTTGTATAGTTTGCAGTGTATTGTTTGCATCGTGTGAGGGGCCTTGAGACCGACAAACCAAATTCAGTTCAGATTGTCTGCCAACATATTTGTACGTGTGAGAGGGTCTTAAGACAGAGATGCATGATTACGTGACACATTTACTCTAAATTATTTTACAGTTTTAGAGTTTTTGATATGCTGGGGAAGCTTGTTCCATAAAAAAGCTCCAGAAACTGAGAGAGCTTTTTGTCCCACATTAGATGAACGGTAACTGACTAAAACATCATTCCTCCGATTTGGTTTTTGTTTGGGATATTAGATGGAAAGAGTTTTACCACCTCTGCATTACTTTGGGGGGAGGGAAGTACAGAGAGAACACTCGTCGAGCTTTTTGGATCATGAATCTGTTCGGTATTGGGATCCAGTCGAGTTTTCTTATATGAGGGGTGACATGTTCGTATTTATTGAAATTTCCTTTGCATACCACTTTGACGGCGAAGTTTAAACATTTTTGCAACTCTTCCTGACGATATTGAGGTAAATTTCCCCACACAAGACTGCAGTAGTCCAGGCGCGATAAAACTAAAGACTGAATCACTAATAATCTAGGTTTTTCGTCAAGTGTGTTCTTATTGCGATGAAAGAACATTAAGGTTCCGTTTATTTTGTTGCACATTGTTTCGACGTGTGAATTGAAAGTCATATTTTTGTCAAACCAAACACCCAGATTTTTTACCTTCTCTAATGGTTCAATTTTACCATCCCCAAATGTTAACTTGAATGGTGGTAAATTTTTAGTCGCATTCTGTGATCCAAAAATAATGCATTGTGTTTTACTTGCGTTAAGTTTGAGGCCATTATGGTCATACCACAATTTCAGATTTCTCAGAAGGTTTTCAGCGTTGGCTTTTGTTTATTTTGAATCCGCTGTTGAGCTTGTCATGGAAATTTTTACATCAGCATACATTGAGATTTTTGTGCTTGCCGGGGTGGTGGGAAAATCATTGATGAAAATTGAAGATAGGAGCGGGCCGATGATTGAACCTTGAGGAGCGCCAAAATTATTTGGTATGAATGATGACATTTTGTTATTCAAGCACACTGCATGAGAGCGGTTTAGTAGGTAGCTTTCAAACCACTGAGCGTCTATTCTAAGGTTTGAATTTTTTTGTATAAGTTTCTTATGCTCAACACTGTGGAAAGCTTTGGAGAGATCAAGCAATAGTAAGAGAGGTAATTTTTTTGGTCAATGTCATTGTAAATTTTTTCTGTTATGTTTAACAGGGCGTCCTGAGTACTGGTATTCCTTCTGTAAGCATATTGATTGCGATGCAGTAGATGTGACTCGTCTATGTAAGACGAGAGCTGGTTTGTTATTACTTTTTCTAATATTTTGGACATAACAGGCAGGAGACTGATTGGTCTGTAGTTTGACGCTATGTCGATATCACCAGATTTATGTAATGGCTTAATAATGGATAATTTCCATTGGTCAGGAAACTTGTTTGTGGCTATAGATGTATTTATTATCAAGCGAATGAGGGGTGCTGTGACAGGGAAGCTGTCTTTTATATGTTGGAGGCTTATGCCATCATGTCCAGTCGCTTTGGTATTCTTTAGTGAGTATAAGATTTTTCGTATCTCTATGACGCTAACCGGCATTGGTCTCCATTTGTTTCTACTATTTGGGGATGATACATCTGTGGTGTTCTCCCTCAGGCTGCTTTACACTCCGGGCAGACTTGTGAATATCTATTGACTTGTGAATATCGATAGACTTGTGAAATATCTTTGCCCGAAGTGAGTGCCTGAGGTGCAAACGAACCGGCAAGGTGAGGAAAACACAACTGGAATAAATGCCGTATTATTATGAAGATCGCCGACAATAATGGCACAAGGGAATATTACAGTCGAGTAATACAGTGACAGATGACGTCTTGGCGGACCGACGGTTGTCGGGGAGACGCTGCGTGGTTGAGGGACGAGAGCAGACCGGTGAGGCTGCTGCTGGCCGAGGGTCTCCGACCAAGGAGTACCAGAGGCGGTAGCAGGGAACTGGTGCGTCTAGCAAGCAACAAGACGTGGCGGCTGGCTGTCGAGGAGGCGGTGAAGGCGACGGGTGAGGTGCTGGCGGAGCGTCGAGACTTGGTGTGAATATCAGGGACGCTGAAAGTGTACTGAGCTCCGCTGGCTGCGCGGCTGTTTATATAGGCCTCGCTGGAGGTTGACTCTACCCGTCCGGGTCTCTGATTGGCGGGAACGCCTGTTTACTTTCACGTCGGACCGCGCGGTGTATTTGCCTCAAACACTGGAGTTGCGTGTGGTTTCATCTCCAACCATGAAGCGTGCGAAGGTTGTGGTGGTGTGTGTTCAACCACCACAGGTGCCCCCCCCGTTGTTTTTTAAGTTTCCGAGTATCTTAGTGGAGGTTTGATTCTTCTTCCGTATTTAGTTACGATCCCTTGTTCTGGAGCCACCACTGCCTGGGGGAAGGGAACTCCTTCGTAGACATCGTGTACTTTTGCGCTTGTTGGTTCCACGTGCTCCGTTTCTGTTTCGCTGCTGTCGGGTAGGTGCGCTGCTTTCACCCTGTCAATCGTTATATTGGTAGGTTTCCCTCGTATGTCTAAGGTGAAGTACTTCGGGGTCCTTTCTAGAACGCGAAAAGGGCCATCGTACGGTCTCTGCAATGATTTTCTGACCCCTCCATGTTTAACGAAAACGTTGGTTGCCGTTAGCAGGGCGTTTGGGACATTGATGTCTGTAGGCCCCTGCTGCCTTGGGAGTACTGGCTGAAATCGTGTCATTGTTTCTTGTAGCCTTTGCAGGAATTCTCCCGCTGGGAGAGTTTCGTTCTTCCTTGCAGGTAGTTCTCCGGTGAGGCGTAACGTCTGCCCGTACACCATTTCTGCCGGCGAAACGTTGGCGTCTGAGTGTGGTGTGGCTCTGATGTTAAGAAGTATGAGGGGCAAAGCGTCCACCCAGTTCGCGTCGGTCACAGTAGCTTTCAGGGCTTCTTTCAATCGTCGATGTAGTCTTTCCACCAAGCCATTGCTTTGTGGATGGTAGGCTGTAGTCCGGTGTCGCTTTGTGCCCAAAGCTGCTAGGAGGTTCCTCCACAGAGTTGATTCGAACTGTACTCCTTGGTCCGTGATGATCGTAGTCGGAACTCCAAACGAAGACACCCAACCCTGGAGAAAGGCGCGGGCAGACGTTTCTGCCGTACAATCCATCATTGGTATAGCCGTGCACCATCTTGTGAAACGATCGATGCACGTAAGAAGGTACCGGTAATTCTGCGATACGGGCAGCGGTCCGACGATGTCCACGTGTATGGTTTGGAATCGTTCATTTGGAACTGGCATTCTTCCAAGTGGGCTCTTGACGTGCTTCGTAATCTTGCTCGATTGGCACGGAATACATTCTCGTGTCCACTTGCCGACATCTTTGTTGAGGCCGGGCCAGATTACTCGTTGTCTCAGGAGATCTCGCGTAGCTTGAATTCCGGGGTGACTGGCTCCGTGAAAATGCGTGAATATTGTTTTTCGGCAACTCTTGGGGATGTACGGCCTCTCCTGGCCGGTGGACACGTCGCACCACAGGGGTATTTTGTCGCCGTGTGTATTGATAGGTCGTATCTTCAGAGCACTCATCGACGCTGGATTCAGGAGCTCTTCTAATTCTGGATCTTCATTCTGTTCCTTCATTATTTCCTCGTAGTCGATTGAAGGTTCTTTTGGCAGGATTGCTGACACCATACGCGATAGCGCGTCTGCTACAGTGTTGGTGGTGCCGCTGATGTGGTTGATCTCACAGTCGAACTGCGAGAGATATGACAGTTGCCTGGTCACGCGTGGATTGCTGCCCTCCGTAGATTTGTGAAGAGCGAAGCAGAGTGGTCGGTGATCCGTTTTGATCTCAAAACTCCGGCCCTCCAAGAAGTGTTCAAAGTGTTGGACTGCTAAGAAGATGGCCATTAACTCCCGGTCGTAGGTGCTGTATTTGCGTTGCGTGTCGTCCAACTTCTTTGAAAAGAAGGCTACTGGTAGTTGCTCTCCTTCGATTTCCTGTTGCAATACGGCCCCCACCGCGGTGGCAGAGGCGTCCGTAACTAGGATTGTCTTGCCTTCTGGAGCCGGGTGCGCTAACATGGTGAGCTGGGAAATCTCGTTCTTCAATCTCACAAAAGCTGCGTCTTGTTCCGGGGTCCAATTGATGATTTTCTTTGAGTTCTGTGAGTAGCCTTTCGTTAGTTCGGTGAGAGATTGCATTTTTTCTGCCGCCGCTGGGAGAAATCGATGATAGTAATTGACGATTCCCAGAAACTGTCTTAGTTTTTTTATCGTCGATGGTCGCGGGAAGTTGCAGATGGCTTCTATTTTCTGTGGAAGTGGCGAGATCCCCCGAGCCGACACTCTATGCCCGAGGAAGTCTAGTTCAGGCACTCCAAAAATGCATTTTGCTGGGTGCACTTGTAGTCCCTCTTCTCGCAGATGACGGAACAGTTGCCTTAAGTGATCTTTATGCTCCTCGGCGGACGAAGATGCTATCAGCACGTCATCTATATACGCCGTGACAAAATCCATGTCTCTGGTGATCGCATCGATGTAACGCTGGAACGTTTGAGCCGCATTCCGGAGCCCGAAAGACATTACAGTGTACTCGTACAAGCCGAACGGCGTGGTGATGGCCGTTTTCTGGATGTCTTCGGTTTTCACCGGTATCTGGTGATAGGCCTTTACGAGGTCAATTTTTGAGAAAATTGTCTTCTTGTGCAGCTTGTAGTGGAAGTCTTGGCAGTGTGGAATGGGGTATCGATCGGGTTTCGTAACTGCATTTAGTCGCCTGTAGTCCCCGCAGATTCTCCAAGCACCGGGTTCGGACGACTTAGGGACCATATGCATAGGAGACGCCCAGGCGCTTTTTGATGGTCTGATGATGCCTTGATCTAACATCTTTTTGAACTCGTCCCGTGCTGCTTCGAGTTTTTCTGGAGGGAGTCTCCTCGGTCTCGCGTACACCGGGGGGCCGACCGTTTCGATGTGATGCTCTACATCTTTTCTTCCTGGCTGAGGAGTGCGTTCGTGGGAAGCCAGTATCTCGGGGAACTCCTTAAAAAGGTCGTTGAACTCCGGCGATGCTTGATGATCGATCCTGTGAATTTTTGCGCTACTCAAGTTTGCTCGCTCACAAGGAATTTCTGTTTGTGTAGTCTGGATGTACAATCTTGCATTTGCTGCGTCGACGTTGATTTTGTTCGCGTGTAGGAAATCAATGCCTATGATTGGTTGACCGACATCGGCCACCACAAAATCCCATCTCACGAACAATTGAGGGGCGAGCTGAATGTTCCTTCCTGCCGTCCCGTACGAAGCTATTGGAGTATTGTTGGCTGCTAGCAGATCGTAGGACGGAAGTCTGGTCGAACATTTTCCGTCGGGCGGGATTAGACTGACCGCCGAGCCAGTATCGACCAGATATCGGACGTTGTTCGCGTCTTTAACGTACAACAGCTCGCCTGCTCTTGCCTGCGCGAAAGATGGGGCGCTTACCATCCTCCGCGGCCGTCGTTTCCCGCAAAGCTGCACGGTTGCGTGCACTTTCTTGCACGATCGCTAAAGGTACGGTGGTAGTAGCAGTAAACTTGTTCGAGCCTGCTTCCTTTGTTAGCGTTTTGGACGTTTCTGGGTGCCGGGGCTTGATTCCGCCAATTGTCTGCTTGGTGGACATTTTCTTGCGGGCGTAACGCCTTTCCTAACATTTCCTTGAGTTCTGCTATCTCCTTCATAGCTGCGTCGAATTCGGCTCTTGACACTGTCGGAGACGGTAATGGCTTGACAGCGTTAACGGTGAGGGGCTCGGCAGTTGAGGACCGACACGCGGATTGCCTTGCTGTGACTTGATCGGCAATCTCCCTGTACTCTTCGTCCGTTTTTCCTCTTCCTAAAGCTTCAATCAGTGGCTGTGCTTCCACTGGCAATTTTGAAAGGTGCATCGAGCGGATGACTGACGGGGGTAGCGGAGCTTGTCTACAGTTGTTGAGACGCGTCATTTCCAGGAGCAACTCGGAAGGCGTATTGTCTCCCAGCGTTATTTTAACGATGGCGTTGTAGTTTGTTTCTTCGTCGTGACGCACGAAACGTTGCGTCAACGCTGCCTTTAATGCGTCGTATTTACCGTTTGCCGGGGGGTTCAATAGTATCTCTTGTACTCCGGATACAATATGCGTGGGTAGTCCTCCTAGGAGCGCCCCGAACTTCGAAGCGTCGTCCAGGTTCGGGATTTGTGCGAGAAAAACATCGCAGTGAAGGAGCCATCCCTTGATGTCACCACTGAAGGCGGGTAACCGGACATCTCTACCAGCCATGCTTCCACCTGCCGGTCACTCTGGGGTCACCAGTGTGGTGTTCTCCCTCAGGCTGCTTTACACTCCGGGCAGACTTGTGAATATCTATTGACTTGTGAATATCGATAGACTTGTGAAATATCTTTGCCCGAAGTGAGTGCCTGAGGTGCAAACGAACCGGCAAGGTGAGGAAAACACAACTGGAATAAATGCCGTATTATTATGAAGATCGCCGACAATAATGGCACAAGGGAATATTACAGTCGAGTAATACAGTGACAGATGACGTCTTGGCGGACCGACGGTTGTCGGGGAGACGCTGCGTGGTTGAGGGACGAGAGCAGACCGGTGAGGCTGCTGCTGGCCGAGGGTCTCCGACCAAGGAGTACCAGAGGCGGTAGCAGGGAACTGGTGCGTCTAGCAAGCAACAAGACGTGGCGGCTGGCTGTCGAGGAGGCGGTGAAGGCGACGGGTGAGGTGCTGGCGGAGCGTCGAGACTTGGTGTGAATATCAGGGACGCTGAAAGTGTACTGAGCTCCGCTGGCTGCGCGGCTGTTTATATAGGCCTCGCTGGAGGTTGACTCTACCCGTCCGGGTCTCTGATTGGCGGGAACGCCTGTTTACTTTCACGTCGGACCGCGCGGTGTATTTGCCTCAAACACTGGAGTTGCGTGTGGTTTCATCTCCAACCATGAAGCGTGCGAAGGTTGTGGTGGTGTGTGTTCAACCACCACACATCGCTCAGATTTGCCCCTGTAGATGTGTCTGAAACTGTCCTGGATACTTCATTGAAAACATTTTCGCCAACTTTTGAGAAGAAAGTATAAAAGTCTTTAGCCATTTTTGAGGGGTTGTCAAAAGTGCTTTTGCACTCCGAATTTTTAAACTGAGCAACTTCTCTAATGATTTCCCAAGTTCTTCCCAAGTTCAGACAGCGGAGGATGATGAACCCGTAAATTTTCTGATCGATGAACATAAGCTGCAAATTGCAAACGAAATCACTTGCGAAAAGATTGTAAGTTTTTTCAAGAAAGTGAAAAATGGAAAGGAATGTGGCCCGATAAGATCCCATATGAGTTCTATAAACGCGGAGGAGAGAGTGTGGTTAGTGACTCAGGGTTGCCATATCTGCCTTTTTAAGGCCATCTATCACAGATCTGTTTTTTTTGCAAACGTTTGGCTTCGTGATTATAAGTTTGGCGTTTTTCTTAAATTTGGCTTTTTCTGGCTTTTTTAGTCATTTTCCGGTTTTTGTGCAGTAGAAGGCGTAAAACTGAAACGTGACAGTTGAACGCAGAGCAACAGGATCAGCTAGTCTCCAACAGGATCAGCTATATCTTGCTGAATATTATAAAATCCTTAGCGAATATCAAATCAAGTAATCAAAGGAGAATTTGCAGATTTGCACTGGCTGTATTTAGCTCAGGATTGTATCAACATTAGTGAGCCGCAGTACCGAAAAATTAGCATCATAGACTGGAAGTAGGAGGGCATTTTGACGGTGTTGAGATTCCTAAAGACACCATGCGGTTTTGACTTGGTTAAAGACCTCTTAGGTTATGCGCTCATTGCCTGGTGACTCCCGCTAGCAATGCTATTGTTGGAAGAATGTTTTCTATGGTGATAGCAGTCAAAACAAAGAAATAAAAAGAAAGAAAAATGTGTATTTCCAAGTTGTCACATGAGGTACATGCCAACATAGTGGCTTTTAAAAGTTTCTTAGTATGGGACATCCTAAAACAATTGTTCCATACAAGGAGTACTAATAGACAAACCATCCGAGGTGTACAAATAGATAAGCCATACGAGGCATAATAATAGGCAAACTATACGAGGTGTACTAATAGACAAGCCATCAGAGGTGTACAAATAGATAGACCATACGAGGCAGATTAATAGACAAAATATACGAGGCGTTCTAATAGACAAACCATTTGTGGCGTGCCAATAGTCTATCTCTGTCAAGGGTAGTTGAATGAGAAATGAAAAATATGCCCTAAAAATATGCAAAGCCCTATCACCACCAAAAACATATTTTATATCTTCTCGATATTCACCACATCATGCGGACATGGGTACATGGGATAAAATAGAGATACAGTGTAAGCCGTGTAGCATTCGCTACAAAGCGTAAAAATTATAAACTTCCCCATTCGCACTTAAATAAAATAATTATTAGCATTAAAAATCTTACTTTAAATTATTATTAATTATTTTCTATTTCTAATTCGTAATCATTGAAGTTTTTGTGTAAATGCATGAAACAATAAAATAACACTCGACATATTTCGAGAGAGAAGCCAGCCCCTGAATGGCAATACTGCGCAGTGGCGCGTCTCTTTCAAACGCACTTTCACATTGGCGTCTCTCTAGCTCGGTGTTACAGCTTTTCTCGTGAGTAAATCTGTGTTAGAAAATAATCGTGTTCCTTCTTCGGGTTCAGTTTGAGTATAAATTGTGACAGTGCTGTGTATTTAGATACCTAGTTATGCGTAGAAGTTGTGAGGTAGCATGTTTCATTCAGAGGATATCTCAACATGACTTGACGTGAATTTTGCACGCCACGTGCATTTCGTGTGTCAATAATTTATATTAGATATTCAACTACGTCCTTTCCCTTACTACAACAAGTCTACACTTGCAGCGGTCATATTGATATTGAAATTCGTTCATAAAATACTCGTGAGAGAGCACGACAGAACTGCTGGCGTCTTTGTTGCCGATGCCTTTGTTTTCCAAGATGGCGAAGCACAAACTGCCGTCTCGTGTCTTTACTCTGTGATTTAAATCGCACTTTAAGCATGTGGAATAATATTTCTTTTTACAAACATACTTGCAGTAGTTTTTCTTAAATGTGTTTGACGTGTAATAATTGGGAATGCCTGGTTATTAATTTCGTACCGATTATAGAGTACGAAGTTTATTCATGTATATGCTTGCTAAATTTTTTAGTTTTTATATATATATATATTTCATTACTCCTTAAATCTTGCGTTTAATCGCACTTATTTCAATATAAATCACTATCAACAAATTAAATCAATTTTCCTTATTCTTGCGGCAAAAATACATAGTAGCATTTGCCTTCGTGAATGCGTACGATGTATGCCGGCGGTTTATTGCAAATGGCGAAACGTAAAAAACCGCCGGGTCATTGTCACCTTGATTTTCATGTTTCGTTTGCGAATATTTTCTTTCTGTGCAAGCAACACGTTTAGTGTTTCTTTTGGTGTAGATATTATTCCTATTTTTTATTATAAATGATACTTATCAGTGCTTTTCAGTATGATTGATATCAATGAACTTTAGGATTTTCCCTGTTATTTCTCGTACAGTTATAGAGATGTTCTAGAGTACGAGAAAAAAGCATTAATTCTCATTCTATGCATTTTAGTTGTTGTATGTCTTTCCCTTCTGCTTCATGAATCATGTGTTATTCAGTCTCACGAATTCGCTATAATTCCACGAATGGAATCACCGATGGTTGCTCTAAAAAGAATCACAAGTGATTAAAGTGATTCTATCCTACTTTGAGCTTGACAAAAGAGAGATTATTAAATTAGCTCGTGTCGGATCTGTAGGATTTCTCAGAGAGTTTTACTTTGTGGGAGTTTTATCATTTACGATGTTGGGGACTGTCAGTGGTGGAATTTTTCCTTGATGTCTCCTGGGACTGCTCATCCAGCGTTTAGACTTTTTGCAGAACCTCGACGACATCGCCAAACGCCACACCACACACTCAGTTTCCCTGGCCTTTCTGGGACTAGTTTTGGCCTTGTTTTGGGCCTTGCTTTGCCTTGCCTCGCCTTGCTTGTTTTACCTGAGTCTGGGCCTTGTTTTTGCCTTGTTTTTTTGCCTTAACTGGCCTTACCTTACCTTAACTGGCCTGGCCTTAACTGGCCTTACCTTACCAGGCCTTACCTTACCTTGGCCTTAACTTGCCTGGCCTTTACCTGGCCTGGCCTTACCTTGCCTGGCCTTACATTGCCTGGCCTTACCTTCCCCAAACACTCTCACGTACCTCCGGATCTCACCATCACTCACCGAACCCAGCCGGCACGGAGTGCCCACCTAGAGAAGATCTTCCAGTCAAGATCCCGCCAGCCCGCCGGGCGTTCCTCCGAAATAAACGACTGAGCTGAGTTTCCTCGCCTGATTACCCTTCTCTCATGGTTTTCCGAATCTTATCGAGTGATCGTTTAGCGTTTGGCCATACCCACGGCCAAACCTAACAGCCGGTTACCACTCATGATTGACAAATATCTACAAAATATTGGTAGAAATGGGTGAACAAATATATACTCAAAATCAGAATTCATAGCTTGTACAACATACGGACAGAAATATAATTTTACTACGATTCATATGCTCAAATTGCACTTTATTTCATTAATTATATTTGACATTAATCCGATACACAGAAACGCTCTCTGGGGAAGTGATAGATCTATTTTTGAATCATTTCGCTAGTGCGATAAAATTTATTAACCGGATGGTTTTTGGGTAAAGAAGTGAAATAGAAACATGTATATCTATACATGTAGATACATATATATACCTACACACGTAAACACACATATTAATAAATATACTTATTGAAAATGAAATATTAGAAAAAAATACATATATAAAATAAAAGATAAAAGCAACCTACCATCTACTACAGAGAAAATGACAGTTGAGCTCACTGTAATCCTAAGAAATTTTTCGCAAAAAAATAACTAAAAGAAAAGAAGACTTCGAAAAACATAAAAATAACCTGGTTTTTAATTTCTTCACAGAAAGTTTTTGAGAAAAATCAAGTTATAGTCAGGAAGCAACACAACTCTTCAGCATTGCACGGATATGTGTACTTGGGGTAAAATGGAGTAACATTGAGGCTGGATATCACATCTGAGTGGAGAACATTCACAAAATTTGGCACATATAGGTAGATTAGGCTTTGATTCAAAGTGATTATTTTAATTACAGAAATTTAGAGTTTTTTCGATTTGAAAGTTCAGTGCTAGTGTGCGCTGAACGCACGAAAAAAAAAATAAAAAAATAAAAAGACTAAATGCAATGCTTAAATTGCCCCCTTCCCCCCAGCTCAGCCGAAAATCGATTGAAAACATCTTCGAGAATGATTTTGAAATAGCGAGACAACGTTAGCCAAAATTCAATTAATTATAAACTTTACACAACCCTCACATCTATAAACCTGTTTATTGGTGTACGCACAAAATATATTTCTTGGTATATTTGTCATATGGACGTTAAATATTAATACAGAAAAGAGAAAAAAATAACAAAATAAAGATGAGGAAATACTCCTAATTATGGAAAGAACGTTCGTTCTGCTGCATTGAACTGACGGCTGTGGTGCTCATTGTTGTCGACAGAAATAAGTAAGATGAATATACGAATCACTTAGCAAACGTAAAATGA
Organism: Morinoia aosen; assembly: GCA_030386875.1. NCBI lineage: Eukaryota > Metazoa > Arthropoda > Malacostraca > Amphipoda > Talitridae > Morinoia > Morinoia aosen. The sequence continues at coordinate 664,099 of CM059576.1, forward strand.
AATAGTTTCTAAATTTCTAACAGAAATTTCAGGAAAATTAAAATTTCTGATAGATGGGAAGTTCATACCGAAATGCTGCAGGCCCTATGACAGATATGCAAAATGACATGACACATTTATTCTAAATTCATTTCCAGTTCTAGAGTTTTTGATATGCTGGGGATGCTTGTTCCACAAAAAGCTTCAGAAACTGAGAGACCTTTATGTCCCACGTTAGATGAACTGTAACTGACTAAAACATCGTTCCTCCGGTTTGGTCTTTCGTTTGGGATATTAGATAGAAAAATTTTTACCACCTCTGCATTACTTTGGGGGAGGTACAGAGAGGAGAATACTCGTCGAGCTTTCTGGTACACAGAAAATGACGATTAAGTAGCGTGGCCAGATACAGAGCAAACAAGTATGAATGTGTGAGAGGAATATGGAAGTATGTTGCTGTACCTAGTGTCATGTATGGTATGAGTGCTCTTGCTTGGAATGGAAGTGATCTTGAAAAACTGGATGTAATACAAAATAAGGTAGGACGGTTAGCATTGGGTGCTCCAGAATAGACAGCTACAGAAGCCATTAGAGGTGACCTTGGGTGGAGCCAATTATCAGAAAGAATGATGAAAGCGGTGCTGAATTATAAGGTGAGAATTGAAAGAATGCAGAATAGCAGATGGGTAAAGCGAATTTCTGAATGGAATCTGAGTGTAAGCCATTGGGAGAAAGTGTGTTGGGGTCATGCAAGGAAGCTTAGTATGCAAAAGATTATTCATGTTAGAATTGGGAGACCTGTGGATGACTGGAGTTTAATAAATCCTGGAGGTGTAGGGCCTGAGTGGGACTGCAAGAGGTGGAAGAAAGAGATTGAGAGGCAAAAAAAAGAGTGTGGATTGAATAAGTGGAGGCTTAGCATGATGCGGAAGCCTACACTTGACTGGTATATGAAGAAAGAAGCACCTAAGTTTGAGATGTTCTATGATGGTAGTTTTGGAAGTCAACTCTTGTTTGCTGTGAGATGTAAGTCATTGAGTGTGAACAGACGTACATGGAGGTGGAATGAGAATAATAACAGATTATGTCGGCAGTGTATTAGTGGAGTGGAGGAAACAATTGAGCATTTTGTGCTGGAGTGTAGTAAGTATGAGCAAGAGAGAGAAAGTTTTATGAATATGGTGATTGAGCAGTATGGAGAGAATGAGTGGCATGCCAGATGTGCTGAAGATGATTGCGGTATGAGCTGTCTTGCTGGATTGGATCAGGAGTGTAATTTGAGTATCAATGAAGCTATAAAAATGTTTCTTGTGCGTGCCTGGAGTAAGAGAAAGTGACTGGAATGAGCCAGTCAGGTAGAATGGTCAGTAATGACCCAATATGCCTGGGGACGGTGTTTTGACACACCGGCTATCCAAGTGATGCCCTCCAATGGCAGCTTGTGACAAGGATTGTTAGATCCTGAGTAGTTTAGTGGACAAGTCTGGTACCAGGCGCTGAACTCTTTGTGTGAAAATTGTGGAGAGAATTGTAGGCCGTTACCAAGGCCCCGAAGCTGTCGGCCCTCAATTTCAAGTTTCAAGTTTCAAGTTGGATCATAAATCTGTTCGGTATTGGGATCCAGTCGAGTTTTCTTAAAAGAGGGGTGAAATGATCGTATTTATTGAAATTTCCTTTGCATTCCACTTTGGCGGCGAAGTTTACACATTTTTGCAACTCTTCCTGACGACATTGAGGTAAATCTCTTCACACAAGACTGCAGTAGTCCAGACGCGATAAAACTAAAGACTTTTAAACTTTTTGGCAAGGTGGGGAGGTTCAGTTAAATGTTCTTAATTTGAAACTTGAAGAGCTAACTATTAGAACGGTTGGATGTTCTAGTTTTGAAGGTTAAGGGTTAAATATGATTTTTAATTTAGCAAATGAACAAGGTTGGTGTTCTTGATAAGGCGGGTCACCAGCGCGAGGGGACGCGCACTGAATTGCAAATGAATTAAGTATGGCCACTGACTCAGAAGGAGTTGCAAGGGTGTTCTTAGCTTTATGCCTCTGTTTAATCAAACCTACAAACGAACTTTACCACGGACTGGACCAAGCAGAAGGAAAAGAAAGGAGATATGGTTTTAATTCTCTGGCCTTTTTATTGGTGGCTGGCAGATTTGTCAATCCTGTCGGTCTCTTCAGGATGAGCTGATGTTGTGGTCCAATCTTGAGTAGGACCCCAGTCGGCTCGCAGCAGTGGTGGTTATATGGTAAGTGTAAATGAGGAGATGGTCGTGTGCAAGGAACTCCCAATGGTTTGAGACGGCTAGCGTCAATGGTGAAGACAGACGGCAAAGGATCAGTTCATCAGGTTGATAAAAATTTATGAATTGATGAGTTGGGTTAACATCAAGTGATTTAGATGCACCCGAATGTCTCAATTAGTCACGTCGCTTGGATGGGGGACGCAACGTGTATGAGGTAAAAGGGGAATGAGGTAACAGAATTCACCGCCCATGTAAATGAGTAGAAAAACCAAGGGAAGGAGGCAGTTCTTTTTGTCCTCTGCCAAGTCTGGCTACCGGTTTAATTTACCCCCTTAATAAGAGTGGCAAGGTAGATGACGTGGCAGTGGGGTGTAAAGTGTCTCGTGGATTCCTGTACGGGACACAAGGCTGGGTGAGAATGCACACGGTGTTTTTAGGGAAACCACATATCAACACAAGCTATGCTGCAAACAATCTGGCATTAACATGCCGCCTCAAAGCGAGGAGTCTCTTCGAAAAACGACCCCCACCAGCACTCTGAAGCCGGAGTGCAAGCGGGGATCAACTTCGGAGCACTGACAATTTGCTCAGAGCCAGATATTAATCTTAATATTTTTAACGGCATGAAGCTACAACTTTATACTAGTGAATGCACAGGCAAAACTTTGCCTGGTTTGGAGCATGATAATAAACGGTACAGGTACTAAAAATACACATATGTTTTTGGCCGAAAGGGCTCATGAGGCATTGAGGGAGCTAGTGCAATCCCTTGAACTCTGAGCAAGACTTTTCGGGTTTTCTTTTGCATTAAGAACAACATAAAAGAAAGGCAAAACTACAATGATAAATGCAGTGACAACTGAGCCTAACGTCTCAATTAATTAATTAACAATGGTAAAAAATATCTACAGCATCTGCTAATGCAAATTAATAAGGAATTTCTAAACAATAAAAATGAGAAAAGGTGAAACCTCTATTCTCTATAATTCAGATGAGCAAGAATTGCTGCAGAAGTTACATAAAAAGGAGTAGCACATAAACAGACACGAAAGTCAAAACAAACTAAGCTGGGAACAAAGTTACAGTGATTTAAAAAAAGGCTCAATTCAATTCAGGGAAAAATATTTAACTCACATCCAAAATGATCTCTGTGGACAGCAAAGTGTCTTAACACTATGCTCAGCACTAAAAAATAACTAAGTAGCTGATGCCAACATCCTGCTTATACTGAAGCACAATCAAGAATCATCGGAGAATAGTGAATACGAAACAATGACAAAGATGGGCAGTGAGCTTGAAGCATGTGCCTGACTAACACCGGCACAAAAGGAAAAATAGTGAATGTTCACAAAAATGAGCTCTCAACACATAGACAAGTTACTATATATAATAAAAAATTTAACATTAACACTTGATACTTACAATTGCCCCTCTGGGGCCCAAGAACTAACAATCGGAAGAACACACAACGTGAATGACCAGTCTGCCTGGGTGCTGACTATCGAGAGCTTGCGAAATGGTTCTGCGCGAATGTTTCCAACGGAAGTAACGAACGGAAACGTGATCGGCAAATATTTTCGAAACACAGTTTTGGTAAAATTTTGGGTTTAATCGAATTAATTTGGTCTTGTAAAATTATAAAAATATTTACATTTGCATAATTTAATTTTAGGATGTTAGTTTTTTAATATTTTATGAAATTAGGCTGAAGTGCGGCTGAGGGTTCACTACAGCTACCCCCCAACGCATGTAGACCGAAAGGTCTGGTAACAGTGAAGCTGTTACTTGTAAGATGCTCGAGGGAGTTAAAAAGGGAAGTTCCCAAAAGAAAGCTTGACAGAGGAAAATAGATGAAAATAGTGGAAGGTTAGCATCACTGAACACAATCGTGCTAGAAGTGTCCGCCGAAATGGAGGCACCCGAATCCCCAGACTCCGACTGCGTTCTTTGAACGGTATACCGGGGAATCTAGAATTGGTCGCCTTCCACGTCTTTAGGAACCTCAATCAACTAAGACAAGTACGAATTCGTTGGCTCGACAGGTGTTGACCTGAGGCAAAATCGCAGTCTGGGTTTGTGACATTATGCCCTCAAAAAAATATAAAAGATCAGTTCCTTAATTTCCCAAAACACATATGCCGGTTAAATACAGCAAATGTGCGACGTAAGTCGTTTGCACAGCCTCCCTAGGCAACGTGCGTGCTCCTCAGGCATCCTCAAGGCTACCAACACACCGACCAGGCAGCAATACATAAAATGAAAGATCGGGAAAGACTTCATGTGATGCTACAAACTCTGCAGATCATCTCGTAACCCGTATGGGATACGGATAACTTATAAAAGACAACCGGTGCACACACGGCAGTCTCCTCGAAATGATCGCAGAGTTCAAATTTATGATTGGGGCATATTTTTGGCGCCATCTTAGGTATTTCGCAAGTCTATACAATTGTGAAATTGGTTTTACTTGACTCAATTGGTGTTTCGTACATAGACATTTTCGCTTTAGTGCTTCAGACTAAAGCCCAACTAAAGCCCATAATCAGATTACGAACTTGAAAGCTAAATGAGAAAGTGCAAATCCGAGCACATCTCAACAATATTTCTTCTTTTGTAAGGACTTCAAAGTGGCCTCATGAATGCAACCTAATGTCAAATCGAGCATCTTTTATCAAACGGTAATCAAGAAACTAGCTCTCTAGCTGCTTTTACCTCTCGAACTTCTGCTGAGGATGTAAAGTCAAAGTAATTAATGTTATTTCTTAAAGAATAATGCAAGTCAGGTCTATTTTTCCTTTGTATTTAAATTTTTTAATGGCTAGTAGAATTATGATACTCTGAGGAACGGGTCTCCAAACTACGGATCGCGGGCCAAATCCGGCCCGCCAGTGTGATCAATCCGGCCCGCGACACTTAAGTCGACCGCGAACTCGGCGACTACTCTAGAAAATATAGATAATGGCAGGAAAATCGAAACTTTTTTGGCCCTTGGAACTTACTGGAGCAATCAATATGGCCCTAAGTCTGGCAAGTTTGGAGACCCCTGCGCCTATGGGTACCTGCTACATTAGTTTACCTATAAATAAATTTGGCCTTTTTCTTGGTAAAATTTGGCCTAAAATTCATGTTGCCATCTGGCAACCACTTTTAGTGTGTTGAAATGTTTATTCAATGAGATATGGAAGATTGAGAGTACCGGATAACTGGAACAAGTGTAATGTAGTTCTCTTGCATAAGGGTGGACATAAGAGTATGAAAGAGCTTGGAAATTACAGAGTAATTGCTCTGGCTGACACTCAATGTAAGATTTTTTGTTGTATTTTGAATGAAAGAAGAATGAAACATTTAGTTGAAGATTGGGAGTTATTGGAGAACAAAATGGTTTTAGGTAATATAGACATGGTAACAAATAATCAGGGTGTAATTTAAGAAATGTAGGACAAATTTAAAAAAGTTTCAATTTTTTTTACCATATTATGTGAACTTAGTTCCCATTTTCCAAATATCTTTCAGTTTTGTAAATCTTGAAGATCTGTTCATGAAGAATAGTTCATTTGATTGAAACCCCTAGAAGGTATTGAAATATTGATAGTTATGTTAATGTCATTGGACAATTTATAAGGCTACCTAATAGTAAATGATGGAAAATTTCTTAAACTTTTCAATTATTGAATTCAAGATAAATGTTGAGGATAAACTGGGAATCTATTTTCAACTTTTCAAATCCTAATCATAGGTAATTAGATCAAAATAAGGTCAATGTTTATTTTTTCTTCGGCAGGGAAATTATAGATGTCGGTGCCAATAATCACTAAATGAGCACTAAATGAGCACATGACATTATGCTCGCTGATGCGTTATTTTTGAATAATTAAACTTTGAAGTTGGCATTTGTGTCAAAGGAAGCGAGCGCGTGAAACGGAATTTAATTAATAGTGGAAGCTATTACAAACGTAGAGAGGTTGGGTCGTGAGGGGGAGGCACAGTTCTTCTAGTGAAAATTATAAATAGAGCTGCTAACCTACCCATTACGGTGACGACCGCAATCTTGTTGACATCGGGTCAAAAATGGCGGTGCCCATGGTGGTTGCCATCTAAGACCCGATGTAAACAAGATTGCGGTCGTCACCCTAATGAGTGGGTTAGAAGCTTTATTTATAATTTTCACTAAAAGAACTGTGCCTCCCCATCACGACCCAACCTCTTTACGTTTGTAATAGGTGGGTTAACTACCCTTATTAACTAAATTACGGCGCGCGCCGGCGCCAACTTCAAAGTTCAATAATTCAAAAATAACGCATCAGCGAGCATAATGTCATTCTTGTAAAAGCTTTTTAAATGTGCTCATTTACTGATTATCAGCACCGACATCTTTGAGGGGATCATCCGGGTTTGAGACCTTTTTTCCTCCGATTCGTTTGAAAATTAGCCAGTATATGTCTTTTGTAAAAGTAAACCTTCTTTACTCCTGTAATTTTTTTGATTTAGGCCTTAGTTTTTTTTTTTGATGAAAAATGTGTTTTTTGTATATTTTTATTGATATTTCAGATTGGAACTCCTCCTTCAGTTTTGATGCTAGAACAAAAACAAAGACAGTTTTAGAACCCTTGGAACATTTCTAACGAACGCTCGTTCAGTTTTTTTCAAATTCAAATTTTTTCTATTTTTTCAAAAATTTTCAAAATTTCAAAAATCAGCAACAATTTTTTGGGTTTAGAGCTATATATTTCCTCAAAGAATTTGAATTTGAAAAAAGCCAAACGATCGTTTGTTAGAAATGTTCCAAGGATTCTAAAACTCTCTTTGGATTTGTTCTAGCATCAAAACTCGAGGACGAGTCCCGTTTTGAATGGTAAAAAAGAAAAATTTTTGACTGCAGCCCAAAAATGAACTATGTCTATTGAATTTGAATATAACGAAAATTTTTTGTACATGAATGCAGTTTCCATGATCTATTTTGATGTACAAACAATGAGCAGCATTTTCCTTGTGAATTTGAAGTAAACATATAAGAAATATCGTTATTATGAGTGAATAAAAATAATACATTTTATTTCAGTACTCACCATGTTCAGACTTTTTCATTTTTTTTTGTCCGATTTGTTTGAAAATTGGCCAGTATTTGTATTTCGTGAAAGGAAACCTTTTTAACTTGTGTCACTTTTTCGATTTATGCCTTATTTTTTATTTTTTTTGATGAAAAAAGGGTATTTCGGAATATTTTTTTGGATATTTCAAAATGGGACTCGTCCTCGAGTTTTGATGCTAGAACAAAACCAAAACCAGTTTTAGAATCCTTGAAACATTTCTAACTAACTCATATTGGCTTTTCTTCTTATTTGAAAAGTTTCAAAATTTTTTTGATTTTTTTCAAAATCTCTAAACCCAAATTTGTTTTTGAGGTTTAGAGCTATATATTTTTTCAAAGAATTAGAATTTGAAAAAAAACGAACAATCGTTTGTTAGAAATGTTCCAAGGATTCTAAAACTCTCTTTGGATTTGTTCTAGCATCAAAACTCGAGGACGAGTCCCGTTTTGAATGTAAAAAAGTCAACTTTTCACTAGAGCCCAAAAACAAACTATGTCTATTGAATTTGAATATAATGGAAATTTTTGTACATGAATGCAGTTTCCATGATCTATTTCGATGTACGAACAATGACCAGCATTTTCCTATTGAATTTCAAGTAAACATATAAGAAATGTCGTTTTTATGAGTAAATAAAAATAATACATTTTATTTCAGTACTCGCCATGTTCAGACTTTTTCAATTTTTTTCGTCCGATTTGTTTGAAAATTGGCCAGTATATGTATTTCGTGAAAGGAAACCTTTTTTACCTCGTGTCACTTTTCAGATTTATGCCTTATTTTTTATTTTTTTTACAAGAAAAGAGTATTTCGGTACATTTTTTTGGATATTTCAAAACGGGACAAAATGGGACTCTTTTCACCCCCCTGGCGGGGGGGGTTCTAGTGTCCGTAGGGCCATCAAATTTTGTGGCACAATCAACCATCCTCTAAGGATCCTTTTTCAACAAAAATAAAATTTGGCCTAAAAATCACCATTTTCGGTTCCCTTTTCACCCCCCTGGGGGGGGGTTCTAGTGTCCGTAGGGCCATAAAATTTCATGGCACAATCATCCATCCCCTAAGGATCCTTTTTCAACAAAAAAAAAATTGGGCCTAAAAATCACCATTTTTGGTCCCCTTTTCACCCCCCTGGGAGGGGGGGGTTCTTGTGTCCGTAGGGCCATAAAATTTCATGGCACAATAACCCATCCCCTAAGGATCATTTTTCAACAAAAAAAAATTTTCAGTGGGGGGAGCCGCAGGGGCCCTATGGGGGCTGCGGATGATCCCCTTAATTTCCCAGCCGAAGAAAAAATAAACATTGACCCAAAATAAATGAGTTTTCTTCTATGCACTTTCTGTCATAAATGAATATTTTACAAATTATAGGGGAAGGTAAAGTTTCGTCTTTGATGATGAATGCGCTTGAATAAACAGCTACTCATTGATTTTTTAATTTTTGTTGCTGGTATCATGGTAATAACATCGAAATAATCTACTTTTCTTCTATACACTTTTTTCATCAAATGAATATTTTACAAGTTAGAGCAGTAGGTTTTATTTTTTGCGCGATTGAGCTGTTATACTTTGTAATTTATACTGAATACTTTGTAATTTATTATTAGCTCACTCCGCAGAGCTTGCGGAGCCTGAACCCCCTTCTAGGATCTTTTAGTGGTAAATCTGAAGGATATGTCAGTTATCGATTATGTAAATTTTGATGCCTAAGCATAGTTAATTAGATCGAAATAAATAAGTTATCTTCTATGCACTTTCTGTCTCAAATGAGTATTTTATTAGTTATAGCGGTACATGACTTACCGCAACTCCAGTGTTTGAAGCGTCAAGTAATTCAAGGAGCACGTCGAACAGCAACACTGCAATGCGCACTCGCTTCCAGCGCGATCGTCATCAAAGACAAAACCAAACCTACTGCTATACCTTGTTAAATACTCATTTGACAAAAAAAGTGGGTAAATCTGAAGGATATGTCAGTTATCGATTTTGTAAATTTTGATGCCTAAGCATAGTTAATTAGATCAAAATAAACAAGTTTTCTTCTACACACTTTCCGTATCAAATGAGTATTTTATTAGGTATAGCGGTACATGACTTACCGCAACTCCAGTGTTTGAAGCGGCAAGTAATTCAAGGAGCAAGTCGGACAGCAACACTGCACTGCTCACTCGCTTCCAGCGCGATTGTCATCAAAGACTAAACCAAACCTACCGTTATACCTCGTTAAATACTCACTTGACAAAAAAAGTGTATAGAAGAAAAGTTGTTCATTTTGATGTTACTACCATGATTCAAGCAAAAAAAATTCAAAAATCGACGAGTAGCTGTTAATTCCAGCGCATTCGTCATCAAAGACAAAACTAAACTTACCGCTATAAATCGTAAAATACTCATTTCAGACGGAAAGTGCATAGAAGAAAACTTGTTTACTTTGATTCAGTTAATTAGGTTCAGGCACCAAAAAGTGGAAAATCAATAACTGACATATCCTTCAGATTTACCAAAAAGTGTATAGAAGAAAAGTTGTTTACTTCAATGTTATTACCATGGTTCAAGCAACAAAAATTTGAAAATCGATGAGTGGCTGTTTATTCGAGCGCATTCATCATGAAAGACGAAACTAAACTTACCGCTATAAATCGTAAAATACTCGTTTGAGACGGAAAGTGCATAGAAGAAAACTTGTTTATTTCGTTTCAATTAATTAGGTTCAGGCACCAAAAAGTGGAAAATCAATAACTGATATATTCTTTAGATTTACCCTTTTAGTTAACAACACATTAGAAATTATTGGTCAATATTGAGATTAATGTTGTCAACGAATTTCATAATTTTGTTGCCATAGATAGGCAATATAGTAGATTGTAAGACGTTTTACATGAATGACAATATGCTTGCAAATGCTTAGTTTTTGAGTTGTTTAAGTTTGAAGTTATACAAACGGCGCTCCTGAATGGCGGTTTTTGGGTCAATGTGAAGCGTGATGTGATCAAAGGAAATAGAAATTATATTCCCAAAAAGCACTAAAGGAACCCATTTAAGAACGCTTTACATGAATGACATTCTGCTCGCTGATGCGTTATTTTAGAATTATTCAGCATTGAAGTTATAGGTGAAATCACTTTCCAGCGCAAAATGTGCAACACAGAGTACGACCAGGTTGGGTCGGGAAAGGCAAAGTTCGGATCATGAGGTGTTAAAGTTTTTGCCATAACTTCGTAGAAATGAAAGAATGATAGAAATTGTTAGTAAAATAATGAGAAATATTATCAGGTAATAACACAAGAAAGTTAACGTACTATTTCTCGCACATGGTGCTTTTGACATTTTTTTTAGTCATTAGTCATTATTACATCGTCACCTTTACAGTCAGCTCATAGATGGCACAACCCGTTATGGCTGCCGCCATCATGGAGCAGATGTAAACACACTTGTTGACATGACATTAATGGGTTGCTTTGAACCTTTATTTATAATTTTCACTTGAAGAACTGTGGATTCCCCTCACGACCCAACCTTTTTACGTTTGTAATGGGGAGTTAGCTTCCGTTATTAATTAAATTACGTTTGGCGTGCACAAGCCAACTTCAAAGTTGAATAATCCAAAAATAACGCATCAGCAAGCAGAATGTCATTCATGTAAAACGTTTTTAAATGTGTTCCTCTATTGATTTTTGGCAATGAAATTATGAAAATCATTGACAACATTAAACCTAATATTGACCGAATTTTTGCCCAAGAAGAAACAAATTATAGCGAAATGTTAACTTTCGTCTAAGATGGCGGGAATGGGGTCAATCATTTGAGTACAACGGAAACGAGCGTCCATTGCGCAGTGTTACCAAATACCGCTCGATGAATTACTTACCGCTTCAAACACTTGAGTTGCGGTAGCTAATTCACCGCTATAACTCGTAAAATACTTATTTACAATGGAAAGTGTATAGGAGAAAACTTGTTTATCTCGATCTAATTAACTATGTTAAAGGCACCTAAAAATCAAATATCAATTCCCGGTTAATCCTCAACATTTACCAAATTCAGTTGAGTTCTGAAGTAATATAAGCAAGCTGATGAAACAATAAATAGCATTTTTGCATACATATCATTGATATTATTTCTCATTATTACCATGTTTGGCAATTCCAAATTGTAAACCTCTGTAGGAAACCTATTTTTGGTAAATGTGGAGGAGAGGTCCATAATCGTGCGTCGGATGGCAATACTACAATGGACTCTCCCTTCCGACCCGCTCGACCATTCCTGCCGTCTAAGATGAAAATGAACATACCGCTATAATTCGTTAATTATGGGTGATAATTTCTATTGTGTTATTATTTTAAAGATCCTAGAAGTGGGTTGAGGCTCTGCCAGGCCAGAAAATAATAAATTACAAAATGCCCAAATGTACTCTACCCCATTATACCTACCACTATAACTTGTTAATTATTCATTTCAGACAGAAAGTTCATCGGAAAAATATTGTTTATTTACATCTTATTAGCTATTTTTAGGCAACGAAAAGTGGAAATAGATTATGGTCCTCTCCTCCACATTTACCTTATTTTGTATCAAATTGTTTTTTTTTCAACAAAGCACTGTGTTAAATTATTGCGCTCATCTAAATTAGTCTCAAAATTAAATTGCATAATACGCCAAACTGCTACAACTATGATATTTTGAATTTTTCTCTTGTAATATTAATCATTTAAGTTCTATGTGCTTCACCACAATGTTCAGGAAAATAAAAACATCTTAGAACAAAAATAGACCATCAAAGCACTGATAATGAAAGAATCTCAACTCTTTGACTACTTGGCTTCTCTTGCACTGTCCAACTCTGTCTTTTTTGGGAATCCGGACGACTTCTTACAAATTTCTCAGCTTTTTCTTGTCTTTGGCTGAAGCACAGCAAAATTTTAAAATACTTGCATTTATTGCAAAAAATTAATACTATGTTACTGACATATAAGCTGTTACTTACAAGAACTTGTTGACTCCCAGAAGACATAAATTGCCTTTTTAATAAACTAAACTCTTGTGCACAGGTAATCTTCTTGTAGCAAAAAAACTATGGAGAACGCATAGAAAAATTATGTCTTTAGAATTCAGCTTTTCTGATAAAGGGCTGTTTTGTTATAACTCAAACTACTATGACTGAAAATAATGAGTTAGTTGCGTGTATTTCAAACAGGCCCTTTACACGATAATGTTTCATTCAAATCCCATTAAAATATTTTACAGGAATTGAAACGACTAGCAAACATAACCTCATTTGAGACAATATGCAGTTAAATCCATTCATGGAAATTGAAAATTCCTTTCCCAAGAATCATCAAAGGAACACATTTAAAAGCATTTTACAGGAATGACATTCTCCTTGCTGATGCGTTATTTTTGAGTTATTCAACTTTATGAATTTTCATGTTCCATAACAGTTCCAGTCATTCAAACAGCAGAAACCGTTGCACCCTTGAGCTGTTAGAGTACGTTAGGGTAATTTTAATTAATCATTAGCCAACCCCGTGGAGCCTGAACCCACTTCTACGATCTTCTAGTTTATAACATAATAAAGGTTATCACTCAAAAATATCAGCAGAGCTGTGGTATTGAATACTTGAATATAGGGTAATCACTACTACGGTTTTGCTAATGTTCACCGAACCAGCCAGCTAGTTGCATCATCGTTTGATCGTCGCAGAATGTAACGGTTTCTGCTGTTTGTAGTGTAACTGCAATGCAAGTGTTTTCCACTAGTATGAATAACACTGTACGCGAAAAACGCTTCCAAACTAGCGCAATTGTCATCATAATAAATTTTGATACATTCAAACAGGGTCGGAGAACACCCGCCGCAGACACCTACGATGCTACGATGGCATCCATATTGAAACTGTTGTTTCTCACTACAATCTGAACAGTATTAAAGTTGAATAACTCAAACATAATGTGAACAGAATGTCATTCATGTAAAACATTTTTAAATGTATTCCTTTAGTGATTGTTGGGAATGGAATTTTTAATTTCCGCGAATGGATTAAACTGCATATTGACCCTCATTTGTGCTGCGTTAGTTACTGATGAAATAAAACCATTTTTAGAATGTATTTTGCTGTGGTCCTCATAAGGTTAGACAATATACCGGCGTGTGTATTTACTAATATAAAGACTGCAAATCTTCTAACTAGTTACACAACTGCTGCACATTCTGCAGGATATCTCCTTGAAACATCGGTTATTTACAAATAAAAGGTAAAAATTTACAATTGCCAAACTCATTAAATCAGAATGAAAGTAACGCTAAAAGTAGGAACGCTTCAGTACATTCGCACTTTTCAACCTTCAATAGTTTAGACACAATTTAATAATTAGCGTCAGTGCTATGACTGTGGATGGGTTGGTCACTTGAATGTCAGAGCTCTGGCTGCAATTGTAGATGGAACACTAAATGTCTCTACAAATTGCAAAGCATGTTTAGAGTCATTAACACGTTAAGTGTGGCGGGTTAAACTGAAGTTCAATATCCAGCTCAAATTTAGAGTTGATTTTTATAAGAAATTTTGAAAATATCCAAAATTACTGAATCATGCCTTTATTTAGCTTTCTTTTAATGTATGTAAAAATTGAGTCAGTGACTGCTGGTCTGTCAGAAGCATTAGGAAAATCTCCTAAATGACCACTGGTGTGTCACGCAGCACTTAACGTGTTAATTGTATTATTTTAAACAATTTTTCTTCTCGGGCATTGAACAACAACAAATAACAGTAATGTACGGAAATATTTTGTTCAACATTTAAACTTGAATTTTGAAATTTTCTATTTTCATAACTTGAAAATACCATCTAAGGAAATGTATCAACTGGCTTTACTGAACACATGTGTGTCATGTTAAATATTATGTTTTATGATAGTGGTTTGTAATTTTTTGATATATTAATTGTTATGAGATCAATGAAAGACATTTTATATTAGGAAATTTTTAAAACCCAATATGTTATACTGCATCGCATGTATCAATTCATTTTAGATAAACAGGTTTTCTTTCTTTCATTTTCCTTGTCCCTTATAACTACATCAAGAAATATCCAGTAAAAACTTGGGTAGAGAAATTTCATTGGACATCAAATAACTACTGAATTTACAACCAATTACAGATATCAATGTTGAAGTTATCTGTGTAAGGGAGTTTATGGTTTTGCATAGATGTTTTCTTTGTGTATAAAGCATTCATTGTATTTCATTCACAAAGGTGAACAAAGAAAGAAAATACTTACCTCTTCAAGACACCCACTGTCATTTTGGATGTCACGCGTTGCTCACATTACATTTTTTAGCTCTAATGCCTAATATTTAATTTCAAGTCATCTAATTGGTTGGCAAAATTAGCTTTTTCTAACTTCATGACACTTTCAAATTATAAACTAAATATTAAAAGTTTCTAACAACTTATTCTAAAACAAACCAAAATAACATGTAAGTATTTACGCATTCTAAAGGAAAAACAGAATTTGAAATATAGCTATTCCACAGCATGTTTTATACTCTGCCATGCGCACAGCTGCCAGGTAGCTGTGGTGCAGGAAAAACAACTCTCCAGAGCCACTGGAACTTCTTCAAAGTTTATTTCTGAGGAATGAGCTAAATTTGTGTCTTTAACTTGGCCGAAGAGTAATTAATAATAGTAGGAATATCAGATTAATTCTTCCCCGTCTTGTTCACAGGGAACAATAATGATTTACTATTACTCTGATGAGTTTTTTGACCAAAAATTTGCCTATTAGTAAAGCTGAAAGTTTTTCTTTCTAATGGAATGATTTGAATGCCATTTGAAACATGATATTTGGTTTGAAATTGTCTTTTAATATGAATGAAAAACGCTCAGAATGCATTTTGTTCTTTTCAGTTGCAGTCTTGCTTCAGTATGCAAACAAAAATAGTCTGAGGAGGTGTGTGATGCTCGTATCACTTGATCCAGTCTAAGTTCATTGTTTCATGTTGAAAATGAAAGATATTTTTAAAATCCATTATTTTTAAGATAAAACCTTGTATGAAGTAATTTTAGGTTATATTTGTCCTAAGTTATGGTGCTAATTGTGATTTTATGGTAATTCTAAATACTTCACAAAAATTTGCTGGGCTGCTACATCTAGTTCCAATTTGCCATTGTGTCCCAGCATAAAAAAGTTCCCTGAAATTCTTTCCTAGTGACGATAATCTGTTTGTAGTGAGTTTAATAATTGAGTAAATGAGGAAGGATCATAAGAAAGTGTACCTAGCATTCCTGGATATTGAAATGGCGTATGACAGAGGGGATCAGGTAAGGCTATTTGAAATTTTGAGAAAAGTTGGATGTAGCAGAAAGATAGTAAACGTTGTACAAATTCTGTATGAGAACACAAGTGCTATCTCCAGGTTAGGAAATTTGGAAATAGGGCAAGTGAGGAATGAAAGAGGGCTGTGCTCTGTTGCTTCTGTTGTTTGGATTGTACTCAGAAGAATTGGCAGTTTGACTGAGAATGGGTGACTTTAGATTAAAAGTTGCTAATGAGTGACTGAGTTGTTTCCTGTATGCTGATGATGTGGTTGTGGTTAGTGAATGTGGCCAAAAACGACAAAAAAGATGCTTGACATTGTGAATTGATATAGTACAGATTTCAAGATGAACTTTGGTACTAATAAAAGTAAGGTTATGGTTATAAATAGGGATGAGACATAGAGACAGACAGTGAAAGATAGGAGAAATCAAAATCGGTAAAACTAAAGAATACAAATATCTAGCTTGTATGATAAGTGAAGATGGATGCAGTAGAACTAAGGATGAAAAAGTGGCAAAAGCAATGCAGTGGAGTGGACAGTTGAGTAGTGTGGCCAGATACAGAGCAAACAAGTATGAATATGTGAGAGGAATGTGGAAATACATTGCTGTACCAAGTGTCATGTATGGTATGAGTGCTCTAGCCTGGAATAGAAAAGATCTTGAGAAACTGGATATGATACAAAATAAGGTAGGAGGTCTAGCTTTGGGTGCTTCAAAAATGGACAGCTACTGAACCTATCAAAGGTGATCTAAGGTAGAGCCCATTCTCAGAAAGAATGATGAAAGCTGTGTTGATTTATAAGGTGAGACTGAGAGAATGTAGAATAGCAAGTGGGTAAAGGAAATTTTTGAATGGAATCTGAGTGTAAGCTATTGGGAGAAAATATGTCAGGGTACTGTAAAAAAAATGACTGTGCAAAAGATTGTTCATGTTAGATTTAAAAGACCTGTTAATGACTGGGTTTTAATGAATGTTGGAGGTGAAATACCAGAATGAGAGAATGCAAGAGGCAGAAAAAAGAGACTTAGAGACAAACAAAAGAGTATGGATTGAATAAGTGGATGCTTAGCATGAAGCAAAAGCCTACATTAATCTGGTGTATGCAAAAGGAAGTACTTGAGTGTAAGATGTTCTATGATGATAGTTGTGGCAGTCAACTCTTGTTTGCTGTGAGGTATAAATCATTGAGCGTGAATAGGCGTACATGGAGGTGGAATGAAAATAATAATAGATTATGTCATCAGTGTGATTGGGAAGTGGAGGGAACAATTGAGCATTTTGTGCTGGAGTGTAGTAAGTATGAGCAAGAGAGAGAGTTTTATGAATGTGGTGTTTGAACAGTATGGAGAGAATGAGTGGTATGCCAGATTTGCTAATGATGATTGTGGTGTAAGCTGTTTTGTTGGATTGGATCAGGAGTGTCATTCGAGTATCATTGAAGCCATGGAAATTTTTCTTCTATATGCCTGAAGTAAAAGACAGTGACTGAAATGAGCCAGTCATATAGAGTGGGCTGTAATGACCCACCAAGCCCGGGGATGTTGTCTTGACGTACTGGTTATCCCAGTGATGCTGTCTAATATTAGTTTGTGACAAGAATTGGTGGATCTTGAGTAGTTTATTCGACAAGTCTAGTACATAGGTGCTGAACTCTAGTGTGTTTATTGTGAGTATTGAAGAGGGAATTGTAGGCTGTTTGAAAAACAGCTTTAAAAAAACTCTGTGGTGAAATTTTTAACATTAGTAGTTCAGAGGGAAAGAAATTTAGATTAGTAAAACAGCTGTAAGGGTCTTTTACTGAAAGAAACTCCAGATGAATGTAAATAAGAAAAAAGGTCAAAAGTGTTTGAAGAAAGGGGCTTGTAAATAATAAATGTAAGTTTGAATGGAGAAGAGAGTTGTGTCTAGTATATGAGGGCTTGGAGCTGCTGGTGATGAATTAGATAAGATAGACTAGAAAATGCTACCAAGCATGGGAAAGTTTGTAAGCAGTTGTAAGGAAAAGGTACCTGACTATAAATGCTAAAACAAGATTGTACTGTAAAGAAAAGAAATGCTCTGTTGTTGCTTTGATTGAACATACTCAATCCTTGTTTGTATATAGTTTCATTCTGTTGTATTGAGTTTTTTCCTTTACTGAATGCTCTTTATTTCTTTTCAGCTTTACCTAACAGTATAACCAAAAATAAGTTGATGAGAAAAATATAATTACTGAACACAATGCTTGAATAACATCACAAAACCTGCCTTCATGTAAAAGAAATATCTGGTGTGATCAGTGCATTCATCGGGTAAGTTATTCATCTTTTATCCAAGATAGCTTATGTTGGCAGTCTTTAATTATTATAGTTCTTATGTATATCCGAATTAGACTATTTGTTGTGATTATGTTGAAATGTAGTTAAAATCAAAGTTGTAAAATTTTCTCCTCAATTTAGAAGAACATTCAAGGCTGACCTCTTGAATCGCTTTTGCATATGCACATTACAATAAGTTGATGCCAAACTGCAACCTTGAAGGTTATGATTATTTGTCTTTGGTTACCCTCAAAGCAGCAAGGGTCAGGTGGAAACCTGCGAGTTTGCTGGCTGGAGTGCCTGGCAGTGTTGGGGCTGAGATTGACTTCTGAACTCTGACAGGTGAGCCTTCATGGCCTGTTCTACTTCTTTGATGCCCCTCCTCAAATCCTATGTCTCATTGGTTTTTAGTCATTTTTTCTGATAGCTAAAGTTTTGTTTAGTTTTAAATTGCCTACAGTTTCCAGATTACAATGATTTGATTTCATATGTAACAACATGCAAGACCTTTGAGTTCTTCATGGTTTTTAATTTTATTTGTTTAATTGAAAGAGAGTCTAAGTTTTTATTTTGTTTAGCTGTCTTGAATTGCACAACAGTCAGTAATTTAGGTTACTACTTTTTGTTGATTTAATTTTGTGCTGTGATTACCTGTGCTGATAGAAATTCATGAACCTTCTCATGTACAGCCTTGGATTACCAAAAAGTTACTCTAATCACCATTTTGAAGTTTTCTTTGATTTTTTATTGTATTTTGCTCATTCAAAAGGTTTGCTGTCAGTGTTTTTAAATCGTAGACTGTGTATTTGGGACTATATTGGTCTTCTGGATCCTTTAGCATTTCTGTATTGAGGAGACAGACATTCAAATGTTCTTCTAACAGTATGAGAGTGTTAGGCTAATGTGCTGGATGAGGATGAAACATGGGGCACAAAAGCGGCTGAAAAGAGCCGGTGGAATGTTCTCCATATCAAGTAATGAGTATGGTGGGGGGTGGCATTGTGGGATAGGTATATCATTGAGCCAAGGAGTGTGGCAAATGTGGGAAGGGTAAAAAAAAGTATGAGCTTTTGTGTGTGTTCAAATGGTTTGGCCAGATGCAGAAAATAAAATGAATTGTTAGTAAAGGAAGCAATGAAATCAGAAGCACAGGAGAAGATTGTTGGAGGTTAGCCAAAAACTAGGTTCATAAATGGAGTTGAACGCACAATGCACCATCATTTTAGAAGAAGAGCAAAAGCTGGAGATGAGAATATAATGTGGATGCCTGATTATGCTTGTCATGATGGATACGGCTTGAGGTTCTTGGCCTGCAAGAGTGACCCATGTTTGGTGAATAGGATGTTTAGTTGTCAGTTCTTTAGGTCTGAAATCTTTGAAGTCTTATAAAGCTGCAAGGATAAATCCTTGTGGTGCTGTTGGCCTTGCTGTGGAAGAGATGCCCAAAAGATGTGTATGCATGAGAGTTACCAATTGAAAGCTATCGTCCTCTTAGAGGGATAAAAATTTTGTGTCTGGGAATTACTGCTCCCAGAGGGTATTGTGAGATCCCAGGCTTAAAATTTGAAAGATAGTCTTCATTAAGATAGAATAGGTGAATTTTGTTACATGTCATCTTTTTTTCAGTTACTGCCTGTCTTTTTACTCAGAAACCATAACTTTCTTCTTCAACTTTAATTTTATTTATAATATCTCCTCCTTTCTTTCTGTTCTTGTATTCAAGGGACCCTGTGGGCAGCAGACCTTGTACATTGACTCCTCATTCCCTTATATTGAATTGCCTCCAACTTACTCCCCTTTAGAACACTTCTGTTGAGAAAAGCAAGCCTTTAACTGACATATCTAATCCCTTAACATCATACTTAGTAGTGCCTTCTTCATTTCTCCCTTCAGGCTCCTTTTCATGGGTTAGGGAAGTTTCAACTAATTTGATTCAATTTATAGGTTATTTGACTGAAGGGGTAAATCTGATTCTTGCTGGTTGGCTATCTTTCCTTGATGTAAGGGTTTTACCTTGGTAATTACAAAGTGTTCGTTCATGGAATAGCGGGTTTTTACATGTTTCTAATTGTTAAATTTTTATTCAGTCTTGAAATTGGTTTTCATGATCAGATAAAAAAAAATTTTATTTTATTTTATGTTGGGCTTTCAAAATAACCATCACCAGTCTCAAGGCTTTCACCACCATGAATATCAATTTATGCTACAAAATCCTTCTGAGTATTGACAAAAATAAAATTAATTACATAATTTTCAGTGGAGCAATGTTGCAATATGCAATGCAAAATGCTCTTCATGTTACTAAGCCAAAAATGAAGATATATAGAAAGAGGCATAAATCAGATAATCTTGTTGAATGGGGAAAATATGATATAAGGGAAATTAGTCATTGAGATAATCAGTCCTTCAATTAGCTTCTGATTATACATAGAGTAAGGGCTATGACTCCATCCTGTTTAAACAATTCAAGTTATGTTCATTTATGCAAAATTCTTTTCTGAATATCTTTGTTGATTTGAGATATTGCACTCATCCATATCAATACTTAGCAAGCGATATGGCATATATTTTCTGTATGTTGATCCATGTATTGGATCCCCTCAGGGGGTTACAACTATTGTAAATATGGGAATTAGCACTCCCAGGAGGAAGATGTGTGAGGGGCCCAAGCTAGGAGTAAGGTAGGCCTTCTTTTTGTTGAAATAAAATTTGCTAGTTTAGTTATGTTAAGGACCTTCTTTTTTTGGTTCACTGCTATTCTGTTTTTCAGCACCTTCTACTTTCTTCTTCAACTCTCATCTTATTTTACGAGCTTTTTTCTCAACTTGCTGTTTCTATGCCTGTTTTACATAGAGTCTTCATTCCCTTCACTCCCTAATAGATGGTGTCTTCCTCCTTTCTCTCTTTGATACATTCTTTATTGTTGCTGTTAGGTAAGCTTAAACTAACATTAAATCATACATGTAATCCAATCTATGTATTGAATCTTGTGGTGACCATTTCAAAAGTTGAACGTAGAATAACAACTAATGAAGATCTTTTTGTTTTTGATAAAATATGCATCAGTCATTTAGCACTACAGCTTTACAAACACTTTCCATTACAGCCTTCATTTTTTAAAATCAACTACCTTATTTAATTATTTAAATTAGCATCATTTTCTATCATTATGGGGCTACTGTTCATCTAGTTAGCCTGAGCTAAATGAGAAATTTGCTCCAGCTGTTTAGTTGTCTCACCTTTGGATAGGTCTGTGCATTTCTAGTTTTTTGTGCCATGCCCACTTGGCTTACATTGGTTCTCATACATCTTTACTTTTTGGTTTGTATCCCACAAACTTGCGGATTTGATTTATAAGGCAGTATTATGGGAACACTTTGTTCATTGACTACACTTTTCTGTGAGTCTGTACTATAGGATTTTTCTATTTCCTCTAAGAAAATATTTTTGCAACTGAAAAGAAGGATTAAAAAATTTCTACTTAACTTTTCAGCATCTGTGATGTTCTCTGCAATGTTGGTTCATTTCTTTTTGCAAATTTTTATATTGTTCTTTATTTATGTATGTTGTTTGGTAATTGTTCAAGTCAATTTTCCTCTATTTTATTTTCAATCTCTTCAATAGTTGTGTTTGGGCCAGAAACAGGGGGTAAAGAAATAGAAACTTAAGCTTTTAACACTCAGTTTGGCATCCTGAAGTTGATTTAAAGAATGTACTGTGGACAGTAGCAACCTTTAAAATACTCAAAATTGTGTTAATATTTGTTTATACTTATTTCTGGCCACAAAAATTGCATAAAATCATAGGATATTTTATATTTTGGAAATTAAAATTATTTGTACCTAATTGTATGGCTACAATGTACATAGTAACACAAAATTTATGCACCCTATTTTAATCAGTTTAATTTTAGAAATGATTTTTTGAACTTTTGATATTCTTGAGCTCTCATGTGAATGTATATTTTGGAACTCTAATACATAATAGAGGGATAATATTTAGATATTAAATCAAGATGATCACTGCTGCCTTGTTGATGTCCCACCAATGGGAGACCCTAATGAAGACTGTAACTTCTACAACTTTTGATGTTCAAGCTGACTTATGAACCTTTGATTTTTGTCAACTACACATTATTCATTATGAAAGACCCAATCATTACTCTCATCATTTACTAATTGATTGTTATAAGACTATGAGATCATGAAAATAACAAGATAATTAATTCTTAAAGTAATTTAATATTCTGTGTCTCATTTAAAAACCAAGGGACTTAAAAAATAAGTTGCACTTCAATGAGAACTTGTTTGACTGCATACTTATTTGTTACAAAATAAGCTTTTGGTTGTTGATCCTATTATACATGGACAAAAATGAAATTATTCTATTCATTTAATGAAAAAATAAAACTATCCAATTCACTATATGTGAAGAGATGCTATGCTTCATTTTTTGGTACACATATTTTTTATGCAATGATGGAAAAACATTGTCATATTTTTTTATCAGATTGTAGCTTTAGTTTTCTCAAATATTAGAGCAGACAAACATTCCATTGCTCAGGTACCTAAACACCCAGCATGGAGCGTAAAGTGGTCATGGTGCACAAGCTGACGGATGCTGAAGTGGAGAGGCTGTCTTTCAGGCAGGACTTCATCAAGCAGGAAGCTGCAGCAGAGGACAGGGGGCAAGGTGAGGCTTGGTTCTATTTGGGTATGAGACAGAGGCTGGTAGTTCATATTAAAGTAAAGAATCAAGCCTATCAAGGTTGAAAATCAACTGAAACGGTATTGAGATAAAAGTTCTCCATTCTGATTCAAGGACAAAACCTACTGTTTTTGATATTGTGAAAAGTAACACATAAGAAAATAAAAATAAATTATTGGTTATTGTGTCCTAAAAATTTTGTGAAGGAGAACAAAATTGCTTGTTGAATATTTTTCCTAAATCGTTATTTTGATGTAGGCTATAGAGCCAATTCTCATTTGAATAGAATTTCTCAAGTCATACAGAAGATGCAACAAAGTTTGAATAAAATGCGATTAGGACACATGTTTTGTAAATTTTAGGAGCATAGACAAATTGAGAGTACAAGCTCTGAGTTGAGATGTGCTAACCTTAGAGACAAATACTTTAAATGTTCTCAACATCATCTGCAACTAATTGTTCTGGGTTTTGTGCTGTCATTTTGCATACATTTTGGTATGCCAGCGATGTGTGGACATAATGTGTGAATAATTGAAAATGTAATACAGCCTGTACATCTCTGTTTGCTGTAGATCATTGAAGAACCATATTTTTTGTAAATTTTCATTGCAAAATTGCAATAGTGCACAACTTGAGCATTCACACAATGGATTTAAAAAAGAATAACTCTCACAGTATACCTTATCTCAGTGATATTCTTTTTACCTGCTGAACCATGTCATGAGTGCAATGTTATGTATGTAAAACTTTCACTCTTAAAAGAAAGATGTAACTATTGTATTTATGGGAATAATCACTACAAGGGGAAATATGTGAGGTTCCTAGTTTAAGGTTAAGATAGCTTCCCCTATGTTAAAATAGAATAGGCATCTGTGTTTTTATGGATCATTATTTTTGGTTCACTGCTGTCCTGTTTTTCAGCATTCAAATTTTTTTGTCAATATTTACCGTGTTTCTGAACTCACTGTTTCTATGCACCTTCTCTTTTTAATGCCTTACCTGCAGTTGAGTAGGCTTCAACTAACATCTAACCTTGTTCGAAAATTTTGAAAAAAATTTTTGATATTGCTTTGTTAAAGATGAGGACTTCAGAGGTAAAAGAAGTTGTGTTGAGTTTTGGTCTTAGTTTTCAGTGTGAAACTTCCACAAGGTTGAGAAACGCTGTCATGATTGAGACAACGTCGCTCTATTGATTTAATTTTATTCCAATTTTCTAATGAATGATATAAAAATGGGATTACTATAATTTTTAATTCAAACTTGCATGATGTCATTCAAAAATATAGTGAAGTGCAAAGTACATTTTTAGTGCCAATTTTTATTGGATTTGCCAGTTTTGTTGGTTTGTATGCATCACTTATTCTAAAGACTGTGTTTTTCACTTACTATCGCCTTCTCTGTTTGCTGATGTAAGCTAAAATTTTATTTCAGCTCATTTACATCTCCCAAGCTTTTGAACTTTTAACTATTTAGTTGAAAGTATTGTATTGTGTTTCTTGCTAAAAGTATTACTAGGTTTCTGACCCTAACTTGCTAAATCCTTCCAGTTTTTCATGTGTTTAAAATACTAACAAAATTGTTAACATTGTCAATAGGATGAAATTAAATTTGTATTTCAACACATACAGAGCTGTTACTAGACTTGTTATCTCAGATGCAATTGTTCTCAACGAGCTTGTGTCACTTGCAGGTGACGGGCCAAGCTCTGGGAGCCATTTAGAAGTAATTTACATCAAAAGTGAAACGCCAGACGCTGAGCTGGAGGCGGTTACTGTGAAGGACGAGCCCATTGACTGGCATCAGGAACCCCAGGTATGTTATTGGTTGCCTCTTGAGTACTTCCAATTGGTTGCTTACTCTCCTCTTGAATGCTTCCCACTCTGCTTATTCTCCTCTTGAGTGCTTCCCACTCTTTGCTTACTCTCCTCTTTTGCGCTTTCTATTATTGCTTACTCTTTTCTTTTGTGCTTCCTATTATTGCTGACTCTCCTCTTTTGTGCTTTGTATTATTGCTTACTCTCTTTTTTAGGGCTTCCAATTGGATGCTTACTCTAATCTTGAGTGCTTTCAGTTCATTGCTCACTGTCATTTCACACATTTGAATTTAGTTCAGAAGTAGTTAGTATATTCTTGCTCTTGGCCAGCATTTTTTTTTGCCCATCAAAATAAAAATGAAATTGATTTAGTAACTAGTTTTTGAAAAAAACACATTAACAGTTGACTTTTTTTTGTGACAATCCAGACCCAAAATATTCTGGTAACATTCGCTTAGCCATGTTTTAAATTTTGTCACGTATTCATGTAGGTTTATTTCTTGAAACGAGTGCTGTAATTTGAGAAGCTTGTTGATTTTATTAGATTTTTGACCTGTATTGAAGTATTGACTTGTCATAAAAAGAGAACGTGTTTTTTAAATTGCTCTTCTGCTATCGTTATTCATTTCTTTTGTTTAATTAAATTTAGGTTTTTTCATTTATTTCTCTTCAACACCTGAGCATATTTTCTCAAGAACAAGATAAACACAGATGCTTGATTGCACAAACTTGTTTCAAAAATAAATGGGTACACCGAATAATTTTAGCTCTAACTTGAGCATAATTCTGCAATTTTTGACAAATCCTGTACAGTAATAATTGAGAGAAGTTCTCCCTTACAGGTTGGTTCAAGTTCAGGGTCTCGTGCAGTTACTTTCAAGAGAGAAGTAGACAATGACTGCACTGAGGCACGTTCAAGGCGCGCAGAAGCAGAGGACGAGTCAAGGGAAGGCAGCTCTGGTGCGTGCAACGCAAGTACTGTTCATCAGGGACCAGCTGGAGCATCTCAAGGGAGCTCTGACTCGCTACTATCAGATGTGTCAGGTAGCGGCAGTGGTGTTGAGGCCGCGCCTCCTTACAGACTCATGTCACGGCCCTTATTGTGTGCACATTGTGATTACTCCACTGGTAGGAGGGGCCTTATGGAGCTGCACCTCCGCATCAGGCATAAATTGGGATGTTACTACGAGTGTGAGTTGTGTGATTACTCCACTATGTTCATGAATACTTTGAAAGGGCATTTAGTAGAGCAGCATTGTCATGAGAACTTGCACGTAGCTCAATTTGGGCGTTACGAATTCCCAGCCGTGAAAATCATGGAGGAACAGCGACCTGAAAGGCATGGTCAGTCAGAGCCTGAATGTCAATTCTGTGGCTCTCATTTAGTCATTAAGTCCTGTTCAGAAACACCTAGAAAAAGTACATTAGACAACAGTGAGGTGTTCAAATGTGAGTTGTGCAAATATTCTTCAGTTCATGAAGCTAACTTGGAACAGAGTTTGTTTGGTAAACGCAAAATAGAACATCAAATAAGCAGACGTCGTCAAGGTCAGCTTTACAAGCGGAAGTCAAGTGACTCCGCTCGTGGAAAAGAACATGAAATATACCCAACTAGCAAAGATGTCAAAGGTCAGCTGATCAAGTGCGAGTTCTGTGAATATTCCTCTGCTCGTACGGATCACCTTAAACTTCACCTAGCTAATAAACATGGTAAAGGTCAACTGTTCAAGTGTGAGGTGTGTGAATACTCCAATGGTTGTAAGTATCAGCTTAAACTACACCTAGCCAATAAACATGGCGATGGTCAGCTGTTCAAATGTGAGTTCTGCGACTATTCCTCTGCCCGTAAAAAGAGTGTTAAACTACATTTAGCCAGTAAACATGGTAAAGGTCAGCTGTTCAAGTGTGATTTCTGCGACTATTCCTCTGCTCGTAGTAAGAGTGTTGAACTACATTTAGCCAGCAAACATGGTAAAGGTCGACTGTTCAAGTGTGAGTTGTGTGAATACTCCAATGCTTGTAAGTATGAGCTTAAACTACACCTAGCCAATAAACATGGCGATGGTCAGCTGTTCAAATGTGAGTTCTGCGACTATTCCTCTGGTTATAAAAAAAGTGTAAAACTACATTTAGCCAGCAAACATGGTAAAGGTCGACTATTCAAGTGTGAGTTCTGCGACTATTCCTCTGCTCATAAAGGGAGTGTTAAACTACATTTAGCCCGCAAACATGATAAAGGTCAACTGTTCAAGTGTGAGTTATGTGAATATTCCTCCGCTCGTACGGATCAGCTTAAACTTCACCTAGCCAATAAACATGGTAAATGTCGACTGTTCAAGTGTGAGATGTGTGAATACTCCAATGCTTGTAAGTATCAGCTTAAACTACACCTAGCCAATAAACATGGCGATGGTCAGCTGTTCAAATGTGAGTTCTGCGACTATTCTTATGCTCGTAAACAGAGTGTTAAACTACATTTAGCCAGTAAACATGGTAAAGGTCAGCTGTTCAAGTGTGAGTTCTGCGACTATTCCTCTGCCCGTAAAAAGAGTGTTAAACTACATTTAGCCAGCAAACATGATAAAGGTAGATTGTTCAAGTGTGAGTTCTGCGACTTTTCCTCTGCTCATAAAGAGAGTATTGAACGACATATAGCCAGCAAACATGGTAAAGGTTAACTGTTCAAGTGTGAGTTGTGTGAATACTCTTATGCTTGTAAGTGTCAGCTTAAACTACACCTAATTTATAAACATAACGATGGTCAGCTGTTCCAGTGTAAATTATAAGACTATTCCTCAGCTCGTAAGGAGAAGAATAAACAACACCGAGTTAGCAAACATGGTTGCCCCAATTTGCTTTTTTTCTAGCAGTAAATGCATATTCATGGGCTACTCAAATGTCTAATTACCATACCACACTTCAGAGCTGCTAAATATTTTAGTTGTTCAATGTCGTCAAATACTCGTATGTTGTCAATGTCCTCGGAGGAACGCAACTTTTTTGTCGATTGGAATTAGTGTTCAAGAAGGGAATATGTAATTGAGAGTTAAGGACGCCTTTTTTGTTACTACGAAATGTTTTTTAAATTCAAGACCACCTTTTTTCGGTAAATTGTTTGCTAATTTTCAGCACCTTTGAATTTTTTCCAATTTTCATCTTGTTTCCTAACGTGCCTTCTTTTTTTATCGTTTTTCTTGCACTTGGTGGCCGGTGCGGGAACACAATTTTTGCATAGATTCTGTGATCTTTTTATTCGATACAAAATGATGCTTGCATCGTTCCTTTTTTAGAATATCTTCGTAGCAGGGAGATTGAAACTCAAGAATAATCTAACTTGGCATAGTTATAACAGTTATTTCGATTTCGGCGCGTTTTTTTGGCCTTCGGTGCTCAAAGAAGTTAAGCGAGATATACAACATCGTCTGATGTTTCCGGTTCACCACTGTCCAATTTTTTCAGCATCTATCACTTTTTCATCTCTATTTTGTTTCCCAAATTTATTTCGCAAGTTGTTGTTTCTATGAAATATGTAGACACCTCCTGCGTTCCCTTGTGTACCTACTAAATGATGTCTTCCTCCTTCCGCCCCTAGAAAAATTGTTGTGATTAATCAGTCCTAAACTAAATTATGTGATCTAGCGGCTCTGTAGCATAGTTGTCGGTAAAATTCTAGTTCCTTATTTACGCTGCATCCTAATACTTCGAGGAATTCATTTAATTTGTTTTTTGAAGGAAACAAAAATATTATGTGTAATGAGTGGCATTCTATAGCGACGCGTGAAAATCAATTGTTTATTTCTATTTCAGAGCGTTCCGTACTACATGCCTGTGGCATTTGTCCGACTTGCTCTGCAGATTCTTTTTTTGTTTATGGTCTAGACCAGCGGTCAGTCTTCAATTACTTCATGTTCTTTGTTTGTATTTGTAGAAAAATTTGTATATCCGGTTATCTACTTCAGTGTTTTATGACAGAAACGCTGTTTGTACGGATTTTTATCCCAAACTCTAAAATTAAAGGAAAAATTAGAGGATTTACGTATATAAATTTTATTGCATATTATTCAAGAAATGGTAGTGAGCTTTCATTTCTGAGCGCATGTTAGTTTTAAACTTGAGTATATTGTGCTGTGTTTTTTCATAAAATAGTTTTAATCAACTTTTACTGATTACTTTCTATTTAGAATGGCACTTTGGTCAGTTCGGTTGAGTGTTTCATGCATTTTCGTTTTTGTTAACAGGAAGCAAACATTTTCATTACCCAGGTGGTTGTTCATTTCAACCTTCTCTATAGGCATTAGAATGCCTTTTGTTTTACTACAATTAAGTAAACATTAGTAATTGTATATTTAAGAGTTCCCGATAATCCAGTGCATTCACTTTACTAATATGCTCTTCAGAAACTTGGGTTTTGGTTCACAGTTCTTTCTGATGGTGAAATGTTCATGTTAGCCTTGTGCGGCGGCCGCTCCTCCTCGTGTTTGACTGTCGGGAAACTTTAGTGCCAGCGTTATTTTGGTGAGAATTTGAAGAAAGAATTTTGTGGTATAATCAATCATCTTTCCCGAGTTGGTTACTAATTACACACATACTTATTGACATGTATGCAGGAAAAATTTGCTGCAAATTTCCGAAACGTCGACTTCCTAACATTCGAGGCAAAATAATTTACTTTCACCCATTTTACCTTCAACAAAATCAACTCCTGCTGCGGTAGACTGAGCTCTTGTGTTCGCCACCGTCAATTTTTCAGTAGTATTGACGGTATCGATGAGCTTCCAGTCCTATTGCTTAAATGAAGATGTTCACGAGAATAGATAACTATAATTTCAATTCTGCCCATCAAATATTAAACCCCCAACGCAGCTGTTGTCTTTGTTTTACGTCTTTTTCCGTTTCGTAATTTACTTCAAAACGAATGCACTTTTATTGTTTTGCCCTCTGTTAATTCAACTTCTGTTCATTGCGGATGTTCCTCAAATTAGATTTAAGGCTCTTCACATTGAAAAGTATTTAAAAATCATTCTGTTGAACTTATTTTATGCTCGCTCGCCATAGCCGTTGGTCTATAAGCCCTGCCTGCCGTGCAAAAACGCGGGTTCGTGTCCCGGCGCTGGATGGCGATTTTCTCTGTTGGGTATAGGGGAAAAATTCCAAGCACAATACCCCACTCTACCCGGGTGTCTGAAATGGGTACCGTTCCTGACCGGGGGAAAGCGTCATGGCGTCCTGTCGTTAGTTATAAGACATTTGAAAATCCAATGTACAAGGTGATATGTATCAGGCTTGAAATTGAAAATAATGCATCCGTTGATGCCTTCATTATTATTATTATTCATTATTATATTTTATCAACTCCGAAGAATTGTACCATTTTAATTTTTATTTTTATCAAACAAATCAAAGGTTTGGTGTCGAGGAAGTTACTTTTATTTATTGAAATGTAAAGCCAGCATGTCCAACTGCTTCTGTATTTTATACCGAGTATATTATCTCTTCATATCATTTTCATATCTATAATAATGACCGGCCTTGGTCTTCTGTTCAATTTGTCTTCACTCGGTCAAATATGCGCAAATGAATTCGAGGAACATTAACTGGATTAGGTTAGAATGTAAGTTAGAATGTAATCATTTAAGTTAGGACATGAGAAAAAAAAATAATTGTGAATAATTTTTGACGGTTTATAAACTGCTGTTTATTAGTGAAAATGAATATTTTCATGCAAGATATCGCTTCCCGCTTGCAAGTAAACTGAGTAGCTCCAAAAAAGTTCGCTTCAAAACACCAAGTCCGCCGCAAATTTCCCGGATTTAAACACAATAAAACCTGGGGAGGATTCTGAGACAAAAACTTCCCACGAATGGACGTCAGTTCATGAACAAGGATGCGTTGCGAAGCGCTTCAATAGACACAGTAAAATACTGCAGTACGATCTTAATATTTCCGAATTCTATGCATCTTCAATTTATTCATATCATCCCGAAAAAAGAACGCATGTATAGTGCTAATGCCGTATACATGTTCATGTAACACGCTCCCTGCGTCTCCGCGGCTGTCAACGGTTGGTTTGGTTAGGTTTTAAACAGCAGAGTAGGGAACTCAATTTTCTCCCCTGAATAAATTGTACTCTTTGTAATGAATATGAAAAATACCGTTGCACGACAACATTTTGCCTCGTATGATAATAATTATGGTATTTGTGAAGCGTTGGACAATTGTCGATTTTCCAATTTCTGCTGCCTAAACATAGTTAATTAGATCGAAATAAACATTTTTTCTTTTATGCACTTTCGGGGGAAAATGAGTATATAACAAGTTGTAACGGTAAGTTAGTTACCGCAACTCCAGTGTTTGAAGCGGGAAGTAATTCTTCGAGCGCGTGGTATGGCAACTCTTCAATAGAGTTTCGCTTTCGACGCGCTTGTATCAAAGACGAAACTAAACCTTCCGCCCTAACTTGTAGAATACTCATTTGCCGCAAAAAGTGTATGGAAGAAAACTAGTTTATTTCGATGTTATTACCATGATTCAAGCAACAAAAATTCGAAAATCGATGAGTAACTGTTTATTCGACCGCATTCATCATCAAAGAAGAAACTAAACTTACCGCTATAGTTCGTTAAATATTCATTGGCCCCCCAAAGGGCATTGAAGAAAAATTGTTTATTTATATCATGAGTCAGCGCTCGGCCATTGTGAGGGCGGGTAGCTGGAACCCCACCCGGGAGTTCTAGCTACTATCAATGAAATTAAACTTTGGATAACCCCCATGCATCGTCAAGTACCGGAAGAATATTGATATGCACCAAATTTTTGTGTCTTGCTCTATCAGGTTTGCCTCGGCGTGGTTGGTTCCGTGAAGTTTTTGGTGGTATTATAGACTTAGTAATCCTTCACTAGAGCACGGTATAGGTTAAACAACACTGGGTTTCACATAGACACAACACAGTAATAGTGCTGACATAAATAGACAAATGTAATGACACATCACACAAGGTAAATAATCCACTCACCTCTTAGATACCCTACAACTTAGATACTCAAACATCAGACATGTGGCCAGCGAGAGTAGAGCGGAGACAGCGTGAAATATATCGAAAAGAGTAGAATAGAATTAGTAGTAGGTAGTTAGAGAATATCTTAGAGGTAGTACTTAGCCGTCCGAGATACTCTAAATTTACACTTGCAGTCAGCAGGAACTGTTTAGCTGGCTACGACCAATCGGAAACTGGCTGATGATCTTGCCGTTCCGAGCGTTGCCAACTTTAGGTCTCTCTAACTATAACTTGCACTACTCGCTATTTTACAGTGGATAAAATCGAACTTACGGGCCAAGATTACACTTAATAATATTGCTATGAAACCATAATTGCATCAAGATGAAGGTTACTTTGGTAAACAACCAAAGCGACAACTAAATAGTCCTTGACCGAAGTTGTTAACTGAGTTTATTATTATTATTTATATCTAATTAACAATGTTTTGGCTCCGAAAATTGGAAAATCGATTATTGTCCTCCCCTTCACATTTACCATGATTAATTATTTTCAAACAAATTGCGAAACAGTTAAAATGTCGTACATTTATACCGGCACGTTAATATGCAATTTACCTGTTGTACACATGTGGCTCTATACGCTGGGAACGTACGTGTTCTATTGCAGTAGTTGTGCATTTGGTAGTTTTTGTGATAATTTTGATGCTTACATTAGTGTGCCAATAGACAAATAA
The DNA here is from genome assembly GCA_030386875.1 of Morinoia aosen. Lineage (NCBI taxonomy): Eukaryota > Metazoa > Arthropoda > Malacostraca > Amphipoda > Talitridae > Morinoia > Morinoia aosen. Next base: position 696,284 of record CM059576.1, read on the forward strand.
AGAATTGAAGTAATTATTTCACGTGCTTGACGCGTTTTATTAACCTTCGATAACAGCTCGACACGCACGACCTCCAGTTGTTCAGATCGAATGCCAATATTCATTGCAGCTCACCATGAGAATGCAAATCTTTCCCTAGATTGGGCGCATCAAAAGTGCCAACATTCCGTCAAACTTTCCTGTAAATTCATTGCTTAGTTTTTGGTGTATGTGAGGTGACGTGTCCCCAATGATAGTTATTTAACGTTATCGGGATACAAAAGGCATCATCCAGTATAGTTGGTAGAACAGATATAAAGAAAGTAAAACATTCTATTATTAACCGAGAAACAAACGATTTCGATGATTTTCAATGTTCTCAACACCAACATACAATACGTGCGTCTCAACACCATGGTAAATATCGAACAAATGGTTGAGGGAAAGATATAACCTGTTCCCTTTCCTGAGTTATTGTAAGTTTTATACGCACAAAAATACCAATTGTTGACCAGCACTTTTTAAAACTAAACAAAGAGAACGCAGAGTTTATTCAGTATATGAGTAGTCGGAAAATCTCGGGTGCGTAGTTATATGAAAGGGAAATTCGAGCTTTTAGAGAGGGAGGCAAATTATATGTACTTTTTAGGAAAACATTTCTGTTACAGACACACGAAACAGAATATCTCCTATTATTACGGCAACAAAAAAATACTTATTAGAGCCTCGACAGTGAAAAGGTAGAGCAAAATGTAAGCTCCGAAACTGGAGCAACGCTGTAGTCAGGTAGGGAAGAAAAGGCTGAAACGTTTCTATCAGTTTTACTGGGGGCGGAGCTGGCTAGTCCGGCATTACCGGCGGTCCGCGCGGTCAAAGTGCGATGCTCAGACACGACGAGCGCTTTTACGCGGCTCGGCTCACGAATGTACGGAGGGAGCCACATATCTCCCCTATAACGTAAAAGTATAGGCCGAGAGAAAAATAAAAACAGTTTTTAGGGAGCAAATGCCGCTGCAAAAACCTCTCAGTCAGAGGAACCATCGGTTTCGGCAAATGTTGCCCTTCAGCAGGAATTTTGAAAAAGGTATTCGTCAGAAAGTTAAGTATTATTTTTTTATCTCATTTATCATTTTGAGCTTAATTGATATAATATTTAATAATTATATAGTTACTAGTGTAACCGTGCCATAAAACATGATGGTAAACACTTTTTGAAAAATACTTAACGAAAATATAGATAAGAACGCAATGCAATAAATGTATTTTTTATATTTTTACTCAGGACAAACGTTTTAATTGAGTATTTCATAATGACAACATTCACGCCACTGCACCTGCCTTAGTATTGCTGCTGAGCGTATGGCCTCTAGTCGTTCTCGTGAACTACTTGCACACTGATCCCACCTCTGTTGCCTTACAAGCGCTTGTTCTTGAGATAATCTTTCTCTTGCTCTTCTTTTTCGCTCCCACTCGATCAAGTTTTTTTTTCGTATGAATGGAGTTTCCTTGCCTTAGCTTATGTCTAAGGTTATTTTTTTGTAACTGTAACAAATACTTAGAATACAGTATTTTTGAGCCGTAATAGAATTATTGGTAGCCATTCATGTCATTTTTTAGATGCAGCAATTCAGCATTACCGAGGGGAAATGCAAGCTTCTGTATGTATAATGTAATATGCAATACCATGTCGAACTCGGTATCAACGATACGAACTCAAGTATATAAGGCTCTGGATCTCTCTCATTTACTTGAATGTGATATTATAGTGCAATTATATAGCGAAAATGAGTGTATTCATTTATCAGTGAACTGAAACAGAGACCGCCAGTGCTAATTTCTTCCTATGTGCTCACTTGCTTTCAGAGAGCGCTCGCTTCCAGAATTTAGGTGTTTGGAACTCGGCGAACCGAACAGAGAGCGGAGGATGACGAACCCGTAAATTTTCTGATTGATGAACATGAGCTGGGCAATCCCTAAAGTACGGAACGATGGAACGCCCGGAACGGAACGTTCCGTGGAACTGATTTTACTGGCCCTAAAATCCGGAACATTCCGTTCCGTAGCGCCCGGAACGTTCCGTTCCGAAGCGCCCGAAACGTTCCGTTCCGTAGTGCCCGGAACGTTCCGTTCCGAAGCGCCCGGAACAAATCTTACAAACCAACCCTACAATAATTGAGCTCTAGAAACACCATGCGAATATTTCATCCCAGGAGCCTATTATAGTTCCGTTGTGCCCGGAACGTTTCCTAGTGCCCGGAACAACTCTTACAAACCTAGCTTCGAATTTTCGTAAGTGATGATGGAATACGCGGAAACAGTTTGATCAAGTAAACAAAAATGAAACCCTACAATAATTGAGCTCTATAAACACCAAGCGAACATTTCTTCCCAGGAGTCTATTACAGTTCCGAAGTGCTCGGAACGTTCCGTTCCGTAGCGCCCGGAACGTTCCGTAGTGCCCGGAACGTTCCGTAGTGCCCGGAACGTTCCGTTCCGTAGCGCCCGGAACATTCCGTTCCGTTGCGCCCGGAACAACTCGTACAAACGTAGTTTCGAATTATCGTAAGTGATGATGGAATACGCGGAAACAGTTTGACCAAGTAAACAAAAATGAAACCCTACAATAATTGAACTCTATAAAAACCACGCGAACATTTCTTCCCAGAAGCCTATCATAGTTCCGCAGCGCTCGGAACGATCCGTTCCGTGGCGCCCGGAACGATCCGTTCCGTGGCGCCCGGAACGATCCGTTCCGTATCGCCCGGAACGATCCGTTCCGTATCGCCCGGAACGATCCGTTCCGTAGCGCCCGGAACGATCCGTTCCGAAGCGCCCGGAACGATCCGTTCCGTAGCGCCTGGAACGATCCGTTCCGTAGCGCCCGGAACGATCCGTTCCGTAGCGCCCGGAACGATCCGTTCCGAAGCGCCCGGAACGATCCGTTCCGTAGCGCCCGGAACGATCCGTTCCGTAGCGCCCGGAACGATCCGTTCCGTAGCACCCGGAACGATCCGTTCCGTAGCGCAGGGAACGTTCCGTTCCGTAGTGCCCGGAACGATCCGTTCCGTAGCGCCGGGAACGTTCCGTTCCGTAGTGCCCGGAACACACGGAATAAATCGTTTTGGGATACTCAGAAAAACTCGTTCCGATACACTTGGATTGAACTGTTTAGCAACACTTGGAACAATAATACAAATAAACTTAGTTCACGACAGTCACCGTAGAAGACGCTCATACTCAATCACGTTTTTTAGCTTGTAAACTTTAGTTGAAAACATCACGCGCAATCCCCTTTCACTCTTATTACCGTGAACGTACCTGTCACACTCACTGATGGGCGATTTCATCATTGCAAGGGTATCATTTCCGTTTAACTTGGCCGCCATTTGAATTGTTTAGAAAGGACCAGCCCAAAAATGAAAATGCGTATTTTCCTGCTTTCCTTTCAATGAAAGGTTCCAACTATTACCAAACATGGGTGCTACGATGCCCACGCGTTCGTCCCAACATAATAAACCATTTTCGAACTCCCTATAAGTTTCTCCATCAATCAAAATTTTTTTAGTGGCCAATAATTCCTATTTCTGGTGATGAAAATTCAAAATCTATTTATTTTATGCTGATTTTACCTCCAAAACTTCATGTTATATTTTTCCAGTCAACTCTAAACAGGATAATGAAAACCAACGACGTGATCAGCAGCGGTTGGCTGCAGGACAGTATCACGACGCCACATGGACAGCACCAGGCCGCCAAGGGGACAGCACCAGGCCGCCACCTGAGAGCAACAGGCCGCCACAGGAACAGCAACAGGCCGCCACGGGAACAGCAACAGGCCGCAACGAGGACAGCACCAGGCCGCCACCGGAGAGCAACAGGCCGCCACAGGAACAGCAACAGGCCGCCACAGGAACAGCAACAGGCCGCCACGGGGACAGCACCAGGCCGCCACCGGAGAGCAACAGGCCGCCACAGGGACAGCAACAGGCCGCCACAGGGACAGCAACAGACCGCCACAGGGACAGCAACAGGCCGCCACAGGGACAGCACCAGGCCGCCACGGGGACAGCACCAGGCCGCCTCCGGAGAGCAACAGGCCGCCACAGAAGAGCAACAGGCCGCCACAGGGACAGCCCCAGGCCGCCAACGGAGAGCAACAGGCCGCCACAGGGACAGCACCAGGCCGCCACCGGAGAGCAACAGGCCGCCACAGGGACAGCACCAGGCCGCCACAGGGACAGCAACAGGCCGCCACAGGAACAGCAACAGGCCGCCACAGGGACAGCACCAGTCCGCCACGGGAGAGCACCAGGCCGACACAGGGTCAGCACCAGGCCACCATCGGAGAGCACCAGACCGCCACAGGGACAGCAACAGGCCGCCACAGGGACAGCAACAGGCCGCCACAGGGACAGCACCAGGCCGCCACAGGGACAGCACCAGGCCGCCACCGGAGAGCAACAGGCCGCCACAGGGACAGCGCCAGGCCGCCACCGGAGAGCAACAGGCCGCCACAGGGACAGCACCAGGCCGCCATCGGAGAGCACCAGGCCACCACAGGGACAGCACCAGGCCGCCACAGGGACAGCACCAGGCCGCCACCGGAGAGCAACAGGCCGCCACAGGGACAGCACCAGGCCGCCACCGGAGAGCAACAGGCCGCCCACAGGGACCGCACTAGGCCACCACAGGGACAGCACCAGGCCGCCACAGGGACAGCATCAGGCCGCCACAGGGACAGCACCAGGCCGCAACCGGAGAGCAGCAGGCCGCCACTGGGACAGAACCAGGCCGCCACAGGGACAGAACCAGGCCGCCACCGGAGAGCAGCAGGCCGCCACAGGGACAGCAGCAGGCCGCCACTGGAGAGCAACAGGCCACCACAGGGACAGCACCATGCCACCACAGGGACAGCACCAGGCAGCCACCAGAGAGCACCAGGCCGCCACAGGGACAGCACCAGGCCGCCACAGGGACAGCACCAGGCCGCCACCGGAGATCAACAGGCCGCCACAGGGAGAGCAATAGGCCGCCACAGGGACAGCAACAGGCCGCCACAGGGACAGCAACAGGCCGCCAACGGAAAGCAACAGGCCGCCACAGGGACAGAACCAGGCCGCCACAGGGACAGCACCAGGCTGCCACCGGAGAGCAACAGGCCGCCACAGGGACAGCAACAGGCCGCCACGGGGACAGCAACAGGCCGCCACAGGGACAGCACCAGGCCGCCACAGGGACAGCAACAGGCCGCCACAGGGACAGCAACAGGCCGCCACCGGAGAGCAGCAGGCCGCCACAGGGACAGCACCAGGCCGCCAACGGAGAGCAACAGGCCGCCACTGGGACAGCACCAGGCCGCCACCGGAGAGCAGCAGGCCGCCACAGGGACAGAACCAGGCCGCCACCGGAGAGCAGCAGGCCGCCACAGGGACAGCAGCAGGCCGCCACAGGGACAGCACCAGGCCGCCACCAGAGAGCATCAGGCCGCCACAGGGACAGCACCAGGCCGCCACAGGGACAGCACCAGGCCGCCACCGGAAAGCAACAGGCCGCCACAGGGAGAGCAACAGGCCGCCACAGGGACAGCAACAGGCCGCCACCGGGACAGCAACAGGCCGCCGCCGGAAAGCAACAGGCCGCCACAGGGACAGCAACAGGCCGCCACAGGGACAGCAACAGGCCGCCACAGGGACAGAACCAAGCCGCCACAGGGACAGCAACAGGCCGCCACAGGGACAGCAACAGGCCGCCACAGGGACAGCAACAGGCCGCCACAGGGACAGCAACAGGCCGCCACAGGGACAGCAACAGGCCGCCACAGGGACAGCAACAGGCCGCCACAGGGACAGAACCAGGCCGCCACAGGGACAGCACCAGGCCGCCACCGGAGAGCAGCAGGCCACCACAGGGACAGCACCAGGCCGCCACCGGAGAGCAACAGGCCGCCACATGGACAGCACCAGGCCGCCACCGGAGAGCAACAGGCCGCCACAGGGACAGCACCATGCCGCCACAGGGACAGCACCAGTCCGCCACCGGAGAGCACCAGGCCGCCACAGGGACAGCACCAGGCCACCATCGGAGAGCACCAGGCCGCCACAGGGACAGCAACAGGCCGCCACAGGGACAGCAACAGGCCGCCACAGGGACAGCACCAGGCCGCCACTGAAAAACAGCAGGCCGCCACAGGGACAGAACCAGGCCGCCACAAGGACAGCACCAGGCCGCCACCGGAGAGCAGCAGGCCGCCACAGGGACAGCAACAGGCCGCCACAGGGACAGCAACAGGCCGCCGCCGGAAAGCAACAGGCCGCCAGCAGGACAGCAACAGGCCGCCACAGGGACAGCAACAGGCCGCTACAGGGACAGCAACAGGCCGCCACAGGGACAGCACCAGGCCGCTACAGGGACAGCAACAGGCCGCCACAGGGACAGCACCAGGCCGCCACCGGAGAGCAACAGGCCGCCACAGGGACAGCACCAGGCCGCCACCGGAGAGCAGCAGGCCGCCACAGGGACAGCACCAGGCCGCCACCGGAGAGCAACAGGCCGCCACAGGGACAGCACCAGGCCGCCACCGGAGAGCAACAGGCCGCCACAGGGACAGCACCAGGCCACCACAGGGACAGCACCAGGCCGCCAGAGGGACAGCATCAGGCCGCCACAGGGACAGCACCAGGCCGCCATCGGAGAGCACCAGGCCGCCACAGGGACAGCACCAGGCCGTCACAGGGACAGCACCAGGCCGCCACCGGAGAGCAACAGGCCGCCACAGGGACAGCACCAGGCCGCCACCGGAGAGCAACAGGCCGCCACAGGGACCGCACCAGGCCACCACAGGGACAGCACCAGGCCGCCACAGGGACAGCATCAGGCCGCCACAGGGACAGCACCAGGCCGCCACCGGAGAGCAGCAGGCCGCCACAGGGACAGCAGCAGGCCGCCACAGAGACAGCACCAGGCCGCCACTGGAGAGCAACAGGCCGCCACAGGGACAGCACCAGGCCGCCACCGGTGAGCAACAGGCCGCCACAGGGACAGCACCAGGCCGCCACCGGAGAGCAACAGGCCGCCACAGGGACAGCACCATGCCACCACAGGGACAGCACCAGGCAGCTACCAGAGAGCACCAGGCCGCCACAGGGACAGCACCAGGCCGCCACAGGGACAGCACCAGGCCGCCACAGGGACAGCACCAGGCCGCCACCGGAGAGCAACAGGCCGCCACAGGGAGAGCAACAGGCCGCCACAGGGACAGCAACAGGCCGCCACAGGGACAGCACCAGGCCGCCACCGGAAAGCAACAGGCCGCCACAGGGACAGAACCAGGCCGCCACAGGGACAGCACCAGGCTGCCACCGGAGAGCAACAGGCCGCCACAGGGACAGCAACAGGCCGCCACAGGGACAGCAACAGGCCGCCACAGGGACAGCACCAGGCCGCCACAGGGACAGCTACAGGCCGCCACAGGGACAGCAACAGGCCGCTACAGGGACAGAACCAGGCCGCCACAGGGACAGCACCAGGCCGCCACCTGAGAGCAGCAGGCCGCCACAGGGACAGCACCAGGCCGCCAACGGAGAGCAACAGGCCGCCACAGGGACAGCACCAGGCCGCCACCGGAGAGCAGCAGGCCGACACAGGGACAGAACCAGGCCGCCACCGGAGAGCAGCAGGTCGCCACAGGGACAGCAGCAGGCCGCCACAGGGACAGCAGCAGGCCGCCACCGGAGAGCAGCAGGCCGCCTCAGGGACAGAACCAGGCCGCCACAGGGACAGCACCAGGCCGCCACCGGAGAGCAGCAGGCCGCCACAGGGACAGCACCAGGCGGCCACCGGAGAGCAACAGGCCGCCACAGGGACAGCACCATGCCGCCACAAGGACAGCACCAGGCCGCCACAGGGACAGCATCAGGCCGCCACAGGGACAGCACCAGGCCGCCACAGGGACAGCACCAGGCCGCCACCGGAGAGCAACAGCCCGCCACAGGGAGAACAGGCCGCCACAGGGACAGCAACAGGCCGCCACCGGAAAGCAACAGGCCGCCACAGGGACAGCACCATGCCGCCACAGGGACAGCACCAGGCAGCCACCAGAGAGCACCAGGCCGCCACAGGGACAGCACCAGGCCGCCACAGGGACAGCACCAGGCCGCCACCGGAGAGCAACAGGCCGCCACAGGGAGAGCAACAGGCCGCCACAGGGACAGCACCATGCCGCCACAAGGACAGCACCAGGCCGCCACAGGGACAGCATCAGGCCGCCACAGGGACAGCACCAGGCCGCCACAGGGACAGCACCAAGCCGCCACCGGAGAGCAACAGCCCGCCACAGGGAGAACAGGCCGCCACAGAGACAGCAACAGGCCGCCACCGGAAAGCAACAGGCCGCCACAGGGACAGCACCATGCGGCCACAGGGACAGCACCAGGCAGCCACCAGAGAGCACCAGGCCGCCACAGGGACAGCACCAGGCCGCCACAGGGACAGCACCAGGCCGCCACCGGAGAGCAACAGGCCGCCACAGGGAGAGCAACAGGCCGCCACAGGGACAGCAACAGGCCACCACAGGGACAGCAACAGGCCGCCGCCGGAAAGCAACAGGCCGCCACAGGGACAGTAACAGGCCACCACAGGGACAGCAACAGGCCGCCACAGGGAGAGCAACAGGCCACCACAGGGACAGCAACAGGCCGCCGCCGGAAAGCAACAGGCCGCCACAGGGACAGCAACAGGCCGCCACAGGGACAGCACCATGCCGCCACAGGGACAGCACCAGACCGCCACAGGGACGACCACATCAGGCCGCGGGACGACCACGTCAGGACGGCCACATCAGACAGCGGGATGACCACATCAGGCCGCGGGACGACCTCGTCAGGACGGCCACATCAGGGTGCGGGACGGCCACATCAGGCCGCGGGACGACCACGTCAGGACGACCACATCAGGCTGCGGGACGACCACATCAGGCCGCGGGACGACCACATCAGGCCGCGGGACGACCACGTCAGGCCGCGGGACGGCCACATCACGGCACAGCCACATCTGTACAGACAGTGCAGGCGTGAGGACATTCTGTCACGTTTCTATACCAGCGCTGAGACATGCAGCAGGATTTCAATCAGAATGACATTGCATCAAGCTATTTCTTAATATATATCATTCAATGTTTTGGAATATCATTAGAGTTTTATTTACATTGGAGAGAAGCATGCCATAATGCAGCATCTCAACTGATTTTTGAACTTCCACCACTACTATTTTTGAGTTCAAATATGCTCTCGATCGGTATAAAACAATGACACATTCCATCAGCAGAGAACTTTAATTGATTTTTCAACTATACTAAGATAATTGTAGTACATGAGTGTAGCACATCTCATTCACCTAAATAAGAAACATAACTGATTTTTCTAATACTGTTTAACAGCAAATTAAAGGCTTCTCATCGTGCATCAGAAATGAGTTACATTCATGGTTTTGAAAATGCCGGGAAATTTTTGCCGCCACGGAAAAAGGTTATTGCTACGCGCTAGGGGTTTAACAGAAGTACGGTTGCGAGTTCATGATGGCAAATTAAGCCTAACTGCGAATTCATTGAATTGATTTCGATAAAGAATAAGCTGGTTTTACTTCCGTAATAATGCAGAAACACACAAAATAAACACAATACAGAAAAAGTCATACAGGACAACAGAAACAATAGCAATTTAGAGAGATTTTGTGCGTTGTATAACAAAAAGATCGCGACATCTACTCAAGCTGCCGGAAAATGCAGCGTGTTCTTTACCAAATGACCGACGGGGTTGTGGGAACGTGCGAGCCGCCCTCGATCAATCCTAACAATGAAGTTATTACGCAATATATATGGAGGAAATAGTGTGCAATAATTTTTATATACAAAGGCATTAAATACAGAGGAGTAGATATTATACCCAGGATTTTCATTGTACCGGTTTTCCCGCTATTATTTCAAAAACGATTCATTATATTTCGTAGGCACTTCAATGACATTTTGGATCAAATTCAAGTGTCACGGCATTGATCTAAAGTTTTCAGTTGCTAGGCTTAGTATTGTGTACCGATTTAATCATAAAGCTTTATTTTAAATTACAAGTATTAAACAAATTAGGAGCTACTTTCTCAAGAGACAAACAATGGGTTCAAAGAAAGGCAATGACGCAGCACAAAAATATGAAGTCTACTCAACTTAATAATTCTACTTCATGAATTAGTCTAAATAAATCTTCATCATTCAATTTACATCCGAGAAATGAGTTCAAAGAGAAGGAATAATTATTATTCATACATGCCAATAAAACTTTCACTTCAGACAGGCAGGAGCGACGTCTGCTCTTACACACACGGCACCGCAGGGCGGTAGACGAGCTTAATAAACCACATCTTAATTGAAGTCTTCAACGACCAGGATATACACATCTTCATTCCTCTTACTGCTTACTAAAGCCACCAATATTCGTGCCTGTATCACCACTGACTTTAAAAATAATTTATACAAATTGAAATTGCCCCGGCACACGTGTTAAATGTACGCAGCGCCAAAATAACACCATCTCATTAGACTAAATTAACCATTCTCTGTTCAAAATTTTTCCTTTTTCAAAAAATTCCGCCAGTAACGCTTTTCTTCAGATACGATAGAAAATTATGAAAATCTGCCTGTAACTTATAGAAAATACACATTGTATGTAGAACTGTTTCTGCCCTACCTATCTTTAGTAAAGCATTTCAGAAACACATGAAAATTATAGTCCGATTTCGAACGGAATTCATTTATGTTAACTGCAATGACTTCCGAACAAACAAATTAACAATGCAGGCTGCTTTAAAATCATCTGTAGCACATGTACAAAAGCCTCGATAACGGAAGCCGAGTTTTTCAGTACTTCTCGACTTTGAAAAAACATTAAATTGAGTAAGTAATACAAAATCACTCTAGAAACTCCACTGTGAAGGCAATGGAGGGACTTCTCCAACTTGATTTACGCTCGCCATAGCCGTGTGTCTATAGTCCCTGCCCGCCGTGCGGGAAACCCGGGTTCGACTACCGGCGCTGGATGGCGATTTTCTCTGTTGGGTATAGGAGAAAAATTCCAAGCACAATACCCCACTCTACCCAGGTGTCTAAAATGGGTACCGGTCTTGACCGGGGGAAAGCGTCATAGCGTCCTGGCGTTAGATATAAGGCATTTGAAAATCCAATGCACAAGGTGATGTGTACCAGGCTTGAAATTGGAAATAAAGCATCCGTAGATGCCTTCATGATTATTCTTTGATAATTTTCATCACATAAACGAGATTTTTTGTGTCACACGACCTTTGAAGGCTAAAAAATTCATTTTGCTGAACCTATATTCTAATTCCGACTTAGACTTTTAATAAATCTACAACACTTGTAGGTCAGACTTGTAACGTAAAAAAAATTCGTTTGCAGTGGACTGACTGACGCCCGGCTATCCTCGCAGCATCAAAACATTGCTGCGCAACAGTGCCGGCGACCACTCAACGACGAGGAAGGGAGCGACGCAACACGTGAGCGGTACAGTCGCCGGTCAAATAAGCCTTCTAATCTCTTTCAAAATCTGCGAAGGGGTTTCACGTAAACTGCGCGTATTCTTCAATAGTGTCGCATTAAAAACGTCGATCACTCTGACAGTGATAAGAAAAGAGCAGCCGAGTAATATGTTATGACAACATTTACATATCGAAACAACTTCATTGCGTACATCACGACTGTGGCGTACGTAAACAAATCGTGGATGAATGGCTCCGTCAGTTACGCAAAGCGATGATGCTCAACTCAAGCAAGCTATTAAGTGACGCAACAGCCAATATTACTTTGACAAACAACGTTACTGATTCATTCAGAGCATTTTCATGTAGTAGTTTCGAAGGTGATGAGTAGACCGATTAGCGTCGAAGCAACATGCGTTTTCTGAAACAGTTAACTTTGTAAACATAAAAACTTTTGATTCTTGGTTTAATTTTTGTTGAGTTTTAATTAATCAAATTCATCGCTGAACTTGGAAAAAATTTCAATTTTTTTCTTTTCTCATGAGTACAATTTATGTTGAAGCATCTTTACTATTACTCAGATCAATCATTTAAAGTGAAAAATCCTACCACAACAGCGAAATACGCACGCATTTCTTTCATTACTCTTGATTTCAGCATTCAAATTAGTACTATCTGAGATCGAATCATTTTTTCCTTAGAACTTATTTAGTCTTATCGGAATAAATATTTAAAATACATTTAACCTTCCTTTTCAAGAGTATCAAACTGAAATTTCACAACTCTTTATCAAGTCAATGAATTTAATTTTCTGTACTTAAAGATGCTTCCAGCCACCGGAACGATTTTGTCGAATCTAAATATTATTTTTGGTATTATTTCGAAGCAGATGAAGTAAGTATGTAGACCAATAGTGTACCAAAAATTTCATAACATAAAATGATACTCTCTAGTGTTCTGCATAATTAAGATAAGTGAAAACCACATAAGCATCGTTATTCATGTATTACACAGTTTACACTAGATATTCAATAATGATTGCAACCTGCCCATAACGTGAGTTCAGATGGATCAAGTTCCTGAGTTTGTACAATTAATCAACATAGTTCGTTAAGAATGAAAGGTAATTCAACAAATCACAGATGAAGCAAATTACGGAATTTTCAAAATATTTGGAAATACTCATGGTCACCGAAAATGCGAGAGAAGGTCGTGTTAATAATACTTAATTGAAGAAAGTTAAGTTTCAAATACCGTTTGAGTCTTAGTATCATTTTAATTATCAACAGGAGAAATATTGAAAATACTATTTGTATTCCACTTTAGGCTTGAGTACATCGTTCAAAAAATGATCTACTATCACAACATGTAACGACCATCAAATTAAATGAATGTAATAATTGTTAATAGTTTTTGGATTTCTCACAGAAATTCAAGCCTTAATTACTTTACACTCAATGATCATATTAAAAGTATAATTTTAGATAGGCATCGCGAATAAAATTATACCGGTGTCAGTATCGGCAAAAATTTTACCTTCAACATAATCCTAATTCTTCCCGCGACATAGCCTGAATAAATCAATGCCCAAGTTAAATGATCTACATTGAATAAAGCCTTTCAAGGAATAATACGGCAATTGCATTATCTTCATCCATTAATCGAAAGGACACTCGCTCTGGTTTAACAACTTCATTTCACTAGTTTCGATGGTTCTCACATACTTAGTTGATGAGCCGTTGATCCCAACTGCTGAAAATATCCCACGTATTTTTGGAAACAAACAAACATCGGCATCTTTGGGATGCTTTATTTCCAATCAAGCCTTATACATATGATCAGCATTGGTTTTTCAAATGTCTTATAACCAACACTATATATAGGACACCATGACGGTTCCCCCCGTAAAGCCGGTACCCATTTCCGACACCTGGGTTGAGTGGGGTATTGTGCTTGAGCTTTCCCTTTTACCCAACGGGGAAAATCGCTGCGCCAGCTCCGGGATACGAACCCTCGTCTCCAACATACAAGGCCGATCCCTTAACCACTGTGCCACGGCGAGCACAGGCAAGACTAAGCAGGAAGCAGGACTAACTACAACGGGCGAATGAGTGACAAACATACGTGAGCGACGAATTCATTAACAAATTCATTAGAGTCACTCAATACGCACATGGATTACAATGCCCTAAAGTAAACAATAGAAGATAGCGTAAAAAAACCTTTGACTCACGATTTCAGCTGAGCGGGCGCACTTGAAATGAAGCAGGACGCAGAACAAACGTTTCGCTATGCACACTCACCGATGATTAGAGACTGTCTGACAGTCTGAGAGACTGAGTCACTCTGTAGCAGCAGCCGAGGTGGCCGAGCTTTCAGCCTGTAAGGCCTTGCTGCAACTCTGAGCTCATGCGGAGTCATTTGAGAGAGACACTCAGTGTCAGAAGTCACTAACTTTGAGCAGACTCAGCAGTAAGTGGTTGCGAGAGTACACCATACTGCAGGGTTGCCAGATCAATCAGTCAGCTTATGGCCACTTTTTTCGAGAAACGATGGGCATAATGGTCACAACAAAATATATAGGCATATTTTCATAAAAAATCACAATACTAATAAACTTTTTGCACACTTCGACAATATTGCGACGAGAGCACCTCTTCGAGATATTGCAGGTCTTCTGTTTCTTGAGTCGTAAGATTTTTTTTAAATGGCCAAGTGAATTTTCATGGCCACGGGGTTCAAAAAATGGCAAATTTTGTGTAAATTGGCCATGGAATGGCCAATCTGGCAACCTTGTAAAATAATAATAGCACGTACGTAGAAGGGCAAGGGATACCGTGCTGCGAAGATTCTTTGACTTCTAAGTTTTGTCTTCGGCTGTCCACGGGCGAGGGAGAAGCTTGGCTTGTGTTATTGTTCGAAGTTCAAACATAGCAACCTATGCCCTTCTGCTTGGTATACTCATTCGGTTATTTAGATGCGCATCATCTGATGCTGTTTTGGTAGGGCTTGCACAGCAGTAAAAAGAACTCTTTCTTAAATGATGTGTGTGGAATAAAATGAAGTATTGAAGACTGAGTTTGAAGTTGCCGTACGCGCAATAATTGGGTGAAATGAAGTGTGTGAGCGGTTTTTTACAATAATTAACGACCACCTGCATGTGCTGAGTTGAAAAGCTAGGTCAATAGCCCCTCAAAACGGCTTTTAAATTAGATCATTAATTTAAAAAAAATGTCTGACTTTTTATGCTGCCACTGCCTTCTCTTTGGTATTCGAGATTGAAGTTGTAGAGGAGAGCATAATACTTGACATGTATGCTGACTTGAGTTTGGGATGCCGTTATTTTGTAACGTACTCTGATTTGTTAAGAGGATAATTCTCATTGCTTTCTGTTCAAGTTTACATTTTGGTTATCAAAACGTTTCCTATTGCACCTACATTAACCGAATTTTGCAGCCTCATTGTTTCAACGAGAGACACCTATTAAACAACTAATGAAAACTGATTATGCTGCTGTTATTTTTGTAATTTTGCAAAAAAATCCTTAGAAAGTACTTGGTAGAGATACGTGATATAATGATAGTCATTCAAGACATCAAATTTAACTATACATTGTATTAAACGGGTGTGTTGAAGGTAGCTCCATTTTTGGAATGACATTTTCGTTTCTGTCTGCATTTTTGTGGAAAAATGAAAACTCACATTCTCTTCCATAACTTTCCATAGAACTCAAGTTCATTAAAAAATCTTTAACCCCGAAACTGATTTCTGTAAAATATAAAATCCCACTTCTATTTGCGCTTAAATCGTCATCCTACTCTGCAATCTGAGCCCAAACAATCGTCCCAGGTACGAGGAAAATCATTTTAATGAAAACAGGGAGAATCCTCAAAACTGAGTGCTTGCCTGCTCGCCATTGAGAATTGCGCACTTCCACTCTGTCTCATATGGACTGAGCGAAGTGATATGGAGTAAGAAATTAATTTCAGTTGAAATGAAGTTAAAAATATAATTTACCAGAGTTATTGCTCTCTTTTCAAACATATAACATATTCTTCTACGAAGATTCAAGTCGCAAAGTATTCAACAGCGGGAGCGTGTATATCAACGTGAGCGTTTTGATCAGTCTAGCTGATTAGCTGCTTAGGTACAAAAGTGAAATAGAATTGAGGCCGGGGAATGCATGAAAGAGTATTTCGCCAGCTGTTTATCAGGCTTACAAGCTTTCGAAACATAAATGATTTCTGAAAATTTTTCGTTCATAGATAAGGGACCTTTTCTTCAGTGATGTCTTTATTTTGCATTGTCAGTTTTGAACATCCTTAAAATCCCTTTGCCTTGTTGTTAAAAGGAAATATAAAACATGCGCATGTACGTGATTTGTTGTATTTACTTAAGAATTAAATGTTAAATGGTTAACCAATGATTTCCAGAGTAATCCTTCAATTTTTGCGAATGGAGTGAAAAAATTTTACTGTTATTTCTGTTCCTTGTTTACTTTTCAAATGTTAAATAATTTTTCCACGTAAATAATTACCTCAATACTTTCGTCTTCTAAGCAACATGTTGTACTTGTAGATAGCTGCTGAATATTGTTGCCTTTCTTAGTTTCATTTGTATATTTTTTTTCTTATTAAAAAATCAAATTTCGTTCGTTTCATTTTTACTCAAAGTTTAGCTAACGCTCTCTGAGACGCTAATTCATCCATGCATTAAATCTAAGCTGTACGGTTGAATGCATGGTTTCGAATGTGTTTAGTCTTCGAGAAGGTCCTATTCAATTTTCAATGTTTCATCAACGGCATCTACCGTGAGCATATTTTTATATTGCAATTTATCAGGATTGTCCACCTCGTATAGTTTGTCTATTATTATGCCTCGTATGGCTCATCTACTTGTACACCTCGGATGGTTTGTCAATTAGTACTCCTTGTATGGAACATTTGTTTTAGGATGCCCTATATTTAAGAAACTTTTAAAAGCCAATATGTTGGCATGTATCTCATGTGACAACTTGGAAATAAACATTTTTTATTTTCTTTTTTCTTTTTCTTTTGTCTGAAAATTTAACAGAGGTTAGTAGCAGCTTCCCACCTTCACGTACGCAAGCAAGGTTACAAAAGGCATTCAAGTTTAGCTCTATAGAGCAGTATCCTAGCAATCTAGACTCACAAGAAGCCGTCCACTTCAATGTTAGCTCCCTGTCAACGAGCATGAATTTCGGGCAGATGTACATTAGCACACATGAGTCACAGGTTACTACCTGCAACGAGCTGTCAAACAACCACGTGACTATACTCAGCAAATGGCCATTGCCCAGGTCAACACTCTATAGTATGTAGATGTCAGGTAAACGACAGTCACGGGCGATTCATTCAACACACCTTGCTCCTGTCATCTTGATAACGACTTACATCTCTTGGGAAGGCATATTATTGGCAAACAATTTCATTTTCCTTACAGTATCCGTTCACGTCTCATGCCAAACTCTGTCGTACATTGGTTAGGTCTTTGGTTCAGAAAATGTTTACGGTGGTGCGAACTGGAAGCATGTCAGAGAGTTCGTAACCGAACACAAAACAACGTAACTGCTGCAAAGTAGTGTATTCTGGAAATATTCCGAGGAAATATTCAAAATTTCATCTCTCTACTCAAATTTTGCTGCACAAGTTCCTCCGCATCAGGCATGAATGCATAAAGATTCGCTGTTCCATGTTTTTAGTGTTTCTGGGAGCTTTACAGCTTCCGGGTTACTTCCGGGCACTACGGAACGGAACATTCCGGGCACTACGGAACGGAACGTTCCGGGCACTACGGAACGGAACGTTCCGGGCACTACGAAACTATAATAGGCTCCCGGGAAATAATGTTTGCGTGATGTTTATAGAGCTCAATTATTTTAGCGTTTCATTATTGTTTACTGGGTCAAACTGTTTCCGGATGTTCCATCATCACTTACGATAACTCGAAGCTAGGTTTGTAAGAGTTGTTCCGGGCGCTACGAAACGGAACGTTCCGGGCGCTACGGAACGGAACGTTCCGGGCGCTACGGAACGGAGCGTTCCGGGCACTACGGAACGGAACGTTCCGGGCACTACGGAACGGAACATTCCGGGCACTACGGGCACTAAGGAGCTATATTAGGCTCCTGAGAAGAAATGCTTGTGTGGTGTTTATAGAGATCAATTATTGTAGGGTGTCATCAAAGTTTGCTGGGTCAAACTGTTTCCGCGTGTTCCATCATCACCTACCACAATTCGAAGCTAGGTTTGTGAGAGTTCCGTAACCGTTCCGGGCGTTCCGGATTTTAGGGCTATTAATATCAGTTCCACGGAACGTTCCGTCCCGGACGTTCCGGATTTTAGGACTAGTAAAATCAGTTCAACGGAACGTTCCGTTCCGGGCGTTCCATCGTTCCGTACTTTAGGGATAGCCCATGAGCTGCATATTGCAGACGAAATCACTTGTGAAGAGATTGTAAGTTTTTTTTGAGAAAGTGAAAAATGGAAAGGAATGTGGCCCGATAAGATCCCATATGAGTTTTATAAATTCGGAGGAGAGAGTGTGGTTAGTGTGTTGAAATGTTTATTTGATGAGATATGGAAGATTGAGAGTACCGGATGACTGGATCAAGTGTATTAAGCTCATTTTACACCTGCGGTGTGGAGCGACGGTGTGGAGCGGCGGTAACCTTGCTATAGCTCCTCCCACCAGAGGATTGAGCGTCAGTGCACGCCGGGTTGCTTTTACACTGCCGCTCAACACGACGCTCCTTCCCCAGAGGCAGCAATCGTCAGTATTAATTTTGCAATACTGACGGAATACTTGGCTGAACAATTTGCAGAATATTTACAAAATAATTTGCAGAAGTAAAAAGCAAATATTCTAAAAACTTTAATACTGCCCAATTACCTTCAAAAAACACTGAAAATGGAAAGAAAAAATAAATACCAATTGATATTTTCTAGGTGCATTTTTTTCTTTAATTTGAATAGTCTTCTAATGACACCTTCCGAATGTTTTCCGTGTATTTGAAGTAATTTTCTTGAGAACCATGTACGTTGTGCAATTTAATTACACTGTAATTAATTTTACGTTTACATATGCAGTGTATATTTCTTTGATTTTTGGAATAGTGGGAGCTGTTTCCTATCTTGGCTTCTCAGTGTCTGAATTTTCATCTTAACCATTGCAATATTTAGTGTAGGGCAGTTGCGCCGCAACAATTTTCGGAAAGTTGCGAATATGTTGCGATCGCAACATTTTTCGACGTGTCAGGCCGCAACTCGCAACTGCAACATCACGATGGTAATTTAATTTTTTAAAAACCTTCAACCGAATTTTATACGCGTTTCATGCTCGCTTAACACTAAACCGTACAGGGTACAACCCATTGGGCAAATGTTTATTCTTTGCATTAGGCGATACAGTGATACACATACACTTTGCTTACAGTATATAAGTATATATAATGTAACTCATTATATAACATATTTTATTAAGAATGATGTGAGTTGATTGGCTGAAACAGCCAGTAATCTACAGAGCTAGCTGATTTTCTCAGAGCTATGTTTTCTTCAAGTGAATTTGTCGTTTCGTCCATCGAATTTAATACGCCAATACCATCGAGCGCTGCGGTCGAACGACTGTAGGTACAGAAATTTAGAGACCACGATGTGCTCGGCTTTCAGACTAACATTTGAAATGTTAACATTTTTCAAAAGCAACGTTGATTGTCATTACAGTGCATTAACATTGACACATTGAGATCATGAGCCAATATTAAATTGTAACAAAGGAACAACCAAAAGCAGTAGAATTTCATATATTAACGGAGCTTATGCATGGTTTTTATTTTTGCGTCATTTAGGCTGTACAAATGTTCTGCGCTTTTCTTTTTTCTATTTTGCAATATATATGGCACTCCTATGAAAATATAGCTACTAGCTAGGTGCCTTTTCAGTATTATTGTTAGAAAATGAAATTCATTCAATTGTTCATGCTATATTTACAAATGAAACGTTTCTGCCTGTATCTTGATATTTCATTTAATTCTAGTCCACACATTTACTCTATCTATTAATTTTCTTAGCAAAACAGTGCACTATTTTGAATATCTTAATATTATTTTATGCATAGCAATATATACATAAAATAAATTGAACAGTACTTTATTAAAATTATATTTAATAAATGAAATGTTGCGGTTGCGATCGCAATTTTTTTCAAGTTTCTGTTGCGGTTGCGTTCCACCTTCTTTCGTGTTGTTGCGGTTGCGGTTGCGCCGCAACATTTTAAAAGTTGCGTGCCCAACACTGGCAATATTATAATTTGGGAAGTGATATGCTATACTTTTAAAAATAATCTCTCTAGACAATCTGTTTATATACTCTGCGAGCTTAACTTTCCATAAACACGGAAATTCTTTACATTTTACGATTGGAGTTTTAATTTCTTCCTTGCTCCATAATATGTAAGCCATGACTACACATGCTCTTAATGGTCTCAAGAGCATCTGAACGTTGTTGACTGGCAGTGCACACCGCCAATATTTAGCCTGCTGAATGTTGCCGCTCCTTACCGTGAGCGTTGCAATAAGGGTCATTTTGCTCTGCTGTGGGCGGAGCTTATTTGGCTGGCGGGATGGAGCGACGGTGTGGAGCGCGAAGACACCGTCAGTGTATAAGGGCCTTAATGTAGTCTATTGCAGAAGGGTGGACATAGGAGTATAAAAGAACTTAAAAATTACAGACCAATTGCCCTGACTGACACTATGTAAGATTTTTGTTGTATTTTGAATGAAAGAAGAATGAAACATTTTGTTGAAGAATTAGGACTTCTTGGAGGAGAACAAAATATGGTAAATGTTGAGGACTTGACCATAATTGATTTTCGAGTTTTCGATGCCTAAATAATAATGAGATCAAAATAAATAAGTTTTCTTCAATGCACTTCCCGTCAGAAATGAGTATTTCACAAGTTATAGCGGTAAATGAGTTACCGGAACTCCATTGTTTCAGGCGGGAAAAAATAAACCGTGCGGTCCGACGTGAAAGTAAACAAGTGTTCCCGTGCGCCAACCAAGCCGACTTCGCCATAACTCCAATGTTTGATGCGGGAAAAAATAAAGAAGAGAAGCAAACCCCCTATTACAAACGTAAAGAGGTTGGGCCGTGAGGGGTAGCAACAGTTCTTTTAGTGAAAATTATAAAGAAAGGTTGTAACCGACCCATTACGTCGAATGATCGAGTCTGTCCAAGCCCGCCAAAAAGAAGGGGAAAACCCCAAAATGACACCGACACCATGAAAATGACAAGAGACCGTGCTCTTTCAGAAACGCAAGTGCTTCACAATTTTTTTCTATGAATTCGCCTATTGTGCTGAAGTAATCAGATTCACACGAAACACATGTAGCCATGACTGTTGCTCCGACGTAACTGGCAATGAAATAACCGCTGGTCCGTAGCTTCAACCCCGGTATGTCGTGGGTTCGACGTATCTGAGAACATTCTAATTAAGTCGTTCGGATCGAGAATATAATTCGTCATCTCATTATCTATGTTAATGCATACTAAAATTTCACTTTATTTATAATTTTCAATAAAAGAACTGTGGCTACCTCTCACGATCCAAACTCTTTACGTTTGTAATAAAGTGTTTACTTCTGCTTCAACGTAACTGGCAGCCTTGAGATGACCGCAAGTCCGTCCGTGACTTCAACCCCGGTATAGTGTGGGTTCGACGTATCTGGGAACATTCGAATTCACTCTTTCGCGTCAAAAATATAACTCGTCATCTCATTAACTATGTTTATACATAGTAGAATTTAAATTGATTTATAATTTTCACTAAAAGAACTGTGGCTACCCCTCTCGACCCAACCTCTTTGCGTTTGTAATAGGGTGATGCTTCCCTTATTTATTTATTCCCGCCTTAAACACTGGAGTTCCGTTAACTCATTTACCGCTATAACTTTTAAAATACTCGTTTCCGACGGAAAGTGCATTGAAGAAAACTTGTTTCTTTTGATCTGATTAACATTATTTAGGCATCGAAAATGCGAAAATCAATTATGGTCAAGTCCTCAACATTTACCCAAAATGTTTTTTGGTAAGATAGACATGGGGACAAATTCGGGGTGTAATTTAAGAAATGAAGGACGAATTTAAAAAAGGTTCAATTTTTTTTTACCATACGTGAAAATAGTTCCCATTTTCCGAATATCCGTTCAGTTTTGAAAATCTTTAAGATCTGTTCATGAAGAATAGTTCATTTGATTAAAACCCCTAGAAGGTATTGAAATATTGATAGTTATGGTAATGTCATTGGACAATTTATAAGGCCACCTAATAGTAAATGATGGGAAACATCTGAAAATTTCAATTATTGAATTCAGGGTAAATGTTGAGGATTAACTGGGAATCAATTTTCCTCTTTTCAAACCTTAATCATGGTTAATTAGATCAAAATAAACAAGTTTTCTTCCATGCATTTTCTGTCGTAATTGAGTATTTTAGGAATTATAGCGGTAGGTGTAGTTTCGTCTATGATGACAAATGCGCTTGAATAAACAGCTACTCATTGATTTTGGAATTTTTGTTGCTGGTATTCTGGTAATGACATCAAAATAAAGATAAATCTGAAGGATATGACAGTTATCGATTTTCCAATTTTTGATGCCTAAACCTAATAAATTGAATCAAAATAAACAAGTTTTCTTCCATGCACTTTCTGTCTGATATTATTTTACGAGTTATAGCGGTAGGATTAGTTTCATCTCTCATGACGAATGCGCTCAAATAAACAGCTACTCATCGATTTTTGAATTTTTGTTGCCTCAATCATGGTGATAACATCGAAATAAACAACTTTTCTTCTATATGTGGGGTCCTCACCTGGACCCGTTGGTTTCTCAGGTTCGCCAGAGTCCGTATTGTGATAGTCTAACCAGTAGGTCAGTGAAACTCACGGTGAACGTTAGTCTGTATTCAAAACCGTGTACAATATGAAGGTGCACAAGAGAGGGCACGGGTACGCTGATTGCGTAGCTAAGCGGAGCAAGGTCATCGGCTTGACCCAACTCTAGAACTGAACTCCCTCGACAGTGCGGGAGCTTATATGTATGCTGACCTTGAAACAGGATGCACGAGGACAAGATAAGATAGTCGTAACTCTACAATGCTCCCCCCTTACCAGGAAAGTGTCCGCACTTTCCAGGACAAAAGTCATTACTGGCACATGCCAAAACCAATAAACTATTACTGAATAGAAGAGACTAACCTCTAACGTCCATTTTTATCTAACGCAATCGAAGCATAAGCATTTACTTCCACGGACCAAACAAAAGAATATACGGAGATCTCATGGAATTCATATGCGTCAACGCAGAACAATTGAAACAATTAAACCGAGTAAAACTCTAAACACAACTGAGACTAACGCAAAATGATTACATACTGATAATATAATGATTATATAATAATAATAAGAATACTATCAACTCAAATAATACTACCAAGCGCGGTTAAGCGAATACTCAATGGAGAACGTTCCTAGTCGCCTTGGAAACTCCATGAATACATCTTCCGTCCAAGAACCGTCTCCAGCAGCAAGCGACCATGTGGAAGGAACACACATGTGGTTAATATAGGTTAATATAGGTTTCCCAAATGGCATTCGCATGGCATTCACCAAACATCAAACTGGTAAGGGACATATGATACCCCAAGTTGGGTAAATGTGAATGAATGTAACTCTACTATGAGTGACGGACTCAGTGTGAATCCATTCTCTGCGCAACCAAGAAACAATCAAGGATCAAAAGATTAAATGGCGTCACAATGAAGGGTCAAAGGATTAAAAGTTGTAATATGAATGAAATACCGTGTTGGGCGGTAGATCGATGTCAACCCTAAACAGTAAGACTGGGGGAATGAGGAGGAGTATCAGTCCGGTTGAACGTGAACTGACGACGTTCCGGCTTAACTGGAGGAGGTGTAGTACAAATGAGAGGAGCACACGAGCCAGAACTGCTCGATGGGTCTGAAGGACCATGTTCAGGAATCAAAGGCATAATTTGCCTTCCCCTTTTGTACACTAGATCTCTGGACAAATCTATACCTGGAGGAAAAGGTGGAGCCTCAGTAGGAGGTTTCATGGGAAGGTACCCAGGACCATTGTCCGGCATCGATTCATAAGTATTTACGGGGTATGCCCGATCTACGCGGAGCTTCTCAACTTCCCCAGCTAATTCCTTGATCCGCTGCTCCAACTGCGTTTGCATTCCCGTCTGCGTACGGTTATCATCTTGCAAAGTACGAAGACCAATTTCGATACACGAAGATTGGTGAGCAGTCCTAACCTTATGAACTCTGCGTTTGAACACAAACCAGTACCCCAGTATTCCTGCACCAAATATAATCAAGAGCAAGAGGCCGTAGGTGGTAACATCGTTATCCATGCTTCGCGGACTATCATCAACCCATTTTCGGGTGTAAAAGCTGTTTAAAGATGCATTGAGCTGTAGGAGCTCCCCTCGGGTGTCAGACAACACCCGGTGAGACGGCACTTCGACCGTTAGGTCGTTCATAGGTATTAACACTACGGGCCTCTCAGTGACATTTAAACTCAATTGGTTCTGCGTAATGTATTGATGTTCCTGCGTTTGAGCAGAACATGGAGCCTCAATCTTCAAAAACCCTTTTAATGAGGACACCCGATTTCCTGTGGGACAAATGGTGGTGAGATAAGTGGCCCTAAAAAACCATACATACCACACGTTTCGTACATACAGGGCATAAGGCCGAGTAGTATCAGTAAACCGCTCATAGACACAATCCCCGCTGGTTACATTCTGTTGTAGTATGCTAAGAACACAGTCAGTCGACGTGAGAACCTGCAGAGGCCGAATGACCTCGCATAACGTCATACTTTCCAGTACAACACATTCAT
Source organism: Morinoia aosen (assembly GCA_030386875.1). NCBI lineage: Eukaryota > Metazoa > Arthropoda > Malacostraca > Amphipoda > Talitridae > Morinoia > Morinoia aosen. The sequence continues at coordinate 720,752 of CM059576.1, forward strand.
CCAAGTTATTGAGCGTCATCAGATGTGTTTGGGAATACGCTAGTAATGACGGGACCCCACTAATCATTACATAACCACCATCCCCCGTCGGCATGGGCGTAGTATGTATCCTTATCAAGTGAAAGTAATTCTCTGGAGCCACGCACGGAAGTTGGATTACATAATAGTCAGGCATCCGGGTGGGCCAGGCTTTCGCTACTCTGAGCGCCCGGTCATAATTTTCACGAATCTCCCTCGGTGTATATGGGTACACACAACCTAGGGTACGTTCCATTTCCCTAACATATCCTATATATGTCTCTTGCACAATTACCGGGGGTACTCGTCCACTATTCAATGTAGCCCTCTCTGCTATGCTTTCGCCAAGCAGTTCTGTTAAGTACACTACACAAGTCTCTAATTCTGCTAAGATTGTGGTATATGTATGATACTCTGTCAGCCCATGAACTGCCTCATTCGACTGTTCTAGGTCAGTCAGGATACTCCCCAAGGTAGCGACCGTATGGTTCACCAGCTCTATGATCTGCCCCTGGTTGGATCTGAGCAGATCGACCTCATGCGACACATACGCGGTCTTATTTTCGAGGTTCTTAATGTCCCCCTCTGTCGCGGTTCCGAAAAATGTTTTTAGGAGATCGCCACCCAAGTTGAGTAGGCCGCGTCTTTTACGCGACTTGCTATAATCTGAGGCACTTAGACTAGTTAGCCTACGGAAGGTCAGTGTCGGGTTTTCAAGGATCCCGGTCTTATTGTTACATTCATTTCCCTCACAAGTCACCTCACTAGGAGCCGACGAGTTCTGGAATAACTCGAATATCTGGCGCCTCCACTGCAATTCTAGTCGTTTTACATCTGTCGGCGGCACCACCTTTGTTAATAAGCGTCCCATAATAAAACATATCCTGACCACTTGCTCCTTAACCACCCGGACCTGAACCACGCCTAGGTTGGTCTTAACTATCTCTCGGATACGCAATATTATCGATTCAAACTGTGTCCCCAAGGCGCTCAAGTTAGCCTTGACAAACTCCCTTAGAGTTAATTTGAGCTTAAGCAAAAGATGTCCTCTTACCGGTCTGAGATCCGGGTAGGGTTCCACCACCACGCCAACGTGCGCTGTGGCTTCACCGCCCAACTGCGGGGTGGCTGGTTTTGCTTCCGCCTGTGCCAGGACCACTATCCCCAGCAGCAGCCAGAGGCCCAGACGCGACACTCTGCAAGGCGTCGATCCGTTAGCTTCCATACATAATACATAATACATAATAGATTACATAAACAACACACGAAAGGAATCCCCGCGTTCTCAACTATTGTTGAATTACTCAATTAAGGAATTTAGTCAATTAATCATCTCTCCAATTAAGCCCATGGTAATATACTGGTGTGTTATGAAGGTAGTCTATCAAATAATACAATGTTTGTATTCCAGCCGTACTTGAACAATGAACAAGGATTTATATTTTAATGTCAATTATTTTAATGTCAATTCTTTATCAGAACTTGAAGATCTGACGCATCCATCTCATCCCCCCTCAAAAGGAGATTGGTCCACCAATACCACAACCGAACGCTAGATCATCCTAACCGAACAACAAACAAAAAAAAAATAAAACGTTCGAGAACTCTCAACAACCAAAAGGACAGTACTCAACAAACAAGCAAAATAGTAAATAAACGCCAAGTAACACCAGACCGAGAGCGCATGCTATCATCGACCGGAAATGCCAAGTACTCAAGCGTTGCTAGGCTTCGAGCATTGCACTGTACTGCAACACTGCACTGGACTTTACACAATAAACAATTATTGAACAATATTGGTACTGAAAACAATACATAACAATAACAATATTGGTACGGGAAAGTATAATTAATCCATAACACATCTTCAACTAAAACCGAAAATCCTAAAACATAGTAATCGATAATGTGTTCAAAGACAATTATGTTACTGACGTGACCTGCCGAAATTTCTTTAAGGTATGAGCGAACAAAATAATACAAAAGATCATTTTCTAAGAAGTAATGAGAGAGGTTTTTCGGACGGTTTCTCACCGATCTTACATCTGTATCGGGGTCGAGAAGCCTTCTAATTCGTGTGAATTCCTCACAGTGTTTTTGTTCGGCAAGAAGTTCTTCCCTTGTTTTCCAGGGGAGGGTTCCCCATTTTAACATCTCTGGAACATTCTCTAGCGTGAAGATACGATCTTCAAAATCTTCCTCGATGTTAGTTAACGTTTCCGTATCCGCAATATTAAACGGAGTGCGGCTGAGCGTATCCGCAATGACATTTAATTTACCTGGAATATAACGTAAGGTTATCGAATATTCTTGAGCCTGTATTGACCATCTACTGAGGGTTGGGTCTGCGGGAAGTGTTCGATGGAACATCGAAACGAGCGGCCTATGATCGGTTAGCACTGTCACCTCGTATCCTAATATGATCAGGCGATACTTCTTTAATGCGTAAATCACGGCTAAAGCTTCGCGTTTTGTCGTACTATATCGTCGTTCGGTAGGCGTTAATGATTTTGACGCGTACCCTACCGGTTTTAGGAAATTCTCTTCGTCAGGCTGTACCAACGCGGCGCCTACTGCGTAGCCACTCGCGTCTGTGACTATAAAGAACGGTTTCTTGTAATCCGGAAATTGTAGAATGGGTTCCTGCAAAAGCTTATCTTTGAGCGTTTGGAATGCGGTCTCCTGAGCATCTTCCCATTTAAATGGTTCTGATTCTTTGAGCAAATCCGAAAGTGGTGTGGCTATTTTCGCGAAATTCATTATGAATCTCCTATAGTATGAAACAAAACCGAGAAAACGTTTCAAATCTGTCCTGTTCTGAGGTCTCGGATAATTCTTAATTAAAGGAGCCTTTTCTTTGAGGATCGTCACTCCCTTACTAGAGAGTGAGTGACCTAAAAATTCTATCTCTGTTTTCATCAACTTAGTCTTTTTCAAATTTATCGTCAGCCCTGCTTTCTGAATCTCTCCTAACACGTCATCCAAATGACGTAAATGCTCCTCTTCATCTCTACTGTAAACAATAATGTCGTCGAGATAACACAGAGCGGAAATACCAATGACTTTATGCAGCACCTGCGTCATCAACGACTGGAAGAAAGCAGGCGCATTTCTGAGACCGAAACACACTCGATTAAATTGATAGGAGCCAGTTCGTGTGGTAAAAGCGGTTAACGGAGCCGCTGATTTTTTTAGAGGTACTTGCCAATAGGCGGACTGAAGGTCTATCGTTGAAAATATTCTGGAGCCCATCATTTGGTCCAGAACTTCTTGTATATCCGGTAACGGGAATCGTAATGGTAACGTATATTCATTTAAATGTCTTAAATCAACGACTGGTCTTCCTGTTCCATCTGATTTTCGAACCATGATTATGGGAGAGTTGTGGCACGAACGAGCTTTTGAGATTACTCCCTTGTTTAACATTTCCTCCACCGCGACGTCGAGTTCTTCCTGCTGGCTATGCGGCACCCTATACTGCCTAGTGTACAGGATTTTCGTAGGATCTTTTAATTGAATGTCCATCTCGGCCAAGTGTGTAAGGCCAAGTGGTTCGCCTTTCACCGCGATCGCTCGCCGGTTTTTGTTTAGGACCGTTAATAATTTATCGCGTGCGGGACCAGTTACGTCTGTATTTATCTCTTCTTTTGTTAGCCTACGTAGCACTCGTCCGTCTCCCGGAATAGGAGCCTTAGATTTTGGAACTTGGTTTAAATGGTGAACTGTCTCCAGGTCTACTGGTTCTAACGTCGTTAGATAGGTGTTTCGTTTGAGTACACAAGGGTGACTGGATACGTTTACTAATCTGATCGGTATCTGTCCCCTTGACGCTAATGTCAAGGCTTCCGCCAACAAAACATTCTCTTGTATCGCCATTCGGTTTGTAAGGTACGCCCCCTCGGGTAAATATTTTTTTCGAATTCTGAGGGTTACTTCCTCCATAGGAGGAATCGTCGTATCCTTGTCTACATGTAAGTTTATACGAGTATCACCCCGCATTGGTAATGTTGAATTGTCAACTCCCTTAAGTTCATTGCCCGCACAAGCGAGGTTATTGACCGCTGAGTCTATCTCTCTGGCTTTACCCAAGCTTGTATCCGGTTGACTCGAAAACATGGTACGGGACTTTACGTTCGAGCTATTCTGGTCATGTTTATGACTTAGTGCACCGCTCCGCGGGCTTCCCCTATCTTTCGTATTTTCCTTTGCGCTCGCTGAAAACACCGCGCGCACATCCTGAGTTTGTTTGCGACTGCGGTCAATCAACCTTAAGGGTTGATGCTCAAAGCTTATTTTGCCGTTATTAAAGTCTATCACGGCCTTGCAGTCCTTCAAAAGATCTGTTCCTATTAAAATTTCGCCAGGGATATGAGTATCATTTTCCACGACGAGAGCGGTAACCCACTTTTTCATCCCGTTCGGTAGCTTAATCAAAAGTCCTGCTTTCCCCAATATTTTTAATTGTTCTCCCGACACACTCGATACCCTTACCACACTAGGTTCTAGAGTCGTAGTGACCCATTTTCTCTTAATTAGGGACACAGTCGCGCCAGTGTCCACTAAGCCGGGTAATCGCTTTTCGTTTACAATCAGTTCTATGATCGGTGTGCGCATTAACTGATCTTTTTCGGTTGTTTGATGCCTCAACAAATTTACTACTTGATGCTGTGACTGTATTGCATGTACCGCATACTGCGTTTCTGGAGATACCAGAATTTTATTCGATTCCCTCAATTCGGACTTCTTTGATTTAAATGGTTTTGCGCAGCGAGGACAGAACGATTTGCGCTTTTTATCATCACCCCCTACGCTCTCAACGCTATCAGTCAGATTCTCTGAGAGTCTCTCGGGTTGACTAGTTTCCTTTTCAGATCGGATACTTTCGGACTCCTGGGTCTGTGACTCAGGAATTTGAGCTTTCATTTTATAGAATTTCGAGGTTTCATCCAGAAAATGCTTATATTTATCATCGTTACAATTCACAGATGAATACACATAATTAAATTTAGTATCATCGTCCTTTATGAGATCTGCAAAAGATAAGTTAGCACATCGGGAATGATGGTCGGTCGGCCCTCGTGTATTCAACTCGAGATCTGCCGAACTACGCTGTTGCAAAGAGGACAAGTGTTCGTTAACTCTGAAAGGAAGACGTCTCGACCTTCCGGAATTAGTGTACACCCTACTACCCCTTACATTAATTCCAGCGACCTGTCCCGGATCGATCCCATTTGTATCTACATTCAACTTAACTTTACTCTTAATATCTAGTTCATCAGAGATACGGGGAACAGGTCGCGTTAGCCTTCATTCTCGAGAGTAACGGTCATATGGACAATCACTGCGGAAGTGCCCCGGATTTCCACAGCCGAAGCAATAAAAAATTCGACCACGCCTACGTGATGCATCCCTATACTCATCTTTTGCCGGTCGACTGTTGTACGCTGACCGCTGAGGGAACGGTCGTGTTTGTTGCTGAAATTGTTCCCTGTTGTCGCTGTAGTTCCTGTAGTTTGTAGGTCCGTATTTGTTGAACGGAGCCCCGCCGTTCCTCAAATTGGTAGTTCTGGCCGCGGTGCGCCATGACAGCTGGGAAGTTGGAGGTTGCGCCTTTGGTATTGCGCCGGTTGCCTGTTGATATCCCTCCGAGTTTCCAAAAGAGCCCCGCGAGTACGAGGTTACGCTCGAGCGGGAACTGGCAGCGGAGTGCTGACCAGTATTCTGCCGGATCTGTGGTGCTGGGTAAGAAGACACTACACTTGGAGCTCTTCTGTTCTTCCCCTGATACCGTCCTGAGGCTTGCTTTTTGAAGTGGAAGATTTCTTCCTGGTCGGCGTCCAGTGTCTCGTTGTCGGGTTCGTCCGGGTTGTAACTGTCCACCACGGACATGTCCTCCCGATCATCATCAGAATCGTCCCGACACACTCTCACTGCCTGCCGTGAATTTTTCCCCTTACTGGTGAGGAAGTTCGCCGTCAACACTTCTTTGTCAGCGTTCCTAATGTAGTCCTTTAATGAACGGTAGATCGTTGAATTCTTGCAGTTTTCCCCAGCGTTCAATACCGTCGCTGTGAGCACTCTTTTTGTGAAAATGTCTGACGCTAACAGTGCGAAAATCACATTGGTGATCACTTCCGGCAGTGGGCGTAGTTCACGCATATGATTGTAACTGGTGCGGTTTAAGAATGTGGACATCACATTCCGTGCAGCTTCCCGTGTGAGCGCTATGAGGACGTTGTGATCCGTGTCCGGGCTTAAACGCTGTGTGAGGCTCAGCGCTTCTCTGGCTGCCTCCACAAAAGAGGAAGCGCTCTTATCCCCGTAAATAGCAAGCATTTCCGCCGCCACATCGTCGTATGAGTAGTCCTTATATTCCTCATCTTCGAATTGTGCGACAACTATACGTGCATCTCCGAAGCGTCGGTGAACGGTCGACACGAGTCGTTGAATCTTAATCTTATCGTCGGTCACATTAAATGTCGTGAAATAGGATTCCAACTGCTGGAGGAAAACTTTCACATTCGTTTCTGCAGTCCCTCTTGTAGACGGCGGGTCGCCCGGCATTGGGCGGCCTCTGAAGTTAACAATGTCTCTCGTAGATGGCGCTACGAGTTCCATCTGTCCTGGCAATCTAGTGCCCGCAACTGCTGCCGTTGGAACCACGTTGATATTCGGTCCCAGTACACTCGGAGTCGTCCCTGTTGCTGATGCAACCATTGTGGTTGTAGTCAAAGACGTTGTAGTTGTCATTGTTGACGTTGTTGTTGTCATCGCGGTGGCCATACTCGCTGTTGTTGTCGACACTGCCCCGAAGGAACGCCGTGGTTCGTCGTAATCAGCCGGAGAATATCTATCTGGCGGTCTTCGGGAACGACTCGGTCGGGGATCACGAGGATTTTCTGGTAGTTGTTCGAGTAATTCTCTTTCGTCAGCTGTCAATCTTGGCGACTCTGCTAGACTGTCCTCGAGTTCGGACTCACTCGATGATGAGAGCTCTTTTGCTGCGCTCATTCCTTCAAGAATAATAACACTGGAACACTGTCTGACACACTGTCACTTCACTGTTAATTCACTGTTAATTCACTGTTAATTCGCTGGCTCTAATAATGCACTCTTACTTTTATTATTATTAATGCACTATTACGCTGGAACTAGTTTGACATTACACCATCAAAAATCGTAGTCAAAATGTTCACTAGTTTTCACAAATTAAGTTCGGGCGCCATTATGTGGGGTCCTCACCTGGACCCGTTGGTTTCTCAGGTTCGCCAGAGTCCGTATTGTGATAGTCTAACCAGTAGGTCAGTGAAACTCACGGTGAACGTTAGTCTGTATTCAAAACCGTGTACAATATGAAGGTGCACAAGAGAGGGCACGGGTACGCTGATTGCGTAGCTAAGCGGAGCAAGGTCATCGGCTTGACCCAACTCTAGAACTGAACTCCCTCGACAGTGCGGGAGCTTATATGTATGCTGACCTTGAAACAGGATGCACGAGGACAAGATAAGATAGTCGTAACTCTACATATACACTTTTTCGCCAAATGAGTATTTAATGAGGTATAGCGGTAGGTTTGGTTTCGCCTTTGATGACGATCGCGCTGGAAGCGAGTGCGCATTGCAGTGTTACTGTCCGACAGGCTCCTTGAATTACTTGCCGCATCAAACACTGGAGTTGCGGTAAGTCATTTACCGCTATAACTAATAAAATACTCATTTCAGACCGATAGTGCATAGAAGAAAACTTGTTTATTTGTCTAATTCACTATGATTGGGCATCAAAATTTATAAAATCGATAACTGTCATATCCTTCAGATTTACCAAAATAAACTACTTTTCTTCTATGCACTTTTTTCACTAAATGAATATTTTACAAGTTAGAGAGGTAGATTTTATTTTTTGCGTAATTGAGCTGTTAAAGTACGTTTGAATCCTTTGAAATTTATTATTAGCTCATCTCGCAGAGCTTGCGGAGCCTGAACCCACTTCTAGGAATTTTAAGTTAATAACACAATAGAAATTATCGGTCAAATTCAGTTTAATGTTGTCAATGAATTTCATAACTTTTTGCCATAGATAGATAATATAGTAGGTTGTAACACGTTTTACATGAATGACAATATGCACGCCAATGCTTAGTTTTTGAGTTATTTAAGTTAGAAGTTATATGAATGGCGCTCCTGAATGGCCTTTTTTGCGCAACTTCAGAGTTGAAACGGAAGCTAACCCCTATTACAAACGTAAAGAGGTTGGGTCGTGAGGGGTAGCCACAGTTTTTCTAGTGAAAATTATAGATAACCGTTTCTAGTGACGTCAGTTTACATCGACTCTAAGATGGCGGCCGCTATCTTGGGTTCCGGGTGGCGCCATTGGCGATGATATAAACGGATGTCACTAGAAACCTTTATTTATAACTTTCACTAGAAAAACTGTGGCTACCCCTCACGACCCAACCTTTTAACATTTGTAATAGGGGGTTATCTTCTGTTATTAATCAAATTACGCTTGGCGCGCGCGCTTCTCTGGCATGCACAAGCCATCTTCTAAGTTGAATAATTCAAAAATAACGCATCAGCAAGCAGATTGTCATTCATGTAAAAAGTTTTTAAATGTGTTCCTTTGTTGATTATTGGCAACAAAATTATGAAAATCACTGAAAATATTTAACTCAATTGGCTAAATTATCACCCAAAAAAATGAATTATAGCCATATGTTAACTTCCGTCTAAGATGGCGTGAACGGGGTCAATCATTTTAGCCCAACAGAAACAAGCGTCCATTGCGCAGTGTTGCCAAATACCGCTCGAATTACTTCCCGCTTCAAGCACTTGAGTTGTGGTAACTAATTTACCGCTATAACTTGTAAAATACTTATTTACGACGGAAAGTGTATGGGGGAAAACTTGTTTATTTCGATCTAATTGTCCATGTTAAGGCACCTAAAAATCAAATATCGATTCCCGTTTAATCCTCAACCTTTACCAAATTCAGTTGAGTTCTGAAGTAATATAAGCAAGCTGCTGAAACAATAAATAACTTTTTTTCATCATTGATATTATTTATCATTATTACCATGTTTGGCAACACCAAATTGTTAACCTTTGTAGGAAGCCTATTTATGGTAAATGTGGAGGAGAGGTCGGATGGCAACACTACAATGGACTCTCCCTTCCAACTCGCTCGATCATTCCTGCCATCTAAGACGAAAATGAACATCCCGCTATAATTCGGTATTTTTGGGTGATATGTGTTATTAAGTTAAAAATCCTAGAAGTGGGTTGAGGCTCTGCCAGGCTGGAAAATAATAAATTACAAAATGCCCAAATGTACTCCAATCAACTTAACCTATTGCTATAACTCATTAAATATTCATTTCAGACGGAAAATGCATAGAAGAAATATTGTTTATTTACATCTAATTAGCTATGTTTAGGCACCGAAAAGTGGGAAATCAATTATGGTCCTCTCCTCCACATTTACCCTATTTCTTATCTAATAATGTTTTTTTACATTGCACTTGGTTAAATTATTGTGCTTGTCTAAATTAGTCTCAAAATTAAATTGCCTAATATGCTAAACTGCTATGACTATGATATTTTGAATTTTTCTCTTGTAATATTAATCATTTGAGTTCTATGTGCTTCACTACAAGGTTCTGGAAAATAAAAACATCTTAGAACGAAAAGAGACCAGCAAAGCACTGATAATGAAAGTATCTCAACTCATTGACTACTTGGCTTCTCTTGCACTGTCCAACTTTGTCTTTTTTGGGAATCCGGATGAATTCTTAAAAATTTCTCAGCTCTCTCTCATCTTTGGGTGAAGCACAGCAAAATTTTAAAATATTTGCATTTATTGCAAAAAATTAATACTATGTTACTGACATATAAGCTGTTACTTACAAGAACTTGTTGACTCCCAGAAGACAAAAATTGCCTTTTTTTAAGCCAAACTTGTGTGCACTGTTGATCTTTATGTAGCAAAATAAAACTATGGAGAAAGCAAGTAAAAAATGATATCTCCAGAATTCAGCTCTTCAAATAAAGCGCTGTTTCGATGTAACTCAAACTACTACGACTAACAATAATGAGTTAGTTGCGTGTATTTCAAACAGGCCCTTTATGCGAAAATGTTTTATTCAAATCCCAATAAAATATTTTACAGGATTGAAACGACTAGTAAACAAAACCTCATTTGGGACAATCTGCAGTTTAATCCGTTCATGGAAATTGGAAATCCTGTTCCCAAGAATCATTAAAGAAACACATTTAAAACCGTTTTAAATGAATGACATTCTGCTTGCTGATGCATTATTTTCGAGTTATTCGACTTTGAAATTTTTGTGTTCCATAGCAGTTCTAGTCATTCAAGCAGCAAAAACCGTTGCATGCTTGAGCTGTTAGTACATTCGGGCACTTCAAAATTTATCATTTGCCAACCCCGCGGAGCCTGAAGCCACTTCTAGGATCTTCTAGTTAACACAATTAAGGTTATCACCTGAAAATATCAGCAGAACTGTGGTATTGAATACTTAAATCTAGGGTATCCACTCCTACGGTTTTGCTAATGTTTACCAAACCAGCCAGTTAGTTACATCACCGTTCGATCATCGCAGAACGTAACGGCTTCTGCTGTTTGTAGTGTAACTGCCAATGCAAGTGTTATTCACTTGCATGAATAGCACCGTGCGCAACATTTTCAAACTAGCGCAATTGTCATCATAATAATCTTTGATACACTCAAACGGTCCAAAAACACCCGCTGCAGACACCTTCTACAATGCTACGATGGCCGCCATTTTGAAACTGTCGTTTCTCTCTACATCCTGAACAGTATTAAAGTTGAATAACTCAAGCATAACATGAACAGAATGTCATTCATGTAAAATGTTTTTAAATGTATTCCTTAAGTGATTGTTGGGAATGGAATTTTTAATTTCCGTGAATGGAATAAACTGCATATTGACCTTAATTTGGGCTGCGTTAGTTACTGATGCAATAAAACCATTTTTCAAATGTTTTTTTCCTCAGAATGTTAGGCAATATACCGGCATGTGAATTTATTAATATAAAGACTGCAAATCTTCAAACTAGTTACACAACTGCTGCACATTCTGCAGAATATCTCCTCAAAACATTGGTTATTTACAAATAAAAGGTAAAAAATTACAGTTGCCAAACTCACCATATCAGAATGAAAGTAACGCTAAAAGTAGGAACTAAAAAGTACATTCGCACTTTTCAACCTTCAATAGTTTAGACACAATTCAATAATTAGTGTCAGTGCAATGACTGTGGATGGGTTGGTCACTTGAATGTCATAGCTCTGGCTGCAATTGTAAATGGAACACTAATTGTCTACAAATTGCAAAGCATGTTTAGAGTCATTAACACGTTAAGTGTGGCGGGTTAAACTGAAGTTCAATATCCAGCTCAAATTTAGGGTTAATTGTTATAAGAAATTTTGAAAATATCCAACATTAACTGAATCATGCCTTTATTTAGCTTTCTTTTATTGTATGTAAAAATTGAGTCAGTGACTGCTGGTCTATCAGAAGCATTAGGAAAATCTCCTAAATGACCACCGGTGTGTCATGCTGCACTTAAACGTGTTAATTGTATTATTTTATACAATTTTTCTTCTCAGGTATTGAACAACAACAAAAAACATTAATGTAGGGAAGTATTTTGTTCAACATTTAAAATTGAATTTTGAAATTTTCTATTTTCATAACTTAAAAATACCATCTAAGGAAATGTATCAACTGGCTTTACTGAACACATGTGTGTCATGTTAAATATTATGTTTAATGATTGTGGTTTGTAATTTTTTGATATACTAATTGTTATGAGATCAATGAAAGACATTTTATATTAAGAAATTTTTAAAGCCCAATATGTTGTACTGCACCTCATGTATACCTCATGTATTAATTTTTTTTAAATATACAGGTTTGCTTTCCTTCATTTTCCATGTCCTGTCTAACTACATCAAGAAATATCCAGTAAAATTTTGGGTAGAGTAATTACATTGGACATAACTACTGAATTTACAATCAATTACAGATATCAATGCTAAAATTATCTGTGTGATAGAGTTTATGGTTTTTCATAGATGTTTTCTTTGTGTCAAAAACCATTTATTGCATTTTATTCACAAATGTGAACAAATCAAGAAAATACTTACCTCATCAAGACACCCACTTTCATTTTGGGTGTCACGCTTTGCTCACATAACGTTTTTTAGCTCTAATGCCTAACATTTAATTTCAAGTCACCAAACTGGTTGGCAAAAATTAGCTTTCTCTAACTTCATGACACTCTCAAATTATAAACTAAATATTAAAAGTCTCTAGCAACTTATTTTAAAACAAACCAAAATAATATGTAAGTATTAATGCATTCTAAAGGAAAAACATAATCTAAAATATAACTATTCCACAGCTTATTGTATACTTTGCCATGCATGCAGCTGCCAGGTAGCTGTGGTGCTGGATAAATAACTCGCCGGAGCCACTGGAACTTCTCCGAAAGTTATTTCTGAGGAATGAGCCGAATTTGTGTCTGGAACTTGGCCGAAGAGCAATTAATCCTTGTAGGAATAACAGATTTGTTCTTCCCCACCTTGTTCACAGGGAACAATAATGATTTACTATTACTCCGATGGTTTTTTTTAACAAAAACTTACCTATTCGTAAAGCTGAAAGTTTTCTCTTCCAAATGTTATAATTTGAACGCCATTTGAAGCAAGATGTATGGTATAAATTATCTTTTTATTTGAATGACAAAAGCTCAGAATGCGTTCCGTTCCTTTCATTTGCAGTCTTGCGTCAGTATCACGATTTACCATGGTCAGTATGTAAACAAAGATACTCTGAGGAGGTGTGTGACACTCCTATAACTTGATCCAGTCTAAGTTCATTCTTTCATGTAAAAAATGAAAGATCTTTATAATAACCATTATTTTCATGATAAAACCATGTATAAAGTAATTTTAGGTTATATTTGTTCTAAGTTATGGTGCTAATTTTGATTTTATGGTAATTCTTAATAATTCACAAAAATTGCTGGGCTGCTACATCTAGTTCCAATTTGCCATTGTGTCCCAGCATAAAAAAGTTCCCTGAAATTTTTCTGTGGTGACGATTATCTGTCTGTTGTGAGTGCAATAATTGAGCGAATGAGGAAAGATGATAAGAAGGAGGACCTAGCATTCCTGGTATTGAAAAGGCGTATGACTGAGTGGATCGGGTTAGGATGTTTGAATTTTGAGAAAAGTTGGATTTAGCAGAAAGATAATAGTCGTTGTACAAATTCTGTATAACACAAGTGCTATCTCCAGGTTAGGAAATTTGGAAGCAGGGCCAGTGAGGAATGAGAGAGGGCTGTACTTTGTTACCTCTGTTGTTTGGATGTTACACAGAGAAATTGGCAGTCCAACTGAGAATGAGTGGCTTAGGATTGAAAGTTGGTAAGGAGAGACTGAGTTGTTTGTTGTATGCTGATGATGTGGTTGTGGTTAGTGAATGTGGACACGAACTACAAAAGATGCTTGACATTGTGAATGGATATAGTACAGATTTCAAGATGAACTTTGGTACTCATAAAAGTAAGGTGATGGTTATAAATAGGGATGAGACTGATAGAGACAGACAGACAGACAGTGGAGGATTGGAGGAATCAAAATAAGTATAACAAAAGAATACAAATATCTAGATTGTATGATAAGTGAAGATGGATGCAGTAGACCTAAGGGTGAAAAAGTGGCAAATGCAATGCAGTGGTGTGGACTATTACGTAGTGTGGCCAGATACAGAGCAAACAAGTATGAATGTGTGTGAGGAATGTGGAAATACATTGCTGTACCTAGTGTCATGTATGCTATGAGTGCTTAGCCTTGAATGGAAATGATCTTGAGAGGCTGGATGTGATATAAAATAAGGTAGGAGGTCTAGCTTTGGGTGCTCCGACATGAAAAGCTGCAGAAGCTATCAGAAGTGATCAAGGGTGGAGCCCTTTCTCAGAAAGAATGATGAAAGTTGTGTTGAATAAGAAGATGAGACTTGAGAGGATGCAGAATAGCAAGTGGGTAAAGCAAATTTTTGAATGGAATCTGAATGTAAGCTATTGAAAGAAAATATGTTTGGGTCATGTAAAAATATTGAGTATGCAAAAAATTATTCGTGTTAGATTTAGAAGACCTGTGAATGACTGGATTTTGATGAATGTTGGAGGTGAAGGACCAGAATGAGACTGCAAGAGGTGGAAAAAGAGTTTGAGAGGCAAACAAAAGAGTATGGATTGAATAAGTGTTTGCTTAGCATGACATGAAAGCCTACACTTATCTTGTACATGCGAAAGGAAGTACCTAAGTGCAAGATGTTCTATGATGATAGTTGTGGAAGTCAACTCTTGTTTGCTGTGAGGTGTAAGTCATTGAGCGTGTATAGACATACATGGATGCGGAATGAAAATAATAATAGATTATGTCATCAGTGCATTAGGGAAGTGGAGGAAACAATTAAGCATTTTGAGCTGGAATGTAGTGAGTATGAGCAAGAGAGAGAGTTTCGTGAATGAGGTGTTTGAGCAGTATGGAGAGAATGAGTGGTATGCCAGATGTGTCAAAGATGATTGTGGTGTAAGCTGTTCTGTTGGATTGGATCAGGAGTGTCATTTGAGTATCATTGAAGCAATGAGAATTTTCTTCTATATGCCTGAAGTAAAAGCCAGTGACTGGAATGAGCCAGTCATGTAGAGTGGGCAGTAGTGACCCACCATGCCCGGGGATGATGCCTTGATGTACTGGTTATCCCAGTGATGCTGTCTAATTTTAGTTTGTGACAAGAATTGGTGGATCTTGAGTAGTTTATTCGACAAGTCTAGTACACAGGTGCTGAACTCTAGTGTGTTTATTGTGAGTATTGAAGAGGGAATTGTAGGCTGTTTGAAAAACAACTTTAAAAAAACTCTGTATTGAAATTTTTAACATTAGTAGTTCAGAGGGAAAGAAATTCAGATTGGTATAAAAGCTATAAGGGTCTATTATTGAAAGAAACTCCAGATGAATGTAAATAAGAATAAAGGTAAAAAGTGTTTGAAGAAAGGGGCTTGTAAATAATAAATGTAAGTTTGAATGGAGAAGAGAGTTGTGTCTAGTATATGAGGGCTTGGAGCTGCTGGTGATGAATTAGATAACATAGACTAAAAAATGCTACCAAGCATGGGAAAGTTTGTAAGCAGTTGTAAGGAAAAGGTACCCGACTATAAATGCTAAAACAAGATTGTACTGTAAAGAAAAGAAATGCTCTGTTGTTGCTTTGATTGAACGTACTCAATCCTTGTTTGTATATAGTTTCATTCTGTTGTATTGAGTTTTGTTCCTTTACTGAATGCTCTTTATTTCTTTTCAGCTTTACCTAACAGGATAACCAAAAATAAGTTGATGAGAAAAATTTAATTACTGAACACAATACTTGAATAACATCACAAAACCTGCCTTCCTGTAAAAGAAATATCTGGTGTGATCAGTGCATTCATCGGGTAAGTTATTCATCTTTTATCCAAGATAGCGTATGTTGGCAGTCTTTAATTATTATAGTTCTTATGTATTCCCGTGTTAGACTATTTGTTGTGATTATGTTGAAATTTAGTTGAAATCAAAGTTGTCAAATTTCCTCCTCAATTTAGAAGAATATTCAAGACTGACCTCTTGAATCGCTTTTGCATATGCACATTACAATAAGTTGATGCCAAACTGCAACCTTGAAGGTTATGATTATTTGTCTTTGGTTACCCTCAAAGCAGCGAGGGTCAGGTGGAAACCTGCGAGTTTGTGCTGGCTGGAGTGCCTGGCAGTGTTGGGGCTACTGATTGACTTCTGGAGTCTGACAGGTGAGCCTTCATGGCCTGTTCTACTTCTTTGATGCCCCTCCTCAAATCCTATGTCTCATTGGTTTTTAGTCATTTTTTCTGATAGCTTAAGTTTTGTTTAGTTTTGAATTGCCTACAGTTTCCATATTACAATGATTTGATTTCATATGTAACAACATGCAAGACCTTTGAGTTCTTCATGGTTTTTAATTTTATTTGTTGAATTGAAAGAGTCTAAGTTTTTTTTTGTTTAGCTGTCTTGAATTGCACGACAGTCAGTAATTTAGGTTACTACTTTTTGTTGATTTAATTTTGTGCTGTGATTACCTGTGCTGATAGAAATTCATGAACCTTCTCATGTACAGCCTTTTGGATTACCAAAAAGTTACTCTAATCACCATTTTGAAGTTTTCTGTGATTTTTTATTATATTTTGCTCATTCAAAAGGTTTGTTATCATTGTTCTTAAATTGTAGACTGTGTATTTGGGACTATATTGGTCTTCTGGATCCTTTAGCATTTCTGTATTGAGGAGACAGACATTCAAATGTTCTTCTAACAGTATGAGAGTGTTAGGCTAATGTTCTGGATGGATATGAAACATGGGGCACAAAAGCGGCTGAAAAGAGCCAGTGGAATGTACTTCATATCAAGTAATGAGTATGGTGGGGGGTGACATTGTGGGATAGGTATATCATTGAGGCAAGGAGTGTGGCAAATGTGGGAAGGGTAAAAAAAAGTAAGAGCTTTTGTGTGTGTTCAAGTGGTCTGGCCATATGCAGAAAATAAAATAAATTGTTAGTAAAGGAAGCAATGAAATCAGAAGCACAGGAAAAGATTGTTGGAGGTTAGCCAAAAACTAGGTTCATAAATGGAGTCGAAAGCACAATGCACCATCATTTTAGAAGAAGAGCAATACCTGGAGATGAGAATATAATGTGGGTGCCTGACTATGCTTGTCATGATGGATATGGCGTGAGGTTCTTGGCCTGCAAGAGTGACCCAGGTTTGGTGAATAGGATGTTTAGTTGTGTCAGTTCTTTAGGTCTGAAATCTTTGAAGTCTTATAAAGCTGAAAGGATAAATCCTTGTGGTGCTGTTGGCCTTGCTGTGGAAGAGATGCCCAAAAGATGTGTATGCATGAGAGTTACCAATTGAAAGCTATCGTCCTCTTAGAGGGATACAACGTTTGTGTCTGGGAATTACTGCTCCCAGAGATAATTGTGAGATCCCAGGCCTAAAATTTGGAAGATAGTCTATTAATATAGAATAATTAAATTATGTTACATGTCATCTTTTTTTCAGTTACTGCCTGTCTTTTTACTCAGAAACCATAACTTTCTTCTTCAACTTTAATTTTATTTATAATATCTCCTCCTTTCTTTCTGTTCTTGTATCCAAGGGACCCTGTGGGCAGCAGACCTTGTGCATTGACTCCTCATTCCCATATATTGAATTGCCTCCAACTTATTCCCCTTTAGAACACTTCTGTTGAGAAAAGCAAGCCTTCAACTAACATATCTAATCCCTTAACATCATACTTAGTAGTGCCTTCTTCATTTCTCCCTTCAGGCTCCTTTTCATGGGTTAGGGAAGCTTCAACTAATTTGATTCAATTTATAGGTTATTTGACCGAAGGGGTAAATCTGATTCTTGCTGGTTGGCTATCTTTTCTTGGTGTAAAGGTTTGACCTTGGTAATTACAAAGTGTTCGTTCATGGAATAGCTGGTTTTTACATGTTTCTAATTGTTAAATTTTCATTCAAATGCTTGAAATTGGTTTTATTGATCAGATAAAAATAAAGTTTAATTTTATTTTATGTTGGGCTTTCAAAATAGCCATCACCAGTCTCAAGGCATTCACCACCATGAATATCAATGTATGCTACAAAATCCTTCTGAGTATTGACAAAAATAAAATTAATTACATAATTTTCAGTGGAGCAATGTTGCAATATGCAATACAAAATGCTCTTCATGTTACTAAGCCAAAATGAAGATATTTAGAAAGAGGCATAAATCAGATAATCTTGTTGAATGGGGAAAATGTGATTTAAGGGAAATTAGTTATTGAGATAATCAGTCCTTCAATTAGCTTCTGATTATATTTAGAGTGAGGGCTATGGCTCCATCTTGTTTAAACAATTAAAGTTATGTTCATTTATGCAAAATTCTTTTCTGAATACCTTTGTTGATTTGAGATATTGCACTCATCCATATCAATACTTAGCAAGCAATATAGCATATATTTTCTGTATGTTGATCTATGTATTGGATCCCTCAGGGGGTTACAACTATTGTACATACATACATACATATACCGGGCTTATCCTCCCTATGGGAGGGTAGCCGACAGCAGGCCACAATCACCACACTTTGTCACTAGGAGGCGAGAGAGGCAGCACTGGCCGCACCTGAACTGCTAGGATCAGCAGCAGCCCAGCACAACCACCTTCCACAGTCAGGCCCGACAGCAACAGCTGGTTTACCCCGACCGTTTCATTGAGTGCAGCCTCTCCCCCCGCACAGGACAGGTCAACCCCATCACACGCGGGCAGCTTCCAGTAACGCGTCAAAAATAAAATTACCTCCTTATACACTGCCCCCACTCACTTCTGTCCGCAGCCATCCCTCTCGCCACGTCCACAGTCAGACCCCTCTCATACAAAGCACGTCGCACCCCATCCATCCAACTCATCCGTGGTCTACCTCGCGCTCGAAGACCACTGACTTCCGACATATATATCTTTTTCACCAGCCGCTCAACACTCATTCTTTCAACATGCCCAAACCATCCAAGCACTCTTTCATCTACTCGCCTGCTCAACTTTTTGATAACACCCGTCTGCTCCCTAACCAACTCATTCCTGATCCTATCTCTTCTAGTTACTCCATACATGCTCCTCAAACACTTCATCTCAAACACATCCAACTTCCTCCTCTCCGCTGCTCTCAACCCCCAGGACTCTGCTCCATACAACAAAACTGGCACAATCAAACTTTCATACAGTCCCCTCTTAACGTTCATACTCAAACTCCTGCATTCAAAAACTTTCCTCATTGCACCCAATGTCTTACAACCTTCACTCACTCGATGCTTCACTTCTACTTCCATACTCTCCTTAACAGTCACATCCGACCCGAGGTACCTAAAATGCTCCACCTCCTCTAAAGCTTCCCCATTCAACCTCACATCCAAAGTTCCAAACACTCCACCTCTTGAACATCTCATCACCTTACTTTTATTCACATTTACCCTCAATTTCCGCCTTTCGCACACTCTACCAAACTCTGTAACCAGTCTCCTCAGTTTTTCCTCTGAATCAGCCACAAACGCTGTATCATCTGCAAACAACAGCTGACACACTTCCCAATAAATACCATTTCGCCCCACCAACTGCGCACCTTTTCCCAACACTCTGGCATTCACTTCTCTCACCACACCATCCATAAACAAATTAAACAACCACGGCGACATCACACATCCCTGTCTCACACCTGTCACAACTGGGAACCATTCACTCACCTCATTCCCTACTCTCACACATGCTCTGCTATCAACGTAGAAACTCTTTATCCCATTCAACAGTCTCCCACCCACTCCATACAAACTTACCACTTGCCATAGAGCCTCGCGATCCACTCTGTCATACGCCTTCTCTAGATCCATAAATGCCCAATATACGTCCTTTCCCTTTAATAAGTATTTTTCATTCACCTGCCTCACAGCAAACATTTGATCCACACAACCTCTACCACACCTAAAACCACACTGTTCTTCAGCAAGCACACGATCCGTCAACACTCTCACTCTTCCAATTAACACCCTTCCATACAGCTTCCCAACGACACTCAGTAGACTTATACCCCTAGAATTACTGCATTCATACCTGTCACCTTTCCCCTTGTACAACGGAACTACGCACGCGCTACTCCAATCAACCGGCACTTTACTAGCCTCAAAACACACATTTAATAAACGCACCAACCATTCTATAACCCCATTTCCTCCTTTCTTCAGACATTCAACCGTGCAGCCATCCAAACCTGGAGCTTTCCCATTTTTCATTTCATCCAACGCACATCTCACCTCTGCACTTCTTATTCGACTTCTATTCACTTCACCAAACACAGGCATTATAACATCACTTCCAACAGCTACTACTCTCGCAATCCTATCATCCCTCACGTTCAGCAGTTCCTCAAAATACTCCGCCCATCTCTTTCTCACATCACAACTCTCCACTAGCAGCCTACCATTTGTATCCTTCACTCTTGCCTCATTCTCCACCTGACCCTTCCTATTGTAAATATGGGAATTAGCACTCCCAGGAGGAAAATGTGTGAGGGGCCCAAGCTAGGAGTAAGGTAGGCCTTCTTTTTGTTGAAATAAAATTTGCTAGTTTTGTTATGTTAAGGACCTTCTATTTTTTGGTTCACTGCTATCCTGTTTTTCAGCACCTTCTACTCTCTTCTTCAACTCTCATCTTATTTCATGAGCTTTTTTCTCAACTTGCTGTTTCTATGCCTCTTTTACATAGAGTCTGCATTCCCTTATCTCCCTACTAAATGGTATCTACAGAATGCAAAGTTAAGCTTGTGAAGTCTGTAGTAGTCATGGGGCTACTGTTCATCTAGTTAGCCTGAGCTAAATGAGAAATTTGCTCCAGCTGTTTAGTTGTCTCACCTTTGGATAGGTCTGTGCATTTCTAGTTTTTTGTGCCATGCCCACTTGGCTTTCATTGGTTCTCATACATCTTTACTTTTTGTTTTGTATCCCACAAACTTGCTGATTTGATTTATAAGGCAGCCTTATGGGAACACTTTGTTCATTGACTACACTTTTCCGTGAGTCTGTACTATAGGATTTTTCTATTTCCTCTAAGAAAATATTTTTGCAACTGAAAAGATGGATTAAAAAATTTCTACTTAACTTTTCAGCATCTGTGATGTTCTCTGCAATGTTGGTTCATTTCTTTTTGCAAATTTTTATATTGTTGTTTATTTATGTATGTTGTTTGGTAATTTTTCAAGTCAATTTTCCTCTATTTTATTTTCAATCTATTCAATAGTCGTTTTGGTGCCAGAAACAGGTGGTAAAGAAAAAGAAACTTTAGCTTTTAACACTCAGTTTGGCATCCTGAAGTTGATTTAAAGAATGTACTGTGGACAGTAGCAACCTTTAAAATACTCAAAATTGTGTTAATATTTGTTTATACTTATTTCTGGCCACAAAAATTGCATAAAATCATAGGATATTTTATATTTTGGAAATTAAAATTATTTGTACCTAATTGTATGGCTACAATGTACATAGTAACACAAAATTTATGCACCCTATTTTAATCAGTTTAATTTTAGAAATGATTTTTTGAACTTTTGATATTCTTGAGCTCGCATGTGAATGTATATTTCGAAACTCTAATACATAATAGAGGGATAATATTTAGATATTAAATCAAGATGATCACTGCTGCCTTATTGGTGTACCACCAATGGGAGACCCTAATGAAGACTGTAACTTCTACAACTTGTAATGTTCAAGCTGACTTATGAACCTTTGATTTTTGTCAACTATACATTATTCATTATGAAAGACCCAATCATTACTCTCATCATTTACTAATTGATTGTTATAAGACTATGAGACCATGAAAATAACAAGATAATTAATTCTTAACGTAATTCAATATTCTGTGTCTCATTTAAAAACCAAGGGATTTAAAAAATAAGTTGCACTTCAATGAGAACTTGTTTGACTGCATATTTATTTGTTACAAAATAAGCTTTTGGTTGTTGCTCCTATTATACACGGACAAAAATGAAATTATTCTATTCATTTAATGAAAAAATAAAACTATCTAATTCACTATATGTGAGGAGATGCTATGCTTCATTTTTTGGTCCACATATTTTTTATGCAATGATGGAAAAACATTGTCATATTTTTTTATCAGATTGTAGCTTTAGTTTTCTCAAATATTAGAGCAGACAAACATTCCATTGCTCAGGTACCTAAACACCCAGCATGGAGCGTGCAGTGGTCATGGTGCACAAGCTGACGGATGCTGAAGTGGAGAGGCTGTCTTTCAGGCAGGACTTCATCAAGCAAAAAGCTGCAGCAGAGGACAGGGGGCAAGGTGAGGCTTGGTTCTATTTGGGTATGAGACAGAGGTTGGTAGTTTATATTAGAGTAAAGAATCAAGCCTATCAAGGTTGAAAATCAACTGAAAAGGTATTGAGATAAAAGCTCTCCATTCTGATTCAAGGACAAAACCTGCTGTTTTTGATATTGTGAAAAGTAACACGTAAGAAAAGAAAAATAGATTATAGGATATTGTGTCCCAAAAATCTTGTGGAGAACTAAATTGCTTATTAAATATTTTTCCTAAATCGTTTTTTTGATGTAGGCTATAGAGCCAATTCTCATTTGAATAGAATTTCTCAAGTCATACAGAAGATGCAACAAAGTTTGAATAAAATGCGATTAGGACACATGTTTTGTAAATTTTAGGAGCATAGACAAATTGAGAGTACAAGCCCTGAGTTGAGATGTGCTAACCTTAGAGACAAATACTTTAAATGTTCTCAACATCATCTGCAACTAATTGTTCTGGGTTTTGTGCTGTCATTCTGCATACATTTTGGTATACCAGCCATGTGTGGAGATAATGTGTGAATAATTGAAAGTGTAATACAGCCTGTACATCTCTGTTTGGTGTAGATCATTGAAGAACCATATTTTTTGTAAATTTTCATTGCAAAATTGCAATAGTGCACAACTTGAGCATTCACACAATGGATTGAAAAAAGAATAACTCCCACAGTAAACCTTATCTCAGTGATATTCTTTTTACCTGCTGAACCATGTCATGAGTGCAATGTTATGTATGTAAAACTTTCACTCTTAAAAGAAAGATGTAACTATTGTATTTATTGGAATAATCACTACAAGGGGAAATAGGTGAGTTTCCTATTTTAAGGTTAAGATAGCGTCCCCTATGTTAAAATAGAATAGGCATCTGTGTTATTACGGATCATTATTTTTGGTTCACTGCTGTCCTGTTTTTCAGCATTCAAATTTTTTTGTTAATATTTACCTTGTTTCTGAACTCACTGTTTCTATGCACCTTCTCTTTTTAATGCCTTACCTGCAGTTAAGTAGGCTTCAACTAACATCTAATCTTGTTCGAAAACTTTGAAAAATTTTTTGATATTGCTTTGTTAAAGATGAGGACTTCAGAGGTAAAAGAAGTTGTGTTGAGTTTTGGTCTTAGTTTCCAGTGTGAAACTTCCACAAGGTTGAGAAACGCTGTCATAATTAAGACAACGTCGCTCTATTGATTTAATTTTATTCCAATTTTCTAATGAATGATATAAAAATGGGATTACTATAACTTTTGATTCAAACTTGCAAGATGTCATTCAAAAATATAGTGAAGTGCAAAGTACATTTCTAGTGCCAATTTTTATTGGATTTGCCAGTTTTGTTGGTTTGTATGCATCACTTATTCTAAAGACTGTGTTTTTCACTTACTATCGCCTTCAGTATTTGCTGATGTAAGCTAAAATTTTATTTCAGCTCATTTACATCTCCCAAGCTTTTGAACTTTTAACTATTTAATTGGAAGTATTGTATTGTGTTTCTTGCTTAAAGTATTACTAGGTTTCTGACCCTAACTTGCTAAATCCTTCCAGTTTTTCATGTGTTTAAAATACTAACAAAATTGTTAACATTGTCAATAGGATGAAATTAAATTTGTATTTCAACACATACAGAGCTGTTACTAGATTTGTTATCTCAGATGCAATTGTTCTCAACGAGCTTGTGTCACTTACAGGTGACGGGCCGAGCTCTGGGAGCCATTTAGAAGTAATTTACATCAAAAGTGAAACGCCAGACGCTGAGCTGGAGGCGGTTACTGTGAAAGACGAGCCCATTGACTGGTATCAGGAACCCCAGGTACGTTATTGGTTGCCTCTTGAGTACTTCAAATTGGTTGCCTACTCTTCTTTTGAGTGCTTCCAATGGGCTACTTCACTTACTCTCTTTTTGAGTGCTTTCAATTGGTTGTTTACACTCCTCTTCAGTGCTTCCCACTCTTTGCTTACTCTCCTTTTGAGTGCTTCCCACTCTTTGCTTACTCTCCTCTTGAGTGCTTCTCACTCTTTGCTTATTCTCCTCTTGAGTGCTTCCCACTTATTGCTTATTCTCCTCTTTTGCGCTTTCTATTATTGCTTACTCTTTTCTTTTGTGCTTCCTATTAATGCTGACTCTCCTCTTTTGTGCTTTGTATTATTGCTTTCTCTCTTTTTGAGGGCTTTCAATTGGATGCTTACTCTAATCTTGAGTGCTTTCAGTTCATTGCTCACTTCCATTTCACACTTTTGAATTTAGTTCAGAAGTAGTTAGTATATTCTTGCTCATGGCCAGCATTTTTTTTGCCCATCAAAATAAAAATAAAATCGATTTAGTAACGAGTTTTTGAAAAAAAACATTAACAGTTGACTTTTTTGTGACAATCCAGATCCAAAATATTCTGGTAACATTCGCTTAGGCATGTTTTAAATTTTGTTACATAATCATGTATGTTTATTTCTTGAAACGAGTGCTGTAATTTGAGACGCTTGTTAATTTTATTAGATTTTCGACCTGTATTGAAGTATTAACTTGTCATAAAAAGAGAACGTGTTTTTTTAAATTGCTCTTCTGCTATCGTTATTCATTTCTTTTGTTTATTTAAATTTAGGTAATTTCATTTATTTCTCTTCAACACCTGAACATATTTTCTCAAGAACAAGATAAACACAGATGCTTGATTGCACTAATTTGTTTCAAAAATAAATGGGTACACCGAATAATTTTAGCTCTAACTTGAGCATACTTCTGCAATTTTTGACAAATCCTGTACAGTAATAATTGAGAGGAGTTCTCCCTTACAGGTTGGTTCAAGTTCAGGGTCTCGTGCAGTTACTTTCAAGAGAGAAGTAAACAATGACTGCACTGAGGCACGTTCAAGGCGCGCAGAAGCAGAGGACGAGTTAAGGGAAGGCAGCTCTGGTGCGTGCAACGCAAGTGCTGTTCATCAGGGACCAGCTGGAGCATCTCAAGGGAGCTCTGACTCGCTACCATCAGATGTGTCAGGTAGCGGCAGTGGTGTTGAGGCCGCACCTCCTGACAGACTCATGTCACGGTCCTTACTGTGTGCACACTGTGATTACTCCACTGGTAAGAGGTGCCTTATGGAGCTGCACCTCCGCGTCAGGCATAAATTAGGATGTTACTACGAGTGTGAGTTGTGTGATTACTCCACTATGTTCATGAATACTTTGAAAGGGCTTTTAGTAGAGCAGCATGGTCATGAGAACTTGCACGTAGGTCAATTTAGGCGTTACGAATTTCCAGCTGTGAAAATTATGGAGGAACAGCGACCTGAAAGGCATGGTCAGTCAGAGCTCGAATGTCAATTCTGTGGCTCTCATTTAGTCGTTAAGTCCAGTACAGAAACACCTAGAAAAAGTGCATTAGACAACAGTGAAGTGTTCAAGTGTGAGTTGTGCAAATATTCTTCAGCTAATGAAGCTAACATTGAGCAGGGTTGGTTTGGTAAACGCAAAATAGAACATCAAATAAACAGACGTCGTCAAGGCCAGCTTTACAAGCGTAAGTCAAGTGACTCTGTTCGTAGAAACGAACATGAAGTATACCCAACTAGCAAAGATGGTAATCGTCAACTGTTCAAGTGTGTGTTATGTGAATATTCTTTTGCTCCTAAGGAACATCTCAAAGTTCACCTAGCCAATAAACATGGCGATGGTCAGCTGTTCAAGTGTAAGTTCTGTGAATATTGGAATGCTCGTAAAGATCAGCTTAAACTACACCTAGTGCGCAAACATGGTAGAGGACGGCTTTTCAAGTGTGAACTTTGTGACTATTCTTCTGCACTGAAGAATAAAGTTGAGCGACACGTGGCCGGCAAACATGGTAAAGGTCGACTGTTCAAGTGTGAGTTGTGTGAATACTCCAATGCTTGTAAGTATCAGCTTAAACTACACCTAGCCAATAAACATGGCGATGGTCAGCTGTTCAAATGTGAGTTCTGCGACTATTCCAATGCTCGTAAAGAGAGTGTTAAACTACATTTAGCCGGAAAACATGGTAAAGGTCAGCTGTTCAAGTGTGAGTTCTGCGACTATTCCTCTGCTCGTAAACCGAATGTTGAACTACATTTATCCAGCAAACATGGTAAAGGTCGACTGTTCAAGTGTGAGTTCTGCGACTATTTCTCTGCTTTTAAAGCAAACGTTAAAGGACATTTAGCCAGCAAACATGGTAAAGGTCGACTGTTCAAGTGTGAGTTCTGCGACTATTTCTCTGCTTTTAAAGCGAACGTTAAACTACATTTAGCCAGCAAACATGGTAAAGGCCAGCTGTTCAAGTGTGAACTTTGTGACTATTCTTCAGTGCTGAGGAAAAATGTCGGACAACATCTAATCCGCAAACATGGTAAAGGTCTGATGTTCAGGTGTGAGTTGTGTGAATACTCCAATGCTTGTAAGTATCAGCTTAAATTACACTTTGCTAATAAACATAGCGATGGTCAGCTGTTCAAGTGTGAATTATAAGACTATTCCTCTGCTCGTAAGGAAAAGATTAAACAACAACGAGATAGCAAACATGATTTCCCCAATTTGCTTTTCTAGCAGTAAATGCGTATTCATGGGCTACTCAAATGTCCAATTACCACACCACACTTCAGAGCTGCTAAATATTATAGTTGTTCAATGTCGTCAAATATGTTGTCTATGTCTTTGGGGGAACGCAATTTTTGTGTCGATTTGAATAAGCGTTCAAGAAGGGAATATGTTATTGAGAGTTGACGACGGCTTCTTTTTGTTACAACAAAATGTTTTATTTAAATTCAAGACCACCTTTTTCCGGTTTATTTCTTGCTAATTTTCAGCACCTTTGAATTTGTTTTCCAATTTTTATCTTGTTTCCTAACGTGCCTTCTTTTTTTATCGTTTTTCTTGCACATGGTGACCGGTGCAAGAACACATTTTGTGCATGGATTCGGCGATCCCTTTTTTCGAGACTGAATGGTGCTTGCATCGGTCCTCTCTTATAATACCTTCGTAACAGGGGTATTGAAACTCAAGAATAATCTATCTCCGCATAGATATAATACTTCTTTCGATTTCGGCACGTTCTTTTGGACGGCCATCGGTTCTCAAAGAAGTTAAGCAATATATACAACATTGCCTGATGTTTTCGGTTCACGACTAATTTTTTCAGCATCTATCACTTTTTCATCTCTATTTTGTTTCCCAAATTGTTTCCCACCCCTAGAAAAATTGTTGTGATTAATCAGACCTAGACTAACTTAGGTGATCTAGCGGCTCTGTAGCATAGTTGTCGGTAAATTCTACTTCCTTATTAACGCTGCATCCTAATACTTTGAGGAATTCATTAACTTTGTTTTTTGAAGAAAGCAAAAATATTATGTGTAAAGAGTGGCATTCTTCAGCTACGTGTGAAAATCAACGGTTTATTTCTATTTCAGAGCGTTCCGTACTACATGCTTGTGGCATTTTTCCGACTTGCGCTGCAGATTATTTTTTGTTTATAGTTAAGAGTTTAAACTGACGGTCACAGTCTTCAATTACTTCGTGTTCTTTGTTTGGGTTTGTACAAAAATTTGTATTTCTGGTTATATACATCAGTGTTTTATGACAGAGACGCTGTTTATACAGATTTTTATACCAGACTGAAAAAATAAGGGAAAAATCTTCGAAAAAATATTCAAAAAATGGCAGTGAGCATTCATTTCTGAGTGCATGTTAGTTTTATACTTGAGTATTGTGCTATGTTTTTCATTAATTAGTTTTAATCAACTTTCACTGGTAACTTTCTATTTAGAATGGTATTTTGGTCAGTTCGATTGAGTGTTTCATGTATTTTCGTTCTTGTTAACAGGAAGCAAACATTTTCATTACCCAAGTGGTTGATCATTTCAACCTTCGCTATAGGCATTAGAATACCTTTTGTTTTACTACTACTAAGTAAACATAAGTAATTTTATATTAAGGAGTTCCTGATAATCCAGTTTATTCACTTTTCTAATATGCTCATCAGAAACTGGGAGTTTGGTTCACAGTTCTTTCTGATAGTGTAATGTTCATGTAAGCCTTGTGCGGCGGCCGCTCCTCCTCGTGTCTGACTGTCGAGAAACTTTAGTGCCGGCCTTATTTTGGTGAGAATTTGAAGACAGAATTTTGTTGTGTAATGAATCATCTTTCCCGAGTTGGTTACTTAATACATACACACTTATTGACATGTATGCAGGAAAAATTCGTTTCAAATTTCCGAAACGTCGACTTCCTAACATTCGAGGCCAAGTAATTTACTTTCACCCATTATACCTTCAACAAAATCAACTCCTGCTGCGGTAGACTGAGCTCTTGGGTTCGCCACCGTTGATGCCTTGGTTCGCCAAGGCATCTTTCAGTAGTATTGACGGTATCGATGAGCTTCCAGTCCTAGTGTTTGAAGGAAGATATTCACAAGAATAGATAATTATACTTTCAATTCTGTACATCAAATATTAAACCACTAACGCAGCTGTTGTCTATTTTAAGTGGTTTGTCTTTCAATTTAATCCCTTCAAGTTGAGCATTATTCAAAATTGAAATAGGTTGTAATGAATTTCGTTCTATAACTACTTTGGAAATGAACTGCCTCCCTTTTTTCTTGGACATGTTACTGTATCAACGTGTGTCTCCTTATTTTATTAGTTGAATATTATTTACGTCTTTTTCCGTTTTCGAATTTGCATCTGAGGAAGGGATTTTTATTGCTATGCCCTCTGTTAATTCAACTTTTAATTGCGGGCATTCCTCAAACTAGATTTAAGGCTCTTAGTACTGAAAATTTTCTAAAATTCATTCTGTTTAAGTTATTTTATCAACTCTGAAGAATTGTACCGTTTTAGTTTTTCTTTTTGTCAAACAAATCAAGGGTTTGGTGTCAAGGAAGTTTGTTTTTATTTATTGAACTGTAAAGCCAGCATGTCCAACTGCTTCTGTATTTTTTACCTAGTATATTATCTCTTCATATAATTTTCATATTTATGATAATGACCGGCCTTGGTCTTCTGTTCAATTTGTCTTCACTCGGTCAAATATGCGCAAATGAATTCGGGGAACGTTGGATTAGGTTAGAATGTAAGTTAGAACGTAATCATTTAAGTTAGAATGTAAGCATGTAATCATTAAAGTTACAGTAGAACGTAAGGCCAAAAATAAATATGAATAGTTTGGATAGTTTTTAAACTGCTGTTTATTAGTGAAAATGAATATCTTCATGCAAAATTTCGCCTCTCGCATGCACGTAAACTGAGTAGCTCCAAAAAGTTCGCTTCAAAACAAGTTCGCTGCAAATTTCCCGCATTTAAACACAACAAAACCTGAGGAGGATTCTGAGATTAAAACTTCCCGCGAATGGACGTCAGTTCATGAACAAGGATGCGTAGCGAAGCGCTCCAGTAGACATAGTAAAATACTGCAGTAAGTTCTTAACATTTCCGAATTCTATGCATCTTCAATTTATTCATATCACACCGAAGAAAGAATGCATGTATCGTGCTAATGCCGTATACATGTTCATGTAACAAGCTCCCCGCGTTCCCGCGGCTGTCAACGGTTGGTTTGGTTAGGTTGTAAACAGCAGAATAGGGAACTCGATTTTCTCCCTGGAATGAATTTTATTCTTCGTAATTTATATGAAGAATACAATTGCACGTTAACATTTCACCTCGTATGATAGTTATTTTAAATAACTTTACGAAACAAGCAAGATGTCGTGCATTTATACCGGCACGTCGATAAGCAATTTACCGGTTGGTAAATTGTACGCTGTACGCTGGGAACGTGTTCTATTACAGTAGTTGTACATATAGTAGTTTTTGTGGTAATTTCGATGCTTACATTAGTGTGCCAATAGACAATTAGAATTGAAGTAATGATTTCACGTGTTTGACGCGTTTCATTAACCTTCGATAACAGCTCGACACGCACGACCTCCAGTTGTTCAGAATGAATGCCAATATTCATCACAGCTCACCATGAGAATGCAAATCTTTCCCTAGTTTGCGCACATCAAAAGTGGCAACATTCCGGCAAACTTTCCTGTAAATTCATTGCTTTGGTTTTGATGTATTTGAGGTGACGTTATCGGAATGATATAATTATTTAACGTTAACGTAACACAAAAGACATTCTTCAGTGTAGTTGGCAAAACGGATAAAAGGAAAGTAGAACATTCTATTATTGACAGAGAAACAAACGATTTCGATGGTTTCAATGTTCTCACCACAAACATAAATGTGCATCTCAATGCCACGTTAAATATCGAACAAATTAGCGCTCCCAGGGGGAAAATGTGAGGGCCTGAGCTAAGAGTTAGGTAGGCCTTCTTTTTGTTGTAATAATTTTTTTCTTATGTTAAGGACCACCTTTTTTTCGTTCACTGCTGTCCTGTTTTTCAGCACCTCTGACGGTCTTCAACTTTTATCTTATTTCATGAAATTTTTCTCAACTTACTGTTTCTATGCCTCTTATGCATAGATTCCTCATTCCCTTATCTCCATATTGAATGGTGCTCTCCTCCTTCCTCTCTTCGATAAGCTCTTTTTTGTAGCGGTTAGGTAGGCTTAAACTAACTTATAATCTTGATCTTAAATATCGAACAAATGGTTGAGGGAAAGACAACCTATTCTTTTTCCTGAGTTATTGTAAGTCTCATATGCACATAAATACCAATTGTTGACCAGCAATTCGTTTGAAAAAAAACTAACAGAAGGTAAAGGCTGTTTTATTCAGTATCTGAGTGGTTGGAAAATCTCGGGTGCGTAGTTATAAAGAAGAGGAAATTTTACATGTATTGAAGAACAATTAGAACTTATAGAGAGGGAGGCAAATTAAAGGTACTTTTTAGCAAAACATTTCTGTTACTGACACCCAAAACAGAATACTTCACATTATTACGAAAACAAAAAATGTATATTAGAGCCTCGAAAGCGAAAAAGTTCAGCAAAATCTAAGCTCCGAAACAGGAGCTACCTCTGTAGTTAGGTAGGGAAGAAGAGGCTGAAACGTTTCTATCAGTTTTACTGGGGGTCGGAGCTGGCTAGTCCGGCACTACCGGCGGTCAAAGTGCGACTGCTCAGACACGACGAGCGCTTCTATGCGGCTCGGCTCACGAATGTACGGAGGGAGCCACATACCTCCCCCTATAACGAAAAACTATAGGCCGAGAGAAAAATAAAAACAGTTTGTAGAGAGCAAATGCCGCTGCACAAACCTCTCAGTCAGAGGAACCATCGGTTTCTGCAAATGTTGCCATTCAGCAGGAATTTTGGATAAGGTATTCGTCAGAGAGTTAACTATTATTCATTTTTATCTAGGAAATTTCACTGTTCCCTTTACCACGTTTTACTGGCATCGAACTCAAAGTATTTTCTTACGGTTATTTGATGTGCAATTTTCTTTTTGTGGTTTAGGGAACAAAAAAGAAAAACAGACAAGGATTTGATAGAGGTTACCCGTGCTCAGGTGCGGGTATCCAGTCCACCCGCACCTTCTCGTGGTGGTGCCGTTAGTACACCCACTGCGACTACCGTCATTTGTACAACCTGTTGTACTGGGATAGCGACTTGATTATTGTAATAGTTTATCGCCAATCAGAATTATTGTGGGTGGAACCAATGTGGGGGGCGCCTAAAGCACCTCGGTGCTCTAGGTTTTAAATTTCTTTTTCATTTTGTTTGCTACGCGTTCGTTAGTGTAAGGTGATTAACTAGGTTGTGTAACCTACCTAATCAGTTATTGTTCAAATTTTGCGTTAAATTTGTAGTTTTGTCCTTGTTCTGGAGCCTAGGATTAAGAGTAAAAACGCCAATCCTGATCCCGGCGGCCTCAGGGGTCGGGCATCATGCCCAGAGGAGCGAGAGGCTCTCGGGCCGGGGGTAAGCGTGCGGGCAGCGAGCACAAGCTGGACCCGGGAAAACCAGGAAAACGAGAAACTTTGCCAAACCCCATCAAGTCAATCAGGACTCCAATCAACAAGGAAACTGTTGAGTCTACAGGTGGTAACGGTGGAAGAAATCAGGCGGAGCGTCGTGAGGCTGCGGCCGTGGGTGCAGCGGTCGAGCGAACTACGTCCGAGCGGGTGAACGAGGTGGAGAGGAGTGTGAGCAGGCTGATGCGGAGTTTGGGTGAGATGGGAGGGGGCGGCGACGTTCGGGACGTACAGGGGGGCGACCCAGCAGCGATGGAAACATCTACAGAAGAGAGAATCAAGAAAATGGAATTGGCTGTGAGCAAACTGACGGACATCATTGATAAATTAACACTTCCTCCAGAAGGAAAACAAAAACCTACCTGTTCCCCTGGATCAAACAGGAAGCGAAAATATGTGCCCCTGGACCTCATGGAACTTCCAACCACACAGACTTTCATGCGCTTTTATTGCATGAAATTCAAACCAGAAACTAAACGCAAGCTCAATCCGTACGCAATAAAGGCCAGCGTCGTAAACGCTACTGGACTGCCTCCCAAGTCAATTACCACCAGCCGTAAAGACAGTTTCACACTCGAAGCAAGGGACAACAAACAAGGACAAGCCATGCTGACCATTACTAGTGTGAATAGCGTGCCCTGCGAAGTCCTACTCCACCCAAGACTAAACAAATCCAAGGGACTCATCTACATCAATGAGTATAACATGAGCGACTTCGACGAGTTTGCAGCGGGACTGAAGGAAGCTTCCGACATCAGCAACGTCATTGACGCTACCTTCATCAAAACCAGGCGCGAACAAACCAGCGCCCTTATCCTCGAATTCAACTCCGAAACACCCCCCACCTATATACAGGGTGTTTCAAAAATACACGGCATAATTTCAGGTATGTATTTCCCACATGTAGACAATCAAAATAGTTCATTACAACATATGTCCGGAAATGCTTCATTTCCGAGTTATGGCCTTCACAACATTGAAATTCACCGGAACGTTTTTCTTTCCGCAGGTCGTTGCCATTACAGAAGATGTTCAAAATGACCACCTCCTGCTTGAATACAGACCTCACATCGATGTCTCATTGACCTGCGAACACGCTCCCACACTCCAGGAATGTTGCGTATGTCCTCAGAGCGTGCCACAATTCGATTCCGAAGGGATTCCAAATCAGGCACCGGAGACGAATAAACCAATGATTTTAAATGGCCCCACAAGTAGAAATCGAGAGGGTTCAGATCAGGTGAGCGTGGAGGCCAAGCAATTGGGCCACCTCTACCTATCCATCGATCAGGAAATCTTCGATCCAAGTACCGGCGAGCCGTACGACTGAAGTGTGCAGGAGCGCCGTCATGCAAGAAGTGAGCGTGCTGACGATCGATCAGTGGAGTGTCGTCATAAACATCAGGTATGATGTTTTCCAGGAAGTTTGTGTACGCCTGCCCCGTAAGTCTGTTTACAAGTACATGGGGTCCAACTAACCGATCACCAATGATACCGGCCCACATGTTGAGGGAGAACCGCACCTGGTGATGAGATACAACAGTTGCATTTGGGTTTTCATACGCCCATACATGCTGATTGTGGAGATTTGTTATGCCATCTCGTGTGAACTGTGCTTCATCTGTAAATAATACTAAGGCAGGAAAGTTCGGATTTGCAGCACATTGCTGCAAGAACCACTGACAGTACCTAACTCGTGCAGGGTAATCTGCTGGTGACAGCGCCTGTACACGTTGCAAATGGTAAGGATACAATTGATACTCTTTCAGCAGTCTCCAGACAGTCGTATGGGGAACATTCACTTGCAACGCTAACCTTCGTGTGCTGATAGAAGGAGTTCTGTTCACAATCTCCAGAATCTCCTCCTGTTCTTCTGGAGTTGTAGATCTTGGTCGTCCCCTTCCCAATCCAGGAGAGTCAAATTTTCCATACTCGCACAGACGCTGATGGAGACTTACAAATGTCTTCCGATCTGGACATTGTCGCTGTGGGTACCTCTCCTGGTACAAACGACGAGCCAGCGCAGCATTGCCGTCTGCCTTACCGTAGATCAAGTGCATCTCTGCCAGCTCCTGATTTGTGTACATGACACACAGTCGAACGCCAAACACAACACTGAATTTAACCTTCGCCTAGGAATGATCTGTCAGAGTGCCCTCTTAATGTGTCCTTTGACGGCAACGACCTGCGGAAAGAAAAACGTTCCGGTGAATTTCAATGTTGTGAAGGCCATAACTCGGAAATGAAGCATTTCCGGACATATGTTGTAATGAACTATTTTGATTGTCTACATGTGGGAAATACATACCTGAAATTATGCCGTGTATTTTTGAAACACCCTGTATATTCCAGGCGAACGGGCGGACACGCCAGTTTATCCATACATCGACAAACCGATGCACTGCTCCAACTGCCAACTGTACGGCCACACCAAAAAACGCTGCAACAGGCCACCAACCTGCGCCAAGTGCGGCACAGTGGTACACTCAAGCGATCAGTGCCTGGAAGCACAAGCAAAATGCCTCCATTGCCGCGGTCCACACCCAGTGAAAAGTAAAACGTGTCCTAAGCATACTGAAGAACAAAAAATAGTAGAAATTCAAGCAAAGCACAAAGAAGGCATCCATCGCGCAAGACAGCTCTACCCCGACTCTGACGAATACTCTGAAAAAACATCAAAAACTTTCACCAAGCACTTTCTCTGCAAAATGGATGCAACCGAAAAACGCAAGCTCTCACCGTGGATTCTGGAGAAGAGCCTGCAACTAGAACTTGGGGCTAAACCCAGCCGTATTTCCTCTAAGGGGGCCGATTCATTTGTAATTGAAATCTGCAACTTACGCCAGAGCGATTCCGTCCGCAACATGAAGTCAATCAACAATATTCCTGTCACCATATCCGAATATTGTCACCCCAATGCCGCCAAAGGACTCGTTTACGTATACGAGTACGACCTATCCGACTTTGAGAACTTCCGCAATGGACTCAAAGAAGACCATGACCTCTACGATGTGACCAAGGCAACATGGATCCGACCCAATAACCCACTCGCCCAACCATTGCTACTAACTTTCCGTGGAGAACTCCCAGAATATCTAACAGTGCCAGGCGAACAATCAAAGAGCAAAGTATACGCCTACGTACCTCGCCCGATGATGCTTTGTAAAATATGCCTGGAATACGGGTGTGTCGCCCTCAAGTATTGGCGACTGAAGGTTAGGTAATAGACGAGTAGACTTTACAGCGTGTACTTGAGGTAGCAAGACAGTAGATCCAAATGCGCT
Organism: Morinoia aosen; assembly: GCA_030386875.1. Lineage (NCBI taxonomy): Eukaryota > Metazoa > Arthropoda > Malacostraca > Amphipoda > Talitridae > Morinoia > Morinoia aosen. Next base: position 756,003 of record CM059576.1, read on the forward strand.
CGGCAGCGCTGAACACGGGGCATTTATACACACAGAATGCTGACTCAGCGGCGCATGGTGCCCAAGTCGCACCAGGCGTGGCACTGAAAGTACGTACTAACGAATGTACGAGAACAAGTGCGTGACCATATCGGCACACACCTCCCCCACCATACCTGTTTTATTTCTCCAAATGAAATAAATCGCTCAGCATTTAAAAATCATAACTCCAAAAAATGACAAAGGTATCTAAAGGCGTAAATGTCTAAGATTGAAAATTACTAATTCGTGACAAAAATAAACACATCAATGTAATTCGATTTAGGTATGCAAGGTGAAAATTCGCAATATACCCCCACCAACAAAAGAGAAGGTGAGAGCCGCAGGTTAAGAACATATTTCGTAAGCAATAGTGAACTATTTCGTCGTTTTTAAACAATAACCCGTATTGAAAAGCGCACCAGTACAACAACAATAATATATTTATCGAAACAGTAAAACGCGTCGAGGTAGAGTCGACAAGAACGCAACAGAAACAATACCAGAGTACCACTTAAATACTGAATACATACAGAAATATCGTACCAAAAAAAATCTACGGTACAATCTACCAGCATTTAACTATCTTTCATATTGGAAATACCCGTAGGGAATTATCGAAAAAATAAACGTTACAACATCAATATCAAACCACGTAGGTATCATGTTAAATTAAAAAGAACAACGAATTTCATTAAAAAAAATTTTCAACTTTTAAATTTATTTTTAAAAATTTAATATTCATTACGCATGAAGAAGGAGAATTATTAAACATCGCATGTATGTACCTATTACATTTACATCAACATTCGCCATGAAAACACAATTATCGCAAACATTTTTTTTTTATTTGTGTGACGAACAGTTTAAAAGCTAAACGCAGCAAAATGAAAATCGCATCTTTGAAACAACAAATAAAATACATTTTATTCAAACATAATTAAAAATAAAGTTTTAATACTTGCCATGAATATGTAGTAAGAACAATACATTCGATAAAGATAAGAATTAACACGCAGGAAATTAATTTCAACGCATTGTCTATGAATTTTAGTTTACCAGAAAGTTCGCATGAATACATTTACTGAATTCGGAAACCAATTAATACATACTGAGTTACGTGAACAACATATTATTTTTCAACATAAACGCTAAAAATTCAAATTATTTACCACAACTTCGAGACTGGAATCAACTTAACACCTTACAACTAATTCCTGAGATATATGTTAAAGATAAACACTAGAATTCCGTTTTATAACGCATGAGAAAAATAGTGTCGCTTATGAGACACGCACAAAAAATAAAGTCCACATATTAAAAACAAATTACATGCTTCACTGACACCTAAACTTCGCTATTTGCTTGCAGGTGACGCAGCGGTTGCTCAGCGTTGCTCGACCTGAGCTGCTGACGGCGGAGTAATGCATCTTCAGCGCGAAAGCGATCCGCTAACAGATGAAGTTCACGGCGAAGGTAGAAGAAAGATACACCTAAAGCCAGAGTGACAGGAAAAAGAAAAAGGATACCGAGATCGGACACCCTATCTGGGAGGATGTCGACTAGCGCGTTGGCTTTCAGCCAGTCCTCCGAGACTCTACCTTGATGGTTCTCTAGGGCATTCGTCAGTGCCTCCACTGACACATGTGTCAGCCGATTCCCCATCGTGTACGACAGGAACGTGAGCGTGCTCGGTCTGAAAAATGGAACAAACACAGAGTTCAATTAGCATGGCTCCATAATTTAATTTAAGAAATAAGCAATGATAAAAAAAAACAAGTAAAGGAAAGGAACAGTCGCGAGGGAAGAAAAAAAACACAGCATCTCTGCTCGCTCTAGCTCACACTCGGCCTCGACACCTGCACAGCCAATTGCAAAACAAATCGGCGACGGCACACCAAAACAGCACGGTGGCCAGGGCACCGTTCCCACAACATTGAGGTCCCGTGTTTTATAAACACATGGATCTTAATGGACCATGTAAGGCTCCCGAGCAGATGCAAACCATCGCACTAAAATTAATTGCGATACAGATGAATGCGTTACGACTCCGAATGCGTTATAACTGTGAATGCGAGAGAACTTTGAGTACGACATAAATTGAATGTGACAGAACTTTGAATCCTATGGGACATAGAATGCGATGGAACATGAATGCGATACATCTTGAAATTGAAAAAACTCTGAATGCGATAGAACATTGAATGCGGACGTATAAAAGCATGGTACATCAACAACTTGAACTTAAACAATTACATATGATTATATAACGAGAAATCCGATTAAAATGATATTTAAAATTAACATCGAAACAAGAGTCACACACAATAATTTTATGTGAACATAGTAACATAGTCAGTCGTCAGTCGTATAGTTATGTTATTCAACACTTTTTACGTAAGGGTAAGACATGATTCTTATTAGACTTAAACGTTTGGTTTCCTATTTTCAACTCTACATAATTTCGATTAATTTTAGTGATAATACCAGGACCTTTCCAGGCAATGTCAAGCTTATTTTTTCGCATGTTATTGCGCAACAATACGCGGTCACCAAGTTCAAAATTTTTATTTTTACGTCGAAGGTTGTGATACATAGTTCTTTCACTGGTGTTATTAATTATTACAGCTCTAACGTTCTCACAAATGCGGGCAGCTTCTTGAGCACGAAATTTTATTATATCCACAGTCGTGTCGTGACTGTAATTAGGTTCGAAAGTTACGGCGCTAAAGCTCGGACACGTATCGCGATTGAAAACAATAAACGAGGGTGTATCCCCCAATGTGGTGTTTAAACTATTGTTAATTGCATTTTCCGTTACGCTAAGACAGTCGTCCCACTCGGTATGTACGAGGGAATTGATGTATAGTTTCAAAAGGTTCGTAATCTTGCGATTATTGCGTTCGACGATTGCATTACTATGCGGACTCCAAGGGAGTACTTCTTTTTTAGCAATACAATGAATTTGGGAGAATTTTTTAACTGCCGCTGATTTAAATTCTAAAGCTTGGTCGCTCAGAAGTGTTTTAGGATAGCCAAAGGTTGAGAAGCAGTTGTCTAGACAAGAGACAACTGTATCTGCTAATCTATCTGAAGTAGCATATAATTTGCAGTAACGCGAAAAGAGATCAATGATTATAAGAATATATTTATTCTGCTGACCTGTAACCGGAAGCGGACCGAGGAAGTCCATTGATACCACCTCGAAGGGTTCTTTTGCAATAGGTGCATCCAGAATCTTAATCGGAACAGTACTGCTACCCTTGAGAATCTTGCACACGTCACACATTTGAACAAATTTACGTATAATACTTTTTTCGAGCAAATGGAAAAATTTTAAGTTAAACTTAAATAGTGTGTGCGTAGCATCAGTATGATATAGTGAGTGTATGCTGAGCACGGCCTTGTTCATTAATGATGACGGCATCACTGAAGTGAGGATAGTGCCTTCCCTAGAGTCTATTTGTCTTCGTCTATAAAGAATGTCATTCAGAATTAAGTATTTTTGTAAGTCAGGGATCGTAGATGTACTACGATTTAGTAATGCGTCTTTAACCTCAGAACAGAATGGGTCTTGTTGTTGTTCATTGCGAAATTCGTCTAGAGTCCATGTCACATCCTTTGAGTGGGGTACGTAATTAATTAGTCGAGGGGCCGCAGCCGTCGATGTCGCCACTGCGTCAAAGTCCGTGTCGTTTGTTTTGTCTGCGTCTGCTCTCCGAGCTCCACTGCGTGTAGTCACTGAGAGGACGTCGACCTCTTTGAACTCGGTACACTTTTCAAGATCAGAAACAGTCAATTTCTCAGGTAGACGGCTTAGACAATCTGCAATGATATTTTGTTTGCCTGGGAAGTAGCGTACGGTTGGTTCAAAGTTCTGAATGGTTAGACACCATCTCGGCATTGCGGAATCATCAGGAAGCTTTTTGAAAAATAAAGGTTGTAATGGACGATGATCGGTATACAGGAAAATAGGATAGCCTAAAATGAGATATTTAAATGCTTTCAACGCGCTCACAATGGCTAGGAACTCTTTTTTCGTAGTTGAGTACCTTTTTTGGGTGGAGTTCAAGCTTTTACTATAATAGGCAATCGCCTTCATGGATTTAATTGAGTCATTATCTTGTTGCAAAAGTACAGCTCCGATGCCATAGTTTGAAGCATCTGTAAATACATGAAAAGGCTTGGAAAAATCAGGGTGCTTTAAAACGGTATCTGATGTTTAGACAGATTTAATCTTTTCAAAAGCTTTCTGACATTCAGGCGTCCAGATAAATTCAACGTTTTTGCGTAGTAGCTGGTACAGAGGATAGGAAATAGAACCAAACATTGGTATGTGTGTGCGGAAATAATTAGCCACACCCAGAAAACTTTGTAGTTCTTTCACGTTTTGCGGGACAGGAAATTTTTGTAGCTTTTCTGATTCCTTACAGCGAATTCCTTCCGCCGACACAATGTGTCCCAGGTACTCTATGGAATTTTTGAGAAAATGACATTTTTCTAGCTTTAGTGAAAGGTTACCGCTACGTAATTTCTCTAGTACATTTTTTAAATCTTTCAGATGTTGGTTCATAGTTTTTGAAAAAACTAAAATATCATCGAGAAAAACAAAGCAAAGTTTACCGATGATATTAGTCAGAACTGATGAAATAATTCTTTGAAATACTGATGGACTCGAGGTCAAACCGAATGGTAGCCTCGTGAAATGAAATTTTTCGTAGCCGACGCTGAATGCTGTATATTTACGGCTATTTTGTTCCAACTCAACCTGATGGAAAGCTGAGCGGAGGTCAAGACTTGAAAATATGCTATTCCCGCCAAGCGTAAAAAGGATTTCGTCCACTCGGGGGATCGGATAAGATTCCTTGATAATTATTTTGTTTAATTCACGAAAATCTATGACGGGTCGAATCTCGCCCGACTTCTTTTTCACACATATTAAGGGAAAATTGTATTCGGAGCTCGAGGCTTCAATAATACCATGATTCAACATCTGTTTATTGGCTACCACTAATTCATTTTTGTATTTATGCGGAATTCGATAGGGTGGAATATTCAATACTGGAGCATTAGGTTTTAATTCGATCTTATGTTTCATGACATTTGTTACTCCAATGTTTTCGCCCTCGAGCGTAATCACATCTCTAAAATCGTTTAATATATTTAACAATAACGGTTTTCCTTCATCATTGTCACAATTGATATCGCTATCATTCAAGGGACGTCTTTTGTTACTATTCCCTTCTAGTACATCTTCTTTTTGTGCATTAATTCCTAGTTCGTCAACTCGAATATCACTACAATCATGTCCCGTGTTTACAGATAGCAACCCAACGTTTTTATCAGAGATGGCATTGAAACTTTCACCACAAACACTGTCAACCCTGGGTAGATCCGTATTCACGAACATGTCGCAGCCATTAGCTTCTTGTACAGCCTCATGTACCGTAGACATGTAAATTTCTTCCTCTATGTTGTCTACTTCTTCAATATTGCTAATCATAGTATTTTCACTTACGTATACCACGTCTTCTGAAACGTTTAACAGCATAATAGGGACGAACCCATTCGACCCGACATTAACTACTGACTCGGCCACAAATATCCCATTGGCTAGAATTCTTTTATTCATAATATACTTCCCGGGCTTAGCCTTCTTTACAAACCCATTTACAACACGTAAAGAATTACTCGGCATTTCCAATGCCCCACAATGAACAATTATCTCTCGTTGCTTAGTTTTTCTCTTCTTTCTCCCTGTGTCCTCACATTTTCTTACTTTTTTCGCATGGCCTGGTTTATTTCCTTCCCTTCCATTTTGTTCTGGGGTACCCCTCTCTACTGCAGTATTTATCTCTAGGCTATTTCCTTGCCTACCGCCATTTTCTTTGCTCGCAATATTTGATTTCTTCTGCTTCATCAGATATTTCTTTATATTCCTCTTATTGGCAAGCACGTCAGACATCAGACATTCTGGATTACTAATAGTGTTATAAAATATCTCCTTTTTACTTTGCTCGTGCAATTCCTGCACATCATGAAATGGCACTTTAACACCGTCGAGGACGATGAATCCTTCTTTAAAATTTATCACTGCGTCTTGCAGAACATCCCTACCAAGCATTACATCATATCGAAATTCGGCGTCCTTTAACATCAAAGCGCTAGTATTAATTTCCTTATTATTTGGCAGAGTAATACAAAGATCAACTTCACCTGTTACATGGCTTTGCGCATTAATTCCCTTTACACTCAATGCACTAGGCTTAATTTTCTCGTTTAGTCCTTTTAAATTACGATAACTGACTAAACACCTGTCACTTCCGCTATCAATCAGAGCGCTCATCAATTTGTTATCATTACGTAATATTATGGTAGGCTTCTTAGAACGCCTCAATGAAAATAATCCATCGCTCTCTTTTCTCAAACGACCTTCTTTCATGATTGTCGCGGACAGACAAACCTCTACTGGTAGTGCAGAATTTGCACCTACATTTAGTTCTTGTTCACCTAATAAATCAAATTTATTTGTACAAGTAAATATCGGATCCACCACTTGGGTTGACTTCGTTTCGGTATCTGGTTTCACTGCTACATCATTGATAACGGGGATAGTAGCTGTATCCTCGGGCATTGGTAACTCGCTTTCTACATCAAGACACTCTGATTCGCAGCCATTATCTACTCTAAAAAATTATCACCCTCGGAAGATTCAGCGTAGTACGCTTCACCTCTTCCTCTACCTCGTCCACGCGAATGACATTCTCGTGCAAAATGACCCATCCTACCACAATTGTAGCAAGTATGACCGCGGAAATTTGATTTGCTTTGTCCTCTCCTAGTCGTGCACATACTTTGAACATGACCTGCGGTATAGCACAGTGAACAAAACGATTTTGATCCATCTTTACTAGTCTGTTGTGGGTTTATCACCTGAGCTTCATTGCATTCCATTGAACCTAAAGGACGATCTCCGAAGTAAGCATGCTGTCGTCCCCTTGGAAATCTAGCATTAATCCAATTACTTCTGAAAAATGGTCTCCGACCCTGAAAACGTCGGTTGTTTTTTTGAGATGCATAGAAAATCTCGGGAAACGATTCTTTCTCATCCCACTCACCCTCTTCAGGTACGACCGCAAGATAAGTCTCTCTTGTTTGATACGGGTACTGAGTATTACTTTTGCGCGCAAGTATTTCTTTTCCGTCTGGGTTATTTCGCACAGCGGAAACTAGACGAGCTAAAAGCTCCTCTGAAGTTATGAATGGTCGTGAAAATATTTTTTTACAGAAGTTCTCTTCCAATAATGGAGCAAGGATAGCTGTAGCAAGACTGAAAACAACTAGATCACCAGAGAACTTTTTCAATTCGTTTTGATTTGTACTAGCAGTTACAAATGGGTGTCTTTGTAATGCTACTTCATTGCTATTAAGAATGTGGTCACTCAAATTTCTAATTTTCGACATAGCGGTAACCAATTGGGCAGACAATCCTTCGTTTCGTAACAGCCGTAGCTGATTCAGGTCACAGGCTAAAGCGTGTACCGATCTTTCACCCTTCGCGACATAGATATCATCGAGGATATCGATAACTTGATCGAAGGAATAATTGATAGCAGGATCTACTAATTTTGTGACGACACCATTAAAGTCGCCGATGCTTTTGTGTGCGCTGCGCACAAGTAACTCTTTTTTGGCGTCATCTGAAGTGACGTCGGGTAACAAACACATGTAAGATTTCAAGTTTGCGACATGCGTTCGAAAAGTCTTCGTTTCACAAAAAAGTGGATCTCTGAGCCTTTGACGGCCCCTGAACAACGGAAGCTCTGCACTGGACAGGATAGTACTTCCTCTTTGTAAATTTGTTGTTACACTACCACCCGTCATCGGTCCACTAGAGGACGTCATTGTGGACACACTTGGCGTACTGAAAGTTACCGTCTGCGTAGTTCTGACTGTCGACACCACGGTCGTTATCACAGGTCTAGACGTACTAGGCGTTTGAAAATGACCTGGCGTAAATAATGTACCTGGTACCGTATTACTTAAAGGTGGAGCAGAGACTCTGCCACTCCGAGTGATAGTTTCGTGCAAGCGAATAGTTTCGGGTTCGGAATCCGAGTCCCCCATGTTAATTCACACTTCCAAAAATAATCTCAAAATACGCCTAAAATCCGAACACAATAAAAATAAAATCTCAGCAAAACACCAAAATCTTCTTTACCGAACGAAATTAAGAACACGGCAAGAAGCTAAACACAATGCACAAACTCACAACAAATTGTCACGTAGCCAACTATCAAACAAATTTATAGACACCGTATAAACCCCAACAAAATGAGAATAATTTCACCGCAAGAATAAACCACACGATACTAACCCACAACAAAATTATTATCAATTTAAATACCAAAATCAATATACGAACGCAGTAATTTATCTAAACACAATACCAACAATATTCTGATGCAATATTATTTGCACCGCTATCAAAAAAATTTAGACGTTACCGATCACTTTTACAGAGTATTTAATTACCACAAAATCAAATGAATTTTTGTCAGCAAACCACAAACTTTTGTTTAAAAAAATGAATTACGGAAATCTCCGCAGTGACCTCTCAAAACAACATAATCAAATAACTAACAAGTGAATACTGGTACACGATTCCAATGTTATTGGTCACTCAACAACCAAATTATCGAAATAACTAGACGAAAAATAAAACTGAAACTGACCGAGTGACACAGATTATATCCTAAAAATGCAATCAAAAAATTGTAATAGTTACAGAACACTTAACTGATAATTCAGCACGCCGCCAAGGCAGTGCAGTAGCCGCAGGAACCAAGCAGAACAGCTACAGCTGATTGCAAGGACAAGCGTCGAGACTGCTCAGCCACAGTAGAGCAGATTGCGGCCAGCTGTTATTCAAGGTCGTCTGTGAAGCACAGGCACAGACCAGTCGACGAGCAAGTTGGCGCCAAGGACGTACGCCCAACGCTGCGGTCAGTAGGGCAGTGACCCCAGGCTTTCACTGGTACGGCTGCGAGGCGTCGGTGTACTTGCACAGTGCACACCGCACGTAGCACGGCTCTTGTATTGGTGACGTATTTTCACGTTTTCTGACTGTGCTTAATTGCACAGATCACAGTTTATTTATACGTAATAATTACGTTAACACAGTTTCTTTATAAATTTTTAGAGTAAACACATTTGCGTATGCAACCTTTTAATCACATACACGTTACACAATTGTTCTCGAAGATTTCGAATCACTGCAACAGTTTGTAGAATTTTTCTTAATACAACCACTGATGTATTCAATTGGTAAACTACCACGTTACTTCTTGCGGTGGAAATTCACGCAGGTCTTCATTATGCAGTGGTCACCGTCTTGTTTAAGCTCAACTCGAGCTGTGTAGGGCACTCCCAAGGGAATATTTAAATCCAAACTATAAAATTCTTTCAGACGTTCTTCCGGAACACGTTTTACACTAATGCGCAGAATATTATTGTATACTTCTGGTGCTTCTTCAATTTCTCTTCCCGTTGCTTTAGATGTCTCCATATTAATATCGACGCTGGATCCAAAAGATTCTCTTCACACGAAACGATGAGCAGGCGTCCTCACGTAGAAAATACTCGAAGATCCGTAGAATCACGATCAAAGTAGAAGCTCCGTCGAATCTTTTGACTTAACTCTGTTTTCTTCAATCACAGAAGTTACTGAACCACGTTCACAGCACAAGTCTCAATAATATAACACGTCGTGGGTACTTAATTCGCTGGCCACCAGATGTGTCGCCCTCAAGTATTGGCGACTGAAGGTTAGGTAATAGACGAGTAGACTTTACAGCGTGTACTTGAGGTAGCAAGACAGTAGATCCAAATGCGCTCGGCAGCGCTGAACACGGGGCATTTATACACACAGATGCTGACTCAGCGGCGCATGGTGCCCAAGTCGCACCAGGCGTGGCACTGAAAGTACGTACTAACGAATGTACGAGAACAAGTGCGTGACCATATCGGCACACGGGCATACACAAAAGTGGTGCTCACGTAACACCCCAATTTGTGCTCGGTCTGATAACGCCAACATCAGTGCCACAGAATGTACCAGCTCAAAATTAGAATGTCACCACTGCAGCCAAAATCATCTCACCGGATCCCTTAAATGTATTGAATTCAAATACCAACAAGAAAATATAACAATACAACACAAACTTAGACTCAGTAGAGCCCAAGCCAAAGCCAAATTAGACTCAGAATGTCCGCAATATCGGCGCTCCTTCGTCAGTGCAGTGCAGACGACCGCCGCCAACGCAGCGTCAAGCCAAACCCCACCGAGGGAAAGGGAACCTCCGAACGCTGCTGCTGCTGCTGCTGCTGACAGTCCTGTCAAACCTGCGGACTGTAGCACACGAAGAAAGCGGAAAAACTCCGAACATCAGGAGCGCCCTACGGAAAAGAAGCAACTAACAGAGGCAGTGTGTATGAATCCTGATACCGGCGAACTGTATGCGACATCAATTCAAATGACCCCAAATTACGATTCCGCTCTTAGCGATTGTGAAATAACCAGCGAGAACAATCGTGCAGTCAGAAGAGAAACCGAAGAAATTTTCTATGAATATAAAACAAATCTATCCACACCTGAGCAATGAACAACCCAACCTCAATTATACAATGGAACTGCCAAGGAGTTCGAGCCAAGAAAGATGAACTGCTGGAATTGATACACCAGCACCGACCAGCAGTCGTAGCGCTGCAGGAAACCAAACTCTGGCACAATTGCACATTCTCTATACCCCAATACTCCCTTCTCATCAAGCATGGCCACTTCAACTTCACCCCCCATGGAGGGGTGGGTTTGCTCATCCATAACTCGGTCCCATTCAGAGAACACGTTTTGACATCCCAGTTTCAAGTCATCGCCGCCACCATCCAACTTAATCGGCCGATCACAGTCGTCTCAATGTACACGTCTAGAAATCATAGCCTTACCCTAGAGGCACTTCATGACCTCGAGAATCAACTCCATACTCCACGTATTATTATGGGCGATTTTAACAGTTATAACACAATTTGGGGATGCAGAACCACGGACACTCGGGGGCGCATTCTTGAGCAATATATAGAACAGTCAAACCTCATTCTACTAAATACGGGATCCCCAACCAGAATCCCGTACAACTCAGAATCCGCCATAGATCTAACCCTAGCCTCTCCCCGCCTGAACGCGGAGTTGCAGGGGTCCACCTGTCTCTCCCCCGAGGACAGCGATCACTGCCCCATCTTAATCCAGCAAATGAACGCACAACAAAACGAGTCTAGCAGAAGAGTGTGGTGCCTAAAAAGAGCAGATTGGTGCTCATATGAAAACCATGCAAAGTGGAACGAGCTGGAAATCTCGCCGGAGACTGACTGTGAAGAACACCTCCAGGCCCTCATCAATTCCATACTGGCTGTAGCGGCGGATTGCATACCGACCATTGAAATTAAAACCTTCTTTCCAAAGCCCTATTGGAGCGCAAAATTGACCGAAACACGACGAAACCGCGAACGCCTATACTAAAAATACCGCCAGACCAGGTCGGTGCAAAATGCTCTTCGTTGGAAAAGAGCTCAAACAGTCCACCGAAACCTCTTACGTGACGAAAAGCGGAAGGCGTGGATAAGTTTTGCAAATACGTTCACTAAAAATACACCTCTAACAACAGTTTATGCAAATATTCGCAAAATAAAAGGCCAACCCCAACGGAAAATCTCCATCTTGCAAGAAAACATCACGTATGCCACCGTACCCCAAATAGCTAACAAGCTAGCGATGACTTTCAGCAATACAAGCAGAGCCACAAACTACCCTGCCGAATTTCAACGAGAAAGAGAAAAAGTCCAAAACGAAGGTTTAAATTTTTCATCCACGAACTCTGAAGTATACAATATACCGTTCACAGCAGCTGAGCTAGAAGCTGCTTTGTATAACACCAAAGACACCTCTCCTGGAGCCGACCAAATCTCCTACCAGATGTTAAAGCACCTACCTGAAGCCGGCAAGCAGCACCTACTATCGGTGATGAACAAACTTTGGCTAAACGGATATTTCCCTCCAAGCTGGCGGGAGGCCATAATAATCCCCTTTCCAAAACCGCACAAATCTCCACAGTCGCCCCAAAATTACCGACCCATCGCACCAACCAGTTCCCTCTGCAAAACAATGGAGCGTTTTGTCAGCAATAGACTCGTGGACTTCTGTGACATGCATGGCTGCCTCACGAACATCCAGTGCGGCGGTAGGCGAAGCAGATCTACAACTGACCACCTAGTGCGCCTTGAAACTACGATCAGGAGAGCTTTCGTACACAATGAACACTTTGTGAGTGTATTCTTTGACCTTACAAAGCGTATGATACAACATGGAAATTCGGAATAATGCGGGACCTTCACCATATGAAACTACGAGGAAGACTCCCCTCGTTCATCCAAGAATTCCTGCGCGATCGGACCTTTAGGGCCCGAATAAATAATTATTTGTCCGACCCCTTCCCGCAAGAAGAAGGCGTCCCGCAGTGCTCAGTGCTTTCGGTCACCCTTTTCGCCATTAAAATCAATGGTATCGCCTCTCTGATCCCTCAGGATCCGCGATTTCATGCCTCACTATTTGTTGACGACTTCCAGCTCGGCTATCGACATAGTGACCTAAATATCATCAAAACTAAACTCCAGGAATGTGTTAATCATGCAGTACGATGGACCCAGACGAATGGTTTCACCTTCTTTTTTTCCAAATTTCCCGATCAATGGAAACTATCCATAATTAAGCCATTACATAAATCTGGTGATATCGACATAGCGTCAAACTACAGACCAATCAGTCTCCTGCCTGTTATGTCCAAAATATTAGAAAAAGTAATAACAAACCAGCTCTCGTCTTACATAGACGAGTCACATCTACTGCATCGCAATCAATATGCTTACAGGAGGAATATCAGTACTCAGGACGCCCTGTTAAACATAACAGAAAAAATTTACAATGATATTGACCAAAAAAAATTAACTCTCTTACTATTGCTTGATCTCTCCAAAGCCTTCGACAGTGTTGAGCATAAGAAACTTCTACAAAAAATTTCAAACCTCAGAATAGACACTCAGTGGTTTGAAAGCTACCTACGAAACCGCTCTCATGCAGTGTGCTTGAATAACAAAATGTCATCATTCATACCAAATAATTTTGGCGTTCCTCAAGGTTCAATCATCGGCCCACTTCTGTTTTCAATTTTCATCAACGATTTCCCCACCATGCCGGCAAACACAAAACTCTCAATGTATGCTGATGACGTACAAATTGCCATGACAAGCTCAACAGCGGATTTAACAGAAACACAAGCCAACGCTGAAAACCTTCTGAGAAATCTGAAATTGTGGTATGACCATAATGGCCTCAAACTTAACGCAAGAACAACGCAATGCATTATTTTTGGATCACAGAATGCGACTGAAAATTTACCACCATTCAAGCTAACATTTGGAGACGATACAATTAAACCAGTCGATAAGGTTAAAAATCTGGGTGTTTGGTTTGACAAAAATATGACTTTCAATTCACACGTCGAAACAATGTGCAACAAAATTAACGGAACCTTAATGTTCTTTCATCGTATAAAGAACACACTTGACGAAAAATCTAGATTATTAGTGATTCAGTCTTCAGTTTTATCGCGTCTGGACTACTGCAGTCTTGTGTGGGGAGATTTACCTAAATGTCGTCAGGAAGAGTTGCAAAAATGTGTAAACTTCGTCGCCAAAGTGGTATGCAAAGGAAATTTCAATAAATACGATCATGTCACCCCTCTTTTAAGAAAACTCGACTGGATCCCAATACCTAACAGATTCATGATCCAGAATGCTCGACGAGTATTCTCCTCTCTGTACCTCCCCCAAAGTAATGCAGAGGTGGTAAAAATTTTTCCATCTAATATCCCAAACGAAAGACCAAACCGGAGGAACGATGTTTTAGTCAGTTACCGTTCATCTAACGTGTGACAAAAAGCTCTCTCAGTCTCTGGAGATTTTTTGTGGAACAAGCTTCCCCAACATACCAAAAACTCTAAAACTGGAAAAGAATTTAGAGTAAATGTGTCACGTCATTTTGCATCTCTGTCATAGGGCCTGCAGCATCTCGGTGTGAACTTCCCATCTATCAGAAATTTTAATTTCTCCTGAAATTTCTGTTAGAATTTTAGAAACTATTTCATTCTACGTTTGCTAAGCGATTCGTATATTCATCTTACTTATTTCTGTCGACAACAATGAGCACCACAGCCGTCAGATCAGTGCTGCAGAACGAACGTTCTTTCCATAATTAGGAGTATTTCCTCATCTTTATTTTGTCATTTCTTTCTCTTTTCTGTATTAATATTTAACGTCCGTATGACAAATATACCATGAAATACATTTTGTGTGTACACCAATAAACAGGTTTATAGATGTGAGGGTTGTGCAGAGTTTATAATGAATTAAATTTTTGGCTAACGTTGTCTCGCTATTTCAAAATCATTCTCGAAGATTTTTTCAATCGATTTTCGGCTGAGCTGGGGGGAAGGGGGTAATTTAAGCATTGCATTTAGTCTTTTTATTTTTTTTTCGTGCGTTCAGCGCACACTAGCACTGAACTTTCAAATCGAAAACAACTCCAAATTTCTGTAATTAAAATTATCACTTTGGATCAAGGCCTAATCTTCCTATATGTGCCAACTTTGTGAATATTCACCACTCAGATGTGATTTTCGGCCACAATGTTACTCCATTTAATCCCACGTACACATGTCCGTATAATGCTGAAGAGTTGTGTTGCTTCTTGACTATAACCTGATTTTTCTTAAAAATTTCTGTGAAGAAATTAAAACCAGCTCATTTTTATGTATTTCGAAGTCTTCTCTTCCTTTTAGTTATTTTTTTTGCGAAAAATTTCTTAGGATTACAGTGAGCTCAACTGTCATTTTCTGTGTAGTAGATGGTAGGTTGCTTCTATCTTTTATCTTATATATGTATTTTTTCTAATATTTCATTTTCAATAAGTATATATATTAATATGTGTGTGTACGTGTGTAGGTATATATATGTATCTACATGAATAGACATACATGTTTCTATTTCATTTCTTTACGCAAAAACCATTCGGTTAATAAATTTTATTGCAATAGCGAAATGATTCAAAAATAGATCTATCACTTCCCCAGAGGGCGTTTCTGTGAATCGGATTAATGTCATATATAATTATTGAAATAAAGTGCAATTTGAGCATATGAATCGTAGTAAAATTATCTTTCTGTCCGTATGTTGTACAAGCTATGAATTTTGATATTGAATATATGTTTGTTTACCCATTTCTACCAATATTTAGTAGATATTTGTCAATCATGAGTGGTAACCGGCTTACACTGTATCTCTATTTTATCCCATGTACCCATGTCCGCATGATGTGGTGAATATCGAGAAGATATGAAATATGTTTTTGATGGTGATAGGGCTTTGCATATTTTTAGGGCATATTTTTCATTTCTCATTCAACTACCCTTGACAGAGATAGACTATTGGCACGCCACGTATGGTTTGTCTAATAGTACGCCTCGTATATTTTGTCTATTAATATGCCTCGTATGGTCTATCTATTTTGTACACCTCTGATAGCTTGTCTATTAGTGCACCTCGTATAGTTTGCCTATTATTATTATGCCTCGTATGGCTTATCTATTTGTACACCTCGGATGGTTTGTCAATTAGTACTCCCCGTATGGAACATTTGTTTTAGGATGCCCTATATTTAAGAAATTTTTAAAAGCCAATATGTTGGCATGTATCTCATGTGACAACTTGGAAATAAACATTTTTTCTTTTCTTTTTCTTTTTTCTCAACAGAAAAATCCAAAGCCGTACATTTCACCACGCTGCCCGGTATCCAGATGCCCCACCTCTAAAAATTGCAAATGAAGATTTCGAGTTTGTTGAGGCAATTAAATTTCTTGGACTTACCTGGGACACAAAGCTCACATGGAAAAAGCACATAAACGAAATTAAAGCAAAATGCAAGAAGGGATGTGCAATGATCAAATCCATATCCTCTCACGATTGGGGAGGGGACCAACACATTCTCCTCCACATGTACAAACTTTTCGTTCGGTCAATAATGGATTACGGATGCATTGTCTGCATCAGCATCCAACACCACCCTTAAGCTCTTGGATCCCGTCGCAAACGACTGTCTGCGTCTGGCTACCGGAGCCTTCAAGTCCACACCTGCCGCAAGCCTCCAAGTTCTAACTGGCGAAATGCCGCTGAACCTGCGAAGGCAATTGCTTTCCCTAAAATATTATTTTAAAATGAAGAGCTACTTGGGTAACCCAGCATTCAACTCTGTTATCCCACCTACTGACAGAAGATTGTTCATAAATAAGAAGGTTATGCCTTCGTTGGCCATTCGCACCCTCGATATCATGGAATCTCTAAATCTCGAACCACCTTCTATCAAGCCCGCTTTCTCGTACCGGCTACTGAACATTGACGTCCCAACATGGAACCCGGTCACCGTCGACATAAACATGGACCTAACAGCCCTAAAAAAGGAAACTACCCATCCAACAACATACATCTAAGAATACCACCGACTTGAAAACGAAAACTACCAAGGCTGCTTTGCAATCTTCACGGATGGTTCCAAAAGCAACGACGGCGTTGGTGCGGCTGCATTCTGTAGCAGCATTCAGATTCAGAAACAGATCTCACTTCCCCAAACATCTACTATATTCACTGCAGAACTGTATGCTATTGATTTAGCACTACAGATCATTCGTGGTCGTTCTGAAAACCAGTATATTATTTTTAGTGATTCCCTGAGTGTTTTGCGAGTGCTTCTCAACAAACGCACGGACCACCCTCATGCCCGCCTTCTTCAACATCAGATTTACGACCTTGCCCAGAATCGGAAAAACACTAAATTCTGCTGGATCCCGAGCCATGTGGGGATTCGGGGCAACGAGACCGTCGATGGCCAAGCAAAAGCAGCTGCACTTCGCCCACCCGAGTGAGTCCCAACATTTTATAGGGACTAGTTCTCAGTACTTGAGAAGAAGATTTACAGCAAATGGATGGAGGACTGGCACCAGCGTAGGAGCCTCATGCACGAGGCCCAGCTGGAACCGGGATCATGGCCCAAAAGAAAACTGCCACGCCGAGTTGAGGTCGTACTAAATCGACTCAGAAGCGGCCACACCTACCTCACCCACAGCTACCTCATGAACAGTGAGGTACAGGAGCCTCCGCCTGGCTGCCCTTTGTGCCTGGGGGCGCGCCTCACGGTGCACCACGTACTTATCGACTGCGTCGCGCTGCGCAGCACGCGACGACAATGCTTTGATGTCTTCTCTGACAATAGCCGGCCACCTTCAGTAAGCAATATACTTGGCCACAATGCGCCCGTAGATCAGCTGAGTACCTTTCTTCAAAAAATTAATGCTTACGACGTGATCTGATACGGGGAACTGTTCAAACTCCTAAAATTATGATCCTTCAAGCCTAAGCCACGCACCATCAAAATTTACCCGCTAAATGCCCCTCTTGTATGTTCAGTACGACGTGTCATAATGCGTGAGCCTCTTTTCTCTTGCTGTAATCTGCCTTAGTAACAATCTCTGAGTTTTTCCCGGCCAGTGCTGGGGGGGTCCACATTGGCGTTACGCTGGCGACCCCGGTAGAAACGTTTCCGTAAAATTATTATTATCATTTTCATCTAATATATCATTTTGAGTTCAGTTGATAAATATTTAATAATTATATAGTTACTAGTGTACCCGTGCCATAAAACATGATGGTAAATACTGTTAGAAAAATACTTAATAAAAATATAGATAAGAACGCAATGCAATATATTTATTTTTCTGCATTTTTGCGCAGGACAAGCGTTTTAATTGAGTATTTCCTAATGACAACATTCACGCCACTGCACCTGCCCAAGTATTGCTGCTGAGCGTATGGCCTCTAGTCGTTCTCGTGAACTACTTGCATACTGATCCCACCCCTGTTGCCTTACAAGCGCTCGTTGTTCTTGAGATAAACTTTTTCTCTCGCTCTCCTTTTTCGCTCCCACTCGATTAAGTCTTTTTTTCGTGTGAATGGAGTTTCCCTGCCTGAGCTTATGTCTAAGGTAACTGTTTTTGTGACTGTAATAAATACTTACATACATACATATACCGGGCTTTTCCTCACTATGGGAGGGTAGCCAACAGCAGGCCACAATCACTACACTTAGTCACTTGGAGGCGAGAGAGGTATCACTGGTGGCACCAGAACAGCAGCCCATCACAACCACCTTCCACAGTCAGGCCCGGCAGCCATAGCTGGTTTACCCCGACCGCTTCATTGAGTGCAGCCCCTCCCCCCGCACAGGACAGGTCAACCCCATCACACACGGGCAGGCTTCCAGTACTGTGTCAAAAATAAAATTACCTTCTTATGCACTGCCCCCACTCACTTCTGTCCGCAGTCATCCCTCTCGCCACGTTCACAGCCAGACCCCTCTTATACAAAGCACGTTTCACCCCATCCATCCAACTCATCCGTGGTCTACTTTGCGCTTTATTACCACTCACTTCTGACATATAAATCTTTTTAAAAATGTTAAATGTTTTCGCCAGCCGCTCAACATTCATTCTTTCAACATGCCCAAACCATCCAAGCACTCTTTCATCCACTCGCCTGCTCAACTTTTTGATAACACTCGTCTGCCCCCTAACCAACTCATTCCTGACCCTATCTCTTCTTGTTACTCCATACATGCTCCTCAAACACTTCATCTCAAACACATCCAACTTCCTCCTCTCAGCTGCTCTCAACTCTCAGCTGCTCTAAGTAATAAATACTTAGAATGCAGTATTTTTGAGCCGTAATAGAATTGATGGTAGCCATTCATGTCATATCTTAGATGCAGCAATTTAGCATTACCGAGAGCAAATGCGAGCTTCTGTATGTATAATGTAATATGCAATACCCTCTCGAACTCGGTATCAACGATACGGACTCAAGTATATAAGGCTCTGGATCTCTCTCATTTACTTGAATGTGATATTATAGTGCAATTATACAGCGAAAATGAGTGTATTCATTTATCAGTGAACTGAAACCGAGACCGCCAGTGCTAATTTCTTCCTATGTGCTCACTCGCTTTCAGAGAGCGCTCGCTTCCAGAATTTAGGTGTTTGGAAATCGGCGAACCGAACAGAGAGGATGACGCACCCGTAAATTTTCTGATCGATGATTATGAGCTGCAAATTGCAGACGAAATCACTTGTGAAGAGGTTGTAAGTTTTTTTCAGAAAGTGAAAAATGGAAAGGAATGTGGCCCGATAAGATCCCATATGAGTTCTATAAATTCGGAGGAGAGAGTGTAGTTAGTATGTTGAAATGTTTATTTGATGAGATATGGAAGATTGAGAGTACCGGATGACTGGAACAAGTGTATTTTAGTTCTATTGCAGAAGGGTGGACATAGGAGTATAAAAGAACTTAAAAATTACAGACCAATTGCCCAGGCTGACACTTTATGTAAGATTATTGTTGTATTTCGAATGAAAGAAGGCTTAAGTCTCGCTGAGCGGCTTCGCCGCTCAGCGAGAATAAAAATATCGGTTATAACTGGAATTTGATGCTGATTCCGAATATGCAATATGTTTTGACCGCTCTCAATTTTTTTGATTTTTATTCGACAAAGAAAGCGAGCGCGCTATCCAGAATTTCATTAAGAACGGAAGTTAACCCCCTATTACAAACGTAAAGAGGTTGGGTCGTGAGGGGTAGCCACAGTTCTTCTAGTGAAAATTATAAATAAAGGTTGAAAGCAACCCATAAAGGTCACAAACAATTGTGTTTACATCTACTCCATGATAGCGGCGGCCGTACCAAGTGGCGCCATCTGTGAGCTGACTGTAAAGGTGACGACTAAAAAAAAAGTCAAAAGCACCAAATGCGAGAAATTGTATGGTAACTTTTTTATGTTATTAACAGATAACAATATTTCGTATTATTTTAATAACAATTTCTATCATTCTAATTTCTAAGTTCTAGCGAACACTTTAGATAAATCTGAAGGAGATGACAGTTGTCGATTTTCCACTTTTTGGTGCCTGAACCTAATTAATTGAATCAAAATAAACAAGTTTTCTTCTATTCTTTTTTCGTCTCAAATGAGTATTTTACGATATATAGCGGTAAGTTTAGTTTCGTCATTGATGACGAATGCGCTCGAATAAACAGCTATTCATCGATTTTCGAATTTTTGTTGCTTGAAACATGGTAATAACATCAAAATAAACAACTTTTATTCAATACACTTTTTTCGTCAAATGAGTATTTAACAAGGTATAGCGGTAGGTTTGGTTTCGTCTTTCAAGACAGAGCGCTGGAAGCGAGACGCCATTGCAGTATTGCCATACAACTCGATCAAAGAATTTCTTTCCGCTTCAAAGACTGGAGTTGCGGTAAGTCATTTACCACTGTAACTAATATAATCCTCATTTGAGACAAAAAGTGCATAGAAGAAAACTTGTTTATTTCGATCTAATTAACTATGCTAAGGCATCAAAATTTACAAAATCGACAACTGTCATCTCCTTCAGATTTACCAAACTTTAACACCTCATGATCCGAACTTTGCCTTGTTGAAAATCTTCCGCAATACTGATCGTGCCCTGGCCCTGTGGAAGAAGAAGCTCTCTTCCGATCGCCTGGCTTAGTGGCAAGAAGAGATTTTTGAAGCCGAAAATTTAGTTCTTTCTGTTCTTCGTTTTTTGTTTTGCAGCTGCAACTTTTCTTTTCGTTTTATTGTGTTCAAATTTGTATCTCTAGAATTAAGCATGTTAGAACCTCTTCTGGACCCACTCTAACATTAAAACGCTTTAATTAATTAAACCTAAAACGGGACGCTTTTACGTGTACCCATTAAACTAACTTAAACTTAACTTACTGCTTGGGCAGCATGTCGCCCTTTAAAAAGTGGGTCCGGTTCCTTAAACTATTTTCTCTTTATTAAATAAGCGGGTTTCCGCCCATTAACTTCCTCGACCCGGCTCTTGCAGCCTCTTGAATAGGGATGTAATATTCAAGGTAATTAATGTTTTCTTGAAATCTTCCTGAGATATATGTACGTGATACTTTGAAACTATAAAGCAGCGAAATATTATTCTGTTACTATAATTAGTGAAATATAGCCCGACTTCTTAAAGTCCTGTCCCCTTGTTCAGAACGACTCTGTGCATCCCTTGGAGTACCGTATTGCTGGCCAGTGGTGGTCTTATTGGACGAGCTGCCGTCTTTCTATTTGTCGTCTTGAACTCTGGAGAGTCACGTTGCGTAAACCTCGCGTTGAGGAGCTTCGCGTTTCTGGCCGTTTTAAGGAGCCTTAATGAAACTGCTACAGAGGAAACTAAGAACTTCGGAATCTCCTGGAATCCTCAGGATGCCCCTAACTTGAGTGCGGTTACTATATTTCCTCTTTTGGAGAAGCAACTCGTTGTTGTTGCAACTCTGTATTTCCTCTTTTGGAGAAGCAACTCGTTGTGGTTTAGTTCCAAAAACCATAATAAACGTTTGAACTATTGCCCTCAAGTTTTAAATCCTAAAATAAGTTCTTGAATATTAATTTCTTGAGGATTCCAGCTTTCCTCTGGTTGGGTTCTTTTCTTTAACTAAAACTTGCCCCGCCAATTTTCGTCATGCCTAATGACGATAAGGCTTACCGCGATCTTGTCCGTCAGCGCGCTGTTCTTAAGCGAAAGATAACTTTTACCCTTGCCAAGGAGGGTGCGGCTGGCGTTTCTTCAGAGAGCATCACGCAGACCGTAGCTGATCTTCTGAAGAGGGTGAGTAATCTGGATGAGCAGATTAACCTTAATTTAATCGGCGATTCCGACGATTTGTCAGAGCAGCATTTGGCTGAGCTTGACAATCAAACTTGTTATAATTTGGAAATTAAAGCTAAAATCGACGCAATTACGGCAAAGCCAAAATTCGATGAAGTACGTCATGATCTTAAGCTGCCCCATCTGTCGTGCGAATCCTTTTCTGGCGAAGGTTCTAGTAGCTTGGATTATCATAAGTTCATTACCCAGTACAATAACATTTTTGGTTTGCGTACTACTCTCTCTAACTCTGTCAAGTTTACCTATCGTAAAAGTTTTTTGAGCGGTTATGCTTTGAAACTGGTGCAACATTTACAGGTCACCGATGGCAATTATTGTGTAGCCATAAATTTGTTAGAGACAGAGTTCCTGAACAAGAGGTCTCTGATAAGTGACTTGTACAAAAAGTTACTAGAAAGTAAGGTTAAGTTCGATTCCTCATTCATGCAGACAAATTTGTTCATTAATGAAGTTCGGTGTCTGCTGGCTGACTTGAAAACTTACGATAGGGATTTGCTTGAGAGGGAAACTAGTAAAGATTTTGTATCTCATATTATTTTTAATAAGCTGCCTCTGGTTGTGCGACAAGAGTTCGTTCGTAAATTGAACGACAACTATCCTAGTATCGATCTAATTTTTGAGCACTACGTAGAGGTAATTAAAACTTTGACTATGCGAAATGCTAGCAAAGATCAGCCGGACAAAGTCTTCGATCTCATGCCTGTCAAGCAAAGAGATTCATCTTGGTCGGTAGGAAAAGTCGATCCTAAACCCGTCTTCCTCAATTCTAACTCTACTGCTAGGAGATCTTGTAAGTTTTGTGCTTCGAAAGATCATTCCATGTTTCACTGCAATAATTATTCTTCCTTCAAATCTAGAGTTTCTCGCTGCAACGAGCTTGGACTTTGTAAACAGTGTTCTAGCTCGAAGCATGCGTCGGAGAGATGTCAATCTGTCTTAGATTACCCGTGTACTATTTGTTCGTCTAAAAAGCACATTTCAGCTTTGTGTTCTAGGTTCATGTGCGGTAAAACTTCGAATAGCTTTTGCCTGAATAATTCAACCTTGGGCGGTGGACATTTACTTCCAACTCTCTCGATTAAAGTAGCTCGTGGCGGTAAGGTAACCAGTGTGAGATGCTTGGTTGATACGGGGAGCCAAAGATCCTACCTTGCTGCTAAGGTGTTAGATAGGTTGAACTCCCACAACAAGGGTACTGAGAAGCCTTACCTTGTAAACTCTTTTCTCAATTCCGGCATCAGGAAATTTTCTGAAGCCAGTTTGTCTGTTGGTTTTTGCGATCAGTTAGGTTTCTTCAATCTTATATTTCTGATCGATAAAGACTTTTCTCTAAAATTTGAAGTTCGTGGCTTGAAAGAAGCCTTGTTAAATCTTTCTCAAAAATTTAGGTTAGCTGATGAGGCTTTCAAGGGTTGCTCGGAGCCTGATACTTGCGAGCTTGTGGGATTGCTTGGCGTTGATGCTATCCAGTTTTTCAGGGATTTTTCTTTGATTTCTTGTATGAAGGGAGCTGCTTTTAGTTACAGTGGTGGCATAATACCCTTTGGGCAGGTGGAAAATTTCCTGTACAAAGGACAAGTGTGTGAGCTGAACTCACAGGTGGACTCGAGCTCCGAGCTGGTGGAGCATAGCTCAATAAATTTCTTGCTCGAACCTTTCGGACAAAATTTTGATCCTATCACTGGTGTTCTTTATGATAGCGACGTGGAGGGTCGTTAAGAAAATTTGTTTGAAATTGAATCTATCGGGTTGAAGGAGGAGTCTTCGAGCTTCGATGAGGAGCAAGTAGCTAAGTTTTCAGAGGCTATTGAACTAGCCAACGGGAAATATCAAGTAGAGCTTCCTTGGTATCAAGAAAAACTTGCGAAGGTTGAAAGCGGGTTCAATGTAGCTCTTGCTGTACTTAATAGGGTTGTGGAAAAACTCCACCATAATTCCTTGTACGAAGCTTATGATTCTGTTTTTAAACAACAAGTTGATGATCAAATCCTTGAACCTTTGAACTTGAATGAAATTAAAAGGGAGGAACACGTTTGGATTCCTCATAGACCTGTGGTAAAAGAAGCTGAGCAAGTAACGACGAAAGTAAGACCAGTTCTTAACTGCAGTATTAAAACAGGAGATTCCTATTCTTTGAACCAAAGCGCTTATCCTGGCATTAATTTGTTCCAAACCATTTTGTTCCTCTTGCTAAGCATTAGGTTCAACAGTTACTTAATGATTTCGGATATTAAGCAAGCGTTTTTGCAAATCAAACTTAAAACTAATTTCGATCGCAACAAATTTCCAATTTTGTAGTTTGACGATGAAGGGAAATTGGCTGCGTTTAGATATAAAACGTTAGTTTTTGGATTAATATCGTCGCCTTTTGTTTCAAATTTTGTTATCAAATGGCATGTGGCCAAGTACCCTAAAGACATTTGTTCTAAAATTTTGTCGGAAAACTTTTACGTAGACAATTTGTTCATTACTGGAAACAATTTGCAGACTCTGCATGACTTGTACAAAGAATCTTGTCACCGAATGAGGCAGGGAGGGTTTGAACTGCGCTCATGGGTTTCTAACAACTCGTTCCTTAATAACTGTTTTCGTACAGATGGGATCGGCGCCGATCACGCGTCGAGCTAC
The DNA here is from genome assembly GCA_030386875.1 of Morinoia aosen. Taxonomy (NCBI): domain Eukaryota; kingdom Metazoa; phylum Arthropoda; class Malacostraca; order Amphipoda; family Talitridae; genus Morinoia; species Morinoia aosen. The sequence continues at coordinate 780,617 of CM059576.1, forward strand.
GAGAAGCTCTTGGGTTACCGTTATTTCACTAACTCTGACCAAATTAGTCTTGCTGAAATTACTGCTCCGACAGGTAAGCCTTGTAAAAGACAAGTGTTGTCCTTTCTTGCTAGGGTGTTTGATCCGTTAGGTCTGTTTTTTCCTGTTATTGCAAGGTGCAAGATACTGCTTAGAGATCTTTGGATCAGTAAAATTGGTTGGGATGATAGCTTGCCTGCGGAAATTTTGTCCAGGTGGCAAAAGCTTGCACCTGAAGTGCTACAATTAAACTCGGTATACGTTGACCGGCAGGTTGCCAAAGATGGTGACACTGTTACGCTGATTAATTTCACGGACGCTTCTAAGGATATGTATGGGTTTTGCACCTATTTGAAAACAGACGGCGAGCCTAATCTTTTTTTCACGAAGGGCAAAACTGCTCCTATTAAAAGTAAATCTATTCCCACTTTAGAATTGTTGGCAGTATATTTGTCTTTTAAGTGCCTGTTTTCTTTGCTGGATGCCTTAAAAAATCTAAAGATTGAAGATGTTTATTTTTGTGTAGATTCTCAAGTAGTCATTTCATGGATTTTAACAGGTAATGTAAAGTCTAAAAATGTTTTCGCTCGAAACAGAGTGAGAGACGTCAGAACTTTCATGAGTGAGGTATCTAAACAAACGGGAATTGTCCCCAAGTTCACGTACGTGGCATCTAGCCTTAATCCCGCTGACTTGGTATCAAGAGGTGCTAGACCAGCAGAATGGTTGGGGAAGATGAAATTTTGGCTGCATGGGCCCGAGTTTCTTCTTGCCAATATTATAGATTGGCCTGATAGTGGCTTGAGGTGTTTTTCGGAGGTAACAAAAACCCTCGTGTCGAGCATCTGTCTTCCTCTTGAATCTCCTCTACTTTCTCTTCAAAATTACTCAAAGCTTAAGACACTGTTGTCGATCACCGCGTTTGTTTTCCTTTTTATAGCAAAACTCAAGCGGGAAATAGCGAGCTTTTTAGCCTGTTTTGGAAAAGCTCGTCTTTATTGGATTAAGTACGAGCAGTCGGTACATTTTGCCGAAGAATTGGCTTTTTTAAAGAACTCTTCTAAAACTGTCCCTAATTTAGTTTTGAATCTTAATCTCTTCTTAGATGAGAGAGGCTTACTACGTTCGAAAAGGCGTATTAATAGGTGCATGGTTGTGAACGAAGAGGTGCGCAATCCTGTTTTGTTGCCCAAAAGCAGTCACTTGACAGAGCTCTTTATTTGGGATGCTCATCAGCGATGCTGTCACATGGGGGTCAAATCCACTTTGAATAATATTAGGAATAGCGGTTTGTGGATCCCTCAAGGTAGGTCGGCGGTCAAAAGCGTATTGAATAAATGTGTAATCTGTAGAAAAATAAACTCCTCTGCTTTCAAATATCCGAAATTTACGGATTTTCACAGAGATAGGGTTAATTTTGTAGTACCCTTCAAATTCACCGGGGTTGATTTCACGGGTTCACTGAACGTTAAACTAGGGGATAGCTGTCGCAAAATGTACATCCTTATTTTTACTTGTCTTAATGTGCGCGCAGTACATCTCGAACTTCTTCCGGATATGACAACTAGTTCATTCTTACTTGCGTTCAAACGGTTCTGTAACGTTCAAAATATACCCGACTCGATTTATAGTGATAATGCCCGTACCTTTTTGCAGGCGGGCACGCTTCTTGAAAATTTGCCTTTAGACGATTGCTTTTCTAAATATTTGCTGCACCACAATATAAAACACGTGAAAATTCCTGTGTATTCGCCTTTCGTAGGGTCCCTGTGGGAACGTTTAATACGAGTAGTAAAGGGGTGTTAATACAAAAGTGTAGGTAGAAAAAAAATGGAATATTTTGAATTAATAACTTTATTGTCGGATATTCAGCTGACAGTTAACTCGCGCCCTTTAACTTACCTTGACGATGAGTCTTCTCTTAATTTCTCGATCATGACTCCGAATTCGTTTTTGAAAATCAGTAATGCTAAAAGCGCAGTGGCTCTTCCTTCTTCTGAGGGCGTGGTTTCTCCATCTCGTCGAGATATAGTGAACGCTGACAAATCCCGTGTTGCTGTATTTGACGAATTCAAAAGACTCTGGTATGAAGATTATCTTTTGTCTTTGCGTGAGTTGGAGCGAGATTTGTACCAGTCGGACTGGATAGACAAAATTAAGCGTAATGATGTAGTGCTAATATTTTCTCCCTCTGCACCGAGGCCTTTCTGGCAGCTCGGCAGGGTATTAGAATTAAATTTGGGCAATGATGGGGGATATCGATCAGCCTGTGTCAGACGTGTTGATGGTACGGAAGGAATATACTCTATTATGCACTTGTACCCACTTGAATTGTCCCTTGCAGAAGTCGAGACGCGCGACGAAGGTGGCGCGGTTGGGGCTGACAAAGAGGGTCAACCAGATGTGGGGCCTTCTAGACCTCAGCGCGCGGCTGCGTTGCGTTGTCGAGCGAAATTGGCAGAGAATGCTAGTTGAACTAGCATTTTTCGCTGGCTGGGAGTGTGTTGAAAATCTTCCGCATTACTGATCGTGCCCTGGCCCTGTGGAAGAAGAAGCTCTCTTCCGATCGCCTGGCTTAGTGGCAAGAAGAGATTTTTGAAGCCGAAAATTTAGTTCTTTCTGTTCTTCGTTTTTTGTTTTGCAGCTGCAACTTTTCTTTTCGTTTCATTGTGTTCAAATTTGTATCTCTAGAATTAAGCATGTTAGAACCTCTTCTTGACCCACTCTAACATTAAAAATCTTTAATTAATTAAACCTAAAACGTGACGCTTTTACGTGTACCCATTAAACTAACTTAAACTTAACTTACTGCTTGGGCAGCATGTCGCCCTTTAAAAAGTGGGTCCGGTTCCTTAAACTATTTTCTCTTTATTAAATAAGCGGGTTTCTGCCCATTAACTTCCTCGACCCGGCTCTTGCAGCCTCTTGAATAGGGATTTAATATTCAAGGTAATTAATGTTTTCTTGAAATCTTCCTGAGATATATGTACGTGATACTTTGAAACTATAGAGCAGCGAAATATTATTCTGTTACTATAATTAGTGAAATATAGCCCGACTTCTTAAAGTCCTGTCCCCTTGTTCAGAACGACTCTGTGCATCCCTTGGAGTACCGTATTGCTGGCCAGTGGTGGTCTTATTGGACGAGCTGCCGTCTTTCTATTTGTCGTCTTGAACTCTGGAGAGTCACGTTGCGTAAAGTCGTAAACCTCGCGTTGAGGAGCTTCGCGTTTCTGGCCGTTTTAAGGAGCCTTAATGAAACTGCTACAGAGGAAACTAAGAACTTCGGAATCTCCTGGAATCCTCAGGATGCCCCTAAGTCCTAATTTGAGTGCGGTAACTATATTTCCTCTTTTGGAGAAGCAACTCGTTGTTGTTGCAACTCTGTATTTCCTCTTTTGGAGAAGCAACTCGTTGTGGTTTAGTTCCAAAAACCATAATAAACGTTTGAACTAATGCCCTCAAGTTTTAAATCCTAAAAGCCTTTCCTGACCCACCTGTGCATACTTTGTGTTCCACATTTTGCGCGGGAAAAAAATCACAAGAAATCGAAAAAATCGAGAGCGGTCAAAACAAATTGCAGATTCGGAATCAGCATCAAATTCCAGTTGTAATCGATTTTTTCATTCTTGTTCCTGAGAGAAGAATGAAACATTTAGTTGAAGAATTAAGAGTTCTTGGAGGAGAACAAAATGTTTTTTGGTAAGATAGACATGGGGACAAATTTAGGTTGTAATTTAAGAAATGAAGGACGAATTTAAAAAAGTTTCAATTTTTTGGTAAATCTGAAGGAGATGACAGTTGTCGATTTTGTAAATTTCGATGCCTTAGCATAGTTAATTAGATCGAAATAAACAAGTTTTCTTCTATGCACTTTTTGTCTCAAATGAGTATTTTATTAGTTATAGCGGTAAATGACTTACCGAAACTCCAGTCTTTGAAGCGGAAAGAAATTCTTTGGTCGAGTTGTATGGCAATACTGCAATGGCGTCTCGCTTCCAGCGCTTTATCTTGAAAGACGAAACCAAACCTACCGCTATACCTCGTTTAATACTCATTTGACGAAAAAAGTTTATAGAATAAAAGTTGTTTATTTCGACGTTATTACCATGTTTCAAGCAACAAAAATTCGAAAATCGATGAGTAGCTGTTTATTCGAGCGCATTCGTCATCAATGACGAAACTAAACTTACCGCTATAAATCATAAAATACTCATTTGAGACGAAAAAAGAATAGAAGAAAACTTGTTTATTTTGATTCAATTAATTAGGTTCAGGCACCAAAAAGTGGAAAATCGACAACTGTCATCTTCAGATTTACCAATTTTTTTTTCCATACAGAAAATAGTTCCCATTTTCCAAATATCCGTTCAGTTTTGAAAATCTTGAAGATCTGTTCATGAAGAATAGTTCATTTGATTAAAACCCCTAGAAGGTATTGAAATATTGATAGTTATGTTAATGTCATTGGACAATTTATAAGGCCACCTAATAGTAAATGATGGGAAATATCTGAAAATTTCAATTATTGAATTCAGGGTAAATGTTGAGGATTAACTTTGAATCAATTTTCCACTTTTCAAACCTTAATCATGGTTAATTAGATTAAAAGAAACAAGTTTTCTTCATGCATTTTCCGTCAAAATTGAGTATTATAGGAATTATAGCGGTAGGTGTAGTTTCGTCTATGATGACGAATGCGCTTGAATAAACAGCTACTCAATGATTTTGGAATTTTTGTTGCTGGTATTCTGGTAATGACATCAAAATAAAGGTAAATCTGAAGGATATGACTGTTATCAATTTTCCAATTTTCGATGCCTAAACCTAATGAATTGAATCAAAAGAAACAAGTTTTCGGTCAATATTTATGTTTGTTAGGCAAGTAAATTAATAATTTGGGGGCAAATAATCAATAAAGGAACACATTTAATAACCTTTTACAAGAATGACATTCTGCTCGCTGATGCGTTATTTTTGAATAATTGTACTTTGAAGTTGGCACCGGCGCGCGCGCGCCATGTTGACCATGTTAAGGCACCTAAAAATCAAATATCGATTCCCGTTTAATCCTCAACCTTCACCAAATTCAGTTGAGTTCTGAAGTAATATAAGCAAGATGCTGAAACAATTAATAACTTTTTTTCATCATTGATATTATTTCTCATTATTACCATGTTTGGCAACACCAAATTGTTAACCTTTGTAGGAAGCCTATTTATGGTAAATGTGGAGGAGTGGTCGGATGGCAACACTACAATGGACTCTCCCTTCCAACTCGCTCGATCATTCCTGCCATCTAAGACGAAAATGAACATCCCGCTATAATTTGTTATTTTTGGGTGATAATTTCTGTGTTATTAAGTTTAAGATCCTAGAAGTGGGTTGAGGCTCTGCCAGGCTGGAAAATAACAAATTACAAAATGCCCAAATGAATTTTTTTTTTAATTTAACGGCGCCGGCGCCGTTATTTAGTTAATCAGGGTAGTTAACCCCCTATTACAAACGTAAAGAGGTTGGGTCGTGAGGGTTAGCCACAGTTCTTATAGCAAAAATTATAAATAAAGCGTCTAACCCACCCATTACGGTGACGACCGCAATCTTGTTTACATCGGATCCAAGATGGCGGCGCCCATGGTGGTCGCCTGCCTGACCCAAAGTAAATATTGACCAAGTTTTCTTCCATGCACTTTCTGTCTGATATTATTTTACGAGTTATAGCGGTAGGATTAGTTTCATCTCTCATGACGAATGCGCTCGAATAAACAGCTACTCATCGATTTTTGAATTTTTGTTGCCTCAATCATGGTGATAACATCGAAATAAACAACTTTTCTTCCATACACTTTTTCGCCAAATGAGTATTTAACAAGGTATAGCGGTAGGTTTGGTTTCGTCTTTGATGACGATCGCGCTGGAAGCGAGTGCGCATTGCAGTGTAGTTGTCCGACGTGCTCCTTGAATTACTTGCCGCATCAAACACTGGAGTTGCGGTAAGTCATTTACCTCTATAACTAATAAAATACTTATTACAGACCGATAGTGCATAGAAGAAAACTAGTTTATTTTAATCTAATTCACTATGATTGGACATAAAAATTTATAAAATCGATAACTGTAATATCCTTTAGATTTACCAAAATAAACTACTTTTCTTCTATGCACTTTTTTCACCAAATGAATATTTTACGAGTTATAGAGGTAGATTTTATTTTTTGCGTAATTGAGCTGTTAGAGTACGTTTGAATCCTTTGAAATTTGTTATTAGCTCAACTCGCAGAGCTTGCGAATCCTGAACCCACTTCTAGGAATTTTAGTTAATAACACCATAGAAATTATCGGTCAAATTCAGTTTAATGTTGTCAATGAATTTCATAATTTTTTTGCCATAGATAGGTAATATAGTAGAGTGTAACACGTTTTACATGAATGCCAATATGCTCGCTAATGCTTAGTTTTCGAGTTATTTAAGTTAGAAGTTATATGAATGGCGCTCCTGAATGGCCTTTTTTGCGTAACTTCAGAGTTGAAACGGAAGCAAACCCCTATTAAAAACGTAAAGAGGTTGGGTCGTGAGGGGTAGCCATAGTTCTTCTGGTGAAAATTATAGATAAAGGTTTCTAGTGACGTCAGTTTACATCGACTCTAAGATGGCGGCCGCTATCTTGAGTTCCGGGTGCTGCCATTGGCGATGATATAAACGGATGTCACTAGAAACCTTTATTTATAATTTTCACTAGAAAAACTGTGGCTACCCCTCACGACCCAGCCTCTTAACATTTGTAATAGGGGGTTATCTTCTGTTATTAATCAAATTACGCTTGGTGGGCGCGCTTCTCTGGCATGCACAAGCCATCTTCTAAGTTGAATAATTCAAAAATAACACATCAGCGAGCAGAATGTCATTCATGTAAGAAGTTTTTAAATGTGTTCCTTTGTTGATTATTGGCAACAAAATTATGAAAATCACTGAAAATATTTAACTCAATATTGGCTAAATTATCACCCAAAAAAATGAATTATAGCCATATGTTAACTTCCGTCTAAGATGGCGGGAACGGGGTCAATCATTTGAGCCGAACAGAGACGAGCGTCAATTGCGCAGTGTTGCCAAATACTGCTCGAATTACTTCCCGCTTCAAGCACTTGAGTTGTGGTAACTAATTTACCGCTATAACTCGTGAAATACTTATTTACGACGGAGAGTGTATGGGAGAAAACTTGTTTATTTCGATCTAATTGACCATGTTAAGGCACCTAAAAATCAAATATCGATTCCCGTTTAATCCTCAACCTTCACCAAATTCAGTTGAGTTCTGAAGTAATATAAGCAAGATGCTGAAACAATTAATAACTTTTTTTCATCATTGATATTATTTCTCATTATTACCATGTTTGGCAACACCAAATTGTTAACCTTTGTAGGAAGCCTATTTATGGTAAATGTGGAGGAGTGGTCGGATGGCAACACTACAATGGACTCTCCCTTCCAACTCGCTCGATCATTCCTGCCATCTAAGACGAAAATGAACATCCCGCTATAATTTGTTATTTTTGGGTGATAATTTCTGTGTTATTAAGTTAAAGATCCTAGAAGTGGGTTGAGGCTCTGCCAGGCTGGAAAATAACAAATTACAAAATGCCCAAATGTACTCCAATCAACTTAACCTATTGCTATAACTCATTAAATATTCATTCCAGACAGAAAATGCATGGAAAAAATATTGTTTATTTACATCTAATTAGCTATGTTTAGGAACCGAAAAGTGGGAAATCAATTATGGTCCTCTCCTCCACATTTACCCTATTTTTTATAAAATGTTTTTTTACATTGCACTTGGTTAAATTAATGTGCTCGTCTAAATTAGTCTCAAAATTAAATTGCCTAATATGCTAAACTGCTATGACTGTGATATTTTGAATTTTTCTCTTGTAATATTAATCATTTGAGTTCTATGTGCTTCACTACAATGTTCTGGAAAATAAAAACATCTTAGAACAAAAAGAGACCACCAAAGCACTGATAATGAAAGTATCTCAACTCTTTGACTACTTAGCTTCTCTTGCACTGTCCAACTTTGTCTTTTTTGGGAATCCGGATGAATTCTTAAAAATTTCTCAGCTTTCTCTCATCTTTGGGTGAAGCAGAGCAAAATTTTAAAATATTTGCATTTATTGCAAAAAATTAATACTATGTTACTGACTTATAAGCTGTTACTTACAAGAACTTGTTGACTCCCAGAAGACAAAAATTGCCTTTTTTTAAGCCAAACTTGTGTGCACTGTTGATCTTTATGTAGCAAAATAAAACTATGGAGAAAGCATGTAAAAAATGATATCTCCAGAATTCAGCTCTTCCGATAAAGCTCTGTTTCGATGTAACTCAAACTACTACGACTAACAATAATGAGTTAGTTGCGTGTATTTCAAACAGGCCCTTTATGCAAAAATGTTTTATTCAAATCCCAATAAAATATTTTAAAGGAATTGAAATGACTAGCAAACAAAACCTCATTTGGGACAATCTGCAGTTTAATCCATTCATGGAAATTGGAAATCCTGTTCCCAAGAATCATTAAAGAAACACATATAAAACCATTTTAAATGAATGACATTCTGCTTGCTGACGCATTATTTTCGAGTTATTCAACTTTAAAATTTTTGTGTTCCATAGCAGTTCTAGTCATTCAAGCAGCAAAAACCGTTGCATGCTTGAGCTGTTAGTATGTTTGGGCACTTCAAAATTTATCATTCGCCAACCCCGCGGAGCCTGAAGCCACTTCTAGGATCTTCTAGTTAACACAATTAAGGTTATCACTTGAAAATATCAGCAGAACTGTGGTATTGAATACTTAAATCTAGGGTATCCACTCCTACAGTTTTGCTAATGTTTACCAAACCAGCCAGTTAGTTGCATCACCGTTTGATCGTCGCAGAACGTAACGGCTTCTGCTGTTTGTAGTGTAACTGCCAATGCAAGTGTTATTCACTTGCATGAATAGCACTGTGCGCAACAAACACTTTCAAACTAGTGCAATTGTCATCATAATAATCTTTGATACACTCAAACGGTCAGAAAACACCCGCTGCAGACACCTTCTACGATGCTACGATGGTTGCCACATTGAAACTGTCGTTTCTCTCTACATCCTGAACAGTATTAAAGTTGAATAACTCAAGCATAACATGAACAGAATGTCATTCATGTAAAATGTTTTTAAATGTATTCCTTTAGTGATTGTTGGGAATGGAATTTTTAATTTCTGTGAATGGAATAAACTGCATATTGACCCTCATTTGGGCTGCGTTAGTTACTGATGAAATAAAACCATTTTTCAAATGTTTTTTTGCTGTGGTCCTCAGAATGTTAGGCAATATACCGGCATGTGAATTTATTAATATAAAGACTGCAAATCTTCAAACTAGTTACACAACTGCTGCACATTATGCAGAATATCTCCTCAAAACATTTGTTATTTACAAATAAAAGGTAAAAAATTACAATTGCCAAACTCACCATATCAGAATGAAAGTAACGCTAAAAGTAGGAACGCCCCAGTACATTCGCACTTTTCAACCTTCAATAGTTGAGACACAATTTAATAATTAGTGTCAGTGCAATGACTGTGGATGGGTTGGTCACTTGAATGTCATAGCTCTGGCTGCAATTGTAAATGGAACACTAATTGTCTACAAATTGCAAAGCATGTTTAGAGTCCTTAACACGTTAAGTGTGGCGGGTTAAACTGAAGTTCAATATCCAGCTCAAATTTAGAGTTAATTGTTATAAGAAATTTTGAAAATATCCAACATTAACTGAATCATGCCTTTATTTAGCTTTCTTTTATTGTATGTAAAAATTGAGTCAGTGACTGCTGGTCTGTCAGAAGCATTAGGAAAATCTCCTAAATGACCACCGGTGTGTCATGCTGCACTTAACGTGGTAATTGTATTATTTTAAACAATTTTTCTTCTCAGGCATTGAACAACAACAAAAAGCAGTAATGTAGGGAAGTATTTTGTTCAACATTTAAAATTGAATTTTGAAATTTTCTATTTTCATAACTTAAAAATACCATCTAAGGAAATGTATCAACTGGCTTTACTGAACACATGTGTGTCATGTTAAATATTATGTTTTATGATAGTGGTTTGTAAATTTTTGACATATTAATTGTTATGAGATCAATGAAAGACATTTTATATTAAGAAATTTTTAAAACCCAATATGTTATACTGCATCGCATGTATCAATTCATTTTAGGTAAACAGGTTTTCTTTCTTTCATTTTCCTTGTCCCTTATAACTACATCAAGAAATATCCAGTAAAAACTTGGGTAGAGGAATTTCATTGGACATCAAATAACTACTGAATTTACAATCAATTACAGATATCAATGTTGAAGTTATCTGTGTAAGGGAGTTTATGGTTTTGCATAGATGTTTTCTTTGTGTATAAAGCATTCATTGTATTTCATTCACAAAGGTGAACAAAGAAAGAAAATACTTACCTCTTCAAGACACCCACTGTCATTTTGGATGTCACGCTTTGCTCACATTACATTTTTTAGCTCTAATGCCTAATATTTAATTTCAAGTCATCTAATTGGTTGGCAAAATTAGCTTTCTCTAACTTCATGACACTATCAAATTATAAACTAAATATTAAAAGTTTCTAACAACTTATTCTAAAACAAACCAAAATAATATGTAAGTATTTACGCATTCTAAAGGAAAAACTCGAATTTAAAATATAGCTATTCCACAGCATGTTTTATACTCTGCCATGCGCACAGCTGCCAGGTAGCTGTGGTGCAGGAAAAACAACTCTCCGGAGCCACTGGAACTTCTTCAAAGTTTATTTTTGAGGAATGAGCTAAATTTGTGTCTTTAACTTGGCCAAAGAGTAATTAATAATAGTAGGAATAACAGATTTATTCTTCCCCGTCTTGTTCACAGGGAACAATAATGATTTACTATTACTGTGATGAGTTTTTTGACCAAAAATTTGCCTATTAGTAAAGCTGAAAGTTTTTCTTTCTAATGGAATGATTTGAATGCCATTTGAAACATGATATATGGTTTGAAATTGTCTTTTAATATGAATGAAAAACGCTCAGAATGCATTTCGTTCTTTTCAGTTGCAGTCTTGCTTCAGTATGTAAACAAAGATTGTCTGAAGAGGTGTGTGATGCTCGTATCACTTGATCCAGTCTAAGTTCATTGTTTCATGTTGAAAATGAAAGATATTTTTAAAATCCATTATTTTTAAGATAAAACCTTGTATAAAGTAATTTTAGGTTATATTTGTCCTAAGTTATGGTGCTAATTTGGATTTTATGGTAATTCTAAATACTTCACAAAAGTTTGCTGGGCTGCTACATCTAGTTCCAATTTGCCATTGTGTCCCAGCATAAAAAAGTTCCCTGAAATTCTTTCCTAGTGACAATAATCTGTTTGTAGTGAGTGTAATAATTGAGCAAATGAGGAAGGATAATAAGAAAGTGTACCTAGCATTCCTGGATATTGAAATGGCGTATGACAGAGGGGATCAGGTAAGGCTATTTGAAATTTTGAGAAAAGTTGGGTGTAGCAGAAAGATAGTAAACGTTGTACAAATTCTGTATGAGAACACAAGCGCTAACTCCAGGTTAGGAAATTTGGAAACAGGGCAAGTGAGGAATGAAAGAGGGCTGTGCTCTGTTGCTTCTGTTGTTTGGATTGTACTCAGAAGAATTAGCAGTTTGACTGAGAATGGGTGACTTTAGATTAAAAGTTGGTAATGAGTGACTGAGTTGTTTCCTGTATGCTGATGATGTGGTTGTGGTTAGTGAATGTGGACAACAACTACAAAAAAGATGCTTGACATTGTGAATTGATATAGTACAGATTTCAAGATGAACTTTGGTACTAATAAAAGTAAGGTTATGGTTATAAATAGGGATGAGACTGATAGAGACAGACAGTGGAAGATAGGAGAAATCAAAATCGGTAAAACTAAAGAATACAAATATCTAGCTTGTATGATAAGCGAAGATGGATGCAGTAGAACTAAGGATGAAAAAGTGGCAAAAGCAATGCAGTGGAGTGGACAGTTGAGTAGTGTGGCCAGATACAGAGCAAACAAGTATGAATATGTGAGAGAAATGTGGAAATACATTGCTGTACCAAGTGTCATGTATGGTATGAGTGCTCTAGCCTGGAATAGAAAAGATCTTGAGAAACTGGATATGATACAAAATAAGGTAGGAGGTCTAGCTTTGGGTGCTCCAAAAATGGACAGCTACTGAACCTATCAAAGGTGATCTAAGGTAGAGCCCATTCTCAGAAAGAATGATGAAAGCTGTGTTGATTTATAAGGTGAGAATTGAGAGAATGTAGAATAGCAAGTGGGTAAAGGAAATTTTTGAATGGAATCTGAGTGTAAGCTATTGGGAGAAAATATGTCAGGGTACTGTAAAAAAATTGACTATGCAAAAGATTGTTCATGTTAGATTTAAAAGACCTGTAAATGACTGGGTTTTAATGAATGTTGGAGGTGAAATACCAGAATGAGACTGCAAGAGGCAGAAAAAAGAGACTTAGAGACAAACAAGAGTATAAATTGAATAAGTGGATACTTAGCATGAAGCAAAAGCCTACATTAATCTGGTGTATGCAAAAGGAAGTACTTAAGTGTAAGATGTTCTATGATGATAGTTGTGGCAGTCAACTCTTGTTTGCTGTGAGGTATAAATCATTGAGCGTGAATAGGCGTACATGGAGGTGGAATGAAAATAATAATAGATTATGTCATCAGTGTGATTGGGAAGTGGAGGGAAAAATTGAGCATTTTGTGCTGGAGTGTAGTAAGTATGAGCAAGAGAGAGAGTTTCATGAATGTGGTGTTTGAACAGTATGGAGAGAATGAGTGGTATGCCAGATTTGCTAATGATGATTGTGGTGTAAGCTGTCTTGTTGGATTGGATCAGGAGTGTCATTCGAGTATCATTGAAGCCATGGAAATTTTTCTTCTATGTGCCTGAAGTAAAAGACAGTGACTGAAATGAGCCAGTCATATAGAGTGGGCTGTAATGACCCACCAAGCCCGGGGATGTTGTCTTGACGTACTGGTTATCCCAGTGATGCTGTCTAATATTAGTTTGTGACAAGAATTGGTGGATCTTGAGTAGTTTATTCGACAAGTCTAGTACACAGGTGCTGAACTCTAGGGTGTTTATTGTGAGTATTGAAGAGGGAATTGTAGGCTGTTTGAAAAACAACTTTAAACAAACTCTGTGGTGAAATTTTTAACATTAGTAGTTCAAAGGGAAAGAAATTTAGATTAGTAAAAAAGCTGTAAGGGTGATAAATTAGATAAGATAGACTAGAAAATGCTACCAAGCATGGGAAAGTTTGTAAGCAGTTGTAAGGAAAAGGTAACTGACTATAAATGCTAAAACAAGATTGTACTGTAAAGAAAAGAAATGCTCTGTTGTTGCTTTGATTGAACGTACTCAATCCTTGTTTGTATATAGTTTCATTCTGTTGTATTGAGTTTTGTTCCTTTACTGAATGCTCTTTATTTCTTTTCAGCTTTACCTAACAGTATAACCAAAAATAAGTTGATGAGAAAAATATAATTACTGAACACAATACTTGAATAACATCACAAAACCTGCCTTCATGTAAAAGAAATATCTGGTGTGATCAGTGGATTCATCGGGTAAGTTATTCATCTTTTATCCAAGATAGCGTATGTTGGCAGTCTTTAATTATTATAGTTCTTACGTATATCCGAATTAGACTATTTATTGTGATTATGTTGAAATGTAGTTAAAATCAAAGTTGTAAAATTTTCTCCTCAATTTAGAAGAACATTCCAGACTGACCTCTTGAATCGCTTTTGCATATGCACATTACAATAAGTTGATGCCAAACTGCAACCTTGAAGGTTATGATTATTTGTCTTTGGTTACCCTCAAAGCAGCAAGGGTCAGGTGGAAACCTGCGAGTTTGTGCTGGCTGGAGTGCCTGGCAGTGTTGGGGCTACTGATTGACTTCTGAAGTCTGACAGGTGAGCCTTCATGGCCTGTTCTACTTCTTTGATGCCCCTCCTCAAATCCTATGTCTCATTGGTTTTTAGTCATTTTTTCTGATAGCTTAAGTTTTGTTTAGTTTTAAATTGCCTACAGTTTCCAGATTACAATGATTTGATTTCATATGTAACAACATGCAAGACCTTTGAGTTCTTCATGGTTTTTAATTTTATTTGTTTAATTGAAAGAGAGTCTAAGTTTTTATTTTGTTTAGCTGTCTTGAATTGCAAAACAGTCAGTAATTTAGGTTACTACTTTTTGTTGATTTAATTTTGTGCTGTGATTACCTGTGCTGATAGTAATTCATGAACCTTCTCATGTACAGCCTTGGATTACCAAAAAGTTACTCTAATCACCATTTTGAAGTTTTCTTTGATTTTTTATTATATTTTGCTCATTCAAAAGGTTTGCTGTCAGTGTTCTTAAATCGTAGACTGTGTATTTGGGACTATATTGGTCTTCTGGATCCTTTAGCATTTCTGTATTGAGGAGACAGACATTCAAATGTTCTTCTAACAGTATGAGAGTGTTAGGCTAATGTGCTGGATGAGGATGAAACATGGGGCACAAAAGCGGCTGAAAAGAGCCGGTGGAATGTTCTCCATATCAAGTAATGAGTATGGTGGGGGGTGACATTGTGGGAAAGGTATAACATTGAGCCAAGGAGTGTGGCAAATGTGGGAAGGGTAAAAAAAAGTATGAGCTTTTGTGTGTGTTCAAGTGGTTTGGCCAGAAGCAGAAAATAAAATGAATTGTTAGTAAAGGAAGCAATGAAATCAGAAGCACAGGAAAATATTGTTGGATGTTAGCCAAAAACTAGGTTCATAAATGGAGTTGAAAGCACAATGCACCATCATTTTAGAAGAAGAGCAATAGCTGGAGATGAGAATATAATGTGGGTGCCTGATTATGCTTGTCATGATGGATACGGCTTGAGGTTCTTGGCCTGCAAGAGTGACCCATGTTTGGTGAATAGGATGTTTAGTTGTGTCAGTTCTTTAGGTCTGAAATCTTTGAAGTCTTATAAAGCTGCAAGGATAAATCCTTGTGGTGCTGTTGGCCTTGCTGTGGAAGAGATGCCTAAAAGATGTGTATGCATGAGAGTTACCAATTGAAAGCTATCGTCCTCTTAGAGGGATAAAAATTTTGTGTCTGGGAATTACTGCTCCCAGAGGGTATTGTGAGATCCCAGGCTTAAAATTTGGAAGATAGTCTTCATTAAGATAGAATAGTTAAATTTTGTTACATGTCATCTTTTTTTCAGTTACTGCCTGTCTTTTTACTCAGAAACCATAACTTTCTTCTTCAACTTTAATTTTATTTATAATATCTCCTCCTTTCTTTCTGTTCTTGTATTCAAGGGACCCTGTGGGCAGCAGACCTTGTACATTGACTCCTCGTTCCCTTATATTGAATTGCCTCCAACTTACTCCCCTTTAGAACACTTCTGTTGAGAAAAGCAAGCCTTTAACTAACATATCTAATCCCTTAACATCATACTTAGTAGTGCCTTCTTCATTTCTCCCTTCAGGCTCCTTTTCATGGGTTAGGGAAGTTTCAACTAATTTGATTCAATTTATAGGTTATTTGACTGAAGGGGTAAATCTGATTCTTGCTGGTTGGCTATCTTTCCTTGATGTAAGGGTTTTACCTTGGTAATTACAAAGTGTTCGTTCATGGAATAGCTGGTTTTTACATGTTTCTAATTGTTAAATTTTTATTCAAAGTCTTGAAATTGGTTTTCATGATCAGATAAAAAAAATTTTTATTTTATTTTATGTTGGGCTTTCAAAATAACCACCACCAGTCTCAAGGCATTCACCACCATGAATATCAATTTATGCTACAAAATCCTTCTGAGTATTGACAAAAATAAAATTAATTACATAATTTTCAGTGGAGCAATGTTGCAATATGCAATGCAAAATGCTCTTCATGTTACTAAGCCAAAAATGAAGATATATAGAAAGAGGCATAAATCAGATAATCTTGTTGAATGGGGAAAATATGATATAAGGGAAATTAGTCATTGAGATAATCAGTCCTTCAATTAGCTTCTGATTATATATAGAGTAAGGGCTATGGCTCCATCCTGTTTGAACAATTCAAGTTATGTTCATTTATGCAAAATTCTTTTCTGAATATCTTTGTTGATTTGAGATATTGCACTCATCCATATCAATACTTAGCAAGCGATATAGCATATATTTTCTGTATGTTGATCTATGTATTGGATCCCCTCAGGGGGTTACAACCATTGTAAATATGGGAATTAGCACTCCCAGGAGGAAAATGTGTGAGGGGCCCAAGCTAGGAGTAAGGTAGGCCTTCTTTTTGTTGAAATAAAATTTGCTAGTTTTGTTATGTTGAGGACCTTCTTTTTTTGGTTCACTGCTATTCTGTTTTTCAGCACCTTCTACTTTCTTCTTCAACTCTCATCTTATTTTACGAGCTTTTTTCTCAACTTGCTGTTTCTATGCCTGTTTTACATAGAGTCTGCATTCCCTTCACTCCCTAATAGATGGTGTCTTCCTCCTTTCTCTCTTTGATACATTCTTTATTGTTGCTGTTAGGTAAGCTTAAACTAACATTAAATCATACATGTAATCCAATCTATGTATTGAATCTTGTGGTGACCATTTCAAAAGTTGAACGTAGAATAACAACTAATGAAAATCTTTTTGTTTTTGATAAAATATGCATCAGTCATTTAGCACTACAGCTTTACAAACACTTTCCATTACAGCCTTCATTTTTTAAAATCAACTACCTTATTTAATTATTTAAATTAACATCATTTTCCATCATTTCTGGGCTGATTCCTGATATAGGAACACATCTACAGAATGCAAAGTTAAGCTTGTGAAGTCTGTAGTAGTCATGGGGCTACTGTTCATCTAGTTAGCCTGAGCTAAATGAGAAATTTGCTCCAGCTGTTTAGTTGTCTCACCTTTGGATAGGTCTGTGCATTTCTAGTTTTTTGTGCCATGCCCACTTGGCTTACATTGGTTCTCATACATCTTTACTTTTTGGTTTGTATCCCACAAACTTGCGGATTTGATTTATAAGGCAGTATTATGGGAACACTTTGTTCATTGGAGACACTTTTCTGTGAGTCTGTACTATAGGATTTTTCTATTTCCTCTAAGAAAATATTTTTGCAACTGAAAAGAAGGATTAAAAAATTTCTACTTAACTTTTCAGCATCTGTGATGTTGTCTGCAATGTTGGTTCATTTCTTTTTGCAAATTTTTATATTATTCTTTATTTATGTATGTTGTTTGGTAATTGTTCAAGTCAATTTTCCTCTATTTTATTTTCAATCTCTTCAATAGATGTGTTGGGGCCAGAAACAGGGGGTAAAGAAATAGAAACTTAAGCTTTTAACACTCAGTTTGGCATCCTGAAGTTGATTTAAAGAATGTACTGTGGACAGTAGCAACCTTTAAAATACTCAAAATTGTGTTAATATTTGTTTTTACCTATTTCTGGCCACAAAAATTGCATAAAATCATAGGATATTTTATATTTTGGAAATTAAAATTATTTGTACCTAATTGTATGGCTACAATGTACATAGTAACACAAAATTTATACACCCTATTTTAATCAGTTTAATTTTAGAAATGATTTTTTGAACTTTTGATATTCTTGAGCTCTCATGTGAATGTATATTTTGGAACTCTAATACATAATAGAGGGATAATATTTAGATAATAAATCAAGATGATCACTGCTGCCTTGTTGATGTCCCACCAATGGGAGACCCTAATGAAGACTGTAACTTCTACAACTTTTGATGTTCAAGCTGACTTATGAACCTTTGATTTTTGTCAACTACACATTATTCATTATGAAAGACCCAATCATTACTCTCATCATTTACTAATTGATTGTTATAAGACTATGAGACCATGAAAATAACAAGATAATTAATTCTTAAAGTAATTTAATATTCTGTGTCTCATTTAAAAACCAAGGGACTTAAAAAATAAGTTGCACTTCAATGAGAACTTGTTTGACTGCATACTTATTTGTTACAAAATAAGCTTTTGGTTGTTGATCCTATTATACATGGACAAAAATGAAATTATTCTATTCATTTAATGAAAAAATAAAACTATCCAATTCACTATATGTGAGGAGATGCTATGCTTCATTTTTTGGTACACATATTTTTTATGCAATGATGGAAAATCATTGTCATATTTTTTTATCAGATTGTAGCTTTAGTTTTCTCAAATATTAGGGCAGACAAACATTCCATTGCTCAGGTACCTAAACACCCAGCATGGAGCGTGCAGTGGTCATGGTGCACAAGCTGACGGATGCTGAAGTGGAGAGGCTGTGTTGCAGGCAGGACTTCATCAAGCAGGAAGCTGCAGCAGAGGACAGGGGGCAAGGTGAGGCTTGGTTCTATTTGGGTATGAGACAGAGGCTGGTAGTTTATATTAGAATAAAGAATCAAGCCTATCAAGGTTGAAAATCAACTGAAACGGTATTGAGATAAAAGTTCTGCATTCTGATTCAAGGACAAAACCTGCTGTTTTTGATATTGTGAAAAGTAACACATAAGAAAATAAATTATTGGTTATTGTGTCCTAAAAATTTTGTGAAGGAGAACAAAATTGCTTGTTGAATATTTTTCCTAAATCGTTATTTTGATGTAGGCTATAGAGCCAATTCTCATTTGAATAGAATTTCTCAAGTCATACAGAAGATGCAACAAAGTTTGAATAAAATGCGATTAGGACACATGTTTTGTAAATTTTAGGAGCATAGACAAATTGAGAGTACAAGCTCTGAGTTGAGATGTGCTAACCTTAGAGACAAATACTTTAAATGTTCTCAACATCATCTGCAACTAATTGTTCTGGGTTTTGTGCTGTCATTTTGCATACATTTTGGTATGCCAGCGATGTGTGGACATAATGTGTGAATAATTGAAAATGTAATACAGCCTGTACATCTCTGTTTGGTGTAGATCATTGAAGAACCATATTTTTTGTAAATTTTCATTGCAAAATTGCAATAGTGCACAACTTGAGCATTCACACAATGGATTTAAAAAAGAATAACTCTCACAGTATACCTTATCTCAGTGATATTCTTTTTACCTGCTGAACCATGTCATGAGTGCAATGTTATGTATGTAAAACTTTCACTCTTAAAAGAAAGATGTAACTATTGTATTTATTGGAATAATCACTACAAGGGGAAATATGTGAGGTTCCTAGTTTAAGGTTAAGATAGCTTCCCCTATGTTAAAATAGAATAGGCATCTGTGTTATTATGGATCATTATTTTTGGTTCACTGCTGTCCTGTTTTTCAGCATTCAAATTTTTTTGTCAATATTTACCGTGTTTCTGAACTCACTGTTTCTATGCACCTTCTCTTTTTAATGCCTTGCCTGCAGTTAAGTAGGCTTCAACTAACATCTAATCTTGTTCGAAAATTTTGAAAAAAATTTTTGATATTGCTTTGTTAAAGATGAGGACTTCAGAGGTAAAAGAAGTTGTGTTGAGTTTTGGTCTTAGTTTTCAGTGTGAAACTTCCACAAGGTTGAGAAACGCTGTCATGATTGAGACAACGTCGCTCTATTGATTTAATTTTATTCCAATTTTCTAATGAATGATATAAAAATGGGATTACTATAATTTTTAATTCAAACTTGCATGATGTCATTCAAAAATATAGTGAAGTGCAAAGTACATTTTTAGTGCCAATTTTTATTGGATTTGCCAGTTTTGTTGGTTTGTATGCATCACTTATTCTAAAGACTGTGTTTTTCACTTACTATCGCCTTCTGTGTTTGCTGATGTAAGCTAAAATTTTATTTCAGCTCATTTACATCTCCCAAGCGTTTGAACTTTTAACTATTTAGTTGAAAGTATTGTATTGTGTTTCTTGCTAAAAGTATTACTAGGTTTCTGACCCTAACTTGCTAAATCCTTCCAGTTTTTCATGTGTTTAAAATACTAACAAAATTGTTAACATTGTCAATAGGATGAAATTAAATTTGTATTTCAACACATACAGAGCTGTTACTAGACTTGTTATCTCAGATGCAATTGTTCTCAACGAGCTTGTGTCACTTGCAGGTGACGGTCCAAGCTCTGGGAGCCATTTAGAAGTAATTTACATCAAAAGTGAAACGCCAGACGCTGAGCTGGAGGCGGTTACTGTGAAGGACGAGCCCATTGACTGGCATCAGGAACCCCAGGTATGTTATTGGTTGCCTCTTGAGTACTTCCAATTGGTTGCTTACTCTCCTCTTGAATGCTTCCCACTCTTTGCTTATTCTCCTCTTGAGTGCTTCCCACTCTTTGCTTACTCTCCTCTTTTGCGCTTTCTATTATTGCTTACTCTTTTCTTTTGTGCTTCCTATTATTGCTGACTCTCCTCTTTTGTGCTTTGTATTATTGCTTACTCTCTTTTTTAGGGCTTTCAATTGGATGCTTACTCTAATCTTGAGTGCTTTCAGTTCATTGCTCACTGTCATTTCACACATTTGAATTTAGTTCAGAAGTAGTTAGTATATTCTTGCTCTTGGCCAGTGTCAGGCTATTGTCAGAGATGCCGACTAGTGCTTTGTAATTTCGCGGGAGGAAAAATAATTCTCTCGCAAATAATCGAACTGGCGTATCACAGATACTTGCGAACCCTATATCCATCACAGATTTCAAAATTTCAGGAGCTCGAATTTCATTTCGGCTCTAACTTTCGACGGCTGCATTACCAGCGTGAAAAGCTCCATAGCCAGAAAATTCTTCGGCTCTAAAACTTCAAAGCTTGATTTTTATATCGGCTAAAATTTCAACTGCTGGAAAATAATTCGCCTCCTGAAAACCTGTGGGCAAGCCCCAACTAATAAATTAAGTCGCCAAAACCTGACTTTCCATTTTCCCTGAAGATATCAGGAAGATCCTTCCGGGATAAGAAGACTCTGAAATTCTGGCTCCCAAGAAGGACCAGCAAAAATTGCAACTATCTACAATTTGGCGCCCAATGTGGATACGCCTCACCAACTATTCAACAGCCAGCATTTTTTTTTTGCCCATCAAAATAAAAATGAAATCGATTTAGTAAATAGTTTTGAAAAAACACATTAACAGTTGACTTTTTTTTGTGACAATCCAGACCCAAAATATTCTGGTAACATTCGCTTGGCCATGTTTTAAATTTTGTCACGTATTCATGTAGGTTTATTTCTTGAAACGAGTGCTGTAATTTGAGAAGCTTGTTGATTTTATTAGATTTTTGACCTGTATTGAAGTATTGACTTGTCATAAAAAGAGAACGTGTTTTTTAAATTGCTCTTCTGCTATCGTTATTCATTTCTTTTGCTTAATTAAATTTAGGTTTTTTCATTTATTTCTCTTCAACACCTGAGCATATTTTCTCAAGAACAAGATAAACACAGATGCTTGATTGCACAAACTTGTTTCAAAAATAAATGGGTACACCGAATAATTTTAGCTCTAACTTGAGCATAATTCTGCAATTTTTGACAAATCCTGTACAGTAATAATTGAGAGAAGTTCTCCCTTACAGGTTGGTTCAAGTTCAGAGTCTCGTGCAGTTACTTTCAAGAAAGAAGTAGACAATGACTGCACTGAGGCACGTTCAAGGCGCGCAGAAGCAGAGGACGAGTTAAGGGAAGGCAGCTCTGGTGCGTGCAACGCAAGTACTGTTCATCAGGGACCAGCTGGAGCATCTCAAGGGAGCTCTGACTCGCTACCATCAGATGTGTCAGGTAGCGGCAGTGGTGTTGAGGCCGCGCCTCCTGACAGACTCATGTCACGGCCCTTACTGTGTGCACATTGTGATTACTCCACTGGTAGGAGGGGCCTTATGGAGCTGCACCTCCGCATCAGGCATAAATTGGGATGTTACTACGAGTGTGAGTTGTGTGATTACTCCACTATGTTCATGAATACTTTGAAAGGGCATTTAGTAGAGCAGCATTGTCATGAGAACTTGCACGTAGCTCAATTTGGGCGTTACGAATTCCCAGCCGTGAAAATCATGGAGGAACAGCGACCTGAAAGGCATGGTCAGTCAGAGCCTGAATGTCAATTCTGTGGCTCTCATTTAGTCATTAAGTCCTGTTCAGAAACACCTAGAAAAAGTACATTAGACAACAGTGAGGTGTTCAAATGTGAGTTGTGCAAATATTCTTCAGTTCATGAAGCTAACTTGGAACAGAGTTTGTTTGGTAAACGCAAAATAGAACATCAAATAAGCAGACGTCGTCAAGGTCAGCTTTACAAGCGGAAGTCAAGTGACTCAGCTCGTAGAAACGAACATGAAATATACCCAACTAGCAAAAATGGCAAAGGTCAGCTGTTCAAGTGCGAGATCTGTGAATATTCCTGTGCTCGTACAGATCACCTTAAACTTCACCTAGCCAATAAACATGGTGAAGGTCGACTGTTCAAGTGTGAGATGTGTGAATACTCCTATGCTTGTAAGTATCAGCTTAAACTACACCTAGCCAATAAACATGGCGATGGTCAGCTGTTCAAATGTGAGTTCTGCGACTATTCTTATGCTCGTAAAGAGAGTGTTAAACTACATTTAGCCAGTAAACATGGTAAAGGTCAGCTGTTCAAGTGTGAGTTCTGTGACTATTCCTCTGCTCGTAGTAAGAGTGTAAAACTACATTTAGCCAGCAAACATGGTAAAGGTCGACTGTTCAAGTGTGAGTTGTGTGAATACTCCAATGCTTGTAAGTATGAGCTTAAACTACACCTAGCCAATAAACATGGCGATGGTCAGCTGTTCAAATGTGAGTTCTGCGATTATTCCTCTGGTTATAAAAAAAGTGTAAAACTACATTTAGCCAGCAAACATGGTAAAGGTCGACTATTCAAGTGTGAGTTCTGCGACTATTCCTCTGCTCATAAAAGGAGTGTTAAACTACATTTAGCCCGCAAACATGGTAAAGGTCATCTGTTCAAGTGTGAGTTATGTGAATATTCCTCCGCTCGTACGGATCAGCTTAAATTTCACCAAGCCAATAAACATGGGGATGGTCAGCTGTTCAAATGTGAGTTCTGCGACTATTCCTCTGCCCGTAAAAAGAGTGTTAAACTACATTTAGCCAGTAAACATGGTAAAGGTCAGCTGTTCAAGTGTGAGTTCTGCGACTATTCCTCTGCTCGTAGTAAGAGTGTTAAACTACATTTAGCCAGCAAACATGGTAAAGGTCGACTGTTCAAGTGTGAGTTGTGTGAATACTCCAATGCTTGTAAGTATGAGCTTAAACTACACCTAGCCAATAAACATGGCGATGGTCAGCTGTTCAAATGCGAGTTCTGCGACTATTCCTCTGGTTATAAAAAAAGTGTAAAACTACATTTAGCCAGCAAACATGGTAAAGGTCGACTATTCAAGTGTGAGTTCTGCGACTATTCCTCTGCTCATAAAGGGAGTGTTAAACTACATTTAGCCCGCAAACATGGTAAAGGTCAACTGTTCAAGTGTGAGTTATGTGAATATTCCTCCGCTCGTACGGATCAGCTTAAATTTTACCACGCCAATAAACATGGGGATGGTCAGCTGTTCAAATGTGAGTTCTGCGACTATTCCTCTGCCCGTAAAAAGAGTGTTAAACTACATTTAGGCAGCAAACATGATAAAGGTAGATTGTTCAAGTGTGAGTTCTGCGACTTTTCCTCGGCTCATAAAGAGAGTATTGAACGACATATAGCCAGCAAACATGGTAAAGGTTAACTGTTCAAGTGTGAGTTGTGTGAATTCTCCAATGCTTGTAAGTATCAGCTTAAACTACACCTAGCCAATAAACATGGTAAAGGTCGACTGTTCAAGTGTGAGATGTGTGAATACTCTTATGCTTGTAAGTGTCAGCTTAAACTACACCTAATTTATAAACATAACGATGGTCAGCTGTTCCAGTGTAAATTTTAAGACTATTCCTCAGCTCGTAAGGAGAAGAATAAACAACACCGAGTTAGCAAACATGGTTGTTCCAATTTGCTTTTTTTCTAGCAGTAAATGCATATTCATGGGCTACTCAAATGTCTAATTACCATACCACACTTCAGAGCTGCTAAATATTTTAGTTGTTCAATGTCGTCAAATACTCGTATGTTGTCAATGTCCTCGGAGGAACGCAACTTTTTTGTCGATTGGAATTAGTGTTCAAGAAGGGAATATGTAATTGAGAGTTAAGGACGCCTTTTTTGTTACTACGAAATGTTTTTTTTTAAATTCAAGACCACCTTTTTTCGGTAAATTGTTTGCTAATTTTCAGCACCTTTGAATTTTTTCCAATTTTCATCTTGTTTCCTAACGTGCCTTCTTTTTTTATCGTTTTTCTTGCACCTGGTGGCCGGTGCGGGAACACAATTTTTGCATAGATTCTGCGATCTTTTTATTCGATGCAAAATGATGCTTGCATCGTTCCTTTTTTAGAATATCTTCGTAGCAGGGAGATTGAAACTCAAGAATAATCTAACTTGGCATAGATATAACAGTTATTTCGATTTCGGCGCGTTTTTTTGGCCATCGGTGCTCAAAGAAGTTAAGCGAGATATACAACATCGTCTGATGTTTCCGGTTCACCACTGTCCAATTTTTTCAGCATCTATCACTTTTTCATCTCTATTTTGTTTCCCAAATTTATTTCGCAAGTTGTTGTTTCTATGAAATATGTAGACACCTCCTGCGTTCCCTTGTGTACCTACTAAATGATGTCTTCCTCCTTCCGCTCCTAGAAAAATTGTTGTGAATTATGAACTAGCGCTCCCAGGGGGACAATGTGAGGGCCTGAGCTGAGAGTTAGGTAGGCCTTCTTTTTGTTGAAATAAAATGCTTTTGTTATGTTAAGGACCACCTTCTTTCGGTTCACTGCTGTCCTGTTTTTCAGCACCTACTACTGTCTTCTTCAACTTTGGTCTTGTTTCATAATCTTCTTTCACAACTAACTGTTTCTATGCCTTTCTGCGTAGATTCCGCGTTTCCTTAACTCCATACTAAATGGTGCCTTCCTCCTTCCTCTCTTTGGATCGCAATTGTTGCTGGGTTGGGAGGCTAAAACTAACGACTAATCTAATCTAATCTGTTGTGAATAATTAGTCCTAAACTAAATTATGTCATCTAGCGGCTCTCTAGCATAGTTGTCGGTAAAATTCTAGTTCCTTATTTACGCTGCATCCTAATACTTCGAGGAATTCATTTAGATTGCTTTTGAAGGAAACAAAAATATTATGTGTAATGAGTGGCATTCTATAGCGACGTGTGAAAATCAATTGTTTATTTCTATTTCAGAGCGTTCCGTACTACATGCTTGTGGCATTTGTCCGACTTGCACTGCTGATTCTTTTTTTGTTTATGGTCTAGACCAGCGGTCAGTCTTCAATTACTTCGTGTTCTTTGTTTGTATTTGTAGAAAAATTTATATATCCGGTTATCTACTTCAGTGTTTTATGACAGAAACGCTGTTTGTACGGATTTTTATCCCAAACTCAAAAATTAAAAGAAAAATCTTTGAGTTTCACTCAAAAGTTGTTGATAGGTTTACGTATTTAAATTTCATTGCATATTATTCAAGAAATGGTAGTGAGTTTTCATCTCTGAGTGCATGTTAGTTTTAAACTTGAGTATTGTGCTGTGTTTTTCCATTAACTAGTTTTATCAACTTTTTCTGATTACTTTCTATTTAAAATGGTAGTTTGGTCAGTTCGGTTGAGTGTTTCATGCATTTTCGTTTTTGTTAACAGGAAGCAAACATTTTCATTACCCAGGTGGTTGTTCATTTCAACCTTCTCTATAGGCGTTAGAATACCTTTTGTTTTCCTACTACTAAGTAAACATAAGTAATTTTGAATTAAGGAGTTCCTGATAATCCAATACATTCACTTTACTAATATGCTCTTCAGAAACTTGGGTTTTGGTTCACAGTTCTTTCTGATGGTGAAATGTTCACGTTAGCCCTGTGCGACGGCCGCTCCTCCTCGTGTCTGACTGTCGGGAAACTTTAGTGCCGGCCTTATTTTGGTGAAAATTTGAAGACAGAATTTTGTTGTGTAATAAATCATCTCTCCCGAGTTGGTTGCTTGGTACATACATACTTACTGACATGTATGCAGGAAAACTTCGTTTCAAATTTCCGAAACGTCGGCTTCCTAACATTCGAGGCCAAGTAATTTACTTTCACCCATTATACCTTCAACAAAATCAACTCCTGCTGCGGTAGACTGAGCTCTTGGGTTCGCCACCGTCAATGCCTTGGTTCGCCAAGGCATTTTTCAGTAGTATTGACGGTATCGATGAGCTTCCAGTCCTAGTGTTAAAAGAAAGATATTCACGAGAATAGATTATAATTCCAATTCTGTCCATCAAATATTCTGTCCATCAAACGCAACTGTTGTCTATTTTAAACGGTTTGTCTTTCAATTTTTTCCCTTTTAGTGGAGCATTATTCAAAATTGAAATGGGTTATAATGAATTTCGTTCTATAACGTCTTTGAAAATGAACTGCCTCCTTTTTTTCATGGAAATGTTACTGTATCAACGTGTGTTTCCTTGTTTTATTAGTTAAATATTATTTACGTCTTTTTCCATTTTCTAATTTGCATCTAAAGAAATGGATTTTTATTGCTATGCCCTCTGTTAATTCAACTTCTGTTAGTTGCGGATATTCCTCGAATTATATTTAAGGCTCTTAGTGTTGAAAATTTTCTAAAAATCATTCTGTTATACTTATTTTATTAACTCCGAAGAATTGTACCATTTAAATTTTTCTTTTTGTCAAACAAATCAAGGGTTTTGTTTCAAGGAAGTTACTTTTTATTTATTGACAAGTATTGCCAGCATGTTTAACTGCTTCTGTATTTTTTACCGAGTGTATACATTTTCATATTTATAATAATGACCGGCCTTGGTCGTCGGTTTAATTTGTCTTCACTCGGTCAAATATGCGCAAATGAATTCGGGGAACATTGGATTAGGTCAGAATGTAAGTTAGAATGTACTCATTTAAGTTATAATGTAAGTTAGAATGTGATCATTTAAGTTACAGTAGAATGTAAGGCCAAAAATAAATATGAATAGTTTGGATAGTTTTTAAACTGCTGTTTATTAGTGAAAATGAATATCTTCATGCAAAATATTGCCTCTCGCATGCACGTAAACTGAGTAGCTCCAAAAAGTTCGCTTCAAAGCAAGTTCGCTGCAAATTTCCCGCATTTAAACACAATAAAACCTGAGGAGGATTCTGAGACAAAAACTTCCACGAATGGTCGTCAGTTCATGAACAAGGATGCGTTGCGAGGCGCTCCAATAGACATAGTAAAATACTGCAGTAATATCGTAACATTTCCGAATTCTATGCACCTTCAATTTATTCATATCACACCGAAGAAAAAATGCATGTATCTTGCTAATGCTGTATACATGTTCATGTAACACGCTCCCCGCGTCCCCGCGGTTGTCAACGGTTGGTTTGGTTAGGTTGTAAACAGCAGAATAGGGAACTCAATTTTCTCCCTTGAATGAATTTTATTCTTCGTAATGTATATGAAGAATACAATTGCACGTTAACATTTCACCTCGTATGATAATTATTTTAGATAACTTTACGAAACAAGTAAGATGTCGTGCATTTATACCGGCACGTCAACAGGCAATTTACCTGTTGGTCCACATGTGGCTCTGTATGCTGGGAACGTGTTCTATTACAGTAGTTGTACAGATAGTAGTTTTTGTGGTAATTTCGATGCTTACATTAGTGTGCCAATATACAATTAGAATTGAAGTAATGATTTCAAGTGTTTGACGCGTTTCATTAACCTTCGATAATAGCTCGACACGCACGACCTCCAGTTGTTCAGAACGAATGCCATTGTTCATCACAGCTCACCATGAGAATGCAAATCTTTCCCTAGTTTGCGCGCATCAAAAGTGGCAACATTCCGGCAAACTTTCCTGTAAATTCATTGGTTTGGTTTTGATGTATTTGAGGTGACGTTTTCGGAATGATATAATTATTTAACGTTAACGTAACACAAAAGACATTCTTCAGTGTAGTTGGCAAAACGGATAAAACTTTCTATTATTAAGAGAGAAACAAACGATTTCGATGATTTTCAATGTTCTCACCACAGACATAAATGTGCATCTCAACGCCGTGTTAAATATCGAACAAATTAGCGCTCCCAGGGGTAAAATGTGAGGGCCTGAGCTGTGTTAGGTAGGCCTTTTTGTTGAAATAATTTTTTTCTCATGTTAAGGACCCCTTTTTTTCGTTCACTGCTGTCCTGTTTTTCAGCACCTCTGACGGTCTTCCACTTTTATCTTATTTCATGAAATTTTTCTCAACTTACTGTTTCTATGCCTCTTCTGCATAGATTCCTCATTCCCTTATCTCCATACTAAATGGTGCTTTCCTCCTTCCTCTCTTCGATACGCTTTTTTTTGTAGCGGTTAGGGAGGCTTAAACTAACTAATAATCTTAACCTTAAATATCGAACAAATGGTTGAGGGAAAGACATAACCTGTTCCCTCTGCTGAGTTATTGTAAGTTTCATGTGCACATAAATACCAATTGTTGACCAGCTACTTTTTGAAAAAGGTAACTATTATAGATTGGATACCCCTACACTAGAGCACAGCAAGGGTTCCACATAGACATAGACACAACATAGTAATAGACATCAAGTTAGGTAAAATAGTTTACTCACCTCTTGGATACCCTACAACATAGATACTCAGATACCAGAATGTGGTTAGCGAGAGCAGAGCGGAGATAGAAAGGAATATATATAGAATAGGGTAGCATAGAATTAGTACATTAGTTTAGAAATTAAGAAGTTAGATACCAACCACAGTAGGTAATATTATGTACACACTCGGTCAACATTTACTTGTTGTTGAACCCGAGGCCAATCGCAGACTGACTTGCGAGTGTTGCCCTCTCGAGCGTTGCCAACTTATGGTCTCTCTAACTAGAACTTACACTACTCGCTATATTACAGTAACAGAAGGTAAAGGCTGTTTTATTCAGTATCTGAGTGGTCGGAAAATCTCGGGTGCGTAGTTATAAAGAAGGGGAAATTTTCCATGTATTGAAGAAAAATTCGAACTTAGAGAGAGGGAGGCAAATTAAAGGTACTTTTTAGCAAAGCATTTCTGTTACACCCAAAACAGAATACTTCACGTTATTACGAAAACAAAAAATATATATTAGAGCCTCAACAGCGAAAAAGTACAGCAAAATCTAAGCTCCGAAACTGGAGCTACCTCTGTAGTTAGGTAGGGAAGAAGAGGCTGAAACGTTACTATCAGTTTTACTGGGGGTCGGAGCTGCCTGGTCCGGCACTACCGGCGGTCTAAGTGCGATTGCAGACACGACGAGCGCTTCTACGCGGCTCGGCTCACGAATGTACGGAGGGAGTCACATATCTCCCCTATAACGTAAAACAATAGGCCGAGACACAAATAAAAACAGTTTGTAGAGAGCAAATGCCGCTGCACAAACCCCTCAGTCAGAGGAACCATCGGTTTCTGCAAATGCTGCCATTCAGCAGGAATTTTGGAAAAGGCATTCGTCAGAGAGTTAACTATTTTTCATTTTTATCTAATATATCATTTTGAGCTCAATTGACATAATATTTAATAATTATATAGTTACTAGTGTGTAAACTTTTGGTTGATGGGCGTAATTCAAGTTTTAACTTCGAAAAGGGTCAACAAATCAACTTTTTCCAAAGTGGGAATTTGGTTAAAGGACTTGCATTTGGAAGCTTTAAAATCAAGTTGTTAGAACGTTATGATGATCTAGATGTGATAGTTAAGGTTGATATTGAGGAATTTATCAAGTGACAAGGAAGATGTTCTTTTGATAATGGCGAGGTCACCAGCGCGTGGGGACGCGCATTGAATTTACAAGGAATTAGGTATGGCCCCTGCTTCAGAAGGAGTTGCAAGGTGTTCTGGGCTTCTGCCCCTGTTTAACCAAATCTAAACAACGAGCTTTACCACGGACTGGACCAATCAGAAGGAAAAGAAAAGAGATATGGTTAGATAATCTGGCCTTTTTATTTGCAGCGGGCAGATTGGTCTCTTCAGGATGAGCTGATGTTGAGGTCCGATCTTGAGTAGGAACTGCAACAGGCTCGCAGCTGCGTTGGTTATGTGGTGAGTGTATTTGTGGAGAGGGTTGTGTGCATGGTAATCCCGAGGGCTAGAGACGGCAAATAGCGTCACTGATAAATGAGGACGGTTAAGCGATCTAATTCCCCAAGTTTGGTTGAATATTGAATTGTTGGGGAAGCAGCAGTTGACTTAGATGCAACCCAAGGGGCTCAATTCGATGGTTGATGGGGAATGAGGGGAAACTGCTTTAACCGTCCATTAATTGAATGATAAGATCAAAGGAGAAGGAGTAGGAAACCCAATGAAGGAGGTAGTTTTTGTAAACATGCCAAGTTTGGCTACCGGGTTATTTTACCCTTTTGATATGATCGGGCAAGGTAGGTGACGTGGCAGTGGAATGTGAAAGTGTCTCGTGGCTTCCTGTACGGGGAGGAGACGCTGGGTGAAAATACACACGGTATCTTGGGAAACCACATATCAACACATGCTATGCTGCAAACAATCTGGCATTAACATGCCGCCTCAAAGCGAGGAGTCTCTTCGAAAAACGACCCCCACCAGCACTCTGGCGCCGGAGTGCAAGCGGGGATCAACTTCGGAGCACTGACAATTTGCTCGGAGCCAAATACTAATCTTAATATTCTTAACGGCATGAAGCTACACTTTATACTAGTAAATGCACACAAGCAAAACTTTGCCTGGCAAAACTAAGATGGCATAAGCAGTGACAACTGAGCTTAACGTCTCAATTAATTAATTAATTAACTATGGTAAAAATATCTACAGCATCTGCTAATGCAAATTAATAAGGAATTTCTAAACAATAAAAGTGAGAAAAGGTGAAACCTCAATTCTCTATAATTCAGATGAGCAAGAATTGCAGCAGAAGTTACATAAAAAGGAGTAGCACATAAACAGACACGAAAGTCAAAACAACTAAGCTGGGAACAAGGTTACAGTGATTCAAAAAAGGCTCAATTAAATTCAGGGAAAAATATCTAACTCACATCCAAAATGATCTCTGTGGACAGCAAAATGTCTTAACAATATACTCAGCACTAAAAAATAACTAAGTAGCTGATGCCAAAATCCTGCTTATACTGAAGCACAACCAAGAATCATCGGAGAATAGTGAATACGAAACAGTGACAAAGATGGGCAGTGAGCTTGAAGCTTGTGCCTAACTACACCGGCACAGATAAACACAGTGAATGTTCCTAAGACACAATAACGAGCGCTCCCTAACACTGAACAAGTTAAGACACAACACAGGAAAGTTAAGACATCATACACACTTAACATTAACACTTGATACTTACAATTGCTCCTCTGGGGCCCAAGCACTAACACAGGAGAACTGAATACGAGAATGACGCCTCTGCCTGAAAATGGCTATCTGAACTTGCGAAATGGTTCTACGTAATGTTTCCAACGGAAGTGACGGGCGGAAACGTAGTTGGAAAATATTTTCGAAAGACATTTTTTTGTAACATTTTGGGTTTTAACGAATAAATTCGGTCTTGTATATTTATAAAAATAATTACATTTGTATAATTTAATTTTAGGGTGTTAGTTTTTAATATTTTATGAAATTAGGCTGAAGTGCGGCTGAGGGCGATCACTACAAGTGTACCCGTGCCATAAAACATGATGGTAAATACTGTTAGAAAAATACTTAATAAAAATATAGATAAGAACGAAATGCAATATATTTATTTTTCTGCATATTTGCACAGGACAAGCGTTTTAATTGAGTATTTCATAATGACAACATTCACGCCACTACACCTGCCTTAGCATTGCTGCTGAGCGTATGGCCTCTAGTCGTTCTCGTGAACTACTTGCATACTGATCCCACCCCTGGTGCCTTACAAGCGCTTGTTGTTCTTGAGATAATCTTTCTCTCGCTCTCCTTTTTCGCTCCCACTCGATTAAGTCTTTTTTTCGTATGAATGGAGTTTCCCTGCCTGAGCTCATGTCCAAGGTAACTTTTTTTGTGACTGCAATAAATACTTATACATATACATACATATACCAGGCTTTTCCTACCAATGGTAGGGTAGCCAACAGCAGGCCACAATCACTACACTTAGTCACTTGGAGGCGAGAGAGGTAGCACTGGTGGCACCAGAACTGCAGCCCATCACAACCACCTTCCACAGTCAGGCTCGACAGCCATAGCTGGTTTACCCCGACCGCTTTATTGAGTGCAGCCCCTCCCCCCGCACAGGACAGGTCAACCCCATCACACGCGGGCAGGCTTCCAGTACTGCGTCAAAAATAAAATTACCTTCTAATGCACTGCCCCCACTCACTTCTGTCCGCAGTCATCCCTCTCGCCACGTCCACAATCAGACCCCTCTTATACAAAGCACGTTTCACCCCATCCATCTGTAGTGGACGCCTCGGCCACACTTCAGCCTAATTTCATAAATAATAAAAACTAACATCCTAAAATTAAATTATACAAATGTAATTATTTTTATAAATTTACATGACCGAATTTATTCGTTAAAACCCAAAGTTTTACCAAAAATGTGTTTCGAAAATGTTTTCCGATCACGTTTCCGCCGTCACTTCCGTTGGAGAAACATTACGTAGAACCATTTCGCAAGCTCCCGTTAGCCAGTCGTCGAGGCAGAGTTTCATTTACGTAGAGATTCTCCTGTGGTAGTGCTTGGGCCCCAGAGGGGCATTTGTAGGTATCAAGTGTTAATGTTAAGTGTTTCATTATATTTTTATTGACTTGTCTGTTAAATTAGAGTTTACTCATGTAACTGACTTTAGGAACATGCACTATGTTTTCTCTGTGCCAGTGTTAGTTAGGCACAAGCTTCAAGCTCACTGCCCCATCTTTGTCATTGTTTTCCCTTTGTGTATTTGCTTCTCCGATGAATCCTTGTTGGCTCTCAATATTATTACAATGTTGCATTAGCTCCTTAGAATTAATCCTCAGAAATTGACTAGAAGCAACTGGCTGGACTAGTCAGGAAAATTATTCTCTTCAGGATGCATAGTAGCTATCTAGTTGCTGTCATTATTTTCAGAATAATGAAATTGTCAACACGCTATTAAATGTAAAGCCATTATCAGGGAAATTTCCCCTTTTAAAATAATTTTTATATGCCAATAGTTGTTAAGGATATAGTGCTGAAGTTTTGCTCACATCTCAGTTGTCATGCTTCTGAGTGCTAGACAATTAGATAAATATTTCAGTATGTGCTTCGTAAATAGGGAACCTTACTTTAGTAAAAATTAGTTAGTAAGTTTTCAAAGTTCTAGTTCCAAAATTGTCCTTAATTGAGGGACTCAGACTCCCAATTTTCCAGGCTCATAATTAATGTGTCATATGGATCATTGCCTTCACTGGGCTCACAGTGTTTCTTGTGCTGTAGTTAATTAATTATTAAATAAGGTATGAACCTTCACCCGGCGCAGAGTTCTTATTAAGTTCTTATTTCAGTTATTAATGTATTAGTAATTATATAAGCTAGGTACATTAATTTCCTTGTGCTGGGTGAATATGGTAAAAGTTGTCTTAATTTATGTGCTACATAGGTTAGGTAGGTTTCAGAGTCTAATTGTGTCAAGCATACGGATTCCCATTCCCGTATCAACTTGAAATCAATTTAGCTAACTCAGGCACCTTAACATTTTTATTAGTCTAGAGTTGTGCGGCTATTCCTGCTATTGTATGATCCTAGTTAATTTTTAACTTAGATATATTCATTGCAGACAGTCCTTGGCTGTCTGGTAGCCCGTTCTAATACCACAGCTGCCAACCAAAAGCACTTTTGCATTCTAGTAAAAATGTAGCCTAGATTAGGAAAACGTGACTCCCTTGATTTAGGGAAATAAAGTCTCTTTCTATCGATGCACAGTCAGTAGTTCCCTTCTGTGTATAGAGTCAACTTCCATGACCTAGTTGTAAAAACCTGCTATTGCAGATTAATACCATTTCTAATGACCAAAAACTGTGTTGACTGCTAGTGATGTTAGGTTAGGACGTGTCAGATGGTCTTTAGGAAAACACCTGATTTTAGGTGCCAACTAGGTTAAGCTGCGGCTCAGGCGCCGAGTTGTAGTTTACCTTGAGTACTAGACCTCTGTCAAGTTCTTCCATGTAAGCACATTGTGAGGCAGTCTTGCTCGTGTGTCAGTGCTTGCTCATGTGTGTGCACAATAATCAGCCGACTGTTCCCGCACAGGACCCACGAGTACATCGCACCACAATCCACTCCTAAAACACTTAGGAATCAAACTTCCTACTTGCACCTTCCTGCAGTATAGCCACTCAACCCTCACAACGGCTCGAAGAATACTGCCTCTTCCAATTCTTCCAATTCTTCCAATTTTTCCAACTCTTCCAAATAACTCTGCCGGATTGTCTTACGAATCTTTCCGGTTCTCACTTCATAATAATAATTACCCAAACCGTGTTTGCTCACCGGTGGTTCTTCCCCTAACGGTGACACTTGTCCGCCAAAAAAAATTCATAACACTTGAATTCCTCACATTGGCGACACGTTAGGCAAACCCCAAACGCACTCTCCAATAACACTCCTCATTACACACCTTCCGAGGCGGTCCCTTGAGCGCAGCGACGGAAGTTCTCGCCTCCAAAGAGAAGATCCCCAAGGACGCCTCAAGACCCCACGGTTCAAGCCTCTCCTTAGCATCCCATCACTAGGGAATAAATCAGGCAAGCTAAACCTGACCTCATCATTACCCTTCGAGTGTTGATAGCTGGGCTCTCTTTTGATTAAGTTAGATGCGCAAGTAAGCGCGTCCGAATACCGTGATAACCTCCTTCTGAGGACCGAGTCAGATGTATAGATATATCACTATTAACCTAGTAAGTGTCGCCTTCTCCGGCGGCTGGTGACCCGTATTACTGAATGCCTTAAGCCTTGCTGACGACTCCAGAACATCCACTGGTGTACAAAAACTTAACTTGAAAATTTCAACATAAGAACTTCACACATCCAACTCATCCGTGGTCTACTTTGCGCTTTAATACCACTCACTTCTGACATATAAATCTTTTTAAAAATGTTGAATGTTTTCGCCAGCCGCTCAACATTCATTCTTTCAACATGCCCAAACCATCCAAGCACTCTTTCATCCACTCGCCTGCTCAACTTTTTGATAACACCCGTCTGCCCCCTAACCAACTCATTCCTGATGCTATCTCTTCTTGTTACTCCATACTTGATGCCGCCATAGCAATGTGCTAGAGGTTCTGCTGCCGTGCGGCAGAGACCCGGGATCAAATCTCGGCGCAGGCAGTGGCGATTTTCTCTGTTGGGTATAGGAGAAAAGTTCCAAGCACAATACCCCACTCTACCCAGGTGTCTGAAATGGGTACCGGTCTTGACCGGGGGAAAGCGTCATGGCGTCCTGGCGTTAGTTATAAGGCATTTGAAAATCCAATGAACAAAGTGATATGTATCAGGCTTGATTGGAAATAAAACATCCGTAGATGCCTTCATTATATTATTATTGATTTTATGCTCCTCAAACACATCCAACTTCCTCCTCTCAGCTGCTCTCAACTCTCAGCTGCTCTAAGTAATAAACACTTAGAAAACAGTATTTTTGAGCCGTAATAAAATTAATGGTAGCCATTTATGTCATTTCTTAGATGCAGTAATTCAGCATTACCGAGAGCAAATGCGAGCTTCTATATGTATAATATAATATGCAATACCCTCTCGAACTCGGTATCAACGATACGGACTAAAGTATATAAGGCTCTGGATCTCTCTCATATGATATTATAGTGCAATTATATAGCGAAAATGAGTGTATTCATTTATCAGTGAACTGAAACCGAGACCGCCAGCGCTAATTTCTTCCTATGTGCTCACTTGCTTTCACTCACTTGCTCGCTTCCAGAATTTAGGTGTTTGGAAATCGGCGAACCGAACAGAGAGCGGAGGATGACGAACCCGTAAATTTTCTGATCGATGAACATAAGCTGCAAATTGCAGACGAAATCACTTGTGAAGAGATTGTAAGTTTTTTTTAAGAAAGTGAAAAATGGAAAGGAATGTGGCCCGATAAGATCCCATATGAGTTCTATAAATTCGGAGGAGAGTGTGTAGTTAGTGTGTTGAAATATTTATTTGATGAGATATGGAAGATTGAGAGTACCGGATGACTGGATCAAGTGTAATGTAGTCTATTGCAGAAAGAGGGACATAGGAGTATAAAAGAACTTAAAAATTACAGACCAATTGCCCTGACTGACACTATGTAAGATTTTTGTTGTATTTTGAATGAAAGAAGAATGAAACATTTAGTTGAAGAATTAGGAGTTCTTGGAGGAGAACAAAATGTTTTTGGTAAGATAGACATGGTGACAAATTCGGGGTGTAATTTAAGAAATGAAGGACGAATTTAAAAAAGTTTCAATTTTTTTTGACCATACGTGAAAATAGTTCCCATTTTCCAAATATCCGTTCAGTTTTGAAAATCTTGATGATCTGTTCATGAAGAATAGTTCATTTGATTAAAACCCCTAGAAGGTATTGAAATACTGATAGTTATTTTAATGTCATTGGACAATTTATAAGGCCACCTAATAGTAAATGATGGGAAATATCTGAAAATCTCAATTATTGAATTCAGGGTAAATGTTGAGGATTAACTGGGAATCGATTTTCCACTTTTCAAACCTGAATCATGGTTAATTAGATCAAAATAAACAAGTTTTCTTCCATGCATTTTCCGTTGTAATTGAGTATTTTAGGAATTATAGCGGTAGGTGTAGTTTCGTCTATGATGACAAATGCGCTTGAATAAACAGCTACTCATTGATTTTGGAATTTTTGTTGCTGGTATTCTGGTAATGACATCAAATAAAGATAAATCTGAAGGATATGACAGTTATCAATTTTCCAATTTTCGATGCCTAAACCTAATAAATTGAATCAAAATAAACAAGTTTTCTTCCATGCACTTTCTGTCTGATATTATTTTACGAGTTATAGCGGTAGGATTAGTTTCATCTCTCATGACGAATGCGCTCGAATAAACAGCTACTCATCGATTTTTGAATTTTTGTTGCCTCAATCATGGTGATAACATCGAAATGAACAACTTTTCTTCTAAACACTTTTTCGCCAAATGAGTATTTAACGAGATATAGCGGTAGGTTTGGTTTTGCTTTTGATGACGATCGTGCTGGAAGCGAGTGCGCATTGCAGTGTTACTGTCCGACGGGCTCCTTGAATTACTTGCCGCATCAAACACTGGAGTTGTGGTAAGTCATTTACCGCTATAACTAATAAAATACTCATTTCAGACCAATAGTGCATTGAAGAAAACTTGTTTATTTTGATCTAATTCACTATGATTGGGCATCAAAAATTGTAAAATCGATAACTGTAATATCCTTCAGATTTACCAAAATAAACTACTTTTCTTCTATGCACTTTTTTCACCAAATAAATATTTTACGAGTTAGAGAGGTAGATTTTATTTTTTGCATAATTGAGCTGTTAGAGTACGATTGAATCCTTTGAAATTCATTATTAGCTCATCTCGCAGAGCTTGCGGAGCCTGAACCCACTTCTAGGAATTTTTAGTTAATAACACAAGAGAAATTATCGGTCAAATTCAGGTTAATGTTGTCAATGAATTTCATAATTTTTTTGCCATAGATAGATAATATAGTAGATTGTAACACGTTTTACATGAATGACAATATGCTTGCCAATGCTTAGTTTTTGAGTTATTTAAGTTAGAAGTTATATGAATGGCGCTCCTGAATGGCCTTTTTTGCGCAACTTCAGAGTTGAAACGGAAGCTAACCCCTATTACAAACGTAAAGAGGTTGGGTCGTGAGGGGTAGCCACAGTTCTTCTAGTGAAAATTATAGTTAAAGGTTTCTAGTGACGTCAGTTTACATCGACTCTAAGATGGCGGCCGCTATCTTGGGTTCCGGGTGGTGCCATTGGCGATGATATAAACGGATGTAACTAGAAACCTTTATTTATAATTTTCACTAGAAAAACTGTGGCTACCCCTCACGACCCAACCTCTTAACATTTGTAATAGGGGGTTATCTTCTGTTATTAATCAAATTACGCTTGGCACGCGCGCTGCTCTGGCATGCACAAGCCATCTTCTAAGTTGAATAATTCAAAAATAACGCATCAGCGAGCAGAATGTCATTCATGTAAAAAGTTTTTAAATGTGTTCCTTTGTTGATTATTGGCAACAAAATTATGAAAATCACTGAAAATATTTAACTCAATATTGGCTAAATTATCACCCAAAAAGATGAATTATAGCCATATGTTAACTTCCATCTAAGATCGAATTAGATCGAAATAAACAAGATTTCTCCCATACACTCTCTGTCGTAAATAAGTATTTTACGAGTTATAGCGGTAAATTAGTTACCACAACTCAAGTGCTTGGTTAAGTTATTGTGCTCGTCTAAATTAGTCTCAAAATTAAATTGCCTAATATGCTAAACTGCTATGACTATGATATTTTGAATTTTTCTCTTGTTATATTAATCATTTGAGTTCTATGTGCTTCACTACAATGTTCTGGAAAATAAAAACATCTTAGAACAAAAAGAGACCACCAAAGCACTGATAATGAAAGTATCTCAACTCTTTGACTACTTAGCTTCTCTTGCACTGTCCAACTTTGTCTTTTTTGGAAATCCGGATGAATTCTTATAAATTTCTCAGCTTTCTCTCATCTTTGGGTGAAGCACAGCAAAATTTTAAAATATTTGCATTTATTGCAAGAAATTAATACTATGTTACTGACATATAAGCTGTTACTTACAAGAACTTGTTGACTCCCAGAAGACAAAAATTGCCTTTTTTTAAGCCAAACTTGTGTGCACTGTTGATCGTTATGTAGCAAAATAAAACTATGGAGAAAGCATGTCAAAAATGATATCTCCAGAGTTCAGCTCTTCCGATAAAGTGCTGTTTCGATGTAACTCAAACTACTACGACTAACAATAATGAGTTAGTTGCGTGTATTTCAAACAGGCCCTTTATGCGAAAATGTTTTATTCAAATCCCAATAAAATTTTTTACAGGAATTGAAACGACTAGCAAACAAAACCTCATTTGGGACAATCTGCAGTTTAATTCGTTCATGGAAATTGGAAATCCTGTTCCCAAGAATCATTAAAGAAACACATTTAAAACCGTTTTTAATGAATGACATTCTGCTTGCTGATGCATTATTTTCGAGTTATTCAACTTTAAAATTTTTGTGTTCCACAGCAGTTCTAGTCATTCAAGCAGCAAAAACCGTTGCATGCTTGAGCTGTTAGTACGTTTGGGCACTTCAAAATTTATCATTCGCCAACCCCGCGGAGCCTGATGCCACTTCTAGGATCTTCTAGTTAACACAATTAAGGTTATCACCTGAAAATATCAGCAGAACTGTGGTATTGAATACTTAAATCTAGGGTATCCACTCCTACGGTTTTGCTAATGTTTACCAAACCAGCCAGTTAGTTGCATCACCGTTCGATCGTCGCAGAATGTAACGGCTTCTGCTGTTTGTAGTGTAACTGCCAATGCAAGTGTTATTCACTTGCATGAATAGCACTGTGCGCAACAAACACTTTCAAACTAGTGCAATTGTCATAATTATTTTTGATACGCTCAAACGGTCAGAAAACACCCGCTGCAGACACCTTCTACGATGCTACGATGGCCGCCATGTTGAAATTGTCGTTTCTCTCTACATCCTGAACAGTATTAAAGTTGAATAACTCAAGCAAAACATGAGCAGAATGTCATTCATGTAAAATGTTTTTAAATGTATTCCTTTAGTGGTTGTTGGGAATGGAATTTTTAATTTCCGTAAATGGAATAAACTGCATATTGACCCTCATTTGTGCTGCGTTAGTTACTGATGAAATATAACCATTTTTCAAGTGCTTTTTTTGCTGTGGTCCTCAGAATGTTAGGCAATATTCCGGCATGTGTATTTATTAATATAAAGACTGCAAATCTTCAAACTAGTTACACAACTGCTGCACATTCTGCAGAATATCGCCTCAAAACATTGGTTATTTACAAATAAAAGGTAAAAAATTACAATTGCCAAACTCACCATATCAGAATGAAAGTAACGCTAAAAGTAGGAACGCCCCAGTACATTCGCACTTTTCAACCTTCAATAGTTGAGACACAATTTAATAATTAGTGTCAGTGCAATGACTGTGGATGGGTTGGTCACTTGAATGTCATAGCTCTGGCTGCAATTGTAAATGGAACACTAATTGTCTACAAATTGCAAAGCATGTTTAGAGTCCTTAACACGTTAAGTGTGGCGGGTTAAACTGAAGTTCAATATCCAGCTCAAATTTAGAGTTAATTGTTATAAGAAATTTTGAAAATATCCAACATTAACTGAATCATGCCTTTATTTAGCTTTCTTTTATTGTATGTAAAAATTGAGTCAGTGACTGCTGGTCTGTCAGAAGCATTAGGAAAATCTCCTAAATGACCACCGGTGTGTCATGCTGCACTTAACGTGTTAATTGTATTATTTTAAACAATTTTTCTTCTCAGGCATTGAACAACAACAAAAAACAGTAATATACGGAAATATTTTGTTCAACATTTAATATTGAATTTTGAAATTTTCTATTTTCATAACTTCCAAATACCATCTAAGGAAATGTATCAACTGGCTTTACTGAACACATGTGTGTCATGTTAAATATTATTTTTTGTGATAGTGGTTTGTAATTTTTTGATATATTAATTGTTATGAGATCAATGAAAGACATTTTATATTAAGAAATTTTTAAAGCCCAATATGTTGTACTGCATCTCATGTATTAATTTTTTTTAAATAAACAGGTTTGCTTTCCTTCATTTTCCATGTCCTTTCTAACTACATCAAGAAATATCCAGTAAAATCTTGGGTAGAGTAATTTCATCGGACATAACTACTGAATTTTCAATCAATTACAGATATCAATGTTAAAATTATCTGTGTGATGGAGTTTATGGTTTTACATAGATGTTTTCTTCGTCTCAAAAACCATTTATTGCATTTTATTCACAAGTGTGAACAATGAAAGAAAATACTTACCTCATCAAGACACCCCCTTTCATTTTGGATGTCACGCTTTGCTTACATTACACTTTATAGCTCTAATGCCTAATATTTAATTTCAAGTCACCAAATTGGTTGGCAAAAATTAGCTTTCTCTAACTTCATGGCACTCTCAAATTATAAACTAAATATTAAAAGTCTCTAGCAACTTATTTTAAAACAAACCAAAATAATATGTAAGTATTTATGCATTCTAAAGGAAAAACATGATTTGAAATATAACTATTCCACAGCGTATTGTATACTTTGCCATGCATGCAGCTGCCAGGTAGCTGTGGTCCTGGATAAATAACTCGCTGGAGCCACTGGAACTTCGAAAGTTATTTCTGAGGAATGAGCCAAATTTGTGTCTGGAACTTGGCTGAAGAGCAATTAATCCTTGTAGGAATAACAGATTTATTCTTCCCCACCTTGTTCACAGGGATCAATAATGATTTACTATTACTCTGATGGTTTTTTTTTTAACAAAAACTTACCTATTCGTAAAGCTGAAAGTTTTCTCTTCCAAATGTTATAATTTGAACGCCATTTGAAGCAAGATGTATGGTATAAATTATCTTTTTATTTGAATGACAAAAGCTCAGAATGCGTTCCGTTCCTTTCATTTGCAGTCTTGCGTCAGTATCACGATTTACCATGGTCAGTATGTAAACAAAGATACTCTGAGGAGGTGTGTGACACTCCTATAACTTGATCCAGTCTAAGTTCATTCTTTTATGTAAAAAATGAAAGATCTTTATAATAAACCATTATTTTCATGATAAAACCATGTATAAAGTAATTTTTGGTTATATTTGTTCTAAGTTATGGTGCTAATTTTGATTTTATGGTAATTCTTAATAATTCACAAAAATTTGCTGGGCTGCTATATCTAGTTCCAATTTGCCATTGTGTCCCAGCATAAAAAAGTTCCCTGAAATTTTTCTGTGGTGACGATTATCTGTCTCTTGTGAGTGGAATAATTGAGCGAACGAGGAAAGATGAGAAGGAGCACCTAGCATTCCTGGAAATTGAAAAGGCGTATGACTGAGTGGATCAGGTTAGGCTGTTTGAATTTTGAGAAAAGTTGGATTTAGCAGAAAGATAGTAATTGTTGTACAAATTCTGTATAACAAAAGGGCTATCTCCAGGTTAGGAAAATTGGAAACAGGGCAAGTGAGGAATGAGAGAGGGCTGTACTCTGTTGCCTTTGTTGTTTGGATTGTACACAGAAGAATTAGCAGTCCGACTGAGAATGAGTGGCTTAGGATTGTAATTTGGTGAGGAGAGACTGAGTTGTTTGTTGTATGCTGATGATGTGGTTGTGGTTAGTGAATGTAGACAAGAACTACAAAAGATGCTTGACATTGTGAATGGATATAGTACAGATTTCAAGATGAACTTAGGTACTCATAAATGTATGGTTACGGTTATAAATAGGGATGAGACTGATAGACAGACAGACAGTGAAAGATTGGAGGAATCAAAATAGCTGGAACTAAAGAATACAAATATCTAAGTTGTATGATAATTGAAGATGGATGCAGTAGAACTAAGGGCGAAAAAGTGGATAAGCAATGCAGTGGAGTGAGCAGTTGAGTAGTGTGGCCTGATACAGAGCAAACAAGTATGAATGTGTGAGAGGAATGTGGAAATACATTGCTGTAAATGTCATGTATGGTGTGAGTGCTTAGCCTGAAATAGAAATGATCTTGAGAGGCTGGATATGATACAAAATAAGGTAGGAGGTCTAGCTTTTGGTCTGGGATGGAAAAAACCTTGGGGTTTTAAAAAAATACCATTTGGGTTTTTTGGGTTAAATTGGGTTTTATTGTTTTTTTTGGGCATTATTGAGTTTTTTGTAATACCTGTTTTTTTTAAAGAGTTATTCACACAGCTCCAGTTGCCTCTTTTCCAGATTTATATATATACACTTATTGAGTAAATATTGTTATTTGATTACTTTATTTCCAACATTATATTACATTATTATATGAAATATTACATTATATGAACAATATATGAATTAAGTTTGTACATCACAATTATCATTTACCAATTACCATATGCATAGGGACATAGCTCTGCAGGCTGTAAAGATATAAGATGTGCAAAGAGAATTGCTATGCTTGTCAATTCATAGTAGGTTGTTAAACTGTTGTTTTAGCAGAAGACAGACGCAAGTCATGTGAGAGATGAGCACCATGCAGATCATAAGTAACCACCACGAGCAACTTGAAGCAAGACAGCTGCATATCACTTAACAGTCATACTGTTAACAACTTAACATGTGTATTGTGTGAGCTGGAGGGCTTAGCAGCGTAAGCCATGTCAGTCAACCGCACTGTTCCATGTTACAACATGTAGTGACATTCCAAAAAATTTTTTTTTTAAATTTGCCAAAAAAATCACTTTTTGCAGTTCAGGATAGCAACAAGCACTAAAATAATTAGAAATAAATGCTCTTAACAGATTCCATTGTCAAATTTGTTCCAGTGCAACTTGAATGCTCACCATAGGCCAGTCGTTTCTTTACTTTCTTACCCCATGATGGCTGCGGTCGTGTCTTATCCCATCTGACTATAATTGTTAGACTTATTTCAGGCAAAGCTCTCACAGGAGACAGATACTGAAGAGTGGTTGGCTGAATACTATCCGGAGTTCATTGGTGCGCTTTATTTGTATAAATTGAAGGACTCCAACATCTTCCAAAAACACATGTTCAACAAGAATATCACTAAGACAATGACTCCTCGTTGATGGTGGGATATTCAAGACATGAAACAGCAGAAAATACAGATTCCTGAAAAACACTGGCAGAGGGCTTCTGCAAGTTTATGAGCAATCATCATTCTTGCCCCGCAACTTCAGGATCCATTGAGAGAATTTTCTCAACATTTGGAATTGTGTTGAATAAATTAAGAAATAGATTAGGATCGGAATGCGCACAGAAATTGGTCTCAGTATATCGCCGCCTCACAAATGATCATGATGTGGATGACAACAATGAAATGGCAGTGGATGTAGAAAGAGAAACATTAGTACTGTAGTAGCAGTCTAGTCTAAAAGACAGAGGAAGAATTCAGAAGTCTCTATACTCTCAAATAGTCAAACTGCATTTGTTTCTTAGTTTTTGTTTTTTACTTTGGAAATGGAACTCGGGGAAATATACTAGTCCCTCGAGTTTTTTTTGTGATTAGGGTTTTGTGTGAACTTCCCATCTACCAGAAATTTTAATTTTCCTGAAATTTCTGTTAGAAAATTAGAAACTATTTCATTTTATGTTTGCTAAGCCATTCATATATTCATCTTACTTGTTTCTGTCAACTACAATGAGCACCACAGCCGTCAGTTTAATGCAGCAGAACGAACGTTCTTTCCATAATTAGGAGTATTTCCCCATCTATATTTTGTTATTTCTTTCTCTTTTCTGTATTAGTATTCAACGTCCATATGACAAATATACCATTAAATATATTTTGTGTGTACACCAATAAACAGGTTTATAGATGTGAGGGTTGTGCAAAGTTTTTAG
The DNA here is from genome assembly GCA_030386875.1 of Morinoia aosen. Classification (NCBI taxonomy): domain Eukaryota; kingdom Metazoa; phylum Arthropoda; class Malacostraca; order Amphipoda; family Talitridae; genus Morinoia; species Morinoia aosen. The sequence continues at coordinate 825,468 of CM059576.1, forward strand.
TGAACTAAATTTTTGCTAACGTCTCGCTATTTCAAAATCATTCTCGAATATGTTTTCAATTGATTTTTGGCTGTGCTGGGGGGAGGGGATAATTTAAGCATTTCATTTAGTCTTTTTATATTTTTCCGTGTGCTCAGCACACACTAGCACTGAACTTTCAAATCGGAAAAAATTCTGAATTTCTGTAATTAAAATTATCACTTTGGACCATTACCTAAGGCGACCGTCTAGTCAAAATCAAGAAAATGGCCGTCCCGTTTTTTGTATGGTATCTAGATCTATGAAATTTTGCATACGTGTGTATTTTAGAAAATGAATAAGGGTTATATTGGGCACTTTTTCCGTTTTCGCCATAATTACGGAGATAACGAAAAAATGGAATGAAAAAATGCGGTAAATTCAAGCAACTTCTTCTCAGAAAGTAGTCATTGTAGAGAAAATATTTAGGTATCATTGAATGCGGAAAGAGCTGCTATATAAAGAGTCAGAGGATTATATTGAAACTCCTAATAATTTATTTGTTATGGAATTTAAAAAAAAAATTGAAGTGTCATTCATTTTTCCGTAGATTTTTTAATGTAACTGAAAATCTTCTGTGAATTTCAATATAATCCTCTGACTCTTTATGCAGCAACTCTTTGCGCATCTAATGATACCAAAATCATTGCTCTACAATAACAACTTTTTGAGAAGAAGCTTGAATATTGACATTTGTATTGTTCAGAAAACGCGTTTTAGTGCTGAGACAGTTTTTTTTGTTTGCAAGCTACATTTCTTGTAGAAATTGGTAGTGTTGACGTTTTGAATATCATTTTTGGAAGTTGTTGTGGTTCCTTGAAGAAACCAGTACCACAAGTGGTACCAAAAATGTCTAAAACGCACCAGGAGCATAAGCTGGGGCGTCCTTGGCATCCTCGTAGGCTCCTCTTATAGGATATGGAAGCGCCACGCAGAGCCAAACGCTTATATCACTACATTAGTACCGAGCAATCAACGTCAAATTCAGAAAAATCTTGATCTGCTGTAGTGGCTAGACCACTACTATTTAATGTAAAATTGAGATCTGTGTTTTGTGTTTTGAGATAATTTTCAATAAGCTAGGCATGATCAAAAGTGTAATAATGTTAATGATTGTTCTAATTTTTACAGAAAGAAATTAAATTCATAGTAAGTCAATGAATAACGTAGGTAAAGGAATGCCAAATTCCACTGAAAATAATAATTCAATATAGACAGACTCTAAACGGAGAGACCCGTAGCACGGCTGCATCTTTCGAGTTCAAGCTCCAAAGGGTAAGAATGAATTTATGTAATTGCGACAATACGTAATAATAGAGATAACATGTGATAATAGGTAATGTGTTTATATCTATTAGAGTTGGCGTTCAAGATGAATACTTTATTAATTGTTTGTAGTCATGCGTTGAAAATTATAATAAATAGTAGACTGCTATGAAGATAGGTAGAGGCTGTGAAACCCGTATATATATGAATATATGGAAGATAAGATGTGAATTGTATGTTCTTGTAAATTAAATGAAACTCTGTAATGTAATAATGTCAGTTAGTCTTGTGAATTGAGAAATAGCTCACAATGAATACAATCGATAAATAAGTATTTAAAATTGTTTGTGGCATAGCACGATTGACCAGGTTTATATGTAAATCATCATTATCATTAAGAACGAAAAGACGTCCATGTGTGGTGTAATTCTGATTATCTGAATAGGTTTAAGATGTAAAAACGAGGTGCAGCAGACATAATGATTAGACAGCGCAATTTATGACACCCTGATATCCAGGGAAGGCCTCCCACTGCAGTGCTCCAATCAGTCCAGCTGTGTCGGCTGATCCGAGGGCCGCTACCTGCGTGGCGTGCCGTCGGCCGGGTAGGCGCCATCATCACAGCTGATCGGCGGCTAATGAAGTCATCTCGTGCGTCACCTAGACGCAGCGGCTTGGCCAGTTAAAAGCCTCGGGGTGGTTGCCGGTTGCCCTGATCGTGTCAAGAGGACTCAGATCAAAGAGCACCGCCGATCTACATCTAGCGTCCAGAGCCTGCGGGCAGTTCATAAACCTCAGACGATCTCAGGAATAGAACTCTTGACTGGAGTCCATCGCGGGTATCCTGGGATTGGAGTTTTGTTGTACCTGTGTCGTAAGGTTCAAAGAGTATTTATAGTTAAAAGTGGCCTAGCCACTGCTGTGATATTTATTCCTTACGTGACAACTACCTTGGTCACAGCTAAGTTGTGTGCCTGTGTCGTTTGTAATCCTGTAACCATTACTATCTGTATTGTTGCCTGGTCACGTGCTTTGAACATAGGTTTCAATATTGTGTTAGGCTCGCGAGCAAAGTTAATTAAGTAATAGAAAGAAAGTGTAACAGATAGGCCGTATAAGTGTGTAATCCTTTCGGATGGTATTTCTACAAAAATAAAGAAAAAACAGTGTCAGTCGTCGAATCTTGGATTGTATCATTATCACGTTCATAGTATATAAAGTTATAGGCATTAGAGAAACCGGTCCGCACAATGATATTGACCCGCGGCACGCGATGTAAATCCCCTGTACGATCCGGCCATAATATACGTGGGGCGGTCTAGGACTATAGTACGGTAAGTGTCGTGAGCTTATAGTGCCTCCCACTACACTGCCATCGAAAAAAAGCCATCTAAATCTGAATAAATCGTCGGTCTGCAACAACTAGATCAGCTAACGTGACATATCTACGCAAGCAGATCGGGCGAGCTACCTATCACCCTCTTTCCCCCCGAGGGAGGAAGGGGTGGAGGTACCGAGAACTCAACTTGCCAAATCTTAAAAATTTTGATCTGCTAGCAGATAAATGCATATCTAATTATGAACAAACCGCCGGTCAGCAACAACTAACTCAGCTCGTTTGGCACATGTGCACTAGCATGCTGAGCGAGCTTCCCCCACCCTCCTTCTTCCTCCCGAGGGAGGGAGGGGTGGAGGTACCGAGAATTCAACTTCCCAAATCTCAAAAGTTTTGACTTGCAAGCAGATAGATGCATACCTAATTATGAACAAACCTACAGTCAGAGGCAACCGGCCAAGCTCGTGTGGCACATCTGGGCTAGCTGGCCGGGCGAGCTTCCCCCCACCCTCTTTCTTACTCCCGAGGGAGGGAGGGGAAGAGGTACCGAGAATTCAACTTGCATACCTAATTATGAATAAACTGACACTCAGCACCAACCAGCTGAGCTGACGTGGCATATCTGCACAAGCTGGCTGAGCGAGCTTCCCTCCACCCTCCTTTCAAACCCCCATTTGACCTACTTTGGTGAGACTGATCGTTCTGCCACTTTGCAGGAATGAAGTTTAGGACTTTCTCAATCGAATAGAGTAATAAAAAAATAATATGATGGATTTTGGATTTTCGACTGGTCGGTGCCCTTAACCTACCTATATGTGCCAAATTTTGTGAATATTCTTTACTCAGATGTGATATCCGGCCACAATGTTACTCCATTTTATCCCATGTACACATGTCCGTATAATGCTGAAGAGTTGTGTTGTTTCTAGACTGTAACCTGAGTTTTCTTAAAAATTCCTATGAAGGATTTAAAATCCAGTTCGTTTTTATGTTTTTCAAAGTTTTCTTTTCCTTTTAATTATTTTTTTTGCAAAAAATTTATTAGGATTACAGTGAGCTCAACTGTCATTTTCTGTGTAGTAGATGGTAGGTTGTTTCTATGTTTTTATTTTATATATGTATTTTTTTTCTTATATATCATTTTCAATAAGTATATATATTAATATGTGTGCATACGTGTGTAGGTATATATATGTATCTACATAAATAGATATACATGTTTCTATTTTATTTCTTTACGCAAAAACCATCCGGTTAATAAATTTTATTGCACTAGCGAAATGATTCAAAAATAGATCTATCACTTCCCCAGAGGGCGTTTCTGTGAATCGGATTAATGACAAATATAATAAATGAAATAAAGTGCAATTTGAGCATATGAATCGTGGTAAAATTATCTTTCTGTCTGTATGTTGTACAAGCTAAGAATTTTGATCCTGAGTATATGTTTGTTTACCCATTTCTGCCAATATTTTGTTGATATTTGTCAATTATGAGTGGTAACCGGCTTACACTGTATCTCCATTTTATCCCATGTACCCATGTCTGCATGATGTTGTGGTGAAAATCGAGAAGATATGAAATATGTTTTTGATGCTGATAGGGCTTTGCATATTTTTAGGACATATTTTTCATTTCTCATTCAACTACCCTTGACAGAGATAGACTATTGGCACGCCACGTATGGTTTGCCTATTAGTACGCCTCATATATTTTGTCTATCATTATGCCTCGTATGGCTTATCTACTTGTACACCTCGGATAGTTTGTCAATTAGTACTCCTCGTATGGAACATTTGTTCTAGGATGCCCTATATTAAGAAACTTTTAGAAGCCAATATGTTGGCATGTATCTCATGTGGCAACTTGGAAATGAACATTTTTTCTTCTTTTTTTCTTTCTATTTTTTATTGTATTTTTATAGTGTTTTTTTCGTTTTCCAATATTTATTGTCATAGTCATGCAAATGCCTTGGACAAATTTTTGACAATATAAATATTTAGCTCATTTTGATTCTATAAGCTTGAAATTAAGTGAAATTTAAATAGCACTAGTAAAACCCATAAAAGCCCTAAAAAACCTACTATTTGGTGTTTTTTTATGAGAGTTTCTTTGGCTTTTTAGGTGTTTTTTTATGTGCCAACCCTGCTTATGGTGCTCCAATATGAACAGCTACGGAAGCTATCAGAGGTGATCTAGGGTAGAGCCCATTCTCAGAAAGAATGATAAAAGCTGTGTTGAATTATAAGATGAGAATTGAGAGGATGCAGAATAGCAAGTAGGTAAAGCAAATTTTTGAATGGAATCTGAGTGTAAGCTATTGGGAGAAAATATGTTGGGGTCATGTAAGAAAAATTCAGTATGCAAAAGATTATTCATGTTCAATTTAGAAGACCTGTGAATGACTGAATTTTAATGAATGTTGGAGGTGAAAGTCCAGAATGAGACTGCAAAAGGTGGAAAAAGGGTTTGAGAGGCAAACAAAAGAGTATGGATTGAATAAGTGTATGCTTAGCATGACACGAAAGCTTACACATATCTGGTACATGCAAAAGGAAGTATGTAAGTGCTAGATGTTCTATGATGATAGTTGTGGAAGTCAACTCATGTTTGCTGTGAGGTGTATGTCATTGAGCATGTATAGACATATAAGGAAGCAGAATGAAAATAATAATAGATTATGTCTTCAGTGCGTTAGGGAAATTGAGGAAACAATTGAGCATTTTGTGCTGGAATGTAGTAAGTATTAGCAAGAGAGAGAGTTTCATGAATGTGGTGTTCGAGCAGTATGGAGAGAATGAGGGGTATGCCAGATGTGCCAAAGATGATTGTGGTGTAAGCTGTTTTGTTGAGTTGGATCAGGAGTGTCATTTGAGTATCATTGAAGCTATGAAAATTTTTCTTCTAAATGCCTGAAGTAAAAGACAGTGACTGGAATGAGCCAGTCATGTAGAGTGGGCTGTAATGACCCACCATGCCCGGGGATGATATCTTGACGTGCTGGTTATCCCAGTGAGGCTGTCTAATGGCAGTTTGTGACAAGGATTTGTGGATCCTGAGTAGTTTATTGGACAAGTCTGAAACACAGGAGCTGAACTCTAGTGTGTTTGTGAGTATTAAGGAGGGAAATGTAGTCCGTTTGAAAAACAACTTTAAAACAACTCAGGGTGATATTTTTAACATTAGTAGTTAAGAGGAAAATAAACTTAGATTGGTAAAAGAGCTATTAGGGTCTATTATTGACAGAAACTCCAGATGGATGTAAATGAGAAGAGTTAAAAAGTGCTTGAAGAAAGTGGTTTGTGAAAAATAAATGTAAGTTTGAATGCAAGAAGTGAGTTGTGTCTAGTATATGAGTGCTTGAAGCTGCTGGTGATGAATCAGATAAGATAGAGACTAGAAAATGCTACCAAGCATGGGAAAGTTTGTAAGCAGTTGTAAGGAGAAGGTACCTGACTATATATGCATGCTAAAACAAGATTGTAATGTGAAGAAGTGAGATGCTTTGTTGTTGCTTTGATTGAATGTACTTAATCCTATTTTGTGTATAGTTTCATTCTGTTGTATTGAGCTTTGTTCTTTTACTGAATGCTCTTTTACTTCTTTTCAGCTTTATCTAACAGTAGAACAGAAAATAAGTTGATGAGAAAAATTTAGTTACTGAACACAATAATTGAATAACATCATAAAACCTGCCTTCCTGTAAAAGAAATTTCTGGTGTGATCAGGGCATTCATTGGGTAAGTTATTCATCTTTTATCCAAGATAGCTTATGTTGGCAGTCTTCATTCATTATAGTTCTTGTGCATACTCAATCTATTTATTGAAATTTTGTAACAATGTAGTTGAGATCACAGGAGTCACATTTTCTCTTCAATTTAGAAAATCATTCAAGAGTAACCTTGTATGTTGCTTTTGCATTTGCACATTGCAATGGGTTGATGCCAAACTGCAACCTTGAAGGCTATGATTGTTTGTCTTTGTTTAACTTCATAGCAGCGAGGGTCAGGTGTAGACCATCAAGTTGGTGCTGGCAGTGCCTGGCAGTGTTGGGGCTACTGATTGACTTCTGGAGTCTGACAGGTGAGCTTCCATGGCCTGTTCTACTTCTTTGTTACTCCTCCTCAAATCCTATGTCTCATTGGTTTTTTATAGTCATTTGTTCCGATAGCTAAAGTTTTGTTCAATTTTGAATTGTCTTCAGTTTCCAGATGACTATGATTTGATTTCTTATGTATCAACATTCAAGATCTTTGAGCTCTTCTTGATTTTTAATTTTATTTGTTGAATTGAAATCGAGGCCAAGTGTTTTTCTTTAGCTATCTCAAATTCCAAAACAGTCAGTAATTTACGTTACTACTTCTTATTGATTTAATTATGTGCTATGATTACCAGTGCTGATAAAAATTCATGAACCTTCTCTTTAACAGTCTTTGGGATTACCAAAAAGTTACTTTCATCACTATTTTGCAGTTTTCTTTGATTTTTTAATATATTTTGCTCATTCAAAAGGTTTGCTGTCAGTGTTCTTAAATTATGGACTGTGTAGTTGGTACTATATTTGTCTTTTGGAGCCTTTAGCATTTCTGTATTGAGGATACAGACATTCAAATGTTCTCTTAACAGTATGAGAGTGTTAGGCAAATGTGCTGGATGGATATGAAACATGAGGCACAAAAGCTGCTGATAGGAGGTGGTGGAATGTACTCCTTATCAAGTATTGAGGAGTATGGCAGGGGGTGACATTGTGGGATAGGTATATCAACGAGGCAAGGAGTGTGGCAAATGTGGGAATGTTGGAAAAAAGTGTGAGCTGTTGTTTATGTTTAAGGGGTTTGGCTATATGCAGAAAAGAAAAAAGAAATTATTGGTAAAGGAAGCAATGAAATCAGAAGCACAGGGAAAGAACATTAAAGGTTAGCCAAAAACTAGCTTCATGAATGGAATTGAAAGCACAATGCACCATCATTTTAGAAGAAGAACAATAGTTGGAGATGAGAATATAATGATGTGGGTGCCTGGCTATGTTTGTCATGATGGATATGGCTTAAGGTTCTTGGCCTGCAAGAGTGACCCAGGTTTGGTAAATAGGATGTGGAGTTGTGTCAGTTCTTTAGGTGTGAAATCTTTGAAGTCTTATAAAGCTGCAAGGATAAATCCTTGTAGTGCTGTTGGCCTTGCTGGGAAAGAGATGCCCTAAAGATGTGTATGCATGAGAGTTACCAATTGAAAGTTATCGTCCTCTTAAAGTGATACAACTTTTGTGTCTGGGAATTACTGCTCCCAGAGATAAATGTGAGATCCCAGGATTAAAATTCGGAATATAGTCATTATTATAAATTTAATTAAATTATAAATTTAAAATAAATATAGATAAATATAAATTATAAATTTCCCTCCTCAATACTTCAGTGAACTTTTGTTAGACTACTAGCACACCACGAATGGTTTGTCTATTAGTACGCCTCGTATATTTTTGTCAATTAATATGCCTCGTATGGTCTATCTACTTGTACACCTCTGACAGTTTGTCTATTAGTACACCTCGTATAGTTTGTCTATTATTATGCCTCGTATGGCTCATCTACTTGTACACCTCGGTTGGTTTATCAATTAGTACTCCTCGTATGGAACATTTGTTTTAGGATGCCCTATATATAAGAAACTTTTAAAAGCCAATATGTTGGCATGTATCTCATGTGACAATTTGGAAATATACATTTTTTTTTCTTTTTTCTATTAAGATGGAAAAGTTAAATTTTGTTACATATAACTTTTGTTCAGTTGTTGGCTATCTTTTTTTCTTGAAAATCATAAATTTCTTCTTCAACTTTAATTTTATTTTTTCTCTTTCCTCCTTCCTTTCTGTTTTTGTATTCAAGGGACCCTGTGGAGCTGCAGACCTTGTGCATTGACTCCTCATTCCCTTATATTGAACTGCCTCCAACTTTCTCCTCTTTAGAATACTTCTGTTGGGAAAAGGAAGCCTTTAACTAACATATTTAATCCCTTAACGTCATACTTAGTAGTGCCTTCTTCATTTCTCCCTTCAGGTCTCCTTTGTAGAGGTTAGGGATGCTTCAACTAATTTATGATTCAATTTATAGGTTATTTTACTGTAGGGGTAAATCTGATTCTAGCTGGTTGGCCATCTTTCCTTGGTGTAAGGGTTTGACCTTGGTAATTACAAGGTGCTTGTTCATGGTATAGCTGGTTTGTACATGTTTCTAATTTTCAAATTTTTATTCAAATGCTTGAAATTAGTTTTATTGATGAGATGGAAATTCAAAAGTTTATTTTATTTTATGTTGGGCTTTCAAAATAACCACCACCAGTCTCAAGGCATTCACCAATATGAATATCAATGTGTGCTAAAAAATCCTTCTGAGTATTAACAAAAATAAACCTAAAAACATAGGTTTTCAGTGGCGCAATGTTGCAATATGCAATACAAAATGCTTTTCTTGAGACCAAGCCAAAAAATGAAGAAATCTAAAAAAAAGTCCTAAATCGGATAATCTTGTTGAATGAGGGAAATATGATATAAGGGATATTAGTCATTGAGATAATCAGTCCTTAAACTAGCTCCTGATTATATATAGAGTGAGGGCTATAGCTCCATCTTGTTGAAACAATTCAAGTCACGTACATTTAGGCAAAATTATTTTCTTGATTTCCTTATTGATTTGAGATATTGCACTCATCCATATAACTACCTCTCACGCAATATTCTAGCATTTATTTTCTCTATGTTGATTTATATATTGGATGATCCCCTCAGGGAGTTACAACTATCGTATTAATGGAAATTAGCACTCTCAGGGGGAAAATGTGTGAGGGCCCAAGCTGAGAATTAGGTAGGCCTTCTTTTTGTTGAAATAAAAACTTCTAGTTTTGTTATGTTAAGGATGATCTTTTTTTGGCTCACTCTTATCTTGTTATTCAGCACCTTCTACTTTCTTCTTCACCTTTCATCTTATTTCATGAGTTTTTTTTCTCAACTTAACTGTTTCTATGCCCCATCTGCATAGATTCCACATTCCCTCATCTCCAAACTAAATGGTGCCTTCATCCGTCGTCCTTTCTCTCTTTGATACATTTTTTGGTAGCAGTTAGGAAGACTTAAACTAACATCAAATTAAATAATCCAATCTATGTATTGAATCTTGTGGTGACCATTTCAAAAGTTGAACCTAGAATAACAACTAATGAAGATCTTATTGTTATGGATAAAACATGCATCAGTCATTTAGCACTATAGCGTTACAAATACTTATCATTACAGACTTCATTTTTTTAAATAAAATACCTTTTTTAATTATTTAAATTAGCATCATTTTCCATCATTTCTGGGCTGTATCCCGATATCGAAACACATCTACAGAATGCAAGGTTAAGCTTGCAAAGTCTCTAGTAGTCATGGGGCTACTGTTCATCTAGTCAGCCTGAGCTAAGTGAGAAATTTGCTCCTGCAATTTAGTTGTCTCACCTTTGGATAGGTCTGTGCATTTTCTAGTTTTTTGTGCCATGCCCACTTAGCTTTCATTGGTTCTCATACATCTTCTTTACTTTTTAGTTTTTATCCCCCAAACTTGCTGATTTGATTTATAGGGCAGCCTTATGGGGACACTTTGTTCATTGACTACACTTTTTTGTGAGTCTGTAAGATATAATTTTTCTATTTCCTCTAAGAAAATACGTTTGCAATTGAAAGAAAGAATAAAAAAATTCTACTTGACTCTTCAGCATCTGTGATATACTCTGCAATATTAGTTCATTTCTTTTTGTACATCTGTTGATTGTTGTTTATTTTGTGTTTGTTTGGTCGTTGTTCAAGTCAATTTTTCTTTATTTGATTTTCAATCTCTTCAATAGTTGTGTTGGGGCCAGAAACAGGTGGTAAAGAAACTTTAGCTTCTAACACTATGTTTAGCATCCTGAAGTTGATTTAAAGAATGTACTGTGGACAGTAGCAGTCTTTAAAATACTCAAAATTGTGTTAATATTTGTACATGCTGATTTTTGTGCAGAAATTGCCTAAAATCATAGGATGTTTTGTAGTTCAGAAATTAAAATTATTTGAACCTATTTGTATGGCTACAATGTACATGATAACACAAAATTTATGCACCCTATTTTAATCAGTTTAATTTTAGAAATGATTTTTTTGAACTTTGATATTCTTGAGCTCACATGTGAATGCGCATTTTTTCTAGTGCATTGTTCCTTGCTTGTTTTTGATTATTTATTTTCAATATTGATTGCATGCATCAGTGGATGAATAGATCTCTGTATACATGGTAGTTTTGACATTTATTGCTTCTAACATTGTGGCTATGTTTGAATTTACTACTTCAGTTTTCAAGGCCCACTCTTAATTATGACAGAATAATTACACCCATTATACATTACCAATTCTCATGATATAGGTAATAATGAAATGACGTGGCAACTTTTTTCTGAACTCTATTAAGTAATAGACAGATAACATTTATTTATTAAATCAAGATGATCACTGCTGCCTTGTTGATGTCCCATCAATGGGAGACCCAAATGAAGACTGTAACTTCTACAACTTGTGATGTTCCAGCTGACTTATGAACCTTTGATTTTTGTCAACTACACATTGTTCATCATGAAAGACCCAATCATTACTCTCATCATTTACTAATTGATTGTTATAAGGCTATGGGACCATGAAAATAACAAGATAATTAATTCTTAAAGTAATTCAATATTCCCTGTCTCATTTAAAAACCAAGGGACTTGAAAAATAAGTTGTACTTCAATGAGAAATTGTTTGACTGCATCTATTTTGTTACAAAATAAGCTTTAGGTTGTTGATCCTATTATACAGGGACAGAAATGAAATTATTCTATTCATTAATTGAAAAAATAAACTCATCCAATTCACTAAACATGAGGAGATGCTATGCTTCATTTTTTGGTCCACATATTTTTTATGCAATGATGGAAAAACATTGCCATATTTTTTCTTCAGATTGAAGCTTTAGTTTTCTCAAATATTAGAGTAGACAAACATTCCATTGCTCAGGTACCTAAGCACCCAGCATGGAGCGTGCAGTGGTTATGGTGCACAAGCCAACAGATGCTGAAGTGGAGAGGCTGTGTTGCAGGCAGGATTTCATCAAGCAGGAAGCTGCAACAGAGGACAGGGGGCAAGGTGAGGCTTGGTTCTATTTGGGTATGAGACAGAGGCTGGTAGTTGATATTAGAGTAAAGAATCAAGCCTGTCAAGTGTGGAAATCAACTGAAAAGTTAATGAGATAAAAGCTGTCCATTCTGATTCAAGACAAGACCTGCTGTTTATGATATTGTGAAAAGTAACACATAAGAAAATAAAAATAAATTATTGGTTATTGTGTCCTAAAAATCTTGTGAAGGAGAACAAAATTGCTTATTAAATATTTTTCCTAAATCGTTATTTTGATGTAGGCTGTAGAGCCAATTCTCATTTGAATAGAATTTCTCAAGTCACGCAGAAGATGAAACAAAGTTTGAATAAAATGCAATTAGGACACATGTTTTGTAAATTTTGGGAGCATAGATAAATTGAGAGCACAAGCTCTGAGTTGAGATGTGCCAACCTTAGAGGCAAATACTTTAAAAGTTCTCAACATCATCTGCAACTAATTGTTCTGGGTTTTGTGCTCTCACTTTGCATACATTTTGGTGTACCAGCCATGTGTGGAGATAATGTGTGAATAATTGAAAGTGTAATACAGCCTGTACATCTCTGTTTGGTGTAGATCATTGAAGAACTAAATTTTTTGTTAATTTTCATTGTAAAATTGTAAGAGTGCACAACTTGAGCATTCACACCAAGGATTTAAAATAGAATTACTCCTACAGTAAACCTTTTCTCAGTGATATTCTTTTTACCTCCTGAACCATGTCATGAGTGCAATGTTATGTACGTAAAACTTTCACCCTTAAAAGAAAGCTGTAACTATTGTATTTATGGGAATAAGCACTACAAGGGGAAATATGTGAGGTTCTGAGTTTAAGGTTAGGATAGCTTACCTCCCCTATGTTAAAATATAATAGGTATTTGTGTTATTACGGATCATTATTTTTGGTTCACTACTGTCCTGTTTTTCAGCATTCAATACTTTTTGTCAATATTTACCTTATTTCTGAACTCACTGTTTTTATGCACCTTCTCTTTGGAATGCCTTACCTGCAGTTAAGCAGGCTTCAACTAACATATAATCTTATTCAAAAACTTTACCAAAAAATTATGATATTGCTTTGATAAATATGAGGACTTCAGAGGTAAAAGAAGTTGTGTTGAGTTTTGGTCTTATATTAGGTGTGAAACTTCCACAAGGTTGAGAAAACGCTGTCATAATTGAGACAATGTTGCTCTATTGATTTCATTTTATTCCAATTTTCTATCAAATGATTTTAAAATAGGATTACTATAATTTTTAATTCAAACTTGAATGATGTCATTCAAAAATATGGTGAAATGCAAGGTATATTTTTAAGGCCAATTTTTATTGAATTTTCTAGTTTTGTAAGTTTTGTATGCACCACTTATTTTAAAGACTGTTTTTTTCACTTGCTATCGCCTTCTATATTTGCTGGTGTAAGCTAAAATTTTGTTTCAGCTCATTTACATCTCCAGAGCTTTTGAACTATTAACTATTTAGTTGAAAGAATTGTATTGTGTTCCCTGCTAAAAGTATTACCAGGTTTCTGATCCTAACTTGCTAAATCCTTCTAGTTTTTCATGTGTTTAAAATACATACAAAATTGTTAACATTGTCAATAGAATGAAAGTATCTCTGTATTTCAACACATAAAGAGCTGGGACTAGATTTGTTATCTCAGATGCAATTGTTCTCAATGAGTTTGTGTCACTTGTAGGTGATGGGCCGAGCTCTGGGGGCCATTCGGAAGTAATTTGCGTCAAAAGTGAAATGCCTGACGCTGAGCTGGAGGCGGTTACTGTGAAGGACGAGCTTCTTGACTGGCATCAGGAACACCAGGTACTGTTATTGATTTCTTACTCTCCTCTTGAGTACTTCCAATTGGTTCCTTACTCTTCTTTTGAGTGCTTCCTATTGGTTGCTTCACTTACTCTCTTTTTGAGTGCTTCCAATTGGTTGCTTACACTCCTTTTGAGTGCTTCCCACTCTTTGCTTACTCTCCTTTTGAGTGCTTTCAATTGGATGCTTACTGTCATTTCACACATTTGAATTTAGTTTACAAGTAGTTTGTATTTTCCTGCTCTTGGCCCCCCTCAGGGAGATAGAACTATTGTATCTATGGGAATTAGTGCTCCCAGGTGAAAAATGTGAGGGCCCGAGCTGAGAGTTAGGTAGGCCTTCTTTTTGTTGAAATAAAATGTTTTTTGTTATGTTGAAGGACCACCTTTTTTCGGTTCACTACTGTCCTGTTTTTCAGCACCTCTGACTTTCTTCTTCAACTTTTATCTTATTTCATGAACTCCTTTCCCATCTTACTGTTTCTATGCCCTTTCTGCATAGATTCCTCATTTTCTTATCTCCATACTAAATGGTGCCTTCCTCCTTCCTCTCTTTGATACGTTCTATTTTTGCAGCGGTTAGGGAGGCTTAAACTAACTTATGGTCTAATCTAATCCTGCTCTTGGCCACCATATTTGTTGCCCATCAACTTAAGGAAAATAATCGAGTTCACAACGAGTTTTTATCAAAAAAGATTAACACTTGACCTTTTTTGTTACAATCCAGATCCAAAATATTCTGGTAACATTCGCTTAGGCATTTTTTAAATTTTGTCATGGATTCATGTATGTTTATTTCTTGTAACTAGTGCTGCAATTTAAGATGCTTGAAAATTTTGTTAGATTTCTGCCCTGCATTGAAGTATTACCTGGTCGTAAAAAGAGAATGTGCTTTTTAAGTTGCTATTCTGCCATCGGTATTTATATCTTTTGTTTAATTATATTTAGGTAATTTCATTTTTTATCTTCAACACCTGATCATATTTTCTCAAGAACAAGATAAACACAGATACTTGATTGCGCTAATTTTTGTCAAGAGCAAATGGGTACGCCAAACAATTTCAGCTCTAACTCAAGCACAATGCTGCAATTTTTGACAAATCTTGTATAGTAATAATTTGAAAAAGTTCTCCCTCACAGGTCGGTTCAAGTTCAGGGTCTTGTGCAGTTACTTTCAAAAGAGAAGTAGACAATGACTGCACTGAGACACGTTCAGGGCGCGCAGAAGCAGAGGACGAGTTGAGGGAAGGCAGCTCTGGTGCGTGCAACACAAGTGCTGATCAACAGAGACCAGCTGGAGCATTTGGAGGGAGTGCTGACTCGCCACCATCAGATGTGTCGGGTAGCGGCAGTGGTGTTGAGGCCGCACCTCCTGACAGACTCGTGTCACGGCCCTTACTGTGTGAACATTGTGATTACTCCACTGGTAGAAGGGGCCTTATGGAGCTGCACCTCCGTGTCAGGCATGAATTGGGATGTTACTACGAGTGTGAGTTGTGTAATTACTCCACTATGTTCATGAAAACTTTGAAAGGACATTTAGTGGAGCAGCATGACCATCAGAACTTGCACGTAGATCAATTTGGGCGTTACGAATTTCCAGCTGCAAAAATTATGAATGAACAGCAACCTGAGAGGCAAGGTCAATCAGAGCTCGAATGTGAATTCTGTGGCTCTAATTTAGTCATCAAGTCCACTTCAGAAACACCTGGAAAAGGTGCATTAGACAACACTTTGCTGTACATGTGTGAGGTGTGCAAATTTTCTTCAGCTAATGAAGCTAACTTGAAGCACAGTTTGTTTGGTAAACGCAACATAGGACATCAAATAAGCAGACGTAGTCAAGGTCAGCTTTACAAGCGTAAGTCAAGTGACTCTGCTCATAAAAACAAACATGAAATATACCAAGCTAGCAAAGATGGCAAAGGTCAACTGTTCAAGTGTGAGTTCTGTGACTATTCCTCTGCTCGTAAGAAATGTCTTAAACGACACCTAGCCAATAATCATGGTAAAGGTCAGCTGTTCAGGTGTGAGTTCTGTGACTATTCCTGTGCTCGTAAGGAGTATCTTAAACTACACCTAACCAATAATCATGGTAAAGGTCGGCTGTTCAAGTGTGAACTTTGTGACTACTCATCTGCGTGGAAGAATAATGTCAAAGTACACCTAGCCAGTAAACATGGTAAAGGTCGGCTGTTAAAGTGTGAGCTCTGTGACTATTCCTCTGCTCGTAAGGATCATCTTGAAGTACACCTAGCCAATAAACATGGTAAAGGTCGGCTGTTCAAGTGTGAGTTCTGTGACTATTCCTCTGCTCGTAAGGAGCTTCTTAAACTACACCTAGACAATAAACATGGTCAAGGTCAGCTGTTCAAGTGTGAGTCCTGTGACTATTCCGCTGTTCGTAAGGAGTATCTTGAACGACACCTAGCCAGCAAACATGGTGAAGGTAAGCTGTTCAAGTGTGAACTTTGTGACTACTCATCTGCGTGGAAGAGTAGTGTTAAAGTACACCTAACCAGGAAACATGGTAAAGGTCGGCTGTTCAAGTGTGAGTTGTGCGACTATTCCTCTGTTCGAAAGGATTATCTCGAACGACATTTAGCCAGCAAACATGGTAAAGGTAAGCTGTTCAAGTGTGAACTTTGTGACTACTCATCTGCGTGGAAGAGTAATATTGAAGTACACCTAACCAGGAAACATGGTAAAGGTCGGCTGTTCAAATGTGAGTTCTGTGACTATTCTTCTGCGGAGAACAATAGTGTTAAACTACACCTAGCCAGCAAACATAGTAAAGGTCAGCTGTTCAAGTGTGAGTTTGCGACTATTTCTCTGCGTATAAGCGCATCGTTAAACTACACATGGCCATTCATGGCATTGGTCAACTGTTCAAGTGTGAACTTTGTGACTATTCTTCTGCACAGAAGTTTCATGTTAAACGACACCTAGCAAGCAAACATTGGAAAGGCAAGCTGTTCACGTGTAAGTTCTGCGACTATTCCTCTGCTCGTAAGGACCATCTTAAACGACACCGAGCCAATAAACATGGCAATGGTCAGATGTTCAAGTAGGAATTATGTGACCATTCATGTACATATAAGGTTAATATTAAAAGAAACGTAGCCAATAAACATGGTAAATAAAGGCCAGCTGTTCAAGTGTGAATTATAAGATCATTCTACTCGTAAGGAGAAGATTAACACCGAGTTGGATAACATGGTTGCCCTATTTCGCTTTTCTAGCAGTAAATGCATATTTCTGGGCTACTCAAATGTCTAATTACTACACCACTCTTCAGAGCTGCTAAATATAATAGTTATTCAATATTGTCAAATATGTCGTCAATGTCCTCGGGGGAACGCAACTTTTGTGTCGATTGGAATTAGCGTTCAAGAAGGGAATATGTTATTGAGAGTTACGGACGCCTTCTTTTTGTTACAACGAAATGCTTTTTTTAAATTCAAGACCACCTTTTTTCGGTTAATTACTTGCTAATTTTCAGCATCTTTGAATTTGTTTTCCAATTTTCATCTTGTTTCCTAACGTGCCTTCTTTTTTTGATCGATTGTTGTACTTGGTGACCGTTGCGGGAACACATTTTGTGCATAGATTTCGGCGATCCCTTTATTCGGTACTAAATGGTGCTTGCATCGTTCCTCTTTTAGAATATCTTCGTAGCAGGGAGATTGAAACTCAAGAATAATTAATCTATCTCTGCATAGATATAACACTTCTTTCGATTTCGTCACGTTCTTTTGGCCATCGGTGCTCAAAGAAGTTAAGCGAGATATACAACAATGTCTGATGTTTCCGGTTCACTACTGCCTTGTTTTGCAGCCTCTATCACTTTTTTATCTCTATTTTGTTTCCCAAATTTATTTCGCAAGTTGTTGTTTCTATGAAATATGTGCACACCTCCTGCGTTCCCTTGTGTCCCCACTAAATGATGTCTTCCTCCTTCCGCCCCTAGAAAAATTGTTGTGATTAATCAGACCTAAACTAAATTATGTGATCTAGCGGCTCTGTAGCGTAGTTGTTGGTAAATTCTACTTCCTAATTAACGCTGCTTCCTAATGCTAACTCCGAGAAATTCATTTAATTTTTTTTAAGAATACAAAAATATTATGTGAAATGAGTGGCTTTCTATAGCTACGTGTGAAAATCGTTCATTTTTTATTTCAGAGCATTCCGTACTACATGCTTGTGGCATTTGTCAGACTTGCACTGCAAATTCTTTTTTGTTTATAATCTAAATTAACGGTCAGTCTTCAATTATTTTGTGTTCTTGGTTTGTGTTTGTAAGAAAATGTATGTTTCTGGTTATCTACATACTTCATTGTTCTACAAAACAGAAACTCTGCTTGTACGGATTTTTATCTCAAACTCAAAAATTCGGAGTAAAATCTATAATTTTTTCTCGAAAATTGTGGATAAACTTGACGTATTTAAATTTCGTTGCATATTATTCAAAAAATGGCAATGAGGATATATTTCTGCTTGTATGTAGGTTTTAGACGAGTGTTGTGCCATGTATCTTCATAAATTACTTTTAATCGACTTTTTCTGATTATTTGAAAATTATTTAAAATTGTATTGTGGTGAATTCGGTCAAGTTTTTCATATATTGTCGTTTATCCGGACAAAAATCAAACATGTTTTTCACACAGGTGGTTGTTGATTTGAACCTTTGCCACAGGCATTAGAATACTTTTTTTTTACTACAACTAATAAGACATAAGTAGTTTTATACAAAGGAGCTTTCTGTAATTTAATACATTAACTTGTGTTTTATGCTCATCAGAACTTGGGTTTTGTTCACAGTTCGTTTTGATGGCAAAATGCTCACTTTAGCCTTATGCGGCGGCCGCCCTTTCTCGTGTTGGACTACTGGTGTCATTTTGTGCCAGCCTTATTTTGGTAAGAATTTCAAGACAAAATTCTGTTTTGTAATCATCTTGCCGTGCTTGGTTACTAGATCTTATTAATATGTAAGTGGAAAATTAGTTTCATATTTCCGAAACATCGGGTTGGCCTTTTTTGTTAAAATTAAATGATTTTTTTGTTAAATTGAAGATCATATTTTTTCGGTTCACTACTGTCCTTTTTATCGGCACCTAATACTTTCTTCTTCAACTTTTATGTGATTTCATGAACTTCTTTCTCAACTTGTTGTTTTTCTGCACCTTGTGCATAGATTCCGCATTCCCTTATCCAAACTAACATCTTATCTTATGCCTCATTGGTATTGTCAGTGGTTAAGTTTTATGTACATAATTATAAGATACCTTAGTCTTTTACACTTAAGTGCACCACTCCCAGGAATTCATGTTCCTTTTATGATGAATATAAGAACTGTGATGAAAAATGAGATGCTTCTGATAGCTGCACGTGAAGGTCAACTGCGCTTGTTCTATTTTTAGCGTTTCTTGTCACGTGCGTTTGTCCGACTTGTGCAGCAGATTTACTTTTCTTCGTTCCTGTTTAATGTTTAACTGTCACAGTCTACTATTGTGTCGCATTTGTTGAATTGTCTCCGTGGGAAATTACTTATATATGTCTGTTTATGTACTTCAATAATTCGTGACTTTGATAATGTTTTAGGGGTATGGTCCCATGACAGATTTTTTTTAAAAGACACACTTGCATGATTGAAAATATTTATTAGCAACGTCTTTTGCTTCATTTAAAAAAAAATAACATACTGTTGGCTTTGGTTGTGCTACAGTATTATGTATGTGATGTATCTTAGCGATTTTAATTGTGCACGATGTCGTATGTCGGCTCTACACAACGAGCTTTTGACGTGAAAATTTCAGAGCATGCCGGTCGATTTTAGTTACTAAGTTTTATTTTATTATTCTTTGCATTTTAGTTTGGAATGCATTGTTCAGACTATCCGTGTGAACAAGTCAGAGTAGCAATAAATGCAGTAGCTACTATGCAGAGTGGCTACTATGCAGTTACAGGATTTTGAAAACCCGCAAGCCATAAGTCTGATGATGACATGCGACATGCCAGCTTCTTATCGACTGGGAGATT
Organism: Morinoia aosen; assembly: GCA_030386875.1. NCBI lineage: Eukaryota > Metazoa > Arthropoda > Malacostraca > Amphipoda > Talitridae > Morinoia > Morinoia aosen. Next base: position 845,141 of record CM059576.1, read on the forward strand.
CTCATTCTTGCGTCTGTTTTCATTTTTTTTGCCGTTTGTGAAAATTTAGTGATGACTCCAATAATTATCCAATTAAGTTCTCATATTCATTTGTCTTCGATTGATTGTGAGCTGGGGCAGGAGTGTTTTGTATCAAATGTAAATGTTTTCTGAAACGTTTTTTTTTTCCGTAGCACTAGGGTTATGTATTGTACTGTAGAATATAAAATTCCAGGTTCGATGCTATTTAAACCCAGGTTCTGCCCATAGTGTTTATTTCAGAGAAAGTGCAAATCAGCGCGACCGGGGGAAATGTGAGGTTTCGACCAAGCTAACGATTAGGTAGGCCGTCCTTTTGTTGAAATAGAATAGATTTCTGGTTTGTTACAGATCATCTTTTTTTCGGTTCACTGCTTTCCAACTTTTCAGCACGTATTTCATTAAAAATTCTGCATTCTTTTAAGTCAATAAATGGTGCCTTACCATTTCCTCTCTTTAAACGTCTTTTTTACTGTCTGTGAGACACACGTTGCTGAAAGTTGCTCGTAAAATGCCATTTTCCGATCGACATGTTACCTAAAAGCACGATCGTTTCATTACAACTATTGTTGAGTTACGCTAACTGCGTTCTGATTTCACTGTTGGTATTAAAATATAATAATTTAAAGCGTACGTTCGAGAAAGTTTTTAATGATTTGCGCAACTTGTAGATTTGCTACATTATGCTGAAATCTTCGCTGTCGTACGTCTATAAATGATTTTTTTGTCGAAATAATGAGAGATATTATTCTGTTACATGTGTTTGCGACAGAAATGCTTTCCTAACCAATACATTTAATTTGCCTGCCGTTCTCAAAGTTTGAATTTTTCTCCAATACATATAAAATTCCCCATCTTTGTACCTGCGCACCAGAGTTTCCGACCACACGGTTACTGGGTAAAACAGCTCTCACCTTCTGTCAAAATTACGTAACTCTAAACTTATTTATTTTTATTATTCTGTCAAATTTCGTTCAAAAAAGTGCTTGTCAACAGCCGTTTTTTACCTGTATCTGTCTACATGCATGTCAAACTTACAATGAGTCAACTCAAGGAGCATGATATTTTTCTCTCAACCATTTGTTCAATATTTGGCATAGCCGTTAAGATGCTCAAATATGTTAATTTATGTGTTGAGAATATCAAAACTCATCGAAATCGTTTGCTTCTCTATTAATAGAATTTTTCACTTTATGCAATGTAATGAAGAATGGCATTCATTCTGTCGAGCTATTATTGAAGGTTAATGACACTCGTAAAATCCGTGAAATAATTACATCAATTCTTTATTTGTCTATTAACATAAAAATACGAGCATCGAAATATTCAGAAAACCACCAAATGTATTACTATTCTAATTTAAATGAACACATATACGGCATTAACATCATACGTGTATTCTTTCTTCTAGATGATATGAATAAATTGTAGATGCATAAAATTCGGTAATTTTAAGATGTTACTGCAGTCTTTTATTAAGTCTACAGGAGCTTCTCGCAACTCATCCTTGTTCATGAACTGACGTCCACTCGCGGGAAGTTTTTGTCTCAGAATCCTCCTCAGGTTTTATTGTGTTTAAATTTGGAGCGACTCAGTTGTTCACTTGCATGCGAGAGGCGATATTTTGCATTAAAATGTTCATTTCCATTAATAAACAGCAGATAAAAAATAATCAAAACTCTAAAATTATTTATGCCCTTACATTCTAACTTAAACGACATAATCTTGTTACTGATGCCAGAATTTATTTGAGCATATTTGACCAAGTGAAAACAAATTGGACTGAAGACCACAGCTGGTCAGTTTTATAGATATGGAAATTTATACACTCCGTAAAAAATAGAGATAGTTGGACATGATGGGATTTCATTTCATATATAAAGAGAAACCTTTCTGGTACCTGATTGTTCTACTTGAAACATAGAACAGTACAATACTTGAAAGGTGATACAAGAAATTAAACAATGATTTCCAGATAATTTCCACACAAACAGCCTTATATCTAATATGAGGAGAAACCGCAGCACATACTTAAACATCTAGAACAGTAGCTAAATTAACAGAGGACAAAGCAGTAAAAATGCATCCTTAGCTACTAATTAAAAACATACAGAAATATAAAGTATTCTACTAGTAAAACAGCAAGAAAACACTTATATGCTGATACAGCAAGAGTTTGAAGGTTTATTCCCACACAAGTTATTAAACGAAATTCATTACAACCTATTTCAATTGTGAATGCCTAACGTGAAGGGCTCAAGTAAATGACACACCGTATGAAGGAGACATCATCTGCGTAACGGGTTAGTACTTGATTGACATATATGAAAGTAAAATTTATTCCCTCGGATATCTTCCTTCACACACTAAGACTGGAAGCTCATCAATACCGTCAATACCAGGCCGGACAATCTCCTCTTTCATTCACACAAGTGCTCAGGCTGCCGCAGCAGGAGCTGATTTTGTTGAGGGTATAATGGGGGGAACTAAATTATTTTGCCTCGAATCAAAAAATTCGTTGACCTAGAAATTTGAAACACATTTTTCTGCATACATGTCAGTAAAATTTACTTGCTAACTCGGCAAACATGACTTATAACACAACAAAATTTTTTCTTTAAATTTTTACCAAATATAGCTGGCACAAAAGATTCCCAATCGTCCCATACGAGGAAGAGCGGCGGTCGCACAAGGCTAACATGAACATTTCACCATAAAAAAAACGAACAAAAATTAAACGTTGTTGAAAACAAAGTTGATGTATTGGATTATAGGGAACTCAATATAAAATTACTTTTGTCTACTTAGTCGTAGTAAAATGAGAAGTTCTCTAATGCCTACAGAAAAGGTTCAAATCGAATACGAGCTGTGTAGACTAATCTTTAGTTTTAGCCTCCCTACCCATCAACAAATGCGATCCAAAGAGAGGAAGGAGAAAGGCATCATTTAGTATGGAGTTAAGGAAACGCAGAATCTACGCTGAAAGGGCTAGAAGCAGTAAGTTGTGAAAGAAGATTCTGAAACAAGAAAAAGTTGAAGAAGAAAGTAGTAGGAGCTGATGAACAGGACAGCAGTGAACCGAAAGAAGGTGGTCCTCAACATAACAAAAACTTTTATTTCAACAAAAAGAAGGCCCACCTAACTCTCGGCTCAGGCCCTCACATTGTCCCCCTGGGAGCGCTAATCCCCATAGATACAATAATTATGTCCCCCTGAGGGGTACGAGCTGTGTAATAAAAATGTTTGCTATATGTTTGGAAAAACGAATATCCATGAAACAATTGACCGAACACGTCAAAATGCCGTTCTCAATGATGTTACAGAAGCGGGAAATAGGTGGCCAAGAATTTATGAGAAACAGCACAACGCGCATGTCTAACAGAAGATACTCGCAGAAATGCAAGCAAATTGCTTCTCTATTGAAGAACATGTCATAAAATTCATATGTATGTCGTCATTGTACCAAAAAATTTTCCAGAAAATTTTCGAGTTTTATTCTGAAAATTTCGAAGTCAAAATAGGTTCGTTCAAGCCTCCCTAACCGCAAAAAAGGCATTCAAAAAGAACATGAATGAAGGCACCATTTAGGCTGGCGTTGAGGGGACAGATTCTATGCACAAGGCGTGCTCTTGACCAGGAACCCCGGCGCATAGAAACAGTAAGTTAAGAAATAAGGTTGAAATAAGATAAAAATTAATGTATAAAAGTTAATGGCTAAGTAACAGTTGAAAAAAAGTCGGATTTGCGAAAAATTCAGGATACCAATCAACCGAAAAATTGGTCCTAACAAGCAAAATTTAAATTCGACCTAAAAAAGACACCTAAATAACAGCTCAGAAATCTCATATTTTCTGTCAACTAATTTCCATAGTCGGATTCGGGTTTAAAATCCTTTCGAACCCAGTTTCTGTGTCGCAAAGCATCGGAGAAGGTTACCAGAAATGTACATTATCTTATAAACACTTTCAAAGAACAAAAAGAAATTCAAGACTATAACAGTTATTCCTAAAATTTAAACAAAGAAAAAGAATCCGCAGGGCAAGTCGGACAAATGTCACGAGGATACGACAAGAAACACTACGAAATAGAATGAGAATACCTGAATTTCATGCATCAGTCTCGAAAGTAACTCAACAACTGAAGGAAAGTTCTCATCTCATTAAAAGAACTTTCAAGTACCTGAAAGTCGTGCAGAACAGTACGCAGAACGAAGAATGCAATGTTAATAAGGAAATAGAATTTTGCCAACAACAGCGCTATAGAGACGTGAGATCACATTAGATAAGTTAGTTTAGCGTTTAGTTATAACAAATGGTTTTATGAGAGGAAGGAGGACGACATCATTCAGTGATGACTTAGGGGAACGCAGGGTTTATGCACAATGTTCATAAAAACAGCAAGTTGCATAAGAAACTTATAAAATAAATTAAAGTTGAAGACGTATTGAAAGCTGAAAAACAGGACTGCTGTAAACCAAATAAAAGATGGTCTTTAACAGAACAAAAAACATTTCATTTACACAAAAAGAGCTCCTTAACTCGTAGCTCAGCGACTCAAATATTCCTCTTGTGAACGCCAATTCCCATGGACACAAAAGTTGCGGTCTCACAAAAATTTCGTTTAAATCTGAAGTGAAGTTATTGGATATTTGAGTAGCCTATAAATGTGCATTTCACAGCTAAAAATGAATTGAATTGGTGCGACCATGTTTGCCTGCTCGATGTTTTTTGACCATATCCTTACGAGCAGAGGAATACTCGCATAGTTCACACTTGAAGAGCGGACCATCACCATGTTTACTGGCTAGGTGTAGTTTCACAAAATCTTTACGAGCAGAGAAATATTCACACAATTCACACTTGAACAGCCGACCCTTACCATGCTTGCCGGCTAAATGTAGTTTAACTCTTTCCTTCTGAACAGAGGAATAGTCGCAGAACTCACACTTGAACAGCGGACCTTGACCATGTTTAAAGGCTAGGTGTTGTTTAACGTTATGCTTATATGCGGAAGAATAGTCACAGAACTCGCACTCGAACAGATGGCCTTTACCATGTTTACTGGCTAAGTGTAGTTTAAGGAGCTCCTTACGTGCAGAGGAATAGTCACAGAACTCACACTTGAACAGTTGACCTTTACCATGTTTACTGGCTAGGTGTCTTTCTAATCTATTCTTCCATGCAGAAGAATAATCACAAAGTTCACACTTGAACAGCTGACCTTTACCATGTTTGCTGGCTAGGTGTAGTTTAAGATAAACCTGACGAGCAGAGGAATAGTCACAGAACTCACATTTGAACAGCTGACCTTGCCCATGTTTGCTGGCTAGGTGTTGTTTAAGATAATCCTTACGAGGAGATGAATAGTCACAGAACTCACACTTGAACAGCTGACCTTTACCATGTTTACTGGCTAAGTGTAGTTTAAGGAGCTCCTTACGTGCAGAGGAATAGTCACAGAACTCACACTTGAACAGTTGACCTTTACCATGTTTACTGGCTAGGTGTAGTTCAAGATACTCCTTATGAGCAGAGGAATAGTCACAGAACTCACACTTGAACAGCTGACCTTTACCATGTTTACTGGCTAGGTGTAGTTCAAGATACTCCTTATGAGCAGAGGAATAGTCACAGAACTCACACTTGAACAGCTGACCTTTACCATGTTTACTGGCTAGGTGTACTTCAAGATACTCCTTACGAGCAGAGGAATAGTCACAGAACTCACACTTGAACAGTTGACCTTTGCCATTTTTGCTAGCTTGGTATATTTCATGTTCGTTTATTTGAGCAAAGTCACTTGACTCACGCTTGTAAAGCTGACCTTGACTACGTCTGCTTATTTGATGTCCTATTGTGAGTTTACCAAACAAACTCTGCTTCAAATTTGCTTCATTAGCTGAAGAATAGTCGCACACCTCACACATGTACACCTCACTGTGGTCTAATGCACTTTTTCTGGGTGTTTCTGAAGTAGACTTCATGACTAAATGAGAGCCACAGAATTGACATTCGAGCTCTGACTGACCATGCCTTCCAGGTCGCTGTTCCTGCATGGTTTTCACAGCTGGAAATTCGTAACGCCCAAATTGACCTACACGCAAGTTCTCATGATCATGCTGCTCTACTAAATGCCCTATCAAAGTATTCATGAACATAGTGGAGTAATCACACAAGTCACACTCGTAGTCACATCCCAATTTATGCCTGACACGGAGGTGCAGCTCCATAAGGCCCCTCCTACCAGTGGAGTAATCACAATGTGCACACAGTAAGGGCCGTGACACGAGTCTGTCAGGAAGTGCGGCCTCAACATCACTGCCACTACCCGACACATCTGATGGTAGAAAGTCAGCGCTCCCTCCAGATGCTCCAGCTGGTCCCTGATGATCAGCACTTGTGTTGCACGCACCAGAGCTGCATTCCCTCAACTCGTCCTCTGCTTTTGCGCGCCTTGGACGTGCCTCAGTGCAGTCATTGTCTACTTCTCTCTTGAACGTAACTGCACAAGACCCTGAACTTGAACCGACCTGTAAGGGAGAACTTCTCTCAATTATTACTGTACAGGATTTGTCAAAAATTGCATCATTATGGTCACTGTACAAGGAGTTCGAGTCTCGCGAACTCTTCGTACATTTATTTCGTTTGAAAAACCTTGTGGAAGCAGTAGCTTCCCGTACCAGATTCATTAACTGTTTCTGGGGGCGACTAGACTTAGAACTCTCGATACATTATGCTCAAGTTAGAGCAAAAATGATTCAGCGTACACACCTATTCTTGTAACAAATTCGTGCAATCAAGCATCTGTGTTTATCTTGTTCATCTTGTTCTTGAGAAAATATGTTCAGGTGTTGAAGATAAAAAATGCAATTACCTAAATATAATTAAACAAAAGAAATAAATTACAGAAGCAGAAGACAATTTAAAAGGCACGATCTCTTTATACCACCAGTTAATACTTCAATACAGGGCGAAAATCTAATAAAATCTACAAGCTTCCTAAATTGAAGAACTCGTTTCAAGAAATAAATGTACATGAATCTGTAACAAATTTTACAACATGCCTCAGCGAATGTTACCACATTATTTTGGATCTGGATTGTGACAAAAAACGTCAACTGTTGATGTTTTTTCTCAAAAACTAGTTATCAACTCGATTATTTCTCTTAATTTGATAAACAACAAATATGGTGGCCAAGAGCAGGAAAATACAAGCTACTTGTGAACTAAATTTAAATGTATGAAATGACAGTGAGCACTAATTTGAAGCACTCAAGAGGAGAGTAAGCACCCAACTAGAAGCACTCAAGAGGAGAGAGCATCCAATTGAAAGCACTCAAAGAGGAGAGTAAGCATCCAATTGGAAGCACTCGAGAGGAGAGTAAGCATCCAATTGAAAGCACTCAAGAGGAGAGTAAGCATCTAATTGAAAGCGCTCAAGAGGAGAGTAAGCATGCAATTGGAAGCGCTCAAGAGGAGAGTAAGCATGCAATTGGAAGCACTCAAGAGGAGAGTAAGCATGCAATTAGCACTCAAGAGGAGAGTAAGCATGCAATTGGAAGCACTCAAGAGGAGAGTAAGCATCCAATTGGAAGCACTCAAGAGGAGAGTAAGCATCCAATTGGAAGCACTCAAGAAGATAGTAAGCATCCAATTGGAAGCACTCAAGAGGAGAGTAAGCATCCAATTGAAAGCACTAAATATGAGAGTGAGCATGCAATTGAAAGTACTCACGAGGAGAGTAAGCATCCAATTGGAAGCACTCAAGAGGAGAGTAAGCATCCATTTGGAAGCACTCAAGAGGAGAGTAAGCATCCAATTGGAAGCACTCAAGAGGAGAGTAAGCATCCAATTGGAAGCACTCAAGAGGAGAGTAAGCATCCATTTGGAAGCACTCAAGAGGAGAGTAAGCATCCAATTGGAAGCACTCAAGAGGAGAGTAAGCATCCAATTGGAAGCACTCAAGAGGAGAGTAAGCATCCAATTGAAAGCACTCAAAGGGAGAGTAAGCATCAAATTGAAAGCACTCAAGAGGAGAGTAAGCATCCAATTGGAAGCATCTCAAGAGGAGAGTAATCATCCAATTGGAAGCACTCAAGAGGAGAGTAAGCATCCAATTCAAAGCACTCAAGGAGAGGAAGCAATAATAGGAAGCACAAAAGAGGCGAGTAAGCAAAGAGTTGGTAGCATTCAAGAGTATAAGCAACCAATTAAAAGCACTCAAAAAGAGAGTAAGTAAATCAACCAACTGAAAGCACTCAAAAACAGAGTAAGTAAAGCAACTAATTGGAAGTACTCAAGAGAGTGTACATGAGCAGGGAGGAGTACGTATGGGGTTAGAAGCTGAATTAAAAGCTAGTGCGCTAAACTGCATACCTAATAAGACGAGGGCAACTTGAATACATAGCACAGAAAACAGTGGGTTAAAAATTTAATTTCCTACGAATCAGGAAATAAGGGGTTTCTGGGTTCATTTTGAGAAATATGCGTAGCAATATTGTGAAGTAAGAGACACGTCAATTCAGAGAAGAGACGCACGAGGGTTTGCCAATCGCGAAATGCCACGTCACTTTCAACTTTCCGCGGGTAACGCACTGCCGCACGGGACGTGCCCTTTGTGGGGGTGAGGTATAAATCTAGGCTAGAACAAGCAGCCGGTCTATTTCTGCGTGATCCTGACTAAGTGTAGATGTAGGGTTCCAAGATCTTCGAGGGGAGGTGAGATGTTGTACTTTGTTATTCGCTAGAAAAGTGAAGGGAGTCTTAATATCGAGTAACGTCAGCAGTTTAATGCAAAATTAGTTCTTTGGGGTGTTCACTTTTTTAATGTTCTCAAACAGGGAGTGTGTAGAGTTTCACTTTGATATTTGGGTAGAAGTTCGAGGGTGTCATTATTTCTCATAGGGAAATCAAATATATTCGTGTTTTTATTATTGAAGTTCAATCAATTCGATTTGAAGTAGGTGTATTGCAGGGAATAAAGATTCAAATGGAACTAGTTGCTAAATATGCTCATTGTTCACAGGCGGGTTGGGTTGTGTTGGGCCTCCGCAACCGGGGTTCTCTCTGCAACCGAGCACTGTCTTTGCAGCTGGGCCGTCGTGGTGCTCTCTGCAGCTTTCAAATCTCAGGCAGCCTGGTGGCAACCTTCAGCGAAATGTCACTAAGCGGGATAGCAAAACACCTGAGGGACGACTCAAGTTCCATCAAGATAACCTCAGTGCACATACTGAGTAGCAGGTCAACTGCATACAGGAAAGTCGCTGGCAGATTGCGCGGATGTAGGGGTTAGCTGGTGCAGTGAAACGCGATACGCTTTGCAGTGGACGCTTTGGCATTGGTAGGTAACAACATTTCTATTCCCTGGTATTGTGATATGTAATGCAAAGGTTGGGCATTGCTGCAGTGTAAACTTCTCACATTTTGCCACACATTTGTATGAACATGCACTGGTTATGAATTCAACGTACGATTTTACGTGTTCATTAGTTAACTTGAAATAAAGTAATCACTAATGTACCATTAACTGAGTGTTTCATTTTCCCATGTTGAACTGAGGTATTGGTGCGGTTGAGCAGATCAGTATTTACTTTTTCTAGTTTTCCAACTGTTCTACCATTTCCTCTTTCTGTGTTTTCCGCTCTGTATTTTCATCTTTCCCCTCTTACTAAGGTTTCGAGTCCTCCATTCGAACTAACACAGTGGAGGCGCCTGATCAGCACCGTGCGCAACACTGTGACTTAATTTCATGACAAGAGTAAGCAGCCGTTTACAGCACCTGGTGTTCCTGATGCCAGTCAATGGGCTCGTCCTTCACAGCAACCGCCTCCAGCTCAGCGTCTGGCACTTCACTTTTGATGCAACTTACTTCTAAATGGGACAGCGAGCTCAGCCCATCACCTGCAAGTGACACAAGCTCGTTGAGAACAATTGCATCAGAGATAACAAATCTAGTAACAGCTCTTTATGTGTTCATATCATATCATATTTTAGCTCACACCAGCGTATATGAATTACAATAACAAGTGAGAAACACAGTCTTTGAAATAAATAGCACATACAATACACACACAACTAGAAAATCCAATACAAATTGGCACTAAAAAGTGTACTTTGCCCTTCACTATATTTTTGAATGACATTGTGCATGCATGAATTAAATATTTTAGCAATCCGATTTTTTAATCATTCATTAGAAAATTGGAATTGAATGAAATCCACACAGTGACAAGTTTTCCCAATCATGACAGCATTTCTCAACCTTGTGGGAGGAAGTTCCACATTGAATAGCAAAACCAAAACAACACAACTCCTTTTGACTCTGAAGTCCTCATTTTTAATAAAGCATCATTGATGCTTCTCAGCTTGAGAATAAAAAGCAAGGCGAAAATCGCTACACGATGAGTCAATTTTATTAAAAATGATCAAATGAAACTGAACGAACATTTTGGACTAACTTTCCATCTTCAGCAAGAAAAATTTCTGTAAAACAAAACCAAATAAGAGATATTAAAGCACTAAAGTGATATATATAAAAAATCCAAACTTTGAAATAACACAAACAACAGTAAAAAAACATGTAAAAGACAAAGGAAAAACTGAATTACATATTGGCAACATGAAACAGGAAAGCACTTTGGGTGTCATTGAGAGCAGGTTTCATTTTGTGAACATGCAAAGATTCCATAAGGTGCAGATCTGTTTTGTAAGAGGTACCGGCCAAGATTTTAAAATCATTTTGGGGAGACCGGAACATTGCACTCTTCCGCATGAGATCTAATAGAGGACAGTGGGAGGGACCCAAGAGGGAGACCAGTTCTGCAACTACGCCTAGCATGCTCGAAAACTCTAGTCTTCAGGGTACGGCAGGTAGAACCAACATACCGCGATTCACAACGTGAACAACTGTATTGGTACACTAGAGACGATCACAGTGAGGGTGGCAGGTTGTCTTTGAAACGAAAAAGAGAACCAATTGTGAAATTATTTACGAGGATCATTAGAACTTTGAGTTGCGGGAAAAACTTGTTAATAAGGGATTTAACATCCTCGCTTTGTTTCAATGACTGATCTCCAAAATACAGCAACTTAACATAAAAAGCTTGTTGTGCACAAGATTGAACAGATTGAGAGTTATCATAAATTTTTGACAGAAATCTATTGATATGCCAGTCAACCACAGAAGGAAAGCAGTTTTTGGCAAAATATCGTCGCAAAAAATCGAACTCTTTGTGTGAGTATTGAAAGTTAGAACACACATTAAACGCTCTATGGACGAGAGTATGAATACTGCAAACCTTAAAATTGTATGGACAAAAGCTGAAAAAGCTAGTCCTGAGCCCAGAAAAAGTTTGCTTTCGGAAAACAGAGCACTGAAAAGTATTGCCAACTCTCTCTACACACGCATCAAGAAACGGCAACCTTTCTTTAAGTCAATGCTGTTAGGCATTAGTCGGAAGAATTTCACCCCTTCTTTCTTGAGTTGAATTCTCTCGTGCCACTCGATGTTGTCAAGCACTATGCCGAAGAATTTCCTCGCCTCTTTCATGTGTTAAGCTCTCTCTAGCTACTCAGTGTTGCTCTGCAATATTCCGTAGAATTTCCAAACGCCGGTCAAGGGTCAATAATTTAGCTCTAGCTTCTCGTTTGCGAGCAGCATTGTTTTGTCTTGCCATTTCGCGTTCTTCACCCGATCGTCTTCGGCGTTTTTCTTGCTGTTGAAGTCTTGCTACTTCTCCCTTGCGGTTGGACACATTTCTATTCATGGTGGCCTCTTTTGCCGCAATTTTATTCTGAAATATCGTCTATTATCTCTTCGGAGCTTGTCAAGAAAATCCCAATTTCGAAAACAACTCAAGTTCCAAAGTCTCGGGCCTTATACCAAGTGGTAGCCGGGTTACTGGTCGAACGAATTTAAAACATTTCTATTTGCATTATCAATTAAAAATAACAAAGCAACATGATGAATTTCAACAGAGAAAGCTCCATAGAAAATTTCTATTAGTAAAAATAAGCCAATTGCGTATTGTGGATACCATAATCAAGAGGGGGTCACACGGACGGACAGAGGGGGTCACACGGACGGACAGAGGGGGTCACACGGACGGACAGAGGGGGTCACACGGACGGACAGAGGGGGTCACACGGACGGACGGAGGGGGTCACACGGACGGACAGAGGGGGTCACACGGACGGACGGAGGGGGTCACACGGACGGACGGAGGGGGGTCACACGGACGGACGGAGGGGGTCACACGGACGGACGGAGGGACAGAGGGACGGACGGAGGGACGGAGGGACGGACGGAGGGACGGAGGGACGGACGCGGCTTCTTTTGTAATAGTGATTCACAAAAACTTTAAAATGCGCCTTCAACTTTATTTTGTTTGCTTTTTTTAGCCTGTCACATACGTTAACACATTAACTGCAATGGGTTAAACTGAAGTTCAATATTCAATTCAAATTTACTGTTAATTGTGGTAATCAACTTTGAAAACAGCAACCATTAACTGGATCGGGCGTCTATTTAGCTTCATTAAGTATTAATAAAAAATGAGTTAGTGACTGCAGGTCGGACGGCAGCACTATGAAAATCACCTAAGTGACCACTGGTGGGTTCCTTTGCCAGAAACGTGTCTAGTAATAGAAATTGGGTCAAACAATATAGGTTTTGGTTGTAATAAGTATAATAATTTTATGTAGCTACTGTAGGCAATTATTACTGTGTTTAAGGGGACCGTCTAGTCAGAATCAAGAAAATGGCCGTCCCGTTTTTTGTATGGGATCTAGTTCTATGAAATTTTGCATACATATGTATTTTAGAAAATGAATAAGGGTTACATTGGGCACTTTTTCCGTTTTCGCCATAATTACGGAGATAACGAAAAAAATGAAATGAAAAAAATGGGGTATATTCAAGCCACTTCTCAAAAAGTAGTCATTGTAGAGAAATGATTTAGGTATCATTGAATGCGAAAACAGCTGCTGTATAAAGAGTCAAAGGGTTAAATTGAAACTACCAATAACTTATTTGTCATGAAATTTAAAAAAAAATTAAAGTGTCATTCATTTTTCCGTAGATTTTTTAATGTAACTGAAAATCTTCTGTGAATTTCAATATAATCCTCTGACTCTTTATGCAGCAACCCTTTGCGCATCTAATGGTACCAAAATCATTGCTCTGCGATAACAACTTTTTGAGAAGAAGAAGCTTGAATATTGACATTTGTATTGCTCAGAAAACGCGTTTTAGTGCCGAGACAGGTTTTTTGTTTGCAAGCTACATTTCTTGGAGAAATTGGTAGTGTTGACGTTTTGAATATCATTTTTGGAAGTTATTGTGGTTCCTTGAAGGAACCAGTACCACAAGTGGTACCAATAATGTCTTAAACGCACCAGGAGCATAAGCTGGGGCATCCTTGGCATCCTCGTAAACTCCTCTTATAGGATATGGAAGCGCCACGCAGAGCCAAACGCTTATATCACTACATTAGTACCAAGCAATCAACGTCAAATCCAGAAAAATCTTGATCTGCAATCGAAAAAAAGCCGTCTGAATAAAACGTCGGTCTGCAACAACTAGATCAGCTAACGTGATATATCTACGCAAGCAGATCGGGCGAGCTACCAATCACCCTCTTTCCCCCGAAGGAGGAAGGGGTGGAGGTACCGAGAACTCAACTTGCCAAATCTCAAAAATTTCGATCTGCTAGCAGATAAATGCATATCTAAAAATGAACAAACCGTCGGTCAGCAACAACTAACTCGGCTTATTTGGCACATGTGCACTAGCATGATGAGCGAGCTTCCCCCACCCTCCTTCTTCCTCCCAAGGGAGGGAGGGGTAGAGGTACCGAGAATTCAACTTGCCAAATCTCAAACGTTTCGACTTGCAAGCAGATAGATGCATACCTAATTATGAACAAACCGACCCTCAGCACCAACCAGCTGAGCTGACGTGGCATATCTGCACAAGTTGGCCGAGCGAGCTACCCTCCACCCTCCTTTCAAACCCCCATTTGACCTACTTTGGTGAGACGGATCGTTCTGCCGCTTTGCAGGAATGAAGTTTAAGACTTTCTCAATCGAATAGAGCAATAAAAAATAATAGGATGCATTTTGGATTTTCGACTAGACGGGGCCCTTAACTATTCATGCTACATAGCTTTCACTCACTGACCGTACGCAACTCATCGGGAATTTAAAATAGTAAATTCAGTTAGCGGGCCTGATTAAACACTATAATTCAACAGTTGGCTAACTAATTCTCTAGTTATGAATAGGCTCTTTATTTAATTACTAGTGTGCACAGCCCGCCAAAAATGACGGGATTCACTATCTTTCTTGAACAAATTTTCCAGACGTAGACGACAAACAAATATATTTATCATAGCAGTGCCCATAATAAAAAATATTATTGTACTTACGCACTGGCAAAACTCGTATCACAGATACGGTCTTTATGGCTACATTTATGAGCATGACAGAAATAGAAGAAGCGGACTCCAATTAAACCAAGGGTATTCCTAGGGAGTAGCAGGACCCGTGGAAATTCTATGTACAATGTCATCGTTAAGCTAGGTGGACCTGTGAAAAAATTCCGTCAACATTACTCAACCTTTCCTGTCCTAACCTATCCTAACCGAAACTATCCGGATAAAATATCAAACATTTTAAAGCATGTCAAGGCCATCTTTCAATGTTACACGGAGATGTTCGGTATCCATGATACCGCACACTCAGACATCCTTTGTTTCTTGAGAAGCGAACACCAAACAAATATATAAATGAATTATAAATGAACACACAACTGGTATTATTAGGTTAGATGCTTTACTTTCACGATTTATGACCTTAATTTTCATGATAAAATACGTATTATTGGAAAGTTTCGGTAAAGTATCAGCTGAATTTTGCCGATACTGATACCAGTAAAAATGACCGATACTTCCCGATACCTAAACATCGGTACATCACTACTCAATACCTTTTTAGTTAATTTCCACACTAGATTGGCTTGATTCTTTACTCTGATATCAACTACCTCTGTCCCAAACCCAAATAGAACTAAGCCTCACCTAGCACCCTGTCCTCTGCTGCAGCTTCCTGCTTGATGAAGTCCTGCCTGCAAGACAGCCTCTCCACTTCAGCATCCGTCAGCTTGTGCACCATAACCACTGCACGCTCCATGCTGGGTGTTTAGGTACCTGAGCAATGGAATGCTGCTCTGCTGTAATATCTGAGAAAACTAAAGCTACAACCTGACAAAAAATATGGCAAAGTTCATCCTCATTGTGGAAAAAATATTTTTACCAAACTATGAAACTAAGCATCTCGTCATGTTTAGTGAATTGGATGATTTGAATTTATTCATTAAATGAATGGCGTATATTCCCCTTTAACTATGTTGAATAGGATCAACAATCCAAAGCTACTCTTTCAACAAAAAAGACTATACAGTCAAACAATTTTTCATTGAAGTGTAACAAATTTTTTAAATCCTTTGCTTATTTAAGGGGAGTTACTACTATATAATTTACCTAATTTTTCAAATTTCCCTTTTCACATTTTTATTGCAACTACGTTAATGAAAATGCGTACAAATATGTAAAATTGGATGCTGAACACATTTTCTTCCATTAAAATTCTCAATTTTTGCAATAGAAAACAGTTATTGCGTGAACATGAGGAAAAATATACATACTCACACCAAACTTTTCTCACTCTACAACTTTTTATGAAGTGCGATTTTGGTCTCATTCAACACGGAAAGGCGAGGTAGCTTGTAAGGATTTTTTGTGAATTTTGAATTAGAAAAAATTCATTGTTACATTTGCCCGAAAAATTTCTCTCCCCCCATAAATTTTAGATTAAATTTTTAGTTTCAGTTTTTGCATTTCTATTGCAACTAGGCAAACAAAAATGGATGTGGACATTTGAAATTAAATTCTGAATACATATACTTCTATGATAACTTTTGATTTTTGCAATAGAAAAAGTTATTGTGCAAACATATTTGTACAGTGGTACCTCGAGATACGAGCAACTTAACATAAAAATTTTTTGAGATACGAGCTGGAGCTTGGGCCATATTTTTGTTCAAGATACAAGCTCAAATCCAAGACACGAGCTGTATTAATGGAGTGACCCTCTAGTTGGCACGCTTTGATGACACTTGTTTGTCACATTTTTTAAACATTTTGAAAGGCAGGCAGAAGCAAATGTTTTAGATAGATTTTTCATGAAAATAGCTGCAAGTGAAAGCGCAGAAAGTGCAGCCAAGAAGGCAAAAACAAGTGATACATAATTAAATTTATGTAAATGTTAAGCTTAGTTTAAGTTTAAAGTTAAGTGTATTGTTTAACGTTTTTTGTTTCATTTAAAATGAGGAAAGTGTAGTTTTAGTTTTAAAGTTCCAAAAATTGTTTCAAGTTCTAAAACGCCATTTACATAGCTGTCTAGAGTGCCTGCATCCCTTCCCTCTCCCTCCTCCTTGGCGTTCACCTTCATTAGGCTATGGTTACAGTGGATCCGAATTCGTACGAAGAATTGTTCGTCCGAACAATCAAAATAATGTAATACATAGGAAGTGGTTACACTGGCAGCATCTTTTCAGATGAGATCGGACCAATTCGGTTCAACGAATTTTGTCTTTTTGTTTGAACAGTCACGAACTACCCTTCATCAGACATGGATGTCCAGCAGCTCATTAGTTTATTCTTTGAAAAGAGGAGCCTGTGAATTTCATTTGATTAAGAATACAATTAGATTTCATTAAGAACAGAATAAAATGTATGTGGTGTCATTCTATGATACGCATGGAACTTATTCGGTTGACTTAGAAATTCTGGAAAAGTTTATGGTGCTTGCCATCCGTGTTTCTTGTAGTGAATGATGGATTCACATTTTCAGTTCTTCCAAACATCAAGATTTTTAACAGAGGACTTTCCAAGAGGCACAGATCATCCATCCCATCACTCACTTGACTTCTCACCAAGTGACGAGATCCGTTCGAATAGATGGAGGCACTGAAACCACACAGTTCGGACAAAAATTCCGCGAAAATTCGAACGAACAATTTTTCATCCAAATTTGGATCCACTGTAACCATACCCTTAGCTGCACTGGTCTGTCTCCAAGGTAAGACTATTATGTTAAATAACTTTATTTCTTTATTTCATATTTTGTTATGCATTTGTTAATTGTGCATGTTTATTTTTTATTTAAAAACACATCTATATTCATAATTTACAATGGTTTGGGGATTTTTCATAGGTCCAGAATTGATTAAATCAAATTCAGTTATTTTAAATGGGAGAAATTTGTTTGAGATACGAGCTAATTGACTTACAAGCTCGGTTCTGGAACAAATTAAACTCATGATACCACTGTAGTGAGAAAAGCAACTTGAAAAAAATGGGATGTAACAAAATAAACCCATTTTATTTTAATAGAAGGAAAACCTTAACTTTAAGGGGGTCATCCCAGGCCCATGTTGGTCCGCTGAGTATTTTCCATGTTTTTGTTGGTGGTGGACTATTCGGTCCTAAAATTTTATGGAGGGTAAGTGGACAAAAATCTTGAATTTTTTATCCCATTTTGACCCCATATAAAATGAAAAAAATGGGAAATGAATAAATTAAAAACGTACTTTTGTTAGAAATGTTTGAAGGATTCTAAAACTGTCTTTGGTTTTGTTACAGCATAAAAACTCAATGAGTTTTTCCATTTGAAATATCAAAATAAATGAACTAAAAAACCAATATGTCCAATTTTTTAAAAAAAACTAAGGCCTAAATCAAAAAAATGAATATAAGAAATTGTGTTTCTTTTCAAAAGTTACATATTGTAGTCAAACTTTATAAGAATCAGACTACAAATATAAAATTTCATAATATTTATAACAATGAAAAAAAAATTGTTTATTTTTAATTTTTTTGTAAATTACAATTCACAGTGTGAATATGAAGTTATGCATGGAGATTATCGAAATAAAAATGAAAACAGCATTCAATTACATAAATTGTCCATTATATTACACTTCAATAAGAATTTGTTTTTTGCTTATACCCAAAAACCTTTAACTTTCAACATTCATAAGAGGACTTGTCGGTGAGTTTTCTGCTAGAATAAACAAAGACAGTTTTAAATCCTTGGAACATTTCTAACAAATGTATTGAAGAAAACTTCAAAATTTGGGGGAAAAAATTATATAGCTCAAAACCAAAAATGATGTATCATTGATGTAAAAAATATCTCAAAGATTTTTTTTTCAAATGTTCCAATTTTTCTTCAATACGTTTGTCAGAAATGCTTCAAGGATTCTAAAACTGTGCTGAGAGTCAGGGCAAACTCTAGCCCTTAGTTCGAATTACCTACTTGGGCAAAGAATTGTTGAAGAACCGTATTTGAGGGCTTTCGTGAACAAGTTTTTAATTAATTTGTAATACAAGGATAAACAAGCTCAGAAGTTAATGACATTTAATTAACCAAAAGCAAAAGTTTATTACGTGACAAAATTAAAGATTAGAGGAAAGACAAAATAGAGGGATAACACGAAAGAATAGAATAATCATAACCTCTACTGAACACATAGGAAGAACACTAAATGAACACGAACTATACTGATTAAGAGAATATACAGACAGAAAACTGAGACTGAGCAGTACTATACTGGCATGGGCAATTGGTGCTCGTAGGACCTGAATGAAATAAAAAAAAATTATGAAACCAGTGACAAGAATAGGGCATTTCGTATAAATCTAAGTACGCGCAAGTAAATTAAGATTATCGACAACAATTTAAACTTACCAATGACGGGGCAGGAGGATAGCGCAATACTAGAAGCGGCCTAGCGGTTGATCCAAGAAACAAACTCAGAAAAAGGAATCGTATTTAAGAAGACCGTATCCATCTACTGACAGTTTTGTTCTAGCATCAAAACTCAATGACAAGTCCTCTTTTGAAATATCCATAAAATATCCACAAAAAACTAATTTTTCGTAAAAAAAGGCCTAAATCAAAAAAGTTACAGGGGTAAAAAAGTTTACTTCCAACAAATACATAAGCTGTCCAAATTTCAGACGAATCGGACGAAAAATGTTTAAAAAATCCGAATGAGCCCCTTAAGCCTTAGATCTCACAATTGCCCCTGAGAACAGTAATTCCCACAGACACTGAAGTTGTATTCTTCTTAGGGGAGAATAACTTACAATTGTTTACTCTCATATACCTATATCTTTTGAGTGTCTCTTCCAGCAAGGTCCAATAGCACCATATGGATTTCCCCTTGCAGTTTCATAAACTTATTAACACTTTGATTGCGACGTGTGCCACCGGTGGTACATGGGGAGGTAATTTTCATAATGCTGCTGACCAACCAGTAGTCATAAACTGAATTTTCACCAATACTTAATCAAAGCTCAACGAAGACAAGATCTAGTTCATGTTTGGTATTTTAACATGTTAACTGCCATGGGTTCAACTAAAATTTAAAGGCATTTGTAGTAAGCAATTTTGAAAATAGCAATTATGTGAATGGGCCCTTATGGAGCTTTGATTAAGAATTTATAAAAATATTGTTTATTGTTCATGTCGTCAACACCACTATGAAAATTCCCTCCGTGTACCACCGATGGTACACGTGACGGTTAATGTGTTGAAAATAGTGTACTATAACTGACTTTAAATTTGAGTTTGGTATTGAGCTCAACATTTAGTAGTTGCAGTCAAAGTGTTGAAAGACTTTACACCCGCAGGACTTACACAATAACACATCCTATTTATCAAGCCTGGGTCACTCCTGCAGGCCAAGAACCCCCCCCCCTGGGGGGGATCTATTGTCTGTAGCGCCATAAAATTTTAGGACCGAATAGTCCACCACCTAAGGGTTCTTTTCCAACAATAAAATGAAAAATGACCATCGGAGAGAAAAGGGGCCCCGGAGGACCCCCTTAACTATATGTCAACATTAACAGAAATAGATTAGTCTTGCAACGTATACAAACTATCATGAATAATGATTGTTATCATAAGCTATCTTTTGATAAAAATCAATGACTTACCTAATGAGAGCCCTTATTATTTTATGTAGAAGATCCCTTTTACAGGAAGGCAGACTCTTTACAGTTATTTTAGTACTGTATTTATTGAATAAATTTTCATCATCAAGTTATTTTCAGTCATATAACGCTGAAAACAAACAAACAGGCACTCAGTATAGGAAAAAAATTGAATACAATACAAACAAAATTTAAATAAAAAAAAAATGAAACGCATGCAACAAATGAAACAACAAAGTCAGTCTCATTCCCTAACAAGAATTTCCTTTTAGCATTTATAACGCTGGCATTTTTTACTTGCAACTGCTTCCAAACTTTGATATGCTTAGTACTCTCTTCTAGTTTTCATCTTCTTATTTAATTCATAGTTAGCAGCCCCAAACACTTCCAAAATCTGTTAACAATTAACATCTTCTATTCAAACTTAAATTTATTCAAACTACTCTCTGTAAAAACTTTTTAACTTTACTTGTATTCTCATTCATTTATAGTTTCTTCAACAAAAGACCCTTTTGAACTCTTTCACCAGTCTACAGTTTCTCTACATCTTGGCTATTAATGGTAAAATACCAGCACAGAGTAGCTGCTAACTGTTAATACCTGTGCCCTGTGCTGCCAATATTTTCAACCCCCACCAAACAGTCTGTACATTGGAATGAGTGCTGCACAAAAATTTCTATTGGTTTGAAAACATCAACAAATAGTATTACTTCCTAAATAATTTTGTCTTAGTGATGAACATGGGATGACTGATCATTCTTCAATTTTTCCCATCTAAATCATGTGCATGTCCATTAGAAACTAATATATCTATCTTGATGATAAGTGAAATTTGTATATGTAAGGTCAGTTCTTGCTGCTTCGTCTGTTGAGTTTCGTTTTTTGGGGTCGCCGCTATTAAGGCCAGATTTTGTCGCTGCTTCAACCATTGAGTTCCGTTAAGCGATTGATGCAGCAACCTTACTTCCAAACTTCTCCAGCTGTAGGTATTGGTGATACGAAGCGGAGAAGAGGGAACTTTTTTTTAATTATATTTACATTAATACATATTAAGGTTACCTTACAGTTGCATGACTAGAAACGGGATTTTAGGGGTAACTTAGGTAGGGCACTACAAGTACCCTCCCACTAGAGAGAAAGAAGTTCAAACGATACAATTTAGTGAATGAAATAATGATGCTGCAGAACGCTGGTGCCGAGCGATGAAGCCGAGTGATGAGGCCGTGCGATGAAGCCGAGCGATGAGGCCGTGCGATGAAGCCGAGCGATGCGATGAGGCCGAGCGATATGATGAGGCCATGCGATAAGTCGTGCTGTAGGCATTTTGAGGTCGTGCTGTAGGCATTTTGGCGGCTTGGTTGTGCATTTTTGCGCTTGGTTATACGTCCTTGAAGTGATAGGAGGAACACCCAGCAGAAATAGTGACGTAGGTTGCTTCGTTGATAGAAATTGGAGAGCAGCGATGATGCTGATGGGTCACCAGTTGTTAGGGGCAGGCACTGTAGAAGCATCAGCCGTTGAGTTCCAATTGGAGGCGTATGAAGCAGCGGCCTTACTTATACTCCTCCTGTAGGCGGTATCGGTGATACTCGGAGGAGTCAGAACTTTTTGATTAAATTTTCATTGATACCTATTAAGGTTACTGAACAGTTGCATGACTAGAAACAAGATTTTAGGGGTAACTAAGGTAGGGCACTACAAATATACTTCATTAATTAAGGGAATTGAACGATTTATTGTTATATAACCTAAAATTTAATAAAAAATACTTCAAGAGCATCATGAGCGAAATAAGCTTGCAGGTATTCACAACATATTTAGAACATTTGAATAGACATTCAGAGCCCTAAAACTTTTTAAATTTGCCCATACCCTCCTCCCCCTCCTCCCCCCATCAGGGAAATTTCTAAAAAACCTAATTTCTCAGCAAATATTGTACATAGAGACAATTAGTTTTTTGTTAAATTTACAATGAAAATATCTACCAAAGCTAGGTCCATGTGTTTGGTTTAGCTTGAAAAAAAAAATTTTAATTTTTTTTTTACATTTTTTAAAGCAATATATACCAACTTTTTAGTTATTACTTCACATGTCAATAAAAAATTTTTAATAAACTTACCAAAAAACGACTAGGCAGGTTTATAGTACTCACCTTGATCTTTACACTGCAAGAAAGATCTTTTCAATGAGTAAAAAACTGTTGGAGAAATAATTAAAAAACTGAAACACTTTTTACCCATAAAAAGTTTTTTCTACTCTGCAGCTCAATATCTCCTACAGTTTTTTACCTATGAAGGAAATCTTTTCTGCATTGTGGAGAGCAAAGGGAGTACTATAATAGCTAGCTTATTTGGGTAAGATAAGTTGATTAGAAATATTTTTCATTGTCCATAGAAATAAAATAACAGTAGTAACTGTGTTTTTAACACAGTAAGTGCGGCAGGTTAAACTGAAGTTCAATATCCAGCTCAAATTTAGAGTCAATTGTAGTAAGAAATTTTGAAAATAGCAAACATTGACTGGATCATGCCTTCATTTAACTCCTTCCCCGGCAGAAACAAGTATGCACGTTTTCACAAAATGTTCGTTATTCAGCCGTTGATGAGTATACTCGTCTAAAGCTTTACCTTCAAAAACCAGCTTCATACGTATAAACTCGTCAATTTTAAGCCTTTGTAAGCCATTCTACGTGTGAAACAAGTGTTTTTGTCCAACTGTACGCCCGGCACAGGTGATAGGGTAGAGCTGTGGGATTTCAAGGACATTGTTACTAGACTTGCTCCGACAGCCATTGTCGTCGGATGGGTGTTGTTTGCATCCACATTTGCATTCATTTTGAAAAGTACAATTCTGAATAATTTCATCTAGAAACAATCTGAGGAAATACTATTCGGTAAATCTGAAGGAGATGACAGTTGTCAATTTTCCACTTTTTGGTGCTTGAACCTAATTAATTGAATCAAAATAAACAAGTTTTCTTCTATTCTTTTTTCGTCTCAAATGAGCATTTTACGATTTATAGCGGTAAGTTTAGTTTCGTCATTGTTGACGAATGCGCTCGAATAAACAGCTACTCATCGATTTTCGAATTTTTGTTGCTTGAAACATGGTAATAACATCAAAATAAACAACTTTTATTCTATACACTTTTTTCGTCAAATGAGTATTTAACGAGGTATAGCGGTAGGTTTGGTTTCGTCTTTCAAGACAGAGCGCTGGGAGCGAGACGCCTTTGCAGTATTGCCATACAACTCAATCAAAGAATTTCTTCCCGCTTCAAAGACTGGAGTTGCGGTAAGTCATTTACCGCTCTAACTAATAAAATACTCATTTGAGACAAAAAGTGCATAGAAGAAAACTCATTTATTTTGATCTAATTAACTATGTTAAGGCATCGAAATTTACAAAATTGACAACTGTCATCTCCTTCAGATTTACCTACTATTCTTTTATATGTGGAAACAAAATTCATTTGTTTTATATTTTTGCTAACAACTTACAGTTTTCATTTGATTTTGTTCATAATAAAATGCCGGAAAAAGGAATTTCATTTATCATGCATAATATAATTACTGCTAGATATTTGGTATACAACTGAAATATAAATAAAACATAAAATAGCTTTTTATTTCTCTTTACATTTGGTGATAAAATTTTGAGAAAAATTGAGAAAATATGATAAAAAATATGGTTTATAGAAAAACGAGTTGACTCGTTTTGGCCAACAAAGGTATTTTCAAAATAAAAAGTTTACCACAAAAATGGGGAGAAAAAATAATTACAAACTGTTTTCATAATCAGCATCAAAACTACTATATAGAACCAAAATAAAAAAAATTAGTCTGAAAAAGAAAAGTTTTTTGAAAAAAATTGTTATGGAAGGGGTTAACTCTCATTTAGTACTTACAAAAATTGAGTCAGTGACTGCTGGTCAGCCGGCAGCATTATGAAAATCACCTAAATGACCACCGGTGGTCACATCGCATGTAACGTATTAATATTAAAATAATAGTCAATTTTTTTTAGAGCATAAACAAACGAACTGAGCTAGCTATTGCAGATATTTTGATTGTGAATTGAACAAAAAAAAACATTAATCACTATGTACAATATTAGCCGAGAAATTGGAATATAAAAAAAATTTTTTGAGGGGGGAAGGGGGAATGGGTAAATTTTAAAAAATTTTAGGTAAATGTAAAGGACTTGACCATAATTGATATTCGAATTTTCGATGCCTTAATAATGTTAATCACATGAAAATAAACAAGTTTTCTTTAATGGACTTTCCGGTGGAAACGAGTATTTTAAAAGTTATGGCATTAAATGAGTTACCGTAACTCCAGTGTTTGAGGCGGGGAAAAATATACTGCGCGGTCCGACGTGAAAGTAAACAGGCGTTCCCGCGCGCCAACCAAGCCGACGAAGAGCAAACTCCCTATTACAAATGTAAAGAGGTTGGGTCGTGAGGGGTAGCAACAGTTCTTTTAGTGAAAATTATAAAACTAAAAGGACTGTGGCTATCCCTCACGACCCAACCTCTTTACGTTTGTAATAGGGTGATGCACAATGGAGTTCCGGTAACTCATTGAACGCCATAACTTTTAAAATACTCATTTCCGCCGGAAAGTGCATTGAAGAAAACTTGTTTATTTTCATGTGATTAACATTATTAAGGCATCGAAAATTTGAATATCAATTATGGTCAAGTCCTTTACATTTACCAAATTTTAAGCTACAACTGTCTATTCAAATGTTATAAACATGCTATGAATACCCAAGAGCTTATCTCCCTCCGGAAGTATTTTTTTTATTTTTCAAAGAGTTAATAGGAAAAATCGTTCGATTCCCTTAAGTCAACGGAACTGTTTTCAATAATGTGGCGATGAAGTATTGTGACCCGCAAGAGCCCAAAAATTTTAACTACACAGCAATTATGATTATAGATTACTCTATTGATCTCATGAATGTTAATTGTATCTAAATCACTAAGAGTACTCCCATAAAACATCTTTTAAAAAACGTTCTTTTGAGAAATTGTTTTGAAAGAAACACTATTACATTAATGATGCAGTTTCATGCCCAAAACTCTTTCAAAACACAACTCTAAATAAGTCAATGTGGCATTAATCAACACAATCATGGTCAACCTGTATTTTTATTCATTATCATTTAAAATGCACACCCTAACAGAAGTAATCTTAGTATCACGAAAGAATAAAAAATGTGATACAAAAGTGTTACAAATATATTTTCAATCACTGAAAACCATTTTGCAGCATTTCTAGTCCCCCCCCCAAATTGGACATGAATAATGCATTTTTACAATTGTTAAAAAATTAGGAGCTTTCAATCAAATTTGTACATTTCAATCCTTAACCAGCTGAGATACACTTTTTATTCAACATAATTTCAAAAGTTTTCCAGAAAATTTCATCTTAGACACTTTTACTGCGGCAGGTTAAGGGAACCATTTTGACAAAATGGTCAACTTTGGTTCTATTGGACGTACGTCTATGAAAATTTGCAGACTACTAGATCTCCACATTTGTAACAACTTATCTTAAACAAAAATTTTTCATAAGGCCATAGAAAATTTTTTATTTGAAAAAAAAAAAATTATATATATACATATATTATTTGCTAAGGCTTTTTAATTTACAAAGCTAGAGCAATGCGGTTTGTTGCATTTGAAAGTCAAACGTGCGCTCTATCCATAATACGGGGGGAATTTTTGATTTATTTCATTCTGAATTTATATGAATTTTTTTGTCAGAGTCTCACTGCAAAAGTTATAATTTTAGGGTAAAAAGTCCATGGAAAGCTTTACAGAAACAATTTGGAAAATCGCCCCGTATTATAGGTAGAACACACATTTCACTTTCAAATGCAACAAACCGCATTGCTCTAGCTTTGTAAATAAAAAAGCCTTAGCGACAAACGTCTTGATAAGTTACTTTTTTTATAAAACCTATTTTTAAGAAACAAAATGCTTCTCCTCCTACATTTTTTGAGCTACAGTAATGATTTTGGTATCATTGGATGCAGAAAAACAAGGGCTTTACAATGTATTGAGAAGTTTTTCAAAATTCATTCTTGTTTCAAAGTTATGACGTCATAAATTAGAATTTTCTTGAGAATATTTTGATTTTTTTCTTTTTAATTTTTTAAATTTTTATATTGGAAATTTGAGGAAAAGCATTCAAGTTTTTGGAATGTCCACGTTATTCTGCATCCAATGATACCAAAATCATTACTGTAGCTCAAAAACTATCAGAGAAAAAGCATTTAGAAACCCCCCCCAAATGTCGTTTTCTATGATTTCCCATTTTCTTTTCAAGAAAATCGCATTTTGTCATGAATGATAAATGATTCTAAATTGTATTTCCTATCAGTATACCAAATTTCATTGCTCTAAATTCAATAATAAAAAAAATATTCGGATGGGGATGAGGAATATGAATGATAAAATATATAAAAAAATGAAATGGAAAAAAATTGAAAATTTCAGATTTTTTTATTTTTTTTTTTTTGTCCACGTTATTCTGCATTCAATGGTACCTAAATCACTACTGTAGCTCAAAAACTGTAGGAGGAGAAGCATTTAGAAAACCCCCCCAAAAATGTCGTTTTCTATGATTTCCCGTTTTCTTTTCAAGAAAATCGCATTTTGTCATTGATGATAAATGATTCAAAATTGCATTTCCTATCAGTATACCAAATTTCATTGCTTTAGGTTCAAAAATGAAAAAAAAGGTCCGTAAGAGGGATGCCCTCCCCCCCCCGGGAGGGACGTTAGCTCTGGGGTAGGTTCCTGATATTTTTACAGACATTCGGGGACATGTCTCTAACTCATTTAAAGCAATAAAAACAAAAATCGGGAGAATCGACCTATGGACTCAGATGCCCCCAGATGCCCCCCAAAATGGTTCCCTTAACCTGAAATTCAATATTGAACTCAAATTTACAGTCAATTGTAGTAAGCAATTTTGAAAATAGCAAACATTTTTTAAATTGTGTTTTCATTTATCTTTGACTAATTATTTATTAAAATTAACTTTGTGACTACTGGTCAGTGAGCAGCATTGGGAAAATTCCCTCCGTGTACCACTGGTGGCTCACGTTGCAGTCAAAGTGTTAAGATAAAAACTGAAACCTGGAAGAACTCTATTATCATCTAATGAATGCTTGTAATAATTGATATCTTATACATATCATATAAATTAATCTAATCTAACATTAAAAGCACACACTTGTGACACACCATAATACTTTACAAAAAATAGTAACATGACTTCTAGTGTGCAAGAAACATTATTCAACCTATTTTTACATCAATAAAAATATTTGTAACTACTCAAACATATTTCAATTCTGAACCACAAAAATATCATAAACACTGAATAACACAACCTAGTAAGCAAATTACATCACTAAAATAAGCTCAGGCTTTCATGGAGTTATTAAATTTCAAGACCTAAATCAGTTGTCACTAACAGAGCAATGTCATATGGAAATTTGCTTCTCAAATCCCAAATAAAAGATATAAAGCAAAAAGGTTCTTTATGTAAGGTAGACTAAAATTAAGTAACACGTGAGTCAAAAGTTGGTAATCCAAAAATGGCTAACTTAAAAATACCAAGAAAAATCATGTCGATCTTAAATTTCCCTGCTAAATCACTCCGCTGTGAGTACCAAACTCAACATTAAATTTAAAAGCCATGACAACAACAACAGCATCATTTTTTATAAGAGAAGTTGAGATGCAGGACTCAAATCAGTCTTGCAGAAAAATAATGTACATGTGGGGGTTAAGTCCGTTTATACTTACTTGTTACTTGTTAACGATGCGGCGCATCTCCTTCCCTGGGAATTAGCGCCCCCACTCCGCCACTGGTTCCATTAGATTCTCTTCAGTAGTCCAGCTTCCTGGAGGAATGAAATGATCAAGCTTGGAGCAAGGGGGGGATAGAGTAGTGTCGAAAGACTGAAAGGAAGAGCATTGATCCGGCAGGTTGTACGCAGCTGGTGGCGAAAGGGTTCATACGTGGGACACTCAATGAACACGTCCTTCAGCGTGATGCGAGAGTGACAGTTCGGACAGGATGTAGGGGCTGATTTGGTGATGTAGTGGCCATGAGTTAGAAGGCATGTTTGTAGTCGCAGACGAGTGATTACCTTCTGGTCAGCACGGGAGAGGTTTTGTGGGATGAATGGCCCCAGCGTTGGTCGGAAGTGAGTGATGGATTGAGGAAGTGATGACCAGTTGCTTTGCCATGCTTGGTCATAGTGAAGAATGAATTTTACTTTTAGCTCATAGTTGCTAGGAAAAAGGTGCGTCATATGGTTCAAACCCAACGATTCTCTCGCCAATTCATCAGCGGCTTCATTCCCCAGGATGCCAACGTGACTTGGTACCCATTCAATCATTATTTTATTTGCTTCTAGTGAGAAGATTATTTCCATAATCCAGATTACCAAGTAGTGGTCTGGTTTTCTTTTGGAGTTTAGGGCATAAATGCAGCTTAGAGAGTCAGTGAAAATGACAAATGAGCCTGGGAGAGTCAAAAGGAATTTGCAAGCAACGAAGATTGCATACAATTCAGCTGTAAATATAGAGGAGTGGGGAGGAAGTTTTTCCTTGATTTTGAATATGTGCGAGAAAACCCCGCACCCGGTGTTTTCATTGCTTGAAGAGCCGTCTGTGAATACAAAGATTCTGTGAGGGTACAGAGTCAGGGTAAGATCTTTAAAAACCTGCGCCCAGTGTGTATTATCCATGGAAAGTTTGGGATAGCAAGATAGAGAGGAGCAAGCAAATGAAGCAGAGGGCAGGTACCGGGCAGTCATGGGTATAGTAGGAACGTCGGATATTTTGATATTCAAGCTTTGGAGTTCCCTACCTGCACGCCCTGCAAAGGGAAGAGGAAGAGGCAGGATGTCATACAGAGCATAGGGAAAGTGGTTAAGTAGCAGCTGACGCACAGGATGGCGAGGGATGGTGAGTACACGCGAACAGTATGAAGTAAGTAAGAGATTGCGGCAAATTGATAGACGGATGAGGTTGGCCTCCGCTTCAAGTTTTGAAGTTAGGGTGCAGCGAAGAGCTCCAAGCATTATGCGTGCGGCTGCAAATTGAATGCGATCTAGTTTTATCAGGCTGGAAGGAGAAGCAGTAGAAAATAGGAAAGAGGCATAGTCAAGTTTAGGGCGAGTAAGGGAAGTATAGAGGAGTCGGAGAAAGGAGTAGTCAGCTCCCCACCCGCGTGCAGCAATCACAGTCATCAGACGTAGGTCAGCCTGGCATCGAGATACTAGATTTTTTATGTGGTGGTGCCAAGTGAGTTATTTGTCAAAAGTGAGACCCAGGAATTTACCAGTGTTGGCAAAGTTGATGGGGGTGTTCTGAAGAGTTAGGGGATGGACAGTTTTGGGTCTGTGCCTGGTAAAGATGACAGCTGATGTTTTGCTTGTTGATATTTGGAGTCCCCACCTGTGGCACCATTTTTCAATTTGGTTTAGAGCGTCTTGCATCACATTGGTGGCTTCTGGAAGACTATGATGTTTTATCCATATGGCTACATCATCTGCATATAATGAGTGGGATGTGCTTGCTGGTAGTGCATCTAGAAGATCATTTATTTATTGTGAAAAGGGTGGGACTGATAACAGACCCTTGGGGGACTCCAGAGTAAATAGGAAATGACCTTGAGGTGGTGTTGTTGATTCTAACTCTGATGGATCTTAGGTGCAAGAAGTTTTGAATAAATGAGGCAATATTACCTTTGATTCCTATTTTTTCAAGTTTGAGAAAGATGCCTTGATGCCAGACGGTATCAAAGGCCCTAGTTATGTCAAGAAAGACGGCTATACAGTATCCATTTTCGAGAAAGGTTTCTCGGATGGAGTTCTCCAGTCTGCAAAGTGCGTCCTGTGTGTTGTGTCCAGATCTGAAGCCGCTTTGCCTAGGGTTGAAGAAGCTGCTACGCTCTAGAGCAGTCTGTAGTCTGTGATTGACCATTTTTTCTAAGATTTTGCATAAGCAGTTACTAAGGGCAATGGGGCGGTATGAGTTGATGTCAGTTGAGGGCTTGGTGGGTTTCAGAATTGGAATGATAATGGTTTCTCTCCACTGGTGAGGGAATCCATGGGAGTAAATGTAGTTGTAAAAGTGCAAGAGAGCCTGTAGATGATGCTTTGTGAAATGTTGGGGGAATGAGAATGGTATGGAGTCAGCTCCAGGAGAGCGAGATGTGGAGTGCTGCAGAGCTTTACTAAGTTCTTGAATGCTGAAAGGTTTGTTGTACCATGGAGAGTAATGTTGGATGAATTGGGGTGGGTTTCTTTTAACTGTTTCTTTGACTTTTAAAAAAGCTTGATCATTTGTTTTACCATTACTCACTTTAGAGAAGTGGAGTGCAAGTTCATTAGCTACATTCAATTGGTCAGTGATAATAGTGTCATTGTGTTTAATTACAATTGATTTATTGGTTTGCCGAGAGGATATGGCTCTAACTTTTTCCAGACTGTGGAATTGCTGGTTTGGGCAGTCATGTTGCTTAGGAAAGCCAGCCAGCTGGATTTACGGGCTTCATGCACTGTTCGCTTGAAGTATGCCTGCGCTTTTTTGAATTTGATCCAGAGCTCTAGGTTGCCTCGAGGGTTTTTGTAGTGTGACAATGCCCTATTTTTAGCCCGGTGTGCTGTGGAGCATTCTTTGTTCCACCAGCAGGCAGATTTTGGGTTGGGTTTTGCTTTGGAAATTGGGATGCTTGCATGAGCTGCCTCTGAGATGGCCAGAGTCACAGCACCACAAGCCTGAGTAGGTGATAAGAATTTATCAGGGAGTTTCAAACTTGATTGGAAGGCTGACCAATCTGCCGACTGCAGGTGCCACCGCGGAAGGGGTATGCTGGTTTGGGGTAGGGAGGTTGAAATAATTAGAGGAAAGTGATCGCTGGTACATGGACTAAAGTGAGGTTGCCAGGAAAAGAGAGGAGCTATATCAGGAGAAGTTATTGTCAAGTCAATGTGACTGAAGGTACCGCTTGGAGATAGAAAAGTAGGTTCAGAGTTGTTTACTAGAAAAAGATCATTACTCATGATCCAACCCTGAATAAGATTTCCCCTGGCGTCCTCCCCAGGGGAACCCCAGCTGGGGTGGTGCGAGTTTGAGTCCAAACAGATGATAAAAGGAGAGGAGAGCTGAGCGAGGAGTAAAGGAAGTTCAGAAATTAGGACAGAGTTTGGAAGTTTGGGTGGGATGTACAAGGAACATATTGAAATAGTTAGCTGGGAGAGGAAAATTTTGCTTGCAAAGGCTTCAAGGGAAGACTTTATGGGAATGATAGTATGGGGGAATGAATTATGCACAGCCACTGCCACTCCACCACCACCACCACAGACCCTTTCATAACTTGCCATTGGTTTGGAAAAAATTTTCAAATTGATTGAATTAGAATTGGCCATTGTTTCCTGTAAACAGAGTACACTAGGATTGCATTCAGATATTAACTTTTGCAAGAAATGTTTGCAAGAAAAGAAAGATCTAACATTCCACTGTATTATTGTGAAGTTTAACATGAACTTGATATGGAAGTGAGACCTAAGTTAGTTAGTGAGTCAATTACTATAGCATCTGCCTGAAGAATTTGACCAAGTTGAGTCAGACATTGAATTTTATCTGTTAAGCTGGAGGTCATGAACAGTTTGATAATGACTGGCAAGACTTTAACAATCAGGTTGGCCATTTCAGTTGAGAAAGTTGAAGTAGATGAGTTAGTATTGGAAGATTGAGATTAATGAACAGGATGACGCATAGTATTGCCAGAGTGAGATGGCCGAAGGTATGGACTGTTAGGGTTTACCTGAGATTGTGAAGGAACAGAAGATTGAGTGAGAGGTGAGCACTGGGGAGAGTTCTGGCGTTGTCCTGGAGTTATCCATTGACTGGCAGGACTGTTAGAAGAGATTGGGCGTGACGGAGTGGGGGACGCTTCGTCTTCATTCATCAGCTGAGTCAATGTTGGGAAAGCTCCAGGAGAGGAGATATCCAAGATTTCATTATTGGAGATTCCATTGGTAGGACGAGGTTGGATGATTTGCTGCCTTGTAGTTGGATTAGGGTTAGGTGCATTTTGGTTGGCAGTAAGTTCAGCTCTGGCTCTCTCCCTTGCAGCAGCAAATGAGAGTCCCTTGTCTGTGGTAAGTTGACAGGCATGCTTCTCAGCTTTGTAAGCAATACAGTCGCGAGAAGTTACTGAGTGTGGGCATTTGCAGTTAGGGCAGGTAGAAGGAGACTCTGCTGAGGGGCAAGCATCAAATAGATGGCCTTCTTTGCTGCAGTGACCACAGATTGGAGTAACTCTACTGCATCTGCTGCGCGAGGGGCCATATTTGCAGCATTTACCGCAACGCAGGAGGCTGGGATAATATTGATCTATCTTATAATAAACATATCCAATTCGAATTTTGGCTGGAAGGGTTGAGGACAAAAGGGTGAGGACATATAGAGGAACATGAGCTTTTAGGGGATCAACAAGCAGCTTTCTTATTCCTACAACTTTGTTGGGTTTCAAGATGTCATGTAGGAACTCCAGAGACTCTTCTTTTAATTCTGGAGCATAGATGGTGCCATAGGAGAATTGGGTGCTCCAGGCAACAGAGGCACTTATGGGGATGCTCTGGTTCTTTATTACCAGAGTCTTAGCAGAAAGAAGTTTTTTGACTTGGTTGAAGTTTTTAGTGGTGACAAGGAGTGATCCTGACTTTTGATGCTCAATGGTTTCTATGGGATCACACAGTGAGTCCATTGCTTGTCCGATCCAGAAAGGGTTTTTCTTTGCAAGGTTTATAGTTGGGTCGGTGCATGTCAACACAACTTGACGAATAGAATCCGGTATGTTTTTTAGGTTTTCGTCCGAATTTAGGTCAATCCGCGCGCTGCTTTGAGCCGCGGTTGAAGGGTTGTTCTGTTTAGCAGAGCTAGAGGCTTCAGCGTCAAGAAGGCTGTCCGATTTTTCTTGATAGGATGGGGTAGGAGGAATGTTATCGGCAATAAGGCTGGTGCAGGAGTCAGAGAGAACGCCACTGCAGTCTGACTCGCAGTCAGAGATAGGCCGGTTTGCGTCTCTAATAGTTTTCTTTGAGCTTGTTGCAGAAATGTCTGGAGAGTCACTTCTGCGCTTTAGGTTAGTTGGTTTGGATGGAGGTTTTTTGCTTTTCAAAAATTTATCCGGTGGCTGTTTGGGAGGCAAGTTTGCCGCACTTTCACGCCTACTAGGCATTTCAATCAAAGCACCGAGTAGCTAACTGCGAAATTAGGGAGTTAGGCCACAACACAACCTCACAACACTGTGTTCCGAAGAGAACTGAAGTCCGTTTATGACTAGCCAGGCAGGATAATGATTTTAAATTGGAGTTTCGTCCGCAAACCGAAACCTGAAAAGATCAAGTTCGATCTTTTACTTTCATATAAATAAATATTACACAGCGTTAGAATTCATTATAAACAAAGTGTCTTACAAAAAGCGCGAAATTCTACAAGAAGGTTATTCCAGACATTGAAGTTCAGAGACCTTGATTAGCTTAAACTATGTACAATGAAACTCACCCTAAAACAGAGGTTCTGACTGGCTGAAACTATACAGACGAAACTAGATATTAATTGGAATTTTATTTGGAATTTACCTAGTCTGAAATGAAAAAGATGCAATGAAATAAATTATGAAATCTTTCAGTTATACGTTTGAAACAAATTTTGAAAGTTTAAACAAGGTTATACAATAAACAATCTACTATTAGTATTAAGCGCACACGATGCCTTACTACGCCTAACTGACGAGGTAACAGTCTTTGTAACTTACGCCTAAATTGCAAGTGTTGCCATACACTATAGTACGAGAGGTTTTTTTATTAGGCAAAAACAATGAAACTCGCTGAAGGAGCACCACATACACCTACAAAGAAAAGATTATGCATGGTTTGAAAAAGTCCGCTTGGTAAAAAATGCATATCTGTCAGCATCTGTTTCTGCTTGGGTAATAATAAGAGTTTTATCAAACAAAAACAGGTCTTTAGAATGGACTGAAATTAATATCTGAAGTATTACTTTGTATTTGCTATACAAAAAATTTGATTTGCAACTCAACTTCAACTTGTTTACTCTTCGATATCTCTACAAAGAAATGTCAACTGTTGCTGTATAATACAAGAAAAATGAAAATACATGAAAAATCTTACGAAATTTATGAGGACTAGCAGCTTTCCCATGCTTACTTTATTAATTGACTTCAATTCATTTTTGAAAGTAACATAAATCTCTAATGTGTTTCGAAGTCTTCTTTTCCTTTTAGTTATTTTTTTGCGAAAAATTTCTTAGGATTACAGTGAGCTCAACTGTCATTTTCTGTGTAGTAGATGGTAGGTTGCTTATATCTTTTATTTTATATATGTATTTTTTCTGATGTTTCATTTTCAATATGTATATATATTAATATGTGTGTGTACGTGTGTAGGTATATATAGATATATATACATATCTACATAAATGGATATACATGTTTCTATTTCATTTCTTTACGCAAAAACCATCCGGTTAATAAATTTTATTGCATTAGCGAAATGATTTAAAAATAGATCTATCACTTCCCCAAAGGGCGTTTCTGTGAATCGGATTAATGTCATATTTAATTAGTGAAATAAAGTGCAATTTGAGCATATGAATCGTAGTAAAATTTTCTTTCTGTCCGTATTTTGTACAAGCTATGAATTTTGATATTGAATATATGTTAGTTTACCCATTTCTACCAATATTTTGCAGATATTTGTCAATCATGAGTGGCAACCGGCTTACACTGTAGCTCTATTTTATCCCATGTACCCATGTCCGCATGATGTGGTGAATATCGAGAAGATATGAAATATGTTTTTGGTGGTGATAGGGCTTTTCATATTTTTAGGGCATATTTTTCATTTCTCATTCAACTACCCTTGACAGAGATAGACTATCGGCACGCCACGTATGGTTTGTCTATTAGTATGCCTCGTATATTTTGTCAATTAATATGCCTCGTATGGTTTATCTACTTGTACACCTCTGATAGTTTGTCAATTAGCACTCCTCGTATGGAACATTTGTTTTAGGATGCCCTATATTAAGAAACTTTTAAAAGCCAATATGTTGGCATGTATCTCATGTGACAACTTGGAAATACAATTTTTTTTTTCTTTCTAACCTTCTAGAGCACTCACAGATTTCCTCCTCTCTCAGAGAAGTGGGAGAGATCCCTACCCTCTCTGAGTGGGGTCTATTCCACCAAAAACCTTGGTACTAACTTTCTATTCCTGAAGTAATGCTTTGAGAAAACCTAATTAACTATTTAAACTTTATATATGAAATCTTCAGCCTTATAAGCCTATACTAGGAATATACTTTCTTCTGATTTTGACCCAATCATTAACGGTATTATCTAATTCTTGTATATATTCGAGGAAAATGTGAGGGCCCGAGCTGCAAGTTATAAAAACCTCCTTTTTGTTGAAGTAAAATGTTTTTGTTATGTTAAGGACTATTTTTTCGATTCACTGAAGTCCTGTTTTGTTTTTCAGCGCCCAATTCTTTCTTTATTCTTAAACTTTGATCTTGTTTCATGAATTTCTTTCTCAACTTACTGTTTCTATGCTCTTTATGCACAGATTCCGCTTTCTCTTGACTTCATACTAAATGGTTTCTTCCTTTTTCCTCTCTTTGAATTGCATTTTTTGCAGACAGGGAGGCTTAAACTAACTAATAATGTCTATATTCAGTTGTTTTCAATTTTATCAATAATATTGATATATATCTATTTTTCTCCCGTTCCGTCATATAAGTGAAGAATGATTTGACTTTATGTCCAGTTTTTATAACTTATAGCCCGTCGTTATACCAATTAAGTTATCCGTTTTTGCGTTCGCTGGTTTGTTTGGAGAAAGAAGACTCGTCACAAAATGACCGCTAGACACGGTTAGTTCCTATGCATCACTCGGAGACAGCGCTCCATAACTGCGGTGTCCGTGGCATTCGCCAGCGCGGCTCATAGGGATGGGGACTGGGGAGTAAAGAAACCTCGTTCCCTGCCCCCCAAGAAGCGTACGAGAGTTTTATTATCCATGCTACCGGAGAGATTGATTCGATTTTCAAGTTGAAACTAATTTTAAGTTTGTGGGTGCAATAGTTCAGAAATTAATGTTGGCACAAAATGAGGTTTGACGAGAAAATCGGCCGAGGATTGAGGAGGTAGGGGTACCTTATCCGCTGCCCTCCCCAGGAAACGAACGGGAGTTTTATTATACGTGCTCACGTGGAGCTTGATTCTATGTTTGAATTGAACCTAATTTAAAGTTTCTGGGTGCAACAATTAAGCAATGAATGTTGGCGCATAATAAGGTTATTGCATATCCTACCTAGGATATTATTGTTAATAGTAGTAGTAGTAAGGTAACCAATTTATGATAGCCTATGCCCATACACATAGCAATCCTACACTAGACTTCACCACAGTATAGGTTAGACACCCCATAGATAGACACAACACAGTAATAGCAATAGTGCTGACATCAATAGCAATACATAGATCAACAGCAATATTGATACATCAATAATATATAAGCAAACAGGCACTCACCTCTTGGATATCCCTAAGCTATGCATACGATCAAATTTCTTAATCATGTGGCCAGTGAGCGAAGAAAAAGAAAAGAAAGAAAAAACGTTTATTTGCAAGTTGCCACATGAGATACATGCCAACATATTGGCTTTTAAATTTTTTTTAATATATGACGTCCTAACGCTAAAGTTCCATACGAGGCGTACTAATTGACAAACCATCCGAGGTGTACAAATAGAAAAGCCATACGAGGCATAATAAGAGACACACTATACGAGGTGTACTAATAGACAAACCATCAGAGGTGTACAAATAGATAGACCATACGAGGCATATTAATAGACAAAATATACGAGGCGTGCTAATAGACAAACCATACGCGGCGTGCTAATAGTCTTTCAAGAGGTAGTTGAATAAAAAATGAAAAATATCATCTCGTGGATATTTTATATTCCAAGAGATGGATAACAACTTATAAATAATTCGAATACTACTAAAAAATTCTTCCGAACTCCCAAGTTATTAGTTGAAATTATCAAAGTAAGAAAAAGACAAAAAACGCCATACCGGAGCAGATGGAAACACCATCGTAAATGACAATCAAGTATTGAGAAAACATAAGTCACGAAGTAATTTATAAAGAACATCGCGCAACACAGCACGCACATCTAGAAGTGCGCAAAAAAACTTACACTCAAAAATGAGATGCATGGCTTGTTCAGCATACAAATATAGAGATAATTTTTGCACGAGCGCTTTATTTCATTTGTCTGTTTATACTTTTTAATTTCTTCTATTCACAGAAATGCCCTTCGGGGCCGTGATAGATCGATTTATGAATCATTAAGCAAGCGCAATCAATTTGTTTATTTCTGGAATTTGGTTCAGTGTTAACTGATCGCAGAGCTTTAGGTAAAATGTAATGTGTCTCGAGGTTTTGCTTTTTACGCAAAAAATTGAAATAGAAACATATATATGCACATGTGTGTCCGAACGTTTGCATGTGCACCCAGAAGCGGAGATAGATGGGAATTATAGATTTAGATAGGATAGAATTAGTAGTAGGTAGTTAAAAAAACTTAAGGGATAGGTACTTACCCACATGGGGTAATCTATATACACACTTGCAGTCAACATTTACTGTTTAGCTGACTACGACCAATAGGGAATTGGCTGCGATTGTTGCCGTCACGAGCGTTGCCAACTTTTGGACTCTCTAACTAGAACTTACATCACTCGCTATATTACAGAGGTTTATCAAGAAAATTGGCTGAAGATTTAAGGATGGGGGGGGAGGGGGGGGGGGGCGTTGATGGTAGGGTGAACCCCACTCCCTACCCCACGGGAGCATAAGGAATTTTTAATCTCTTCCGTGTGGCACATTTCCGTGTGGCACATTTCCGTGTGGCGCATTTCCGTGTGGCGCATTTCCGTGTGTGCCACATTTCCGTGTGCGCCGCATTTCCGTGAGTGTCGCATTTCCGTGTGTGCCGCATTTCCGTACGGCGCATTTCCGTGTGTGCCACATTTCCGTGTGTGCCGCATTTCCGTACGGCGCATTTCCGTGTGTGCCACATTTCCGTGTGCGCCGCATTTCCGTGAGTGTCGCATTTCCGTGTGGCGCATTTCCGTGCGTGCCACATTTCCGTGTGGCGCATTTCCGTGTGTGCCGCATTTCCATGTGTGCCGCATTTCCGTATGGCGCATTTCCGTGTGTGCCGAATTTCCGTGCGGCGCATTTCCGTGCGTGCCACATTTCCGTGCGTGCCACATTTCCGTGTGTGCCGCATTTCTGTGCGGCGCATTTCCGTGTGTGCCCCATTTCCGTGTGCCGTGTGAAAAGAAGTAAAATTTTAAGTTAACTTTTAACGCGTTTTATTTTACCCCAAGGCGTTAAATTTACCCTAATGGGTTTCATTTAACCTTAAAACCATAAGTTTACCCTAACGTGTTTCATGCGAACCTACAGCTCTAATTTTACCCTAATGGGCATTGGTTTACCCTGAAATTTAAGGTTTACCCTAACGCGCTTTGTTTTTCTAAGGCCTTAATTTTACCATAGAGCATTTTTTTCCCCCAAAACGCTCCAATTTTACCCTAACTCGCTTCTTATTGCCCTCACGTATGCAAGAGACGCCAGTTAAACAAATTGTTTTCGTGGAATAGATAATTCAAAACAATGAATTGTTTTACCCTATTTACTGCAGGTTTGTTGTTGCCGCTTAGGGTAAACAAAAGGTGAATTAGAAATAGTTTCAAAGCCAGTAAGATATTCTTCAGTCAAACATATTTATTAAGTATTGAAATATTTATGTATTACTTTAATACGATAATTAGATCAATTATTACTAATCAATTGATAATCATATTTAATTAAGGAAAGTGTTCCCAAGAAAAGTGTCCGGAAATTTAAAAATCCTCAATTAGTTGAAGGTTCGCAAAAAAAAGTGATTCAAAGAGAGCAAAGAGATAAGTACCACCTACTACGGAGTCAAGGGACCGGGGAATCTATGCACGCGGTCCCCACACAAGTTAGGAAGCAAGTTCATGAAACAAGACAAAAGTTAGTCAAGGGACCGGGGAATCTATGCACGCGGTCCCCACACAAGTTAGGAAGCAAGATCATGAAACAGAACAAAAGTTAGTCGAGAGACCGAGGAATCTATGCACGCGGTCCCCACACAAGTTAAAAAGCAAGTTATGAAACAAGAAATAAGTTAGTCAAGGGACCAGGGAATCTATGCACGCAGTCCACACACAAGTTAGGAAGCAAGTTCGTGAAACAAGACATAAGTTGAAGACGAAAGCAATAGGTGCAGAAAAACAGCAAAGCAGTCAACCGAAAAAAAATGGTCCGTAACAAAACAAAAAACCTGTTCCATTTTAATAATTCTAAGCTTGGGACCTCACATATATTCTCTGGTGTATATTAGGGAAATGTATATGTAAATAAGGGAAGAAATGTGTGGGTATAGCATAACAAATAAACGTACTCTAGGACACATTCATATTAAAATGGTATTATTATGGTCAAAATTATTTTTCCGAATTGAAAAACCGTAACAACGGAAATTAAAACGCAAATTCAACAACTAATTAAAATCAAAACACAAAAAACACAACCAATTAAAATCAAAACACAGGTTACACAATTAATTAAAATTAGAACACAAATTCAACAACTAATTAAAATCAAAACACAAATTACACAACTTTTAACCTAACAGTTTAACTTTTTCTACAGAGTCGCGGGGTCCACTAACTAGTCACTAGTCCCCTCCACACGAGCACCAGCCACACAGCAACAAACGGTCCTATGCTATATATCTATATACTTCCCACGCACCATATACAACTACCACATTCATAGATAATAGTGTTTAACTCTATACATCATGGCGGTGAGTTGAGGATAGTTTAGTTTTTTAATTTTTTTGAGGTTTGATTATCTAATTTTAAGTTAGTTTTAGTTTTCTAAGTTAGAAAAGTTTTAGTTGAAGGTACAAGGTGGGAACCACACCAATCGGTAAAAGTCCCGGAGATGACCATAATCGATTTTCCAGTTTTCGGTGCCTAAACATAGTTAATTAGATCGAAATAAACAAGTTTTTGTAAATGCACTTTCCGTCTAAAATGAGTATTTTACGAGTTAAAGCGGTAAATTAGTTACCGCAACTCTAGTGCTTGAAAGGGGAAGTGATTCATCGAGCGCCTCGTATGGCCACACTGCAATGGACTCTCCCTTCCGACGCGCTCGAATCATCGACCGGATTCCCGCCATCTAAGACGAAAGTTAACATACCGCTATAACACATTATTTTTGGGTGATAATTTGGTAAATCTGAAGGAGATGACAGTTGTCGATTTTGTAAATTTCGATGCCTTAGCATAGTTAATTAGATCGAAATAAACAAGTTTTCTTCTATGCACTTTTTGTCTCAAATGAGTATTTTATTAGGTATAGCGGTAAATGATTTACCGCAACTCCAGTCTTTGAAGCGGAAAGAAATTCTTTGATCGAGTTGTATGGCAATACTGCAATGGCGTCTTGCTTCCAGCGCTCTGTCTTGATAGACGAAACCAAACCTACCGCTATACCTCGTTAAATACTCATTTGATGAAAAAAGTGTATGGAATAAAAGTTGTTTATTTCGATGTTATTACCATGTTTCAAGCAACAAAAATTCGAAAATCGATGAGTAGCTGTTTATTCGAGCGCATTCGTCATCAATGACGAAACTAAACTTACCGCTATAAATCGTAAAATACTCATTTGAGACGAAAAAAGAATAGAAGAAAACTTGTTTATTTTGATTCAATTAATTAGGTTCAGGCACCAAAAAGTGGAAAATCGACAACTGTCATCTCCTTCAGATTTACCGATAATTTCTATTGTGTTATTAATTAAAAGATCCTAGAAGTGGGTTCAGGCTCCGCGGGGCCGGCAAATAATAAATTACAGAGTACTTGAACGTACTTTAACCGTTCAATCGCACAACAAATAAAACCTACCGCTCTAACTTGTAAAATACTTATTTGCCACAAAAAGTTTAGAGAAAAAAGTAGTTTATTTCGATGTTATTACCACGATTCAAGCAGCAAAAATTCAAAGTCGAATAAAAGTTGTTTATTCGATCGTATTCATCTAAGACGAAAATTAACATACCGCTATAACTCGTAAATTATTAATTTCAGAGGGAAAGTTCATGGAATAATAGTAGCTTATTTACATCTAATTAGCTATGTGTTGGCACGGACAAGTAGAAAATCGATGATGGTCATCTCCTGGACATGAACCCATCAATCAAAATCGGCTTCTTGTTTTGATTAATGGATATTTTATTTAAGGTTTATTTGTATAACTTAGGTTTTATGTGTATTATTTAAGGTTTATATTTACTATTTGAGGTGTATTTGTATTATTTGAGGGTTATATGCATTATTTGAGGGTTATATGTATTATTTAAGGTTTATATGGATTATTTCACCGTTTTATATCAATTAAGCAGTCAGCACTTATGTGCCTAATGTGTCCCGGCACAACCCTTTTGAAATGAAAGAAATTTGTTAAAAAAGTGTTGAAAAATACTTGTACTAAACTCTGCCCTAATTTAGGTAAAAGTTGGAAACAATTGACAAGTGATGAAAAAATTGATGGACTATTGATTGAAAAAAATTGCTTAAATTACTTATAAATTGATGAATTATTGATTGCTGAAAGTATTTAAAATTTTATGAATTAATGATTGGTTGCTGAAGTTATTTTAAAATTAGTGAGCTATTGATGGATGAAATAATTAAAAAATGATGACCCCTCAGGGGGATACAACTATTGTATCTATGTGAATTAGCGCTCCCAGGGGAACCATGTGAGGGCCCGAGCTAAAGGTTAGGTAGGCTTCCTTTTGTTGTAATAGAATAGGTTTTGTTGTGTTACGGACCACCTTTTTTGGTTCACTGCTGTCCTGTTTTTCAGCACC
This sequence comes from Morinoia aosen, assembly GCA_030386875.1. Taxonomy (NCBI): domain Eukaryota; kingdom Metazoa; phylum Arthropoda; class Malacostraca; order Amphipoda; family Talitridae; genus Morinoia; species Morinoia aosen. Next base: position 887,341 of record CM059576.1, read on the forward strand.
TACTACTTTCTTCTTCAACTTTTTTCTTGTTTCATGAACTTCTTTCCTAGCTTACTGTTTCTGTGCACATTGTGCATAGATTCCGCGTTCCCTCAACTCCATACTAAATGGTGCCTTCCTCTTTCCTTTCTTGGAACATCTTTGTCGTGGTTAAGGGAGGCTAAAACTTTCTTATATAAATAATAATAATGAAAAAATGATGAGTTGATGAGTAGAACATGTAGGACTCACCTAAGCCCCGCTGTGAGCTCCACTTCTTGGTAAACTTACCAAAGTTACATAACTTCTACCTAAATTATGTACCTTCTACCTAAATTATGTAACTTCTACCTAAATTATGTACCTTCCACCTAAATTATGTAACTTCCACCTAAATTATGTAACTTCCACCTAAATTATGTAACTTCCACCTAAATTATGTAACTTCTACCTAAATTATATAACTTCTACCTAAATTATATAACTTCTACCATAAAATCCTGCATAAATGGTATATTTATGTAAAAAAGAACTTTCATGTTATACAAGTTATTATTTCAGTATTTGATGGTTGGTAAATAAAACAATTATTCTGGCGTCCCAGTGAAGATACAATTATTGTTAACATAGTTTAGCCAGTTTTATATTTTAAGGTTATAAGATGCTTACCCTAGTTTTCTTCCCAAATTAATGAAAATTAATCTTTTGTATTTTGTCTTCATTACGTTGACGAAATGCATTGCATTTATATAAATTTAAAAGGAAGTTTTATGCCAGCCAAGCCTGATACACATCACCTTGTAAATTGGTATATCAAATGCCCTAACCTACTGTTTCGAAGCAAAAGTGATATAGTGCGGGGGACACATTTTGTGTATCGATTCCATATCCCCTTTAACACTATACTAAGTGGTGCCTTCTTCTTTCTTCTCTTTAGAACACCTTTGTTGTGCCTGTAGAGACTTGAACTAATCTAACTTTTGTTTGACACTTTCTATATGTCAGCTATCATAACGGACTTAAAATACAAAGCTTGCAAATGAGAAGTAACCTGATGTGGTTCCATTGTGGATGTCATCGTCCAACATTCCCTCCATTTGTTTTACTCAAAATTTGTTTTGTCTAAAATACCTTCCCCGCGTATTGGGCCACACGTGCGCCATCATGTGGAATGCTCATTCACGTACCGGTATAAATGGATATTTCATCTGTTTCAAAACTCCTTAAAAAAATGTCTGTTATCATACGAGCTGAAATGTTATCGTGCAGTTGTAAGAATTTCTTAAGAAGGATAAAATGGATTTGAGCAGTAAAAGTCGATTTCCCTATTCTGCTACTAACAACCTCACCAAACCAATCTAACAGGTTTGGTGAGGTTACAACACCAAACCAACCAAACCAACCTCTTAGCTGCGCAAACTGGTCATCACGACCATTTAACCCGAAATAGAAGTAAATTCATGCTTCCTTATAACTCAAAGGCTCGGTCACAACACAGTATCCTCTTCGTTGGAACTAAAACTTGGAACTCAATACCTGCGGAGATCCGCGAAAGTAATTCTTATAAGGTATTCAAAAAAAGGCTCGAGTCTCACTTCCTATCAGATTACTAGTCGTGTAAGATCACAGAGTCAAACCTTGTCCCCTACATAACCGGTCCTAATAATGTAATTTGCCTTGGTTAATTTCGCCGATCTTCAGTCTGTTCTTGAATCGTTTGTCGAATATACTGTTAAATCTAGTCCATATGAACTATATTGTGAAATGAAGTATCTAATTTCGAGTGAATTATCTCATTGATCAGTCTAATGCGTCTCTAGTTTAAGTGAATTAGGATAAACATTATTGTACTCCTAAGACTAACCTTGATGGTAGGATGCCCTAGAAGTCACTGAACTTATTCGGGCCCACAGGTAGCTATACTCAAATTTGACCATTGTACTATACTTAAGAAACATTTTATCTCTGTATCACCTGTGGTAAATAAATTGTTTAAATTGTTTAAATTGTTTAACAGCAACCACGGAAACGGTTGAACAAGGTTTGTTAAGTTAGGTTTCAAGTAGGAAACAACCGAATTGAAAACCCTCTTTACTGCTTAAATACAAGTATAACTTTCTGAAAGTTTGAAAAATTTTTATGCAGTTATATATGTTACTTTGTATGGTAAAATTTATTTCGTTAACACTTTGACCGCAACGTGCGCCACCGGTGGTACACGGAGGGGATTTTCACAATGCTGCTGACCGACCAGTAGTCACAAACTCAATTTTCATGAGTACTCAATCAAACCTAAATGAAGGCACGATCCAGTTCATGTTTGGTATTTTCTAGATTGATTACTACAATTGACTTTAAATTAGAGTTGAGCATTGAAATTCAGTTTAACTAATTGTCTTTCAAAGTGGTATAGGTAGTAAAAGAGTTGAAACGCTATTCGTTTTTACCTGTACGCAAATGAGCAACCAGCCTAGTGCACCAATATGCACCAATACATAGTCAATGGATTAATGTGAAATATATTCCACAGAGAGCACACATATGTACCAATACGTACCTAGTGAACGAGTTCAATTTGACACGTTGACTTGTGCAGTTGCTTACGGTCAGTTTGCTTAGGCTTGAAGAAGTCGTTTTGAAAAACCTGCTTTTCTGCTATAATTCATTTTTAACCTTTTCAAAAAGTTTAAAGTATACACTTGAACCATAATATGTTACCTTTTACTCTAAAATTTATTTCGGAAAAGGTAGCGAAATATTTGATTGAAGTGTTCTTTGTATATTCTGCTACGTGAATGAAAAATTCACCTAGTGGTACACATATGTACCACTTCGGAGTCAGTGTTAATTAAATCTGTTCCACAGAGCGGTGGACACAAGAACACCAAGTCTGAGAACTTCCAGAGAGCCGTCTGGCGGTTACTCATTCCTACGAACCTGAGTACGAACATTTTGCATCGGGCCCAACTTCAAGTACTCATTCTTTTTTACGTACGTGATGACCTGAAGAAGATGACTATTGAGGAGAGTGCACTAGTGAACAGAAAGGACTATTGGATCTTCCTACAGAAGCAGAGGGCGTATCTCCGGTCGGTATGGGTCGTAAAGTATGCCAGATACAGAATCAGCAACGACGATCTTCACGCACTCCATCATTGTTTGGCCAATATCCAGGCGTTCCTGGTGGATATCAACAATTGCTCTGCAATTCGTCTTATCAAAGAAAGGGTAAATAAAGACAAACCCATGTTCGATTTGGCGGAAACGTCGTTCAAAGACTGTCAGAAGAAATTTGACACGTTCCATAAAGTGTTGGTCGAACGGGGCGTCAACCCACAGGTGAGGGATGTGTTGGAGTGTAGGATGTCATGTGCAGGTGAAGGATATGTTAACTATGTGCAGGGTCATAAGTTCGTACGTACATGTTGATACTGAACAGGAGTTTTAAGTTTTTAAAAAATACTTTTCAAAAATATTTTTAATTTCAATTTTTCAATGTTTTTTAATTCCAACGTAATTTTTCAATGGTTATTGATTCCAACGTAATTTTTCAATGTTTTTTTCGTTTTTTTCTAAAAAATTCAAATTTAATTTTTCAATAATTTTTTATACTTTCAATATATTAATAATATTTTCATTTTTAATTTCTCGATTTCTTTCTTAATTTTAATACTTCAAAAAAATATAATTCTACATTTAAAAAAAATTGTTGAATCGTTTTCAATTTTTTTCAAAACATTTTAAATAATTTTCATAAATATTTTCAAAAATTTATTTAAAATATTTTCGAGCAATTTTGAAATATTTAAAAAATTGAAGAATTTTCAATTTTTTAATATTTTCAAAAAAAGGTGTGTAAATTTATTTTTTAAATATATTTAATTTTTCTTTTAAATTAAAAATTTCAGAAATATATTTTGACAAAAAATTCAAACATTTTTTACCAAAAATTTCAAATATCTAAAAAAAAAACATTTGAATCCCCACACGCCACCCCAGTTCCCACAACACCTAAGGGCCCCCAGCGGACTCGCCTACAACTTCAACGCAGCCATGGGGTGCATCGCGCTGCCTGCGGACCCAAGCACGACCTTCGCTGCGCGTTGTAGGGAGTGGGTTCGAGTCCTGGAGGATATCAGGGAGGCCTTCAGAAGGATAACTCCATATGAGGTCCTTCTGATCCCTGCCATCTCCTACAGGAAATTCGTGAGGGCGCTCAGGGAGTACCTTTGCTCAGAGCACTTTGTCGTTCCAGACTTAAGTGAGGCAGAGCCGAGCCAAATAGACCCGATTGAGGTCGAAATAAAAGATATATTCCTGAGTTCCAGCGACATCCGGTCGCTGGTGCGGGACATCAGGCTCAGTGACGCCAACGTCAACCTCAGCGCTAAAGCTGAATTTTATCCAGAAAGGTTCTGTGTACTTGATTTTATTTGTGCGTACTTTGCGGAGCGTAGGGACATTTTGCGGGATCGTATTTACAAAAGATCACGTACACGAAACGATGAAGGCTTAGTTTGATTATACGTAGTTCATGTACGTTTTTATTGAGGCTTGAATGTCTGTGCTCGTACTAAATACAGGATGAAACGTTCATGAAGTTTAGGAGCGTGACAGTTTTTAACCTAATTTTTAAACTCAATACCGTTTTTATTTGCGTAGATCGATTCATTTAATCAGTTTGATATCTTGTTAAAATCAAATATCGACCGCCGTATAAAAATATATGAATCATTTAAGTTTTACAGAAGTTTATACGTTTTGAGCTTAACTTATAGACCTGCTGATCATCGTAGCATTTTTACCACACGACTCCCGAAAGAATGAATACAAAGTAAAACTCAGCAGTGGTGCTCTTATTAACCTTCTTATTTATTCCTTGTTCATTTCTGTTTCTTGTGATTTCTTCTCTCAAGGGTACGGGAACTGGCGCTCCCAAGGGGAATATGTGAGGTCCTGAGGTGAGAGTTAGGTAGGCCTTCCTTAAGTTGTAATAGAACAGGTTTTTGTTCTGCAAGTCTATTTTGGGATGGGATATCCTCTACTGCACAGCATTTGTCGCGGCACTTTCTGGTCACAAGTCTTATATTTTTATTAATCAAAGTTAGACGAAACTTTTCAATGAACTCATCATTATAGAAATTAATCGCTAGACAGGCTGCCACCACCTCAGGTGAGGGAATACAAGTCGTGACTATATCTCGTTGGCATGAAGCATTTACGTATGCTCAACGAGTTACATTTGGTAGCGCAACCTTATAACATTATCGATACTTTCTCTCCATCCTTAATGGGAAACCCCCTCAGGGGGACACAACTAATGTATCTATGGGAATTAGCGCTCCCGTGTAGAAATGTGTGAGGTCCCGAGCTGAGAGCTAGGTAGGCCTTCTGTTTGATGAAATGTTTTGTTTTGTTACGGACCATCTTTTTCCAGTTCACTGCTGTCCTGTTTTTCAGCACCTACTACTTTCTTCTTCAACTCTGATCTTGTTTCTTGAACTTCTTTCTCATCTTACTGTTTCAATGCCATTTCTGCATAAATTCCACGTTCCCGAATCTCCATAGTAACTGGTGCCTTCCTCCTTCTTAACTTCGATAGGCTCTTTTTTTGTAGCGGCTAGGGAGGCTTAACCTAACTTGTAATGTAATCTAATCTACCTTATTGGGAAATTTATTAGACTTGAACCACACCAATAAGTTGTAAGATGGTCACAAAATATTTTTAGTGCTACAACCGACACAGTATGTCATGTAATGCTTCTAAACGCACCTACCTAACACACACAGCAATATGACGAACGTTCGCTGATGGCAATGCGGCAATAAACCTACGCCACGGTGGAGGAAACAAGGTAGGGTCATTTCTATGGGAGAAAATACACCTCTTCTTGTTCGGCTAGCCAAAGAACGGCTTTATTTCAAACAAACTTTATGACGTCACCAAAACGCCATGTCGTTAGGCCAATAGTGGAGCCAAATTTGAAGGTACCAGTGCTACCAGGTGCAAAATGAGCGCTGCTATTGGTTCGTTGCAGTGATGTGAGCAAAACCACACCGTCAACAAGAAAAATACTGGTTTGAACCTACCTTGTTTCCTCTACCGTGACCTACACATGGAGTGGCTAGCACGCAGGTTGCCAAGGGAAATGGGGACGCGTTGTAACGCTATTCTTGCTCGTGGGCTCCAGGAAGATGATTCCAAGGGGCTTTGTGACTGTTTTTATGTCATTATATCACTGATGAACGTCATAGAGTCAAAGCCAAGCCTGGCCCCGTAGGGCCGAAAAGGAAGAATGAAAAAGGAAAAACCGTTTTTTTCCAAAAAGTTGACCTTTGAGGTACGTGCCAACAGTATTAAGAGACAAACATACGAGGTGTGCTAACAAGGGAATGTCTGAGAGAAGGGAGGAGTTGGTTTGAGTTCGTTAAAAAAGGTAATATAATGAAAAAGTATATGTGCTGTTACAAGTTCAAGTATGAGCTTAATAAGTATGAAAAATAAGTTTTATATGTATGAAGTTGAAGTTTTATAAGTACATAAAACGGTATAAAAGCTGCTCAAGTTCAGGTATAAGTTGTAAATCGTTGATGAATGATTGTATATTTGATGAAAAGTAGATGAATTTCTGATTGTTTAAATTTCATGCAATTCTTTAAAATTTGATGAATTATTGATTGGTTGATAACAAATTCATCGTACTGTTAAAAAAATAATAAATGCAAGCTAATGAACCGACGAAGATTTTACACCGGTTCGTGAATGAGCAATTCACATGATTGGACACATGGGACCCAACACGTGGGCAACGAATTTCAAACAACTAAAATAAAACGTTAACGTTCATTACGTTCGAGTCAAGAGCCAGAACGAAGGATTTCAAAAGAGAGGACAGAGGAAGGGCAATTTAGTTTGTACCGCAGAAAACAGGAATCTATGCACAAGGTGTGGGGTCCCCACATAATCAGTAAGCTTATGAAACGAGGTAAATGTTTGTCAAGGGACCGGGGAATCTATGCACGCGGTCCCCACACAAGTTAGGAAGCAAGTCCATGAAACAAGACAAAAGTTAGTCAAGGGACCGGGGAATCTATGCACGCGATCCCCACACAAGTTAGGAAGCAAGTTCATGAAACAAGACAAAAGTTAGTCAAGGGACCGGGAATCTATGCACGCGGTCCCCACACAAGTTAGGAAGCAAGTCCATGAAACAAGACAAAAGTTAGTCAAGGGACCGGGGAATCTATGCACGCGGTCCCCACACAAGTTAGGAAGCAAGTTCATGAAACAAGACAAAAGTTAGTCAAGGGACCGGGAATCTATGCACGCGGTCCCCACACAAGTTAGGAAGCAGGTCCATGAAACAAGACAAAAGTTATTCAAGGGACCGGGGAAGCTATGCACGCGGTCCGTGCACAAGTTAGGAAGCAAGTTCATGAAACAAGACAAAAGTTAGTCAAGGGACCGGGAAATCTATGCACGCGGTCCCCACACAAGTTAGGAAGCAAGTTCATGAAACAAGACAAAAGTAAGTCAAGGGACCGGGGAATCTATGCACGCGGTCCCCACACAAGTTAGGAAGCAAGTTCATGAAACAAGGTAAAATTTGAAGAAGAAAGCAATAGGTGCAGAAAAACAGCAAAGCAGTCAACCGAAAAAAGAATGTCCGTATCCAAACAAAAAACCTGTTCTATTTTGATAATTCTCAGCTTGGGACCTCACATATATTCCCTGGTGTATATTAGGGAAATGTATATGTAAATAAGGGAAGAAATGTGTGGGTATAGCATAGCAAATAAACGTACTCTAGGATATATTCATAATAAAATGGTATTAATATGGTCAAAATTATTTTTCCGAATTGAAAAACCGTAACAACGGAAATTAAAACACAAATTCAATAACTTATTAAAATCAAAACACAAATAACACAACTAATTAAAATCAGAACACAAATTACGTAACTTTTAACCTAACAGTTTAACTTTTTCTACCTAGTCGCGGCGTCCTCTAACTAGTCACTAGTCCTCTCCACACGAGCACCAGCCACACAGCACCACACGGTCATATTTTACTTATTTATCTACCTCTCACAATAGGTACTCACCATATACAACTACCACATTCATAGATCATAGTGTTTAACTCTGTACATTATGGCGGTGAGTTCAGGATAGTTTGGATTTTTATTTTTTTGTTTTGAGGTTTATCTAATTTAAGTTAGTTTTAGTTTTCTTAGTTAAAAAAGTTTTAGTTGAAGGTACAAGTTGGAAACCACACCAACCGGTAAATGTCCAGGAGATGACCATAATCGGTGTTCCAGTTTTTGGTGCCTATACATAGTTAATTGGATCGAAATAAACAAGTTTTCATAAATGCACTTTCCGTCTGAAATGAGTATTTTACGAGTTATAGCGGTAAATTAGTTACCGCAACTCTAGTGTTTGAAGCGGGAAGTAATTCATCGAGCGCGTCGTATGGCCACACAGCAATGGACTCTCCCTTCCGGCGCGCTCGAATCATCGACCGGATTCCCACCATCTAAGGGTGCGTTCACACTACGAGCGGAGCGAGCGGAGCGGAGCGGCGCGGAGCGGAGCGGCAATAATGTTTGTACAGGTTTGAATGCAGAAACGCTTGGCTGTTCACACGACAAGCGGAGCGGAGCGGCGCGGCGCGGAGCGGCACGCTCGGGAAATTGTTGGGATTTTTTGACGCTCGCGTCGAGCGTTTCTCCTTGGCTCCGCCTTTGGATCGTCATATCTTACAGGGGTAGAATTGTCGTTTGAGTTATATAAAACTAGTATATAACTAGTTATTTGTACAACTAATCATATTACAATTATAACTGATGGTGTGACATGTAATATTTTAGTGTAATTTCACTCATTTGGGTTCATTAATCATTTATTTCTATTTTCTTCTGCTTTCTCTGATAAGTTACTTTATTATTGCTTCAGTTCAAGGAATTTATTATACTTTTCTCGTGATGTTGTTTCATCTTTCTTGTGATGCTGTGCATTTTATTTTATGATATTGATTAAAGTATAATTATGTACGATTTTTTAATAAAGTTTTCATTTTTTCCGTAAAATGGGAGAAAAAGGAGGCCGTATGATGATGAGGAGGACTCAATGAGTGTCAAATACACAATAAGTTACAAAATTTTAAGAGCTTGGGTGATTTTTTCCAATACTAACGGAAAGCATATCAGTATTTCGAGAACTATTTGGTCAGGACAAGTCAATATTTGTCAGTATTTTTCACTTAGGTTTCTCTGGCACAACCCTGAATTTCTGAAGGGAATTACTTTACGTTCACTCACGTTTAAGTCACCACAAGACTTTTTTTGATCGTACTGGCCTACGAAAACCTGTAGTAATATATGTGATACAGCCTATTTGGAAAGACTTTAATTTTGCTTAAACTACTTTGCTTTACATGTATCCTCAATAAAAATTTGTATATTGCTAAACAGCAAATTTATCTAATCTCGTTGGAAATTTTTCTTTCTATAAGGGATGGTAGTACATCAAAAGTTGCCGGCTTCATCCGTAAATACTCGTAGAATCGTGATTCATCTCTCCTCAGTGCTTCGAAGAGATAGTGGTATTCTCCATAGCGATCTCTCCTCATGTTGATGGGATGGATCCAGTGTTTCCGTTTTGCCGTCGAGCAACAGAAGCGCATTCACGGAACGCTCCATAGCGACTGATGCTTGTGTAGGTCGCTCTGCTCAGCTCACATGTGAACACACGCGCCGCGCCGCTCCGCTCCGTGCCGCGACGCTCCGCTCGTAGTGTGAACGCACCCTAAGACGGAAGTTAACATACCGCTATAACACATTATTTTTGGGTGATAATTTTTATTGTGTTCTTAACTAAAAGATCCTTGAAGTGGGTTCAGGTTTTGCAGGATCCGCGGGGCCGGCAAATAATAAATTACAAAGTACTTGAACTTAGTTTAACAGCTCAATCGCGCAATAAATAAAGCATACCGCTCTAACTCGTAAAATTCTTATTTGCCACAAAAATATAAAGAAGAAAAGTAGTTTATTTTGATGTTATTACCATGATTCAAGCAACATAAATTCGAAAATCGAATTGAAGTTGTTTATTCGATCGCATACATCTAAGACGAAAATTTACATACCATTATAACTCGTAAATTATTCATTTCAGACTGAAAGTTCATCGAACAAAAGTTGTTTATTTACATCTAATTAGCTATGTTTAGGCACCGAAAAATGGGAAATTGATTATGGTCATCTCCTGGACATTTACCCCTCAATCTCAATCGACTTCTTGTTTTGATTAATGAATATTTTATTTAAGGTTTATTTGTATTATTTAGGGTTTATGCGTATTATTTGAGGTTTATATTTACTATTTTAGGTTTATATGTATTTATTAAGGTTTATATGCATTATATGTGGTTTATATGCATTATTCACGATCTATATGAATTATTTAAGGTTTATATGGATTATTCCATCGTTTTATATCAATTAAGCAGTCAGCACTGGTGTGCCTAATGTGTCCCGGCACATCCCTTTCGTGATGAAAAAAATTTGTTAAGAAAGTGTAGGAAAATGCGCGTACAAAAACTCTGCCCTAATTTATGTAAGAGTTGAAAACGATTGAAGAGTGATGAAAAAATTCATGGATTATTGATTAAAGAAAAATGGCTTAAATTATTTTTAAATTGATGAACTAGTGATTGCTGAAAGTATTTAAAAATTGATGAATTAATGATTGATTGCTGAAGTTATTTTAAAATTAGTGAGTTATTGATTGATGAAATAATTGAAAAAATGATGAGTTGATGAGTAGAACATGCAGGGCTCCCCTTAGCCCTGCTCTGTGTCCCACTTCTGGGTAAACTTCCCACTTTGCACCAAAATTACATAAATCCTACCTAAATTATGTAACTTCTACCTAAATTATGTAACTTTTACCTAAATTATGTAACTTCTACCTAAATTATGTAACTTCTAATTAAAATATGTACCTTCTAATTAAAATATGTAACTTCTACCTAAATTATGTAACTTCTACCAAAATTATGAAACTTTTACCAAAATTATGTAACTTTTACCAAAATTATGTAACTTCTATCAAAATACCACAAAAGAAAAGTGTAATTATGTAAACAAAAACCTTCATATTATTTAGGTTATTATTTTAATCTCTGATGGCTCGTAAACAAAATCATTATTTCGATGTCCCACTGAAGATACAGTTAGTGCTTACATGATTTAGCCAGTTTATATTGATGGCTATAGGATAGTTACTCTAGTTTTTTTTAAATGAAAAGCCCTCCTAATCTAGTTAATTTTAATTTCATATCGTGCCTTCATTACGTTGACGAAATGCGTTACCCTTATATTAATTTTTTACATGCCCTACATTTTCATTAGAAATTAAGTTTTAAGGAAACAAAAGTGATTTTTTTCTCACAAGTCTATGATCTTTAATGTTTTTTCCTCCATGTCTATTACCGATGAAGCAATTAAAATATGCCTCAAATAGTGCTATTTATGTTAGTACTGTAGAAAAACGAATTCAAGTTGTGAACCATGCACACATTTTTTTCTGGTTATTTGTTTTGTTACAAAACATCATTTTTGTTTTTGTTTGACTGCTTCGCTGTTTTTCAGCACCTATTGCTTTCTCTCCCTATTTTGATCTTGTTTCATAGACTTTTTTATATTTACTGTTTTTATGCACATTGTGCACGGATTCCGTGTTTCACCAACTCCTTTCCAAATGATGCCTTTCTCCTTCCTCTCTCTGGAACACCTTTGTTGCGGTTGGGGAAGCTTAAACTTACATCTAATCTGTTTCGCTCATGATTCTTACGAAGATTAAGGTACACATGCGCATTAGGTATTACTTGAGTGGCCAGTCTAAAGCAATTGTCCTGCAGTCAAAGTCCCCTCAGGGGACACAACTATTGTATCTATGGGAATTAGCGCTCCTAGGGGGACTATGTGAGGGCCCGAGCTAAAGGTTAGGTAGGCTTTCTTTTTGTTAAAATAACATAGGTTTTTGTTTTGTTACGGACCCCCCTCAGGGGGATACAACTATTGTATCTATGGGAACTAGCGCTCCCAGGGGGACAATGTTAGGGCCCGAGCTGAGAGCCAGGTAGGCCTTCTTTTTTGTTGAAATAATGTTTTTGTTATTTTAAGGACCACCTTTTTTCGGTTCACTGCTGTCCTGTTGTTCAGCTCCTACTACTTTCTTCTTCAACTTTGATCTTGTTTCATAATCTTCTTTAACAACTTACTGTTTCTGTGCCTTTCTGCATAGATTCTGCGTTTTCTTATTTCCATACTAAATTGTGCCTTCCTCCTTCCTCTCTTGGGATCGCATTTATTGCTGGGTAGGGAGGCTGAAACTAACGACTAATCTAATTTGTTACGGACCATCGTTTTTTCGATTCACTTCTGCCCTGTTTTTCAGCACCTACTACTTTCTTCTTTAACTTTTTCTTGTTTCATGAACTTTTTCCTTAGCTTACTGTTTCTATGCCCTTTCTGCATAGATTCCACGTTTCCTTAACTCCATACTAAATGGTGCCTTCTTCCTTCCTCTTTTTGGATAGCCTTTGTTGCAGATAGGGAGGCTTAAACTAACTAATAATCTAATTTTGCAGTCAAAGTACTCAAAACCGAGAATTTTTTTAAGCAGTTATCTCATGCCACAAGAAAGGCTGTTCGTTACCCTGTCTAACTTTTTCGTCGCCTGTATGCATGTTTTTCGCCGCCTAGGTGATTTAAGGGATTAGATCACTTAGGTGGCCAAAACATGCATTCAGGTGGCAAAAAAGTGTGACCGGGTAGTGACTCTAACATCCCATTTAGCCCGGCTGAATAGAAAGGTACTTCAGGAAATGAGGTAAATGTCAGTAATTAGTTACATACAATGTCCATCACTGATCATTTGTTCATATAATGTGCCTCATTTCTAAAGTGTCCGTTCAATTGAGAAGTTTATTTTTAATATTTTTTGCTCTGTGAACGCGACGCGTCAACTTTACCATGTCTTTTCACGCGGGATGCAACTGTTATTTTTGTGGGAATTGGCGCTCCCGAGGGGTAGAAGCGAGGTCCCGAGCTGAGGGTTAGGTAGGCCTTTTTTCATGAAGTCGAATTGAATTTTCGTTTTGTTACGGACCATCTTTTTCAGTTCACTGCTGTCCTGTTTTTCAAGCACCTAATGTTTTTTCTTCGACTTTCAAATACTTTTCTCCTAACTTACTGCTTTAAAGCGAAAGGGATTTAGCTTGGGACACACTTTAATCGATTCTAAATCCCATTAACGCTATACGAAATGGTGCCTTCTTCCTACCTCTTTGAAACCCTCTGTTGTGCATATAGAGACTTAAACTAATCTAACTTTTGTGTAGCACTTTCTCGATATCAGCTTTCACAACGGATTTAAAATTAGAAGCTGGTGTTTGTGAAAGAATCTGTTGTGGTTCCATTGTGAATTTTATCGTTCAAGACCGAATAAAACAAATTGATTTAGAGCAAAATTAGGTTAAGGTTAACATCGGCATCTTTGGGATGCTTTATTTCCAATCAAGCCTGATACATATGATCTTAGCATTGGTTTTTCAAATGTCTTATAACTAAGCCTATATATAGGACACCATGACGGTTCCCCCGTAAAGCCGGTACCCATTTCCGACACCTGGGTTGAGTGGGGTATTGTGCTTGAGCTTTCCCTTATACCCAACGTGGAAAATCTTCGCGCCAGCGCTGGGAACGAACCGGCGACTTCCAGCACACAAGTCCGATCCCTTAACCGCTGTGCCACGGAGAGGTTATACTTCTGTTGACAGCATTCCGAAGGTCGCTGCCAGCTTTGGCCTGTTAGCCCGCGCCGGTCGTTTTGGGTGCCTAGGCCATTTCAAGATAGGTTGCACATTAATTACTACGTGTCCCCCTACAGTTACAGTGGTTACATTTCTGACAATGTCCCTTTTCTGTCATAGGGCCTGCAGCATCTCGGTGTGAACTTCCCATCTATCAGAAATTTTAATTTTTCCTGAAATTTCTGTTAGAAATTTAGAACCTATTTCATTTTACGTTTGCTAAGCGATTCGTATATTCATCTTACTTATTTCTGTCGACAACAATGAGCACCACAGCCGTCAGTTCAGTGCAGCAGAACGAACGTTCTTTCCATAATTAGGAGTATTTCCTCATCTTTATTTTGTTATTTCTTTCTCTTTTCTGTATTAATATTTAACGTCCGTATGACAAATATACCATGAAATACATTTTGTGTGTACACCAATAAACAGGTTTATAGACGTGAGGGTTGTGCAAAGTTTATAATGAATTAAATTTTTGGCTAACGTTGTCTCGCTATTTCAAAATCATTCTCGAAGATGTTTTCAATCGATTTTCGGCTGAGCTGGAGGGAAAGGGGTAATTTAAGCATTGCATTTAGTCTTTTTTTTTTTTTTCTTTTTGTGCGTTCAGCGCACACTAGCACTGAACTTTCAAATCGGAAAAAACTCTAAATTTCTGTAATCAAAATTATCATTTTGGATCAAGGCCTAATCTTCCTATATGTGCCAATTTTGTGAATATTCTCCACTCAGATGTGATTGTTCCGGCCCTTTTCAGTAATCCTGGTCGAAACTAAACGCGAATGTGGTTCGGGAGTGAAATCAGATGCAGTAACTTGGTGTTATCCTTTATTATCGTTACTTCAGACTTGACACAGGTTTCGTATTTGGTAGAGAATCTTTAGATCGGAAGGTAATCTATAGCGTATCTGTGATCTCTACAGATTCTTTCTCGACAGCCGAGCTCCGCTACTGACAGCGACGCTTTTGCTGGTAAACTCGACCTCTACGGCCGACCACCGCCAAATGAACGTCGATGTCTCTCGCAGATCCTATTTATATGCCTGGCGGGCGCACATCTAGGACCCCCCACGCACAAAAATTTTTTATTACAATAAAAATATTTTTAAAACGTCAATCAATCTCATTGATTATCCTTGACGATCAATAATTCTGATGACAAAATTGTTACCGAATTATGAACAGAGGTAGACAGGTATGGCCTTTGCTGTCATCATAAACAAATTTCAACGGTAATCCTACATCTTGTTAAACAATTTTTAGTGTCAATATTATATATTAGTGTCAATTCAATACCAGATTTATTATCTATAATCAGCCAAATAATCACTCTATGCACTTAGCTCAAACAATTTGTTCATTTATTATAGAGTTATTTACCAATTGATTCTTAGAATTCTTGGATACTCCAGATATTTCGGATATAAATGGATACACCACACAATTTTATTAACATATCAAAATATCAAAATCAAACATCAAAACGCGTACTGAATAAATCCTTTCGTGGCAAAACAACCGCCAGTAACAGTAAAAACAATGCGTCAAGTTAAATTCAACAAAAAGCATCGCAAAGAAAAACGCATCGTTGAAACAATAACTGAAAAGTTTTTAATCAACACAAATAAGAAATAGGGCACGCAGATACCTCGACAAATAAAAAATCATTCTCGCCATAAAATTTAAATAAATCAATACATTCGTTAAGGATGATAATAACACGCATGAAATTAAATACACAATGCCGTTAGAATTTTAAGTGAACAACGTATTCGCATAAATTGAGTTATCGATAAACCAAAATGAAACAAATCGTAATTATATACCTGAACGTTGCATCGACTCGAGCATCTTCGCGAACATGGTTAAAATGAAATACGTAAAACACAAGCTTGGAAATACCAACTTAATATTAATTCATGAGTAAATATAAAAACATCCGCTTACATCGCTGGTGAAACAGTAACACCGAGCAAAACACGAGTTCTTCGGCAAGGCAATTTCGGAAAGTTTTATAAGAATCAAAACTATTGCCTCGTAGGTAATGAAAAATGATACAGAAAAGTTGAGTTGATATTAAATAAAGCATCATTAAAGTTTTCACCAAAAAGAAACATTCAAAATATCGTCTGCGTTACCGTAGACTTAAAAATAGAAGTTAGTGTTATAGCCAAACATCGCACAAATTAGAACAGAACTTTTCCACTATTAGTTAAAACAATAATCGAAATAAACAGAGTACCGTTGACTCGTAAAACTTAATTCTATCGGTAACATAATGATATAGAACGTGTAGTAAGATATAAGATAATACGTAACAAAATCGAACACACGCTAGTTTAAGACATCAAGTATGAATATGAAAATCGGGTTTCCAAATTATCGTAATGTAACCGTAATAAAATGTAAACAAAGTCATAATTTTTGAACGACGGAATTTATAATTACCTACTTTCAAGTTTCAAAATTTATTAAACCACGTTTTCAACATTACGAACATGGTAAAGTAACACTGTAAAGTATTAAAACCACATTAAATCTTCAAGGTAAGTTACTCTTTTCAAATCACTGCGCGCGAAGTTGAATTTCAGTAATCTCTTGACTGCGCGCGAAGGTAAATTGCAGTAGTCTCTTTGCTGCGTGCAAAGCTCTGCTGCCGCCAAGGCCATCGATGTTTGTTGACAAGCGCTCTGGCACCAGGCTGTCGTACACCAACGCGATGCCATGTACATGTACCATGTTACCGTGTTACAGATGTTGTGTTACCGCTCGCACACGCTCGAACTGAAATTGGAAATCAATACAAAAACGATTAGCATGGCTAAAGCGCAAACTTTCGTACATGAATGCACAAATAAAGTGAAATGACAAACAAAAAGTAGCTTCCTCATTAGCATCCAAGAATCTTCCAGTAACATAATTGCTAACTAATAAAACGACTAAATTTCGCATTTACATTTAATCTTCGTTGCAGACATTCAAATTTCTCATTAAGACACATTCTCATTAAGACACTCTCATTCCAACTACACTGCCTAGCATTGTTGTCAAACAATCTGCGGCAGATTCGAGGCAGTCCTCGCGGTTGCACACTCGCACTCTCGTTTCGAAATCTCCACGATTACCGCTCAGTTTATCAACTTTAGCTGACGGCTTGATGAGCACAGCTCTTGATGTCGCAACAACAGTATGACAACTTCCTGAGCTCAACATCTCTTCTGAAGGTGTTTCGCAACAAAATATTTCCTAAAGCAAGACATACATAAATCTTGAAAGAACTCATAGAATGCTCTTACAAGCTAGAACTCATAGAACGCATATATGGAATTCAAAACTAAGAACTGTTAATTAACCATTTCTATCGTGAGCAAAACTGGGGCATTTTCAGCCTCGATGCACAATGAAAAAATAAATTTCTGCAAGATCATCAATGTTTCTTGCAACGACAGATCATAATCAATAATCACGTACTGCTTTTGCACAAGAAAATTACGTATTATTATACTGTACT
The DNA here is from genome assembly GCA_030386875.1 of Morinoia aosen. Lineage (NCBI taxonomy): Eukaryota > Metazoa > Arthropoda > Malacostraca > Amphipoda > Talitridae > Morinoia > Morinoia aosen. The sequence continues at coordinate 904,719 of CM059576.1, forward strand.
TGTTGAACTGTTACACTGTGAACGGTTGTTTCACTTATCGCGTTACGTTAATGCCTCAATCAAAAAGGTTAAATACTAAAGCATATAAGAGGTTAACATGAAGCATAAGCAAATACAACAAAAAGAATGATTGAACACGTAAGGACATACTTTTACAGTACGTACACAAAAAGTTGTCAATGCAAAAATCAATATTGACGTTAAATACTCTAAATTTTAATCGTTCAATCAATTGTAAACTATCCCGTAGAAACCTTGGGAGACTTGACGATAAATTTTACATTCTTTTGCGTTTGATTAATTTCAAATTACACAACATAAAACTATACTGAGTATGAAATTCGGGTAGGCTTGCAAAAATGACTGTTATGACGCACTAGATCGTTTCAACGTGCTCAAAAATTATTAACTGAAGGATTATTAAATGAAGCCTCTCTCATTGACAAATGACTATGAAGTAAATTAATTTTTACTCTCACACTGAATTAGTGTGGACTCTCACGTCCCAAACACGTCTAATTCATGACTATCCACCAGTCACACCAGCCACTAAAAAATGTTTTAACAACATTAACAACATTAATGACATTTGTGGCACTTTACCATAATCTTTAATGGTCACTATCATAACTAGTTACCTAGTCATATACTGTTTCACAGTATTACTACCTTCACAGTATTACCAACATTACTGCCTCGTGCCAATACTAACGCGTACGAAATGCTGAGCACAGCTCTCGGCCTTGCGCCGGCGTACAAAAAAAATCTGCCTCTGCATCAAGCAAAAAAACATCACACTCACTCGTGTGCGCTGCAGTGCAGCTGTACTGGTAACTTTACTCGATACTCTTTACCAGTGATACTTGATACTCGATACTTGTTACTCTTTAACTTATTACCAGACAACCACGTGTGGTTAATTAACGGGCATCTATCACCTCTCATTATTATTCGCCAGCACAATGACAACCGCAATCTACAATGCTAAACTCTGACCATCATGGTATCAATTGCTTAATTAATTCGTAATTCGCTTCTCTAAAGCTTACTCACTTAATTGTCTGCGCGAATTCATTTCTACTTCAATACTTTGACCTCGCTGATAGAATTACCTGGTACTAATTTGCCTTTTCCCAGATAATCCTACAGCATTTCTGTCTCGGGGTTTTTCGCTGCCCCACAGCATTTATCGCTAGGCTATCTAGTTGCCTTCCGCCATTTTCTAGGCTCTCTATACCGTAGCAAATATTACTCATTACGCCTCCTCTGGGCAACCACGTCTGTCATCAGACACTCTGCATTATTTACGGTATTCAAAATACTTCATTCTTACTTTAACCGTGCTATCCGTGCACATCAGGTATCCTCAGAATATCATCATTATTTAATTTCCGCCGACCACGGGCTACTTCTTTGGAATCATAAACGTACTCTTTGTCAACAACTCCTGTGATCCCGACAGATTTACTATTAGTGTCTTTCTTCTCGACATCTAAATGACTCTCCTGAAAAACACTCGTTGCCTGCACAAAGGTACTTAATCCCGTTTTTAATTCTCCTTGTACATCTGACAAGTAAACTTCGGACTCAACTTGATCCTTTTCCACTTTTTCTAAAGTACTTATAATTGCATTTTCTGGTAAAACAATCGCTCTATCGGAGCTATTAATTAACAACAACGGAATCTTTCTCCTATTATTAACTCTCACAATTGCTTCTGCGACACACACACCTTCCTTCAAAGTTGCTTTCTTCATTATGTATTCTCCATTTTTACACTTTCCAACATGTCCAACATGTTTCAAAATTACATTGGGAGCAATTTCTACGCGTCGAGTATGAACTCTTAACGGCTTGTGGGAACTGGTAACTGCAACTACGCCTCGAACAGGCTGGTTTTCTCTCTGACCATCCCTTTTTACTTCCTCACTTGCTTTCTCAGCAATGCACGTCCTCTTCTCTCTTAGCTTATTTAGGACTTGTTTCTTAGCTCTGGACGTAATCGTGTCTGCCATGAGACACTCAGTATTCTCTATTAAATACTCGAGACACTCTGTCTTTCTCTTTTTTCGTCTTTTTACCTCTGCAAAGGGAATTCTCTCGTCTTTGATAATTAAACATCTTTGTTTTAAGTCTACAACGGCGTTCTTGTCTAATAAATCTCGCCCAATAATGACGTCATAATTGTAAATACCATCTTTAATTATGAGAGCATTTGTCTTCAAACTTACACCGTTTTTTAACTTTAGGACAAGCTCCACCTCACCTTCAACATTACTCTTAGCGTTAACGCCTTTTATAGTCAGAGAACTTGGCTTCACTTCATTACTTATCTCACTAATTCTGTGGTAGCTAATTAAACACCTTTCTGATCCTGAATCAATCAATGCATTCCACAGGTCTGCATCTTTTTTAAGCACAATCATTGGTTTCTTACTTTTTCGTGTTACAAATAATTCATTTTGGCCTGTGATTTCCACTTCTTCCTCTTCTTCGTATTTACAAACGTTCGCCGTCAAATGGCTTTCATATTCATCGCTTAATTCCGCTTCTCCTAGCGCTTCATATCTGTTGTGACACACTATGATCGGATCGATTATCTCAACATTTTTAACGAGGGAATCTTCAGCACCAGAATTCTCCTCGGGTTCACAGGGGTTTGTCGTCGTAGAGTCATACTTAGTTATTGTAGTTTCATTTTTACCATTTTACGTTATTTCCATCGAAAATGAAATCTTCTCCGCCGCTTACGCTAAAAAATCATTTCCACTGTTAGTTTGGTAAGTTTCTACCTGGCCTTTTTCTGACATACGAGTTTTATACTGTCCTCGCGCACGGACACGATTCGGTCCGCCTGGTCTGTTTAAATAGTCTCTTCTGGACCTACAATCTCTTGCGTAGTGTCCTAACTTATTACAACGAAAACAAGCCCCGCTACTCCGCGACTGCTCGGCGGCTGTCTGCCCTAAACTTGGTTTGTACCAATCAGTCGGTTTCTCTACCGACGCACCTTGTCTTTGGCAGACGCACACATTTCTGTTGCAATACGAGCAACGCCTAGCTTCGGTGGCTGTTTCCAATGCCTGAACTTCTAGAGTTCCTAATTCTCTATCTCCAATTTCCATTAAAAGAGAAATGTTCACACGACAAAATTGTCTACATGCAAATGGGAATAGTCTACACACAATTAAAATTTTCTACCTACCAACTACAATATTCTACACACAATAGAACACAATAGAATTTTAACTCACAATTTCAGTCGACTCAAAGCAGGCTAATCTAGTACACCAAGTCAAGTCAACAGTATGAAGACCGGCAGCAACTGAACAGCGCAAACCGCTCCAGCTCACTCTTATTTGCTAGGGGACAATGAGCCCGCGAACAATAGCAACAACTTACTTCAATTGTTTGAGAACAATGGACTACCTCAGTACACAACTTCTTCCGCGTACACGCTCGCTCTCTGACTACTGGGAATGAGCTTGCTTACCTGCGCTTTCGCAATGCTTACGCTGCTCGCCCTCCGGCAACCAGGCTACCAGGAATCAACCTGCGCTTGCAACGCCTACTGCCATTACTGCTTACCGCTACTGCTTACTACTTACAACTTACTCATTAATTTTATATTGCTGGTGTATAATCATTTAGTTGAGCGCATGCTTATTTAATTTGCAAGCAAACATTATCAGGTATACTCATCTTGCTATGGGAAACTAGCTGGTGACGTTGAACATTATTTTGGCGATGCGCAGACCTCGTCGATCTTCTCGTTGCAGGTGACGATGCGTGCGGAAATGCGTAGACCTCGTCTCACATCATCTTCTCCTTTGAGTAGCGATGAGTAGACTGGTGAAGACTGCGTAGCGTGTAAATTTTCGATTATTTTTCTCTCCTTTCTTTCTCGAAGTGTTTCTTGAAAGAACTTCGATTTTCTGCGCTGACGTCTTTCTTCTTTTTCTCGATGCTCCGAAGTACTGTGACAACTGTGCGACGTTACTCCAAACAGGGTGACACTCTTCACATTTAAAATCACTGATCAGCAGAACCGAAGATCAATTCTTGCTATCTTTAATGTGGCTATCTTGAATGTCGTATCCTTGATGTGGTTTCCCCATACTGGCCACCAGAAATGTTCCGGCCCTTTTCAGTAATCCTGGTCGAAACTAAACGCGAATGTGGTTCGGGAGTGAAATCAGATGCAGTAACTTGGTGTTATCCTTTATTATCGTTACTTCAGACTTGACACAGGTTTCGTATTTGGTAGAGAATCTTTAGATCGGAAGGTAATCTATAGCGTATCTGTGATCTCTACAGATTCTTTCTCGACAGCCGAGCTCCGCTACTGACAGCGACGCTTTTGCTGGTAAACTCGACCTCTACGGCCGACCACCGCCAAATGAACGTCGATGTCTCTCGCAGATCCTATTTATATGCCTGGCGGGCGCACATGATATCCGGCCACAATGTTACTCCATTTTATCCCACGTACACATGTCCCTATAATGCTGAAGAGTTGTGTTGCTTCTTGACTATAATCTGATTTTTCTTAAAAATTTCTGTGAAGAAATTAAAAAACAGCTCATTTTTATGTTTTTCGAAGTCTTCTCTTCCTTTTAGTTATTTTTTTTGCGAAAAATTTCTTAGGATTACAGTGAGCTCAGCTGTCATTTTCTGTGTAGTAGATGGTAGGTTGCTTCTATCTTTTATGTTATATATGTATTTTTTTTTTTCAATAAGGATATAAATTAATATGTGTGTGTACGTGTGTAGGTATATATATGTATCTACATAAATAGATATACATGTTTCTATTTCATTTCTTTACGCAAAAACCATTCGGTTAATAAATTTTATTGCAATTGCGAAATGATTCAAAAATAGATCTAGCACTTCCCCAGAGAATCGGATTTCTGTGAATCGGATTAATGTCATATATAATTAATGAAATAAAGTGCAATTTGAGCATATGAATCGTAGTAAAATTATCTTTCTGTCCGTGTTTTGTACAAGCTATGAATTTTGATATTGAATATATGTTTGTTTACCCATTTCTACCAATATTTTGTAGATATTTGTCAATCATGAGTGGTAACCGGCTTACACTGTATCTCTATTTTATCCCATGTACCCATGTCCGCATGATGTGGTGAATATCGAGAAGATACGAAATATGTTTTTGGTGGTGATAGGGCTTTGCATATTTTTTAGGGCATATTTTTCATTTCTCATTCAACTACCCTTGACAGAGATAGACTATTGGCAAGCCACGTGTGGTTTGTCTATTAGTACGCCTCGTATATTTTGTCTATTAATATGCCTCGTATGGTCTATCTATTTTGTACACCTCTGATAGCTTGTCTATTAGTACACCTCGTATAGTTTGCCTATTATTATTATGCCTCGTATGGCTTATCTATTTGTACACCTCGGATGGTTTGTCAATTAGTACTCCTTGTATAGAACTTTTGTTAGACTACTAGCACACCACGAATGGGTCTGTCTATTAGTACGCCTCGTATATTTTGTCAATTAATATGCCTCGTATGGTCTATCTACTTGTACACCTCTGACAGTTTGTCTATTAGTACACCTCGTATAGTTTGTCTATTATTATGCCTCGTATGGCTCATCTACTTGTACACCTCGGATGGTTTGTCAATTAGTACTCCTCGTATGGAACATTTGTTTTAGGATGCCCTATATTTAAGAAACTTTTAAAAGCCAATATGTTGGCATGTATCTCATGTGACAATTTGGAAATAAACATTTTTTTTTTTTTTTTTTTTTTTTTTTTTTTTTGAGCACGTTCCGACGTAGCTGAAAATCCTCTTGTTTTTTGTTTTATGCGCTCGGCCAAAAGCTCCATTTCCTTTCGTAAGTAATAGACTAGGACTGTTATGGTTATCATGACGACTGTTAGGATCATCAGAAGGACATCACTTACTCTGTCGGGTATCCAGTCTGTATTACTGTTTGCTGCTATCCAGTCGTTGGTTATTTGGCCCTTAGTGTCAACTAGAGCCGCAGTTAGTGTGTCGACACTAATCGAACTTATCTTGTTGCCCATAATATAGTGTTTCCCGTATTTAGTATTTGAAGTGTTTGTTTACTCGTTTCTCAGCCACCAGGATCTGCAATTAAAACGAAAACATGACTATTAGCATGGCTACAAAATTTATAATGTCATACACAGCCAATGAAACATATAATCCTAAACACAATTAAAAATGTAATTAAAATATCAATTTATTCGTCTTTCAAATTTGAAAATCAACAGTGAAACACTAACTATTAACTGAATTATTAAATACTAACTATTTCTGAATCAGTTCTGAACTGAAAATGAAAACAATTGAATTGAAACTATCAAACTGATTGTCAGTCAAATAAGTTAACAACAGTATCCAGTTTCAACCAGGAAATTTCTCACGATGTATTCACGATGTATTTTGATTAATTTTTTTATTTCCTCAAGCCATGAGGTTGATTTTTTATCAACCTTGAAGCTCTATTGATGTGATGCATTTAGCAAATGCGGAACTCGCTCATCATTTTTAATTGGCTTTTCAGCATCAAAATTTGAACGTAAATATTGACTGTTGTGAAACATAGCAATTGCACGGATCGTGAGAACATTCATTGAAGGATGTTTTCTGTGATATTCGTTTATCTTGACTTTTAACTTCCAAAACTTAAGCTTTAATAAAGGGTAACTTGTTTGGATGCTTAGTTCATTTGCTGTTAGCAATGAAAATTCACTAATATTAGAACACACGAGATTATTTAACACAAGCATGTACGAGATTAATATGATACGAGATATAGCATATATGAGATTAATATGATGCGAAGCAAGTAACGCAAGGTAGATACTTAATACTTAATTAACATAATACATAGAGTCACACAATCGTATTTTTAGCAAAATAGTAACTTATCACGTCTGAAATGTAATAGTTGCAAAAAATAGTTATAGGTGAAACAGTACGTTGTAAAGTTATCATTTCCGCTTACTTGGGGGCAATACATGGTTCATGTTACTTTTATGGATTTTATCCCCTATTTTGATATCGACCCAATGTCCTTTGATTTTCGTAACAATTCCAGGACCTCGCCACATCAGATCTAACTTGTTTGTTTTGAAATGTTTTTTTTAACATAACCCGGTCACCAATTTTGAAATTTTTGTCCTTCCTATTTAGGTTCTGGTACATTGTACGTACATCAGTATTATTCAACATTAGGTTTCTAACGTTTTCTACGGTTCGCCTCGCTTCCCTTGCTCGAAAATTCACTAAGTCAATTTCGTCATCGTAACTGTATGAAATGGGAAGATCTTCCCCGCGGAAATATGGGCACGTGTTCCTATTGAATACTACATAAATAGGTGTATCACCTAAAGTAGAATTAAATGAATTGTTGATGGCGTTCTCCACCATTTCCAAGCAATGGTTCCACTCGGTATGGACTAGGGAATTAATGTACAATTTTACCAAATTGCTTATTTTTTGTTATTTCGTTCAATAATTGCATTTGACTGTGGGCTAAAAGCTAGAACTTTTTTAGCAATAGCATGAATTTTGGCAAATTGTTTCACTGCGCAATTCATACGCATTGTCACTTAACAGGGCTTTCGGGTAGCCGAAAGTGCTAAAACAACTTCCTAAACATATTACTGTTTCCGTTCGACGGTTAGAGGTCGCGTATAATTTACAGAAGCGTGAAAAAGATCAATCACAACTAGTATGTATTTATTCCCACTATCGATAGTTTTAAGAGGACCAAGATAATCCATTGAAACTACTTCAAAAGGTTCCTTTGCTTTAGGGGCTGTTAATATTTTAATAGGTACGGAAGGATTTGCTTTAAGAAGTTTGCAAACTTCACAATCTTGAACAAATTTTCTTACAACCGTTTTCTCTAAAATATTAAAGTATTTAAATCTAAATTTGAATAGCGTGTGCAACGCATCTGTATTGTACATATAGTGTATACTTAAGATTGCTTTATTCAACAACGAAGTTGGCATCACCGCTGTTAATATTGTTGTAGTTCGGGAGTCAATGCGTCGTCGTTGATACAATATGTCATTTACAATTAGATAACACGGTAAGTCAAGAATTACCGACGTACTTTTATGAAGTAACGCTTCTCGAACTTCAATACAAAAAGGGGTCTTGCTTTTGCTCATCAATAAACTCTTTTAAAGTCCAGGAGATCTCTTTTTCTGTGGGGACATAGTCAATTAATTTTGGAGTCAACACGTCGTTATCGTGTGATTGCATCGTCTAGTCAGTGAATACGTCTTGCTTTGCTCGTGTCTTGGCTCGCGTCTGCGCTAAACATGCCTCAGATTCAAGTTCAGGCATTAATGTGTCACAGCTTTCTAATTCTTTTATAGTTAGCTGATCATTGTTGTTTGGTAGCCTACTTAGGTAGTCAGCTACGACGTTTTGTGTACCTGGTAAATAATGAACGACAGGGTCGTAAGAATGTATGTTACTACACCACCTTGCCATTGCTGTGTCCTCTAGCAATTTCCTTGTGAATAGAGGCACTAATGGACGGTGATCCGTGTACACATCGATGGGATACCCAATAATTAGGTATTTGAATGCTTTAAGACCACTATAAATGGCAAAGAGTTCTTTTTTCGTGGTGCTGTAACGTTTTTGACTAGAATTTAAACTTTTGCTGAAATATGCAACTGGACGCATTAACTCATCGCCTGAATCTTCGGGCTGCATCATGACAGATCCTATGCCAAAATTTGATGCATCAGTAAATATGTGAAACATCTTAGTAAAATTGGGATGTCGTAACACAGTCTCAGAAGTCAGAGCTGATTTTATGTAGTCAATGCTTTTTTGGCAGTCGTTTGCCCAGTCGATATTAACACATATTTTAACAATCTGTTCAGGGGATTTACAATCACTGCAAATTGAGCTATGAAGTTGCGGAAATAGTTGGCTACGCCAAGGAATTGCTGCAATTCTTTTACGTTTGTTGGTGCTGGACAATTCTGAAATTTCTTGGAGTATTTACAATGTATACCCTCTGCCGAAATATCATGATCTAGGTACTCTAGTTTTTTCTTGAAAAATTGACATTTTTCGAGTTTGATAGATAGTTTGCCGGAACGGAGCGTCGAGAGGACAGTTTTAATATCGCACAAATATTGCTCATTAGTTTTTGAGTAAATTAATATATCATCAATGAACACAAAACACAATTGTCCTAAAATAGGCCTTAGAACAGAGGACATGACACTTTGAAAAACGCTCGGACTCGAAGTGAGTCCGAACGGAATGCGCCTGAATTGAAATTTTTGATAACCTATACTAAATGCTGTAAATATCCGACTTTCCTGTTCTAATTCTACCTGGTGGAAGGCGGATTTCAAATCCAGAGAGGAAAATACGGTATTGCCACCAAGGGTAAACAATATTTCATCTACTCGTGGTATAGGATACGACTCTTTGATCACAATTTTGTTCAAGGCTCTGAAATCTATAACGGGTCTAATTTCACCCTTTTTTTTCTTTACCACAATCACCGGGAAATTGTAATCTGACGTTGACCTTTCAATAATGCCCAGTGAGAGCATTTCTCTGTTGACCTTGGCCAACTCATCTTGATATTTATGAGGTATGCGATAAGGCGGTATCTTTACAACTGGTGCATCAGATTTAAGTACAATCTTATGTTTTGTCACATTCGTGACACCTATAGTTTTGCCTTGTAACGTGATCACGTCACGTAAATTGTTCATCAATTCCAGTAATTTTAGTTTCGCGTCAACTTTATCGCATGTTACATCATTATATGTTAACGGACGGTGTACGTCCTTCTGGACATTAGACACACTTTCGACTTGTGCACCACACTCACAAATATCTCCGCGAACATCGACCTTCGACTCAGGTCTCTCCGTGGCCATCTATATATTAATACGCTTAAAACTAAATTCGTGGGTAACGCTCTACATCGAATAGGTCTGATAGGATAGGTGAGTTAGCGGAGGGAGGGTATTTATATTATTTATCTTCTATTAAGTACTTTTTATACGGTAATTTTTATTTAATTTGGTAATTTATTTCGATTTGTTAACTTTCGTTAATTTGGTAATTATTTTATAATTTATTTCAATTATTTTTTATTCATTTATATTTTAATTTTTTAATTTTTTTAAACTTTTCATTTGTTGTGATTATTTATTTTATGTTTTTTATTCATTCCCAATTTTTATTTGTTTTATTTTTTTTATTTTTTTATTTTTTATTTTTTTCCAAATTTTAATTTTTCATATTTTTTTCATTTTTTCCAAATTTCATTTTTTTCATTTTATCATTTTTTTCAAAATTTCATTTATTTTTTTATTTTTTCATTTTTTTTCAATTTATTTATTTTTCTCAATTTGTTATTTTTTATTCATCATTTATTTATTTTCTCTATTTTTGCATATTGATTTTTAAATTATGTACAGGTTGTTTATTTCATTTTCTTATTTATTCAATATTTTTATTTTTCGAATTTTATGTACCATTTTTTTATCATAATCATTTAATTTGTCATTTTTTCCCATTTTTCTTTATGTTTTAATTTTTTATTTTTTCCGTGTTTTAGTATTTTTTTCCTAATTTTTGAGTTTTTTATTTTTATTTTCCACTTTTTCTTGGTTAATTTTTTGATTTCATAATTTTTTAATATTTTCAATATTTTTATATTATTTTTTCAATTTTGAATTTTTTTCAATTATCAGTTTTTTTCTCAATTTGTTTTCAATTATCATTTTTTCAATTTTTTTTTAATTTTTAATTTCAATTTTTAATATTTTTATTTATTTACATTTTTTTTCTAATTCTTATTTTTATTCAATTATTTTTTTGTTTATTTCCATTTTTTATTGTTTTTAGTTCATTTTCATTTATTTTGTTTGTGTTATTTTTTTGTTTTTTTTGTTTTATTTTGTACAGTTCGTTCAATGTTATATTTTCATTGGTTTATTTTTAATAACTTCATTTTTTATTCTAATATTTTTGATATTTTTATTCAATTAAGAGTTTTTATTTCATATTTCTCTATTTATTCATTCATTTATCTTTTTCATTTTCTTTTTATTTTTTATTTTCTTTCATTTTTTTATTTTTCTTTCATTTTTCTTCCATTTTTTGAAACTTTGCATAACATAAAAATTTGATTCAAAATTACAGTAATTATTTCAGGAATCTTTCCATATCAAAGAATTACAATAAAATACATTTGCTTCGTACTTAAACCTTATATGCTTGAAAGTGAGTTAATTATTGAAACCGCGTAATCCACACGGATTTCTACTCATTATTATGAAGGCGCCGTGACTCGCGGTATCGTGTCTACGAACATACTATGCATAAGGAAACAAGCAGAATGGATAGGATAGGTTGGTACATGTTAGGTTAGCATGGGTTAGGTTGGAATATGTTATTTTAGATTCTCTTGGGTAATGTTTAGCGAATTTTTTCATGGGTCCACCTTGCTTAAGAATGACATTAGTTCAGTTAGGATAGGTAGGGTTAGGATAGGTTGAGTTAGGTTAGGATAGGCACGATAGGTTAGGATAGGCAAGATAGGTTAGGATAGGCAAGATAGGTTAGGTTAGGATAGGCAAGATCAGGATAGGCAAGATCAGGATAGGTTAGGATAGGTTAGGTTAGGTTAGGATAGGTCAGGTTAGGTTAGGATAGGCTAGGATAGTTATCATAGGTTACGTAATGTTGACGACATTTATTCACGGGCCGACGGTTTTTATGTTTGACATATTATCAGGAAAGCTTCCGTTAGCATAGGATAGGTTAGTGTATACATGTTAAGATAAGTTAGGTTAAAATATGTTGTATGAACTTGTTGGTTAATGTTGACCGAATTTTCTCACGCGTACACCTAGCTCAACGTTTACATTGGTTAAGTTAGGTTAGGATACGATGGGATAAGTTAGGTGAGGATAGGTTAGGATATGATAGGTTAGGATATGATAGGTTGGGATATGATAGGTTAGGATACGATATGTTTGGACATATGTTTGGATATGATAGGTTAGGGTAGGATAGAATAGGTTTGGATAGGTTAGGATAGGATGGGTTAGGATAGGATAGGCTTTGATTGAATAGGTCAGGAAGAGATAGGTTAGAATGTTAGGTTAGGAGCTATAGCTTAGGTTAGAATGGGTTATGGTTGAATTTGTTAGATAATGTTGATGAAATTTTTGCACGGGACACGGTTTTTTTATTTTTGACATATCATCACGATAGCTTCGATTAGGGTAGGTTAGGATAGGTTAGGTTAGCATAGGTTAGGTAGGTTATGTCGATTAAATTTTTTACGGATTCACGGTTTTTTATGTTTGTCATATCAGGATAGAATTGGTTAAGATATGTTAGGTTAGGATAGGTTAGGTAATGTTGACATAATTTTATCAAGGGTCCACGTTTTTTATGTTTTTATGTTGACATATTTTCATGATAGGTTTGGTTAGCTTAGGTCAGGAAGAGTTGGGTTAGAATATGTTAGGTTGGGATAGCTTAGGTTAGAATGGGTTATGGTCGAATTTGTTAGATAATGTTGAGGAAATTTTTTAATTGGTAAACGTTTTTTATGTTTGACATATTATCAGTATAGCTTTGGTTGGGGCAGGTTAGGTTATGTTAGGTTAGGGTAGGTTAGGTAGGTTAAGTCGACTAAATTTTTTACGGGTTGATGCTTTTTATGTTTTCCTAATTATCAGGATAGCTTCACTTAGGATACGATACGTTGAGATAGGATAGGTTAGTATATGTTAGTTTTGGATGAGTTAGGTTAAAATCTGTTATGTAAGAATTTGTTAGGTAATATTGACCAAATTTTTTTACAGGTCCACCTAGCCTTAGGATAACGTTGGTTAAAGTTAGGTTAGGATGGGATATGTTAGGTTAGGATAGATTTGGTTAGCATATGTTAGGACAAGATAGGTTTGAATATGTTATGTTCAAATTTGTTAAATAATGTTGACGGAATTTTCTCACGGGTCCCGAAAGCTTATTGATGACATTGTCCGTGGAATTCCCACGGGTCCTGCTAGTAGTCTTTATTTCACCAAGTCCTGAGATGACCTTATTTGAATCCGATGTAACCTCAGAGTTTATCTCAACATTATTCGCCTCATTAAGCGCTTCCTCTATATATGTTAGGTAAAGTTCGGCCTCAACTTCCTCCTCAGGTAATGCATACAACATTGTGTTTTCACTAAAATGAATGGCCTCATCTGTCGGGTTCAGTATTATTAAGGGTACATCCCCATCTTCAATGACTGTAACTATTGATTCTGCTATTAGTGCGCCATTATCAAATCCTCGTTTCAACACGATATAATTACCTTGTTTAGCTTTTTTGACAAAGGCATTAATCAGCTTGATGCAATTAGCAGGCACTTCTATTGCGTCACAGTGAACCACCAGAGATCTATTTTTTTCTCTTACCACTGGCTTTGGAAGCACGGCTACACACTCGAGTTCAGCCTCTTTTTTCTTGCCTGTTCTTACAGCGTCTTTTTTCTCTCGCGGCCATTCATTATGCCCCGGCATCTGGTGCTCATCTTAGCACAGACAACTACTTCTGACAGTAAACAATCACTGTTTATTATATCCATTAACTCTACTTATTGTAGGCTTACTCTCTATGTCATTGAAAGGTCCTCTGGTTCCCTCCCACTGGAGTGAACCATCCTTCAAATTAATTACTGCATTGGTTAACACATCTCTTCCTAAAATTAAATCATATTTGAATTTGGCATCTTCAATTACTAAAGCACTAGTCTTCAGTACTTTGTCAGTACCAGGTATAGAGATATTTAAGTCAACCACACCGCTAACATTACTCTTCGCGTTTATGCCTCTAACGGTCAAAAAACTTGGTTTTAACTTTTCTCTGGGGTATTTGATGTTACTGTAACTAATGAGGCATTTTTCACTGCCGCTGTCAAGCAGCGCGCTTAAGTACTTGTCTTTATTAGACAGTAAAATGGTCGGTCGTTTAGTTCTCCTAAACGTTACAAGATCGGCTCCATTTTCAATTCTTTCTCCACCTACAACTGTAGTTTTAAAATAGATTTCAACTTTTTTCTGTGATATCTCATGAGCCAGTTCTTCATCTTTCAAATTGGCAAACCTATTTCTACATTTAAATAATGGATCAATGTATGATTTACTCTCATCATGATTACACTTCGTCATCTCAGTATCTGGATTCGTTTCGACCACAGCGTTAGGATTAACAAAAATCGTGCGGTGGCCCTCGGGCTTCGTCTCATTTTTTTCTCCAAATTTTTTTACCTTTACCTTCAACTACTCTCCCTCTAAAAATCTCTGTCTCTTTCGTACTCCTCACCATAGTGCACCTCGTGTCTGCCACGGTTATTGCCTCTGTAGGCATTATACCTACGCAAGTACGTTTTATACTGCTTGATTTAATTTCTGACGCTCTCCAGTTTCGGACGAGGTGCTCTTTCGAACCGCATGCAAAGCAGGGGCCAATGTACACTCTTGGTTTGCTCAGATCTCTTTGAGTCCGACAATTGGCTTCAACGTGTCCTGAAACGTTGCATATCCTGCAGAAAGAAGAGCCTCTCGTTCTAGCTGCAGAGTGCACTGGGGCATGATTTGAGCTTTCTGCCCGCAAAGTATTACATTCAAGAGAACCTATTCTTCTATCACCTACATAGCCACTAACATTCCTTCCTACTCTAGAATTTTTCAGCCAGGGTCGATGAATTGACCTCCGACCCGCGAAACACCCTCTACGGTAATTTCCGTAGAAAACTTTACTTTCCTGAGGGGAATCTTGCTCATCAATATTGTCTTCTGACTCGGCAACTTCGGCTACAAAGGTTTTTCTATTGTACTGCGTCTCGTACCGAGTCGCTACTATCTGATTATTTTCAGGTTGATTTCGAACCACGGCAATACTACGTGCAAATAATTCCTCTGACGTATTGAACGACGTATCAAATAGTTTCTTTGCAAATGACTCTTCGAGTAATGGTGCTAACACGCTGATAGCGAGACTAAGATCAATGCTGTCTCCTACAAAACGTTTTAGTTCTACTTGATTTGAGCTAGCCCTGAAAAATGGGTGTCTCGACCACGCTTTGAATTTGAGTTCAACAAATGTTCCGACGACTTTCTGATATTTGCAAATGCGGTTACCAACTGGGCCGCAAGTGCATCATTCCTAACGAAACGTAACTTATTTGAATCGCATGCTAATGCGTGAACAGACTTTTCGCCTCTAGCCACATAGATGTCGTCCAAGATTTTGGCGACATCTTCGAAAGAGTAATGAAGGTCAGAATTGACCAACTTGGTTACTATGCTATTAAAATCTCCTACCTGTTTGTTAGCAGATCTAACTAACAACTCTTTCTTTGCACTGTCGGAATTCACATACTGTAGTAACGTCATGTAGGCACGCAAGTTTCCTATATGAGTTCTAAATGTTTTATTCTCAATGAAATCAGGATCCTCTCTGCGTCTACGTCCACGAAAAAGTGGGAGTTCCGAGCCTGATAGAATTGTTCCTGATCTCGGCATGTTAGCTGCAATTTCTCTTGCTAAACTGCTAGTATTTGTACTTGGGCCAACGGCCGCGCTAGCTGCTGGTTCAGTCATTTTTGGATTGCTTTCGGCACGAAATCTAGTTTTACTAATTCAACCTCTACTTGTTTTGGTCGCTGCTGTTCTAATAGTTTCTTCTGAGTCGGACGTGTCCGACATACAGTAGTCAATAATTTTTTTGTACAATATTAATACTTGTAAATCAACATTTGCTACAGATCAATATTACACACACTAGAAATTAACATTACACATCCTAGAAATCAACATTACACATCCTAGAAATCAACATTACACATTCTAGAAATCAACATTACACATCCTAGAAATCAATATTACACATCCTAGAAATTAATATTACACATCCTAGAAATCACTTCAATAAACACAATTTACGAAATAAGGCACTCATAAAAAAAGTTTATCACTCCTGAACGCTATAGCTATCTTGCATAACTTCAATTTACTACTGCTCTTGCTACTCTGCTCTAGCCTGACGCATGCTGTCTGCACCTTGCTCTGCACTGCGCATGGCCTCGAGCCGATGCAAAAAATAAATTGCTTCTCGCAGAGCGAAAAAACTACTTACAAAAAAATTATTACTCTGCCTGCCTGTGCTGTCTAGCAATCGCGCTGCTGCGATAAGGCGGATAAACTATCCGTTAATTCAGTGCAAGCTATTATTTACTTAGCTTCCACTGGATGAATGAAGGAAGTTGTGAAGTCGCTCGCCACTGTAGACGTACACTGGGATGAGGGGAAGAAGTGAAGTCGCTCGCCCCTGTAGACGTACACTGGGATGACTGCAAGGTAGATGTAGCCGAAGTAGTCGTTGTAGATCACTCGTTGTAGGGTGTCGCTCCAAACTGTAGTTGCAGTACTACTTCTATGTCTTTTCCTGCGTCAAAGATGAGTACTTTGGTTCTGAAGGGGTAGCAGGTATCTATCCACGCTGAAAATTGAACGTAGGTCTCCACCAATGCAGTATACGGGATCTCGAAGCTGATGTTTATCACAGACGGTAATAGTTGTCGAAGACTCGTATTGTTGTTGCTGCCAGTCATTGACGCGATTTAACAATTTTCTCTTCTTTTCTTGACTCTTGCTGAAATTCAAAAATCTTCGGAGTAGGAATTTCTCGTAGGTTTTCAATCTTGTAGTAATCTTCTTGTAATGTTATAATAACTTCTTCACAACGTCGTGGGTTTGATAATACTGGCCACCATATATGCCGCTAGAGGTGCGGCTTGGTCGTCGTAAGAAAACTCCGGAGACGTTTTCTTAGGTGTTTACTTCGAGGAGGTAACGAGAACGATTACCCCAGGGCCAAGATGCCTACTGCTTACAAAGACTCCGACGTGCATGGGGGTTGGGTTTTCACGTACAATTCCTTAGATTTGTTTTATCCAAAATTTTATTTTATTTAAAATACGTTCCCCGCGTACTGGGCCACACGTGTACTGGTCTGTAAATTGTTCATGAATGAAAATTCATCTGTTCTCGACCTATTATAAATATGTTATCATACGAGGTGAAATGTTGTCGTGCTGTTTTACTTTTCGTATTTATCAGGAAAGAAAAAAATGTATTCGAGCAGTAGAGTCGGAATCCCTATTCTGCTACTTACAACCTCACCAAACCAACCTAACAGCAACCGCAGAAACGGTTGCTGTTGAGTGTGGTTAGGTTAGGTTTGGGTAGGTAGGAAATAACCGAATTGAAAACCGGTTTTACTGCTTGAATACATGTTTATCTTCTTTAAAGAATTTGAAAAATACAGATGCAGCATAATGTTACCTTGTATGCAAAAATTGATTTTGTTAACACTTTAGCTGCAACGTGGGCCACTGGTGGTACACGGAGGGGATTTACATAATGTTGCTGACCGACCACTAGTCAAAAACTCATTTTTCATGAATACTTAAAGCCAAATGAAGGCACTATCCAGTTCATGTTTGCTATTTTCAAAATGATTTACTACAATTGACTTTAAATTATAGTAGAATATTAAACTTCAGTTAAACCAATTGCAGTTAAAGTGTTAAAGGTAGTAGAATAGCTGAAATGCTATTCATTTATACCGGTACGCAAATGAGCAATTAACCTAATGTACCAATATGTATAGTCAATGGATTGAACTGAAAGTTGTTCCACAGAGAACACACATATACACCAATCCGTACCTAGTCAATGTTTTCAATTTAAATATGTTCCACAGAGCGTTGAACACAAGAAGAAATTGCCCGAGAACTTCCAGAACGCAGTTTGGAGGTTTTCGATGCCTTGGGAGAAGAGTTCGAACATTTTGAATCTTACGGAATATAAAGTACGTATCCTGTTTCACATACGTGAGGACTTCAAGAAGATGACTACAGAGGAGACTGCACTAGTGAAGAAATATGACTATTGGGTCTACCTAGAGATGCTGAAGTCATATTTCCGGTCGATAAAGGATATAAAATTTGAACAACTCGGTCTTGGCAGCGACGATCTCCACGCACTGCTGCATAATTTAACCAACATCCGGTGGGGCTTACTCGATTTAGACGATTGCCCTACAATTGTTCTCTTCAAAGAAAAGTTTAATGAAGGTACCCCCTTGTGGGATCTCACGGAAAAAATGTTCAAATGCGTGATAAAGAAAATTGACGCCTTCCAAGAAGTGGTGAACCAGCGGGGCGTGAATTTACAGGTGCAGGATCTGTTAGTTCGTACATACATGTAGGTACTGAACATGAAAAAAAAATTAGAAATAGTTTTAAGTTTATTATTTGAAAAAAAAATTTGATGTCAATTTATAAAAAAATTCTAATTCTAATTCTTTAGAAAGTGAAATTTTCATTTATCAAAAAAATCTAATTTTAATTTGTCAAATAAATCCAATTTTAGTTCATCAAAAAAATCCAATTTTCATTTAAAAAAAAAACAATTTTCATTTTTCGAAAAAATTCAATTTTCATTTGTCAAAAAATCCAATTTTCATTTGTCAAAAAATCCAATTTTCATTTTTCAAAAAAACCCAATTTTCATTTTTCAAAAAAAACAATTTTCATTTTTCGAAGAAAATCCAATTTTAATTTATCAAAAAATATCAAATTTTCCTTAAAAAAAAAACAATTTTTATTATAAAGAAAATCCAATTTTTATTTTTCAAAAAAAAATCCAATTTTCATTTTCAAAAAAATCCAATTTTCTTTCTCAAAAAAATCTAATTTTCTTTCTCAAAAAATCCAATTTTCATTTTTCAAATAAATTCGATTTTTATTTTTCAAAAAATCCAATTATATTTAACAAAAATTTAATTTAAAAAAAATTCTATTTATATTTTTCAAAAAATTAATTATAATTCCCACACGTCCCCCAGTCCCCACACCTCCTCAGGGTCCCCAGAGGACTCTCCTACAACTTCAAGGCAGCAGTGGGGCGCATAGAGCTGCCTGTGGACCCAAGCATATCCTTTGCTGCGCGTTGTAGGGAGTGGGTCCGAGTCCTGAAGGAAATCAAGGAGGACTTCAGAAGGATAACTGTATATGAGGTCCTTCTGGTGTCTAATATCTCCTACAGGAACTTCTTGAGGACGCTCAGGGAGTATCTTTGCTCAGAGCACTTTGTCGTTCCAGACTTAAGTGAGGCAGAGCCGAGCCAAATAGACCCGATTGAGGTCGAAATAAAAGATATATTCCTGAGTGCCAGCGACATCCGGTCGCTGGTGCGGGACATCAGGCTCAGTGACGCCAATGTCAACATCAGCGCTAAAGCCGAATTTCATCCAGAAAGGTTCTGTGTACTTGATTTTATTTGTGCGTACTTTGCGGAGTGGAGGGACGTTTTGCGGGATCGTATTTACAAAAGATCACGTACACGAAATAATAAAAGTTTAGTTTGATTATACGTAGTTCATGTACGATTTTATTGAGGCTTAAGCGTCTGTGCTCGTACTAAATACAGAATGAAACCTTCATGAAGTTTAGGAGCGTGACCGTTTTTAACTTAATTTTTAAACTCAATACCGTTTTTATTCGCATAGATAGATTTATTTAATCAGTTTGGTGGTATCTTGTTAAAATAAAATATCGACCGCCATATGAAAATATATGAACCATTTAAGTTGTACAGAAATTTAAACTTTTTGAGCTTAATTTATAGACCTGCTGATCGTTGTAGTATTTTTATCCCACGACTCTCGAAAGAATTAAAACAAAGTAAAACTCCGCATCCGTATTCTTATTGACCTTTTATTTATTCTTTGTTTATTTGTGTTTCTTGTGATTTGTTCTCTGAAGGGTACGGGAACTGGTGCTCCAAAGGGGAATATGTGAGGTCCTAAGCTGAGAGTTAGGTAGGCCTTCCTTAAGTTGCAATAGAACAGGTTTTTGTCTATTATGGGATGAGATATCCACCGCTGCACAGCATTTGTCGCGGCACTTTCTGGTCACAAGTCTTATGTTTTCATTAATCAAAGCTAGACGAAACTTTTCAATGAACTCATCATTATAGAAATTAATCGCTGGACAGGCTGCCACCACCTCAGGTGAGGGAATACAAGTCGTGACTATATCTCGTTGGCATGAAGCATTGACGTATGTTCAACGAGTTACATTTGGTAGCGCAACCTTCTAACATCATCGATACTTTCTCTGCATCACAAATGGGAATCTCCTCAGGGGGACACAACTATTGTATCTATGGGAATTAGCCTTCCTAGGGGGAAAATGTGTGAGGGCCCGAGCTGAGAGTTAAGTAGGCCTTCTTTTTGTTGGAATAAAATGTTGTTTTTTTGCATTATTGAGGACTATCTTTTTTCGGTTCACTGTTGTCCTGTTTTTCAACACCTACTACTTACTTCTTCAACTTTGATCTTGTTTCTTGAACTTCATTTTCAACTTACTGTTTCAATGCTATTTCTGCATAGATTCCACGTTCCCTAATCTCCATAGTAAATGGCGGCTTCCTCCTTCCTCTCTTCGATACGCACTTTTTGAAGCGGTTAGGGAGGCTTGAACTAACATCTAATCTAATTTACCTTAATGTGGAATTTATTAGACTTGAACCGCACCAATAAGTTATAAGATGGTCACAAAATCATTTCCAGTGCGACGACCGATTCAATATGTCGTGTAATGCCTCTGAACGCACCCATGCACCTAGCTAACGCACACAGCAATATGACGTACGAGCGCTGAAAATAAAGCGTCAGTAAACCTACGCCACGGTAAAAAAAGCAAAGTAGGATCATTTCTATGGCAGAAAATACACCTCCTCTTGTTCGGCTAGCTAATAGAACGGCTTTATTTCAAACAAACTTTATGACGTCACCAAAACGCCATGTCATTAGGCCAATAGTGGAGCCAAATTTGAAGGTACCAGTGCTACCAGGTGCAAAATGAGCGCTGCTATTGGTTCGTTGCAGTGATGTCAGCAAAACCACACCGTCAACAAGAAAAATACTGGTTTGGACCTACCTTGTTTCCTCTACCGTGACCTACACATGGAGTGGCTAGCATGCAGGTTGCCAAGGGAAATGGGGACGCGTTGTTACGCTATTCTTGCTCGTGGGCTCCAGGAAGATGATTCCAAGGGGCTTTGTGACTGTTTTTATGTCATTATATCACTGATGAACGTCATAGAGTCAAAGCCAAGCCTGGCCCCGTAGGGCCGAAAAGGAAGAATGAAAAAGGAAAAACCGTTTTTTTCCAAAAAGTTGACCTTTGAGGTACGTGCCAACAAATTGGCTTTTAAAAATTCCTTAACATAAGACGTCCTTAGACAAAAACCTAATAAAGAAACTATACGTGGTTTATTAGGAGACAAATATACGAGGTGTGCTAATAAGGGAATGTCTGAGAGAATGGAGGAGTTCGTTTGAGTTCGTTAAAAAAGTAAATATTATGAAAAAGTATATGTGCTGTTACAAGTTCAAGTATGAGCTTTATAAGTATGAAAAATAAGTTTTATATGTATGAAGTGGAAGTTTTATAAGTACATAAAACAGTATAACAGCTGCTCAAGTTCAGGTATAAGTTTGAAATATTTGATGAATGATTGTATAATTGATGAAAAGTTGATGAATTTATGATTGTTTAAATTTCATGCAATTCTTTAAAATTTGATAAATTATTGATTGGTTGATAACAAATTCATCGTACTGTTAAAAAATAATAAATGCAAGCTAATGAACCGACGAAGATTTTACACCTGTTCGTGAATGAGCAATTCACATGATTGGACACATGGGACCCAACACGTGGGCAACGAATTTCAAACAACTAAAATAAAACGTTAACGTTCATTACGTTCGAGTCAAGAGCCAGAACGAAGGATTTCAAAAGAGAGGACGGAGGAAGGGCAATTTAGTTTGTACCGCAGAAAACAGGAATCTATGCACAAGGTGTGGGGTCCCCACATAATCAGTAAGTTTATGAAACGAGGTAAATGTTTGTCAAGGGACCGGGGAATCTATGCACGCGGCCCCCACACAAGTTAGGAAGCAAGTTCATGAAACAAGACAAAAGTTAGTCAAGGGACCGGTGAATCTATGCACGCGGTCCCCACACAAGCTAGGAAGCAAGTTCATGAAACAAGACAAAAGTTAGTCAAGGGACCGGAGAATCTATGCACGCGGTCCCCACACAAGATAGGAAGCAAGTTCATGAAAAAAGACAAAAGTTAGTCAAGGGACCGGTGAATCTAGGCACGCGGTCCCCACACAAGTTAGGAATCAAGTTCATGAAACAAGACTGTAATATCGTGGTTTTTCATCACGATACGAGGTTTATTAACTGTAGCTGCAAACTACAGTATCGGTAGCTGTAACTACCGTATCTGAAGCCTTAACTTCAGGAGTAGGAAAAGGAAACTCTCAGCAAAGTTCCTATTCTTGTACTGGCTCATCGATACACCGACTCTGCTTATAAGCTATAGCGCTCGGAAGTTAAACAATGCTCTTCCGGTGCATGCCAATGCGATGCGCCCCCAAGGCACAGCTTCCGGCGGAGGTCCTATAAAGACATCTGACCTGAACGCGATAAGGCATCCGGCAAGACGCGCAAACCTCCGCTCCGGAACTCGTACTCACAAAACCAGTATCACATTATACGATGCATATTTTAATACACAACAAAGACAAAAGTTAGTCAAGGGAACGGGGAATCTATGCACGCGGTCCCCACACAAGTTAGGAAGCAAGTTCATGAAACAAGACAAAAGTTGAAGACGAATGCAATAGGTGCAGAAAAACAGCAAAGCAGTCAACTGAAAATAGATGGTCCGTAACAAAACAAAAAACCTATTCTATTTTAATAATTCTCAGCTTGGGACCTCACTTATGTTCCCTGGTGTATATTTGAGAAATGTATATGTATGTACGGGAAGTAATGTGTGCGTATATTATAAAAAATTAACGTACTATGGGATATATTCATATTAAAATATTATTATAGTAAAAAATTTTTCCCAATTGAATAACCGTAAAAACGAAAATCAAAACCAAAATTCAACAAATAATGAAAAAGCGAATTCAACTAATTAAAATCAGAACTCAAATTACACAACTAATTAAACTCAAAACATAAATTACACGACCCATTAAAATCCAATCACATATTACACAACTAATTAAACTTATAATTTAACTTTTTCTACCCAGTCACCAGCGTCCACTAACTAGTCACACCGTCACCAGCCACACAGCAACACATATGTTATACAGGGTGTTTCAAAAATACACGGCATAATTTCAGGTATGTATTTCCCACATGTAGACAATCAAAATAGTTCATCACAACATATGTCCGGAAATGCTTCATTTCCGAGTTATGGCCTTCACAACATTGAAATTCACCGGAACGTTTTTCTTTCCGCAGGTCGTTGCCATTACAGAAGATGTTCAAAATGACCACCTCCTGCTTGAATACAGACCTCACATCGATGTCTCATTGACCTGCGAACACGATCCCACACTCCAGGAATGTTGCGTATGTCCTCAGAGCGTGCCACAATTCGATTCCGAAGGGATTCCAAATCAGGCACCGGAGACGAATAAACCAATGATTTTAAATGGCCCCACAAGTAGAAATCGAGAGGGTTCAGATCAGGTGAGCGTGGAGGCCAAGCAATTGGGCCACCTCTACCTATCCATCGATCAGGAAATCTTCGATCCAAGTACCGGCGAGCCGTACGACTGAAGTGTGCAGGAGCGCCGTCATGCAAGAAGTGAGCGTGCTGACGATCGATCAGTGGAGTGTCGTCATAAACATCAGGTATGATGTTTTCCAGGAAGTTTGTGTACGCCTGCCCCGTAAGTCTGTTTACAAGTACATGGGGTCCAACTAACCGATCACCAATGATACCGGCCCACATGTTGAGGGAGAACCGCACCTGGTGATGAGATACAACAGTTGCATTTGGGTTTTCATACGCCCATACATGCTGATTGTGGAGATTTGTTATGCCATCTCGTGTGAAGTGTGCTTCATCTGTAAATAATACTAAGGCAGGAAAGTTCGGATTTGCAGCACATTGCTGCAAGAACCACTGACAGTACCTAACTCGTGCAGGGTAATCTGCTGGTGACAGCGCCTGTACACGTTGCAAATGGTAAGGATACAATTGATACTCTTTCAGCAGTCTCCAGACAGTCGTATGGGGAACATTTACTTGCAACGCTAACCTTCGTGTGCTGATAGAAGGAGTTCTGTTCACAATCTCCAGAATCTCCTCCTGTTCTTCTGGAGTTGTAGATCTTGGTCGTCCCCTTCCCAATCCAGGAGAGTCAAATTTTCCATACTCGCACAGACGCTGATGGAGACTTACAAATGTCTTCCGATCTGGACATTGTCGCTGTGGGTACCTCTCCTGGTACAAACGACGAGCCAGCGCAGCATTGCCGTCTGCCTTACCGTAGATCAAGTGCATCTCTGCCAGCTCCTGATTTGTGTACATGACACACAGTCGAACGCCAAACACAACACTGAATTTAACCTTCGCCTAGGAATGATCTGTCAGAGTGCCCTCTTAATGTGTCCTTTGACGGCAACGACCTGCGGAAAGAAAAACGTTCCGGTGAATTTCAATGTTGTGAAGGCCATAACTCGGAAATGAAGCATTTCCGGACATATGTTGTAATGAACTATTTTGATTGTCTACATGTGGGAAATACATACCTGAAATTATGCCGTGTATTTTTGAAACACCCTGTATATCTATGTACCTCTCACCATAGGTACTCACCATATACAACTACCACATTCATAGACAATAGTGTTTAGCCCTATACGTCATGGCGGTGAGTTGTTTTTATAAGTACGTTATTTACATTTGGAAAATTGAAATGGAAGGCACATGTTCGCAGCTGCATCAATTTTAATTTTGGTCAAATTTTACTTTAATGTTGTCAACGATTTTCATAATTTCGTTGCGATAGATAGGTAATATAGTCGATTTAAGACGTTTTACACGAATGACAATGTGCTCGCAAATGCTTAGTTTTCGAGTTATTTAAGTTTGAAGTTATACGAACGGCGCTCCTGAATGGCCTTTTTTACGCAAAAGCAGTCATTGTATTTGCAATAGAAACGGACGCTAACCCCCTGTTACAAACGTAAAGAGGTTGGGTCTTGAGGGGTAGCCACAGTTCTTCTAGTGAAAATTATAAATAAAGGTTTCTAGTGACGTCCGTTTACATCGATTCCAAGGTGGCTGCCGCCATGGCGCCACCCGGTATCCAAGTCGATATCGACATCTTGGAGTCGATATAAACGGACGTCACTAGAAACCTTTATTTATAATTTTCACTAGAAGAACTGTGGCTGTCCCACACGACCCAACCTCTTTGCGTTTGTAATAGGGAGTTAGCGTCCGTTTCTATTGCTAAAACAATAACTGCTTTTGCGTAAAAAAGGCCATTCAGGAGCGCCGTTCGTCTAACTTCAAACTTAAATAACTCGAAAACTAAGCATTTGCAAGCACATTGTCATTCGTGTAAAACGTTTTAAAATCGACTATATTACCTATCTATAGCAATGAAATTAGGAAAATCGTTGACAACATTAAAGTGAAATTTGATCTTAATTTTTTGGTAAATGTGTAGGGTTTGGTTAGTAATCGATTTTCCAGTTTTCGGTGCCTAAACATAGTTAATTAGATCGAAATAAACGAGCTTTCTTCTATGCACTTTCCATCGGAAATGAGTATTTAATGAGTTATAGCTGTAGGTTTAGTTTCGTCTATGATGACCAATGCGATTGAATAAATAGCTACTCACCGATTTTCAACCTTTTGTTGCTTGAATCACGGTAATATCAAAATAATCTACTTTTCTTCTATACACTTTTTGCGACAAATGAGTATTTACGAATTAGAGCGGTGCCTAAACAAAGGTAATTAGATCTAAATAAACAAATTACATTCTATGCACTTTTCGTCTTAAATGAGTATTTAATGAGTTATAGCGGTAAATTACTCACCGAAATTTCTAGTGTTCGAAACGGAAAGAAATTGGGCTAATGTAGAGGAAAGGGCCATAATCGATTTCCCACTTTTCGGAACCTAAACATTGCTAATTAGATGTAAATAAACAAGCTTTCTTCTATGCACTTTCCGTCTGAAATGATTATTTTACGAGTTATAGCGGTAGGTTTAGTTTAGGTAGAGTACGTTTGGCAACTATGTAATTCATTATTTGCTGGCCCCGCTCAGCCTGAACCCACTTCTAGGATGTTTTAGTTAATAACACAATAGAAATGATCATCCAAAAATAACGAATTATAGCGGTATGTTCATTTTCGTCTTAGATATCAGGATTGATCGAGCGCGTCGGAAGGGGAGAATCCATTGTAGTGTTGCCATCCGACGTGCGATCATGGTCCTCTCCTCCACATTTACCGCAATCTGTAGCAATCTGTGGATATCTGTGGCAATCTGCGGCAATCTGCGGCAATCTACGGCAATCTGCGGCAATCTGCGGCAATCTGCGGCAATCTGCGGCAATCTGCGGCAATCTGCGGCAATCTGCGGCAATCTGCGGCAATCTGCGGCAATCTGCGGCAATCTGCGGCAATCTGCGGCAATCTGCGGCAGTCTGCGGCAGTCTGCGGCAGTCTGCGGCAGTCTGCGGCAGTCTGCGGCAGTCTGCGGCAGTCTGCGGCAGTCTGCGGCAATCTGCGGCAGTCTGCGGCAATCTGCGGCAATCTGCGGCAATCTGCGGCAATCTGCGGCAATCTGTGGCAATCTGCGGCAATCTGCGGCAATCTGCGGCAATCTGCGGCAATCTGCGGCAATCTGCGGCAGTCTGCGGCAGTCTGCGGCAGTCTGCGGCAGTCTGCGGCAGTCTGCGGCAGTCTGCGGCAGTCTGCGGCAATCTGCGGCAGTCTGCGGCAATCTGCGGCAATCTGCGGCAATCTGCGGCAATCTGCGGCAATCTGTGGCAATCTGTGGCAATCTGTGGCAATCTGTGGCAATCTGTGGCAATCTGTGGCAATCTGTGGCAATCTGTGGCAATCTGTGGCAATCTGTGGCAATCTGTGGCAATCTGTGGCAATCTGTGGCAATCTGTGGCAATCTGTGGCAATCTGTGGCAATCTGTGGCAATCTGTGGCAATCTGTGGCAATCTGTGGCAATCTGGGGCAATCTGGGGCAATCTGGGGCAATCTGGGGCAATCTGGGGCAATCTGGGGCAATCTGGGGCAATCTGGGGCAATCTGGGGCAATCTGGGGCAATCTGGGGCAATCTGGGGCAATCTGGGGCAATCTGGGGCAATCTGGGGCAATCTGGGGCAATCTGGGGCAATCTGGGGCAATCTGGGGCAATTTGGGGCAATCTGGGGCAATCTGGGGCAATCTGGGGCAATCTGGGGCAATCTGGGGCAATCTGGGGCAATCTGGGGCAATCTGGGGCAATCTGGGGCAATCTGGGGCAATCTGGGGCAATCTGGGGCAATCTGGGGCAATCTGGGGCAATCTGGGGCAATCTGTGGCAATCTGTGGCAATCTGTGGCAATCTGTGGCAATCTGTGGCAACGTGTGGCAACGTGTGGCAACGTGTGGCAATCTGTGGCAACGTGTGGCAACGTGTGGCAACGTGTGGCAACGTGTGGCAACGTGTGGCAAC
The DNA here is from genome assembly GCA_030386875.1 of Morinoia aosen. NCBI lineage: Eukaryota > Metazoa > Arthropoda > Malacostraca > Amphipoda > Talitridae > Morinoia > Morinoia aosen. Next base: position 932,455 of record CM059576.1, read on the forward strand.
GTGTGGCAACGTGTGGCAACGTGTGGCAACGTGTGGCAACGTGTGGCAACGTGTGGCAACGTGTGGCAACGTGTGGCAACGTGTGGCAACGTGTGGCAACGTGTGGCAACGTGTGGCAACGTGTGGCAACGTGTGGCAACGTGTGGCAACGTGTGGCAACGTGTGGCAACGTGTGGCAACGTGTGGCAACGTGTGGCAACGTGTGGCAACGTGTGGCAACGTGTGGCAACGTGTGGCAACGTGTGGCAACGTGTGGCAACGTGTGGCAACGTGTGGCAACGTGTGGCAACGTGTGGCAACGTGTGGCAACGTGTGGCAACGTGTGGCAACGTGTGGCAACGTGTGGCAACGTGTGGCAACGTGTGGCAACGTGTGGCAACGTGTGGCAACGTGTGGCAACGTGTGGCAACGTGTGGCAACGTGTGGGCAATGTGTGGCAATGTGTGGCAATGTGTGGCAATGTGTGGCAATGTGTGGCAATGTGTGGCAATGTGTGGCAATGTGTGGCAATGTGTGGCAATGTGTGGCAATGTGTGGCAATGTGTGGCAATGTGTGGCAATGTGTGGCAATGTGTGGCAATGTGTGGCAATGTGTGGCAATGTGTGGCAATGTGTGGCAATGTGTGGCAATGTGTGGCAATGTGTGGCAATGTGTGGCAATGTGTGGCAATGTGTGGCAATGTGTGGCAATGTGTGGCAATGTGTGGCAATGTGTGGCAATGTGTGGCAATGTGTGGCAATGTGTGGCAATGTGTGGCAATGTGTGGCAATGTGTGGCAATGTGTGGCAATGTGTGGCAATGTGGGGCAATGTGGGGCAATGTGGGGCAATGTGGGGCAATGTGGGGCAATGTGGGGCAATGTGGGGCAATGTGGGGCAATGTGGGGCAATGTGGGGCAATGTGGGGCAATCTGGGGCAATCTGGGGCAATGTGGGGCAATCTGGGGCAATGTGGGGCAATCTGGGGCAATGTGGGGCAATGTGGGGCAATCTGGGGCAATCTGGGGCAATCTGGGGCAATCTGGGGCAATCTGGGGCAATCTGGGGCAATCTGGGGCAATCTGGGGCAATCTGGGGCAATCTGGGGCAATCTGGGGCAATCTGGGGCAATCTGGGGCAATCTGGGGCAATCTGGGGCAATCTGGGGCAATCTGGGGCAATCTGGGGCAATCTGGGGCAATCTGGGGCAATCTGGGGCAATCTGGGGCAATCTGGGGCAATCTGGGGCAATCTGGGGCAATCTGGGGCAATCTGGGGCAATCTGGGGCAATCTGGGGCAGTCTGCGGCAGTCTGCGGCAGTCTGCGGCAGTCTGCGGCAGTCTGCGGCAGTCTGCGGCAGTCTGCGGCAGTCTGCGGCAGTCTGCGGCAGTCTGCGGCAGTCTGCGGCAGTCTGCGGCAGTCTGCGGCAGTCTGCGGCAGTCTGCGGCAGTCTGCGGCAGTCTGCGGCAGTCTGCGGCAGTCTGCGGCAGTCTGCGGCAGTCTGCGGCAGTCTGCGGCAGTCTGCGGCAGTCTGCGGCAGTCTGCGGCAGTCTGCGGCAGTCTGCGGCAGTCTGCGGCAGTCTGCGGCAGTCTGCGGCAGTCTGCGGCAGTCTGCGGCAGTCTGCGGCAGTCTGCGGCAATCTGCGGCAATCTGCGGCAATCTGTGGCAATCTGCGGAAATCTGTGGCAATCTGTGGCAATCTGTGGCAATCTGTGGCAATCTGTGGCAATATGTGGCAATATGTGGCAATCTGGGGCAATCTGGGGCAATCTGGGGCAATCTGGGGCAATCTGGGGCAATCTGGGGCAATCTGGGGCAATCTGGGGCAATCTGGGGCAATCTGGGGCAATCTGGGGCAATCTGGGGCAATCTGGGGCAATCTGGGGCAATCTGGGGCAATCTGGGGCAATCTGGGGCAATCTGGGGCAATCTGGGGCAATCTGGGGCAATCTGGGGCAATCTGGGGCAATTTGGGGCAATTTGGGGCAATCTGGGGCAATCTGGGGCAATCTGGGGCAATCTGGGGCAATCTGGGGCAATCTGGGGCAATCTGGGGCAATCTGGGGCAATCTGGGGCAATCTGGGGCAACGTGTGGCAACGTGTGGCAACGTGTGGCAACGTGTGGCAACGTGTGGCAACGTGTGGCAACGTGTGGCAACGTGTGGCAACGTGTGGCAACGTGTGGCAACGTGTGGCAACGTGTGGCAACGTGTGGCAACGTGTGGCAACGTGTGGCAACGTGTGGCAACGTGTGGCAACGTGTGGCAACGTGTGGCAACGTGTGGCAACGTGTGGCAACGTGTGGCAACGTGTGGCAACGTGTGGCAACGTGTGGCAACGTGTGGCAACGTGTGGCAACGTGTGGCAACGTGTGGCAACGTGTGGCAACGTGTGGCAACGTGTGGCAACGTGTGGCAACGTGTGGCAACGTGTGGCAACGTGTGGCAACGTGTGGCAACGTGTGGCAACGTGTGGCAACGTGTGGCAACGTGTGGCAACGTGTGGCAACGTGTGGCAACGTGTGGCAACGTGTGGCAACGTGTGGCAACGTGTGGCAACGTGTGGCAACGTGTGGCAACGTGTGGCAACGTGTGGCAACGTGTGGCAACGTGTGGCAATGTGTGGCAATGTGTGGCAATGTGTGGCAATGTGTGGCAATGTGTGGCAATGTGTGGCAATGTGTGGCAATGTGTGGCAATGTGTGGCAATGTGTGGCAATGTGTGGCAATGTGTGGCAATGTGTGGCAATGTGTGGCAATGTGTGGCAATGTGTGGCAATGTGTGGCAATGTGTGGCAATGTGTGGCAATGTGTGGCAATGTGTGGCAATGTGTGGCAATGTGTGGCAATGTGTGGCAATGTGTGGCAATGTGTGGCAATGTGGGGCAATGTGGGGCAATGTGGGGCAATGTGGGGCAATGTGGGGCAATGTGGGGCAATGTGGGGCAATGTGGGGCAATGTGGGGCAATGTGGGGCAATGTGGGGCAATGTGGGGCAATGTGGGGCAATGTGGGGCAATGTGGGGCAATGTGGGGCAATCTGGGGCAATGTGGGGCAATGTGGGGCAATCTGGGGCAATCTGGGGCAATCTGGGGCAATCTGGGGCAATCTGGGGCAATCTGGGGCAATCTGGGGCAATCTGGGGCAATCTGGGGCAATCTGGGGCAATCTGTGGCAATCTGTGGCAACCTGCACAAATACGTAGTCAACTTGTAGAACTGTAATTTGTTCCACAGAGCTGGGCATGCAAGAACAAGTCCGGGAACTTCCAGAGAGCCGTGAGCTGGTTCTATGCTGCAACAGACTCGAGTGCGGACATTTTGAGTCGGACCTACTCCCGCATACTTGTTCTTTTTTATGTACGCGAGGACCTGATGAGGATGACAGCCGAGGAGAGCGCACTAGTGCACGGAGACGACTATTGGACCTACCTGAGAAGCCTGGAGTCATTTCTCCAGTCGGTGGAACTGATTCAGGATGAAAAGGACGGCATCAGCAACCAAGATCTGCACCAGCTCCAGCTCTGCGTGGCCACCATCGCGTCCTTCCTCATTGAAATTGCCGACTGTCCTGCCTTTGAAGTGATCACTGAAAGGCTTCAGCAAGATCGCCCTTTGTGTCTCCTCCAAGAGAAAATCTTCAGGGAGTACGGGAAGAAACTTGACTTGTTCTATACCGTGTTGGCCAAACGGGGCATGAAGGCTGAGGTGAGGAATGTGTTGGTGGCGTGTAGGATGTATTGGAGTGTAGGATGTGTTGGTGGAGTGTAGGATGTGTTGGTGGAGTGTAGGATGTGTTGGTGGAGTGTAGGATGTGTTGGTGGAGTGTAGGATGTGTTGGTGGAGTGTAGGATGTGTTGGTGGAGTGTAGGATGTGTTGGTGGCGTGTAGGATGTGTTGATGGCGTGGAGGATGTGTTGATGGCGTGGAGGATGTGTTGATGGCGTGGAGGATGTGTTGATGGCGTGGAGGATGTGTTGATGGCGTGGAGGATGTGTTGATGGCGTGGAGGATGTGTTGATGGCGTGGAGGATGTGTTGATGGCGTGGAGGATGTGTTGATGGCGTGGAGGATGTGTTGATGGCGTGTAGGATGTGTTGATGGCGTGTAGGATGTGTTGATGGCGTGGAGGATGTGTTGATGGCGTGGAGGATGTGTTGATGGCGTGGAGGATGTGTTGATGGCGTGGAGGATGTGTTGATGGCGTGTAGGATGTGTTGATGGCGTGGAGGATATGTTGATGGCGTGGAGGATGTGTTGATGGCGTGGAGGATGTGTTGATGGCGTGGAGGATGTGTTGATGGCGTGGAGGATGTGTTGATGGCTTGTAGGATGTGTTGATGGCGTGGAGGATGTGTTGATGGCGTGGAGGATGTGTAGACGGAGTGGAGGATGTGTTGACGGAGTGGAGGATGTGTTGGTGGAGTGGAGGATGTGTTGGTGGAGTGGAGGATGTGTTGACGGAGTGGAGGATGTGTTGATTGCGTGGAGGATGTGTTGATGGCGTGGAGGATGTGTTGATGGCGTGGAGGATGTGTTGATGGCGTGGAGGATGTGTTGATGGCGTGGAGGATGTGTTGGTGGAGTGGAGGATGTGTTGGTGGAGTGGAGGATGTGTTGGTGGAGTGGAGGATGTGTTGACGGAGTGGAGGATGTGTTGACGGAGTGGAGGATGTGTTGATGGCGTGGAGGATGTGTTGATGGCGTGGAGGATGTGTTGATGGCGTGGAGGATGTGTTGATGGCGTGGAGGATGTGTTGATGGAGTGGAGGATGTGTTGATGGCGTGGAGGATGTGTTGATGGAGTGGAGGATGTGTTGATGGAGTGGAGGATGTGTTGATGGAGTGGAGGATGTGTTGGAGTGGAGGATGTGTTGGAGTGGAGGATATCAGTACTACAATTGACTGCAGTAATAGAATATATAACTTTTGGCTCACCAGCCGCCGTCAGAGTGTTCACCATTTTTACCCAACACAGTCATACCTCACCTTACTAAAGACCCAACTAACATGATCCGAGGTACGAAAAGAAACAAAGTTATAAGAAAAAAATTCTCAACTTATAAAATGGGAGTTGGTAGTTTATAATTATTGGTATATTTATATTTAAATTTGTATATATATATAATTTTCGAAGTCTCTACGGAAATTAGCGCTCCCAGGGGGAGTTGTGCCAGGGCTGTAAATGTTGGCAACCGGACGCTAATCGATTTTTATATATATGTTGCTTGTAGTATGGTAATGATATGAAAATAAACAACTTTTTTCTACGCACTTTCCGTCGTAAATGAGCATTTAACTGATTATGGGCGGTAATTTAATTTTCGTCTACCATGGATCGCAATTTGCTCAAATCGTCCATTTTACATTTTTTGTTGCTTGATGAATGTTAATGAGATCGGAATAAACAACTTTCGTTCACGGCAATTTCCGTCGAAAATGAGTATTTAATAAGTTATAGCAACATAAAATTGCAAACGATTCGAATGCGGCGAGTGACGTCGTGGCTGCCCTGACATGGACTCATCATTCCCGTAATCGAGTTTTTTTAAAACAATATGCAAATTTTTAGGAAAAAATGATGAATCAATTGCATTTCCAGGTGAGTACAGTTGTTTAACACCTTAACTGCGATGGGTTAAACTGAAGTTCAATATTAAACTCTAATTCAAAGTCAATTATGGTAATCAACTTTGAAAACAGCGAGCAATAACTGGATCGGGCTTTTATTTAGCTTCCATTAAGTATTCATTAAAAATGAATTAGTAACTGCCGGTGGGTCAGCAGCACTATGAAAATCACCTAAGGGACCACCGGTGGGTCACGTCGCTGGATATGTGTTAAATAAGATAACCTAAGCTAACCTAACGTAACGTCTGTTCCAGCCATGAAAATCGAAAATTAAGATACCGTTATAACTCGTTAAATAACGATTTACGACGGAGAGTGCATTGAAAAAAAATTTATTTATTTCGATCTCATTACCATTATACAAGCAACAGAAATTAGAAAATCGATTAGTGTCCGGTGATAAACACTTACCGCGCGGGCCGGGGCTAAGAGTTAGGTATAGGCCTTCTTTTTGTTGAAATGATTTTTTTTACAAACGTTAAGGATCACCTTCTTCGGTTCACTGCTGCCCTTTTTTCAGCACCTACTACTTCCTTTTTCAACTTTGATCTTATTTCATAAATTTCTTTCTCAACTTACTGTTTCTATGCCCCTTCTGCATAGATTCCGCGTTCCCTTATCTCCACACTAAGTGATGCCTTCCTCTCTTCGGAACGCTCTTCTCTAACGGTTGGGGAGGCTTAAACTAACTTACAATCTTAATCTTCCCTTATCTCCATACTGTATGGTGCCTTCCTCTCTTTGGAACGCTTTTCTCTAGCGGTTGGGGAGGCTTAAACTAACTTATTATCTTAATCTTCCTTTATCTCCATACTGTATGGTTCCTTCCTCCTTCCTCTCTTCGGAACGCTTTTCTCAAGCGGTTAGGGAGGCTTAAATTAACATGTAAACTCTTTTATAATTTTTAATTGCATTAGGGGGTAGTTGGAACGAATCAGGCCTTTTTCATGTAAAATGTGACTCTACTTAAGAAAAAATCGCCCAACGATACCACTTCTGGAAGGAATTTATTTTCAAAGACGAGGTATGACTGCGTTTGTATATCTGGTGCTACATTTCCATGACTTATTTTGCACACGTATTTTAATTTTTTCAAGTATTTTGACATCAGTATATTTTTTATATATGTATCTCAGGGGCATGAATTTTATGGAATATTTTTTTAATATTTAAAAAAATTGAAAATGATTTGAAAAAATTTTGAAAATAATTTGAAAAAATTTTGATAATGATTTGAAAAGTATTTGAAAAATCTTGAAAATGAATTGAAATTTTTTAAAAAATATCTTGAATTTTTTTTTGAACGAATTTTTTTTTAAATTAGATTATTTCATTTTTTTTGTTTCTACAAGGATTTGAACTTACTACTTATACCCCAGATGCCAGAGTACCTGAGAAGGCCCCTAAAGAAGCCTTTTCACTTCAACATGGCCTTAGATCGCGTCATGTCCGCCGAGTTCTCCAGCCCCACCTTAGCTGGCCGGTGTAGGGAGTGGGTTCAAATCCTCAAGGATATCTGGGAGTCTTTCAGAAGGATAACTCGGACGGAAGTCCTTCTGATACCTGAGGCATCCTACAGGTATTTTGTGAGGCGTCTAAGGGAAGATCTTTGCGGAGACTTGCTTAGAGAAGTGGAGGATGGTGTACTTGTGGGTCTGATGCAAGGGAATGTCATGGAAGTACAGGGGAATGGTGTAGGGATGGATGATGAAAGTGGGAATGGTGTAGGAATGAAAGATGATAGTTGGAATGGTGTAAGAATGAATGATGAAAATGAGAATGATGTTGGAATGAATGATAAAAACAGGATTGCCGTAGGAATGACTGCAACACAGGGGATCACCATAGACCCGAACCAAACAGCCCAGCTCGGCACAGAACTAGACGACATATTCACGAGTCTGAGCACAATCCGGTCGCTGGTGCGGGACATACGGCTGAGTGACGCCAACGCAGCCATCGTAGTCACAGCAGAACTTGAGGCGGACAGGTTCGATGTACTGGACGACATTTGTGCCCGTTTTGGGGAGAGCAGGGATCTTCTGCGGGGGCTTATTTATGCCAGGAAACGGGCTGGGGGGGCCAAGTGAATTTTTGGTTGTACCTTTCTGTGTGTGTGCGGGTTTCGTGTACGTTTCTGTGTGTATGCGTGTTTTGTGTACGTTTCTGTGTAAGTATTTCGTGTACGTTTGTGTGTATGTATTTCGTGTCCGTTTGTGTGTATGTATTTCGTGTACGTTTCTGTGTATGTATTTCGTGTACGTTTTTGCATAAGGACGTATTTCGTGTACGTTTCTGTGCATGTGCGTGTTTCGTGTACGTTTCTGGGCATGTGCGTGTTTCGTGTACGTTTCTGGGCATGTGCGTGTTTCGCGTACGTTTCTGTGCATGTGCGTGTTTCGTGTACGTTTCTGGGCATGTGCGTGTTTCGTGTACGTTTCTGGGCATGTGCGTGTTTCGTGTACGTTTCTGGGCATGTGCGTGTTTCGTGTACGTTTCTGGGCATGTGCGTGTTTCGTGTACGTTTTTGGGCATGTGCGTGTTTCGTGTACGTTTCTGGGCATGTGCGTGTTTCGTGTACGTTTCTTTACATGTGCGTGTTTCGTGTACGTTTCTTTACATGTGCGTGTTTCGTGTACGTTTCTTTACATGTGCGTGTTTCGTGTACGTTTCTTTGCATGTGCGTATTTCATGTACGTTTGTGTGTATTACATACTAAATGGTGCCTCCCTCTTTCATCTCTTTGGAACGCCTTTGTTGTGGTTAAGGAGCTTTAGGTACTAACACCTAATCTAATCTGTATGTGTACGTATTTCCTTTACGTTTCTGTACACGTACATATTTCCTTTACGTTTCTGTACACGTACATATTTCATGTACGTTTCTGTACACGTACATATTCCATGTACGTTTCTGTACATGTACGAATTTCATGTACGTTTATCGAATGTACGCGCTCGAAAATACACATGATCAAAGGTTTATGAAGTTTTGCATTGTGACAGTTTTGATTTGCGTACATAGATTATTCGTTTAATGTTTTTTTTTGTATCCCTCATACCTTCCCAACGACGCTAGCGTGTGGGGGGGATTTGCTGTGGGGGGATTTGCTGTGGGGGGATTTGCTGTGGGGGGATTTGCTGTGGGGGGATTTGCTGTGGGGGGATTTGCTGTGGGGGGATTTGCTGTGGGGGGATTTGCTGTGGGGGGATTTGCTGTGGGGGGATTTGCTGTGGGGGGATTTGCTGTGGGGGGATTTGCTGTGGGGGGATTTGCTGTGGGGGGATTTGCTGTGGGGGGATTTGCTGTGGGGGGATTTGCTGTGGGGAGATTTGCTGTGGGGGGATTTGCTGTGGGGGGATTTGCTGTGGGGGGATTTGCTGTGGGGGATTTGCTGTGGGGGGATTTGCTGTGGGGGGATTTGCTGTGGGGGATTTGCTGTGGGGGATTTGCTGTGGGGGATTTGCTGTGGGGGGATTTGCTGTGGGGGGATTTGCTGTGGGGGGATTTGCTGTGGGGGGATTTGCTGTGGGGGGATTTGCTGTGGGGGGATTTGCTGTGGGGGGAGGGATTTGCTGTGGGGGGATTTGCTGTGGGGGGATTTGCTGTGGGGGGATTTGCTGTGGGGGGATTTGCTGTGGGGGGATTGCTGTGGGGGGATTTGCTGTGGGGGGATTTGCTGTGGGGGGATTTGCTGTGGGGGGATTTGCTGTGGGGGGATTTGCTGTGGGGGGATTTGCTGTGGGGGGATTTGCTGTGGGGGGATTTGCTGTGGGGGGATTTGCTGTGGGGGGATTTGCTGTGGGGGATTTGCTGTGGGGGATTTGCTGTGGGGGATTTGCTGTGGGGGGATTTGCTGTGGGGGGATTTGCTGTGGGGGGATTTGCTGTGGGGGATTTGCTGTGGGGGGATTTGCTGTGGGGGGATTTGCTGTGGGGGATTTGCTGTGGGGGGATTTGCTGTGGGGGGATTTGCTGTGGGGGGATTTGCTGTGGGGGGATTTGCTGTGGGGGGATTGCTGTGGGGGGATTTGCTGTGGGGGGATTTGCTGTGGGGGGATTTGCTGTGGGGGGATTTGCTGTGGGGGGATTTGCTGTGGGGGGTTTGGCTGTGGGGGGATTTGCTTTGGGGGGATTGGCTGTGGGGGGATTGGCTGTGGGGGGATTTGCTGTGGGGGGATTTGCTGTGGGGGGATTTGCTGTGGGGGGATTTGCTGTGGGGGGATTTGCTTTGGGGGGATTTGCTGTGAGGGGATTTGCTGTGGGGGGATTAGCTGTGGGGGGATTTGCTGTGGGGGGATTTGCTGTGGGGGGATTTGCTGTGGGTGGATTTGCTGTGGGGGGATTTGCTGTGGGGGGATTTGCTGTGGGGGGATTTGCTGTGGGGGGATTTGCTGTGGGGGGATTTGCTGTGGGGGGGATTTGCTGTGGGGGGATTTGCTGTGGGGGGGATTTGCTGTGGGGGGATTTGCTGTGGGGGGGATTTGCTGTGGGGGGGATTTGCTGTGGGGGGATTTGCTGTGGGGGGATTTGCTGTGGGGGGATTTGCTGTGGGGGGATTTGCTGTGGGGGGATTTGCTGTGGGGGGATTTGCTGTGGGGGGATTTGCTGTGGGGGGATTTGCTGTGGGGGGATTTGCTGTGGGGGGATTTGCTGTGGGGGGATTTGCTGTGGGGGGATTTGCTGTGGGGGGATTTGCTGTGGGGGGATTTGCTGTGGGGGGATTTGCTGTGGGGGGATTTGCTGTGGGGGGATTTGCTGTGGGGGGATTTGCTGTGGGGGGATTTGCTGTGGGGGGATTTGCTGTGGGGGGATTTGCTGTGGGGGGATTTGCTGTGGGGGGATTTGCTGTGGGGGGATTTGCTGTGGGGGGATTTGCTGTGGGGGGATTTGCTGTGGGGGGATTTGCTGTGGGGGGATTTGCTGTGGGGGGATTTGCTGTGGGGGGATTTGCTGTGGGGGGATTTGCTGTGGGGGGATTTGCTGTGGGGGGATTTGCTGTGGGGGGATTTGCTGTGGGGGGATTTGCTGTGGGGGGATTTGCTGTGGGGGGATTTGCTGTGGGGGGATTTGCTGTGGGGGGATTTGCTGTGGGGGGATTTGCTGAGGGGGGATTTGCTGAGGGGGGATTTGCTGAGGGGGGATTTGCTGAGGGGGAATTTGCTGTGGGGGGGATTTGCATTGGTGATTTACTCGGGATTTTATTTGTTGGGTAAATAAAGACTAACAAAATGAAAATGTTAACTTTTTAATTTGTAAAAATATTTACTTCATGGGCGTAAATTAAAGACCAGCTGTTGATTTTATTTAATTACTTTACTTATGAACTTGTTCACAAAATTAATTGAAAAGAATTAATACAAATTAATATTCAGCATTCGTGTTTCTTCTAACCTTTTTATTAACTAGTTATTTATCTGCTTCTTAGCTTTCTTCTCACGGGGATATGGGAACTGGCGCTCCCAGGGGAATATGTCAGGTCCCGAGCTGAGGGTTAGGTAGGCCTTCCTTCAGTTGAAATAGAAAAGGTTTTTTTTTCACGGACCATCTTTTTTCGGTTGACTGATGTCCTGTTTTTCTGCACCTATTGCTTTCTTCTTCTTCAACTTTTGCCTTGTTTCAAGAACTTCTTTGTAGCTTGCTGTTTTTATGCACCTTGTGCGTAGATTCCGCGTTCCCTCAACTCCTTACTAAATGTTGCCTTCATTCTTCCTCTCTTTGAACATCTTTGTTGCAGTAAAGGGGAGGCGAAATTAATTTATAACATGTCACCCACAGATCCAAACAAGTTTTCGAAGATTAAACTAATCTTCGTCAAAAACTTTCGTAAGATCTTTCCGAGGATGCAACACCACCAGGACACCATGACGGTTACCCCCGGTCTAGCCGGTACCCATTTCCGACACCTGGGTAGAATGGGGAATTGTGGCCGAGTTCTCCTTTTTCCCAACGGGGAGAAAAACCGGGCGGCACCGCCGGGATTCGAACTGCCGGCACCTGCGCGCTCGCAACCACTCGGCCACGAGGACAACTCCTGCTTCAGGTGTTGTGTGTAGAAACAAACACGTTAGTAAGACGATACTTGGAAGCCAGTAGACTGATGATGCAGTCTTGATAATTGTTAAGAGCTGAATCCCACACCTAATCTATAGAAAATTAATATCTTAAATGGATAAGATTACAAAAACCTAAATATTCTTGGATGAAGAAAGAGACGGTTAGTAAATACGGAGTTCCCCAGCGACAGAGTGGTGAAGACGTTACGAAGGTAAGGTAATGAGGGTAAGTTGGTGAGGGTAGGGGGGTGAGAGTAGGGGGTGAGGGTAGGGGGATGAGGGTAGGGGTTACTTTTAACATTGAAACCATAAATATACCCTAACGTTTTTTATGCTACCCTAAAGCTATAATTTTAACCTAACGTTGCTACCCTAAAGCTCTAATTTTACCCTAACGTTGCTACCCTAAAGCTCTAATTTTACCCTAACGTTTTTTATGCTACCCTGAAGCTCTAATTTTAACCTAACGTTGCTACCCTGAAGCTCTAATTTTATCCTAACGTTGCTACCCTAAAGCTCTAATTTTACCCTAACGTTTTTTACGCTACCCTAAAGCTCTAATTTTACCCTAACGTTGCTACTCTGAAGCTCTAATTTTACCTTGAAGTTGCTACCCTAAAGCTCTAACTTTACCCTAACGTTTTTTATGCTACCCTAAAGCTCTAATTTTACCCTAACGTTGCTACCCTAAAGCTCTAACTCTACCCTAACGTTTTTTATGTTACCCCAAAGCTCTAATTTTACCCTAACGTTGCTACCCTAAAGCTCTAACTTTACCCTAACGTTTTTTATGTTACCCTAAATCTCTAATTTTACTCTAACGCGCTTTGCTTATTCTAACTTCGACTTCAACAAATAATTTACGAATTCCGAAGAATTTTCTAGTAGTATTTTAAATTATTTATAAATTATCATCCATCTCGTAGGATATACAATTTCCAGGAAATGATATTCTTAATTTAACTAACCCATGGCAGGGTTGATCTATTTGCACGCCTCGTATGGTTAGTCTATCACTATACCACGTAGAGTTTGTCTATTAGTACTCCTCATATAGTACGTTTGTCTAAGGACGTCTTATAATAAAAAAATTTTAAAAGCCAATATGTTTGTCATGTATCTCATGTGCCAACTTTTTTTTGTAAATAAACGGTTTCTTATACTAAGGCCTTAATTCTACCACAAATCATTTTCTTCCACAAACGCTCTAATTTACTCTAACTCGCTTCATTTTGCCCCCATGCATGCAGACGTCAGTTAAACAAGTCGTTTTCGTGGAATAGGTTATTTTGAAAATGAATTGTTTTACCCTATATTACTGCAGGTTTGTTGTAGCCGTTTAGGGTAAATAAAAGGTGACTTAGATATAATTTCAAAGCCAGTGATATATTCTTTAATCAAATACATTTATTAAGTTTTTAAATATCAATAAATTACTTCAGTCCAATAATTGTGACAATCATTATTAATCAATGGATAATCATATGTAATTAAAAATAATAATAATAATCAAATTATTTATTTAAAATTATTTCATTTTTAAGCAATTCATACCAATTTATTAGGTATTTATAATTCCACGCCCCGATTTCAGTCTCCCCTAATTTTCAGCATATATTGCTCAATATTTCATTGTGTTCATAACCAAAGTATTTCATTGTGTTCACAACGAAAGTATTTCGTTGTGTTCACAACGAAAGTGTTTCATTGTGTTCACAACGAAAGTGTTTCATTGTGTTCACAACGATAGTGTTTCATTGTGTTCACAACGATAGTGTTTCATTGTGTTCACAACGAAAGTATTTCATTGTGTTCACAACGAAAGTATTTCATTGTGTTCACAACGAAAGTGTATCATTGTGTTCACAACGAAAGTATTTCATTGTGTTCACAACGAAAGTGTTTCATTGTGTTCACAACGAAAGTATTTCATTGTGTTCACAACGATAGTGTTTCATTGTGTTCACAACGAAAGTATTTCATTGTGTTCACAACGATAGTGTTTCATTGTGTTCACAACGAAAGTGTTTCATTGTGTTCACAACGATAGTGTTTCATTGTGTTCACAACGAAAGTGTTTCATTGTGTTCACAACGATAGTGTTTCATTGTGTTCACAACGATAGTGTTTCATTGTGTTCACAACGAAAGTGTTTCATTGTGTTCACAACGAAAGTGTTTCATTGTGTTCACAACGAAAGTGTTTCATTGTGTTCACAACCAAAGTGTTTCATTGTGTTCACAACCAAAGTGTTTCATTGTGTTCACAACCAAAGTGTTTCATTGTGTTCACAACGAAAGTGTTTCATTGTGTTCACAACCAAAGTGTTTCATTGTGTTCACAACGAAAGTGTTTCATTGTGTTCACAACGAAAGTGTTTCATTGTGTTCACAACCAAAGTGTTTCATTGTGTTCACAACGAGAGTGTTTCATTGTGTTCACAACGAAAGTGTTTCATTGTGTTCACAACCAAAGTGTTTCATTGTGTTCACAACCAATGTGTTTCATTGTGTTCACAACCAAAGTGTTTCATTGTGTTCACAACGAGAGTGTTTCATTGTGTTCACAACGAAAGTGTTTCATTGTGTTCACAACGAAAGTGTTTCATTGTGTTCACAACCAAAGTGTTTCATTGTGTTCACAACGAGAGTGTTTCATTGTGTTCACAACGAGAGTGTTTCATTGTGTTCACAACGAGAGTGTTTCATTGTGTTCACAACCAAAGTGTTTCATTGTGTTCACAACCAATGTGTTTCATTGTGTTCACAACGAAAGTGTTTCTTTGTGTTCACAACCAAAGTGTTTCATTGTGTTCACAACGAGAGTGTTTCATTGTGTTCACAACCAAAGTGTTTCATTGTGTTCACAACGAAAGTGTTTCATTGTGTTCACAACCAAAGTGTTTCATTGTGTTCACAACCAAAGTGTTTCATTGTGTTCACAACGATAGTGTTTCATTGTGTTCACAACGAAAGTGTTTCATTGTGTTCACAACGAAAGTGTTTCATTGTGTTCACAACCAAAGTGTTTCATTGTGTTCACAACCAAAGTGTTTCATTGTGTTCACAACCAAAGTGTTTCATTGTGTTCACAACGAAAGTGTTTCATTGTGTTCACAACCAAAGTGTTTCATTGTGTTCACAACGAAAGTGTTTCATTGTGTTCACAACGAAAGTGTTTCATTGTGTTCACAACCAAAGTGTTTCATTGTGTTCACAACGAGAGTGTTTCATTGTGTTCACAACCAAAGTGTTTCATTGTGTTCACAACCAATGTGTTTCATTGTGTTCACAACCAAAGTGTTTCATTGTGTTCACAACGAGAGTGTTTCATTGTGTTCACAACGAAAGTGTTTCATTGTGTTCACAACGAAAGTGTTTCATTGTGTTCACAACCAAAGTGTTTCATTGTGTTCACAACGAGAGTGTTTCATTGTGTTCACAACGAGAGTGTTTCATTGTGTTCACAACCAAAGTGTTTCATTGTGTTCACAACCAATGTGTTTCATTGTGTTCACAACGAAAGTGTTTCATTGTGTTCACAACCAAAGTGTTTCATTGTGTTCACAACGAGAGTGTTTCATTGTGTTCACAACCAAAGTGTTTCATTGTGTTCACAACGAAAGTGTTTCATTGTGTTCACAACGAAAGTGTTTCATTGTGTTCACAACGAAAGTGTTTCATTGTGTTCACAACCAAAGTGTTTCATTGTGTTCACAACCAATGTGTTTCATTGTGTTCACAACGAAAGTGTTTCATTGTGTTCACAACGATAGTGTTTCATTGTGTTCACAACCAAAGTGTTTCATTGTGTTCACAACCAATGTGTTTCATTGTGTTCACAACGAAAGTGTTTCATTGTGTTCACAACCAAAGTGTTTCATTGTGTTCACAACGAGAGTGTTTCATTGTGTTCACAACGAGAGTGTTTCATTGTGTTCACAACCAAAGTGTTTCATTGTGTTCACAACGAAAGTGTTTCATTGTGTTCACAACGAAAGTGTTTCATTGTGTTCACAACGAAAGTGTTTCATTGTGTTCACAACCAAAGTGTTTCATTGTGTTCACAACCAAAGTGTTTCATTGTAGTCACAACGAAAGTGTTTCATTGTGTTCACAACCAAAGTGTTTCATTGTGTCCACAACCAATGTGTTTCATTGTGTTCACAACGAGAGTGTTTCATTGTGTTCACAACCAAAGTGTTTCATTGTGTTCACAACCAAAGTGTTTCATTGTGTTCATAACCAAAGTGTTTCATTGTGTTCACAACCAAAGTGTTTCATTGTGTTCACAACCAAAGTGTTTCATTTTGTTCACAACGAAAGTGTTTCATTGTGTTCACAACCAAAGTGTTTCATTGTGTTCACAACCAAAGTGTTTCATTGTGTTCAAAACCAAAGTGTTTCATTGTGTTCACAACCAAAGTGTTTCATTGTGTTCACAACCAAAGTGTTTCATTGTGTTCACAACCAAAGTGTTTCATTGTGTTCATAACCAATGTGTTTCATTGTGTTCACAACCAATGTGTTTCATTGTGTTCACAACCAAAGTGTTTCATTGTGTTCACAACCAAAGTGTTTCATTGTGTTCACAACCAAAGTGTTTCATTGTGTTCACAACCAAAGTGTTTCATTGTGTTCACAACCAAAGTGTTTCATTGTGTTCACAACCAAAGTGTTTCATTGTGTTCACAACCAAAGTGTTTCATTGTGTTCACAACCAAAGTGTTTCATTGTGTTCACAACCAAAGTGTTTCATTGTGTTCACAACGAGAGTGTTTCATTGTGTTCACAACGAAAGTATTTCATTGTGTTCACAACGAAAGTATTTCATTGTGTTCACAACGAAAGTATTTCATTGTGTTCACAACGAAAGTATTTCATTGTGTTCACAACGAAAGTATTTCATTGTGTTCACAACGAAAGTGTTTCATTGTGTTCACAACGAAAGTGTTTCATTGTGTTCACAACGATAGTGTTTCATTGTGTTCACAACCAAAGTGTTTCATTGTGTTCACAACCAAAGTGTTTCATTGTGTTCACAACCAAAGTGTTTCATTGTGTTCACAACCAAAGTGTTTCATTGTGTTCACAACCAAAGTGTTTCATTGTGTTCACAACGAAAGTGTTTCATTGTGTTCACAACCAAAGTGTTTCATTGTGTTCACAACCAAAGTGTTTCATTGTGTTCACAACCAAAGTGTTTCATTGTGTTCACAACGAAAGTGTTTCATTGTGTTCACAACGAAAGTGTTTCATTGTGTTCACAACGAAAGTGTTTCATTGTGTTCACAACGAAAGTGTTTCATTGTGTTCACAACGAAAGTGTTTCATTGTGTTTACAACGAAAGTGTTTCATTGTGTTCACAACGAAAGTGTTTCATTGTGTTCACAACGAAATTGTTTCATTGTGTTCTCAACGAAAGTGTTTCGTTGTGTTCTCAACGAAAGTGTTTCATTTTGTTCACAACGAAAGTGTTTCATTGTCTTCTCAACGAAAGTGTTTCATTGTGTTCTCAACGAAAGTGTTTCATTGTGTTCACAACGAGAGTGTTTCATTGTGTTCTCAACGAAAGTGTTTCATTGTGTTCTCAACGAAAGTGTTTCATTGTGTTCTCAACGAAAGTGTTTCATTGTGTTCACAACGAAAGTGTTTCATTGTGTTCATAACGAAAGTGTTTCATTGTGTTCACAACGAAAGTGTTTCATTGTGTTCACAACGAAAGTGTTTCATTGTGTTCACAACGAAAGTGTTTCATTGTGTTCACAACGAAAGTGTTTCGTTGTGTTCACAACGAAAGTGTTTCATTGTGTTCACAACGAAAGTGTTTCATTGTGTTCACAACGAAAGTGTTTCATTGTGTTCTCAACGAAAGTGTTTCATTGTGTTTTCAACGAAAGTGTTTCATTGTGTTCTCAACGAAAGTGTTTCATTGTGTTCTCAACGAAAGTGTTTCATTGTGTTCTCAACGAAAGTGTTTCATTGTGTTCTCAACGAAAGTGTTTCATTGTGTTCTCAACGAGAGTGTTTCATTGTGTTCACAACGAGAGTGATTCATTGTGTTAACAACGAAAGTGTTTCATTGTGTTCACAACGACAGTGTTTCATTGTGTTCACAACGAAAGTGTTTCATTGTGTTCACAACGAAAGTGTTTCATTGTGTTCACAACGATAGTGTTTCATTGTGTTCACAACGAGATTATTTCATTGCGTTCACAACGATAGTGTTTCATTGTGTTCACAACGAGAGTGTTTCATTGCGTACACAACGAGAGTGTTTCATTGTGTTCACAACGATAGTGTTTCATTGTGTTCACAACGATAGTATTTCATTGCGTTCACAACGATAGTGTTTCATTGTGTTCACAACGATAGTGTTTCATTGTGTTCACAACGATAGTGTTTCATTGTGTTCACAACGATAGTGTTTCATTGTGTTCACAATGATAGTGTTTCATTGTGTTCACAACGAAAGTGATTCATTATGTTCACAACGAAAGTGTTTCATTGTGTTCACAACGACAACTACCGAAAGAAGTGTCTGGAAATTTAAAAAACATCATCAATTAGTGGAAGCTTCCCAAAAAAAGGTGGTTCAAAGAGAGCAAGGAGAAAAGTACCACTTATTACTTAATCAGGGGACTGGGTAATCTATGCACGCGGTCCCCACACAAGTTAGGAAGCAAGTTCATGAAACAAGACAAAAGTTAGTCAAGGGACCGGGGAATCTATGCACGCGGTCCCCACACAAGTTAGGAAGCAAGTTCATGCAACAAGACAAAAGTAGAAGAAGAAAGCAATAGGACCAGAAAAACAGCAGAGCAGTCAACCGAAAAAAGATGGCCCGTAACACAACAAAACTTATGATCCTGATCATAATACGAGAGACACGATCATACAGTGGAGTACTCTCTACTCCTATGTGCTCTCCGTGGTACAGTGGTTAAGGGATCGGGCTCGTATGTTGGAGTCGCGGGTTCGTATCCCGGCGCTGGCGCGGAGATTTTCCCCGTTGGATATATGGGAAAGCTCAAGCACAATACCCCACTCAACCCAGGTGTCGGAAATGGGTACCGGCTTTGCGGGGGAACCGTCATGGTGTCCGATATGTAGGGTTAGTTATAAGACATTTGAAAAACCAATGCTTAGATCATATGTATCAGGCTTGATTAGAAATAAAGCATCCCAAAGATGCCGATGTTAACCTTGTTAACCTTTACTCGTTGGAATCGACCGTACCAGCTTCGAAGCAATGCTACACGCTAAAGCGGCCCATAGACAATTTTATTGTCAATATATATGTCGGAAATGAATATTGACAATTTAATTGATCGTCTGTGGGCTTAATTGACGACAGTCAATTAATTGACTTAGTGTGCAAAAAAATATTTCAGCAATATATCGAGTCAATGATATTGACAATTAAATTGATCGTGTATCGATCGAATTGATCGAAGCTTTACGCTTCGTCTCATCGACTGTTTTTAGTATCGGCATCTAAGGATTAGATTAGATTAGTCGTTAGTTTTAGCCTCCCTGCCCAGCAACAAATGCGATCCAAAGAGAGGAAGGAGGAAGGCACCATCTAGTATGGAGTTAAGGAAACGCGGAATCTACGCAGAAAGGGCATAGAAACGGGAAGTTGGCAAGGACGATTATGAAACAAGATCAAAGTTGAAGAAGAAAGTAGTAGGTGCTGAAAAACAGGACAGCAGTGAACCGAAAAAAGATGGTCCGTAACAAAAAAAATTTATATTTTAACAAAACACAGGCCAACCTAACTCTCAGCTCGGGCCCTCACACTGTCCCCCTGGGAGCGCTAGTTCCCATAGATACAATAATTGCATCCCCCTGAGGGGGGCATCTACGGATGCTTTATTTCCAATAGCCTGATACATATCACCTTGTACATTGGTTTTCCAAATGCCTTATAACTAACACCAGGACGCCATGACGCTTTCCCACGGTCAAGACCGGTACCCATTTCAGACACCTGGGTAGAGTGGGGTATTGTGCTTGGAATTTTCCCTTATACCCAACGGAAGAATCGCCGCGTAGTGCCGGGATTCGAACCCTCGACGCCTTCACGGCCACAACCACTCTGCCACGGTGAGCATGACAACATCGCGACGACGAACATATGAACAGCGCCCCCTGCCGGGATGATGGCAAACGTCGACGTCGGGGAAAGTCCTGGTGTAATAATTACTTATATTATTATTCAGCAGCTTAGTGTCAATTAGATTACCACTCCAGTTATTGAGAGTCGATGTTTTTAGTGGAATTAGAATTCGATGCGCTAGCCTCAAACCAACCCGCTTGCTCGCGGAATTCATCTCTCTTAACTATGATGGGTTAAACTGAAGTTCAATATTCAATCTAAATTTTCAGTCGATTGTGGAAGTCACATTTGAAAATAGCAAACATGAACTGGGTCGGGCTTTTATTTAGCTTTCATAATTTATAAAAAATAAGTTAGTGACTGCAGGTGGGTCATCAGCACTATGAACCCCCCAAGAGACCACCGGTGGGTCACTTCGCAGAAAATGTATTATTAAGCCTTCATAACCGCTACGAAAAAAAGAGCGTATCGAAGAGAGGAAGGAGGAAGGCATCATTCTAAGGACACAAGGGAACACGGAATCGATGCACATGGGGCATAGAAACAACAAGTTGAGGAAGAAGTTCATGAAACAAGACAAAAGTAGAAGAAGAAAGTAGTAGGTGCTGAAAAACAGGACAGCAGTGAACCGAAAAAAGATGGTCCTTAACATAACAAAAGCATTCTATTTCAACAAAAAGAAGGCCTACCAAACTTTAGCTCGGGACCTCACACATTTCCCCATGGGAGCGCTAATTCCCATAGATATAACAATTGTGTCCCCCTGAGGGACTTTCCCATTAGTGATGGAGAGAAAGTATCACTGATGTGAGAAGGTTGCGCTACCAAATGTAACTCGTTGAGCACACGTCAATGCTTCATACTAACGAGAGACAGTCACGACTTGTATACCCTCACTTGAGGTTGTGACAGCCTGTCTAGCAATTGAAATATCATGATGTGCCCATTGAAAAATTCTGTCTAACTTTGAAAAATAAAAGAATTGTGACCAGAAAATACCGCGACAGAGATGCGAACAAATGATGTGCGGCGGTTGGAACCCCATCCCAAAATATACCTTTTTCACTTCATATTAATCCAAGTCGAGTTCAAATTAATCCAAGTCAAGTTCAAATTAATCCAAGTCAAGTTCAAATTAATCCAAGTCGAGTTCAAATTAATCCAAGTCAAGTTCAAATTAATCCAAGTCGAGTTCAAATTAATCCAAGTCAAGTTCAAATTAATCCAAGTCGAGTTCAAATTAATCCAAGTCAAGTTCAAGTTAAGGCAAGTCAATTTGGACTTGACTTGAATTATTTTGCAGTGAAAAAGGTGTAGACTCGCATAACAAAAACCTATTTTATTTTAAGGAAAGGAAGGCCTACCTAACCCTCAGCTCGGGACCTCACATATCCCCCAGGGAGCGCCAATTCCCGTACCCTTGGGAGAAAAAATCACAAGAAACAGAAATAAACAAAAAATAACTAAAAAGGTTAATAAGAACGCGGATGCGGAGTTTAGGTTTGTATTAATTCTTTCGAGTGTCGTGTGGTAAACATGCTACAACGATCAGCAGGTCTATAAATTAGGTTCAAAAATTACAAATTTGTATAAAACTTAAATGATTTATACATTCTTACATGGCGGTCGATATTTGATTTTAAAAAGATACCAAACTGATAAAATAAATATATGCATGCAAATAAAAACGATACTGGGTTTCAAAATTAGGTTAAAACGGTCACGCAACTAAACTGCAAGAACATTTCATCCTGTGTATATTTGAGCATATGCATGTACGCGTCAATAACCGTCCGCGAAACCGTCCGCGAAACCGTCCGCGAAACCGTCCGCGAAACCGTCCGCGAAACCGTCCGCGAAACCGTCCGCGAAACCGTCCGCGAAACCGTCCGCGAAACCGTCCGCGAAACCGTCCGCGAAACCGTCCGCGAAACCGTCCGCGAAACCGTCCGCGAAACCGTCCGCGAAACCGTCCGCGAAACCGTCCGCGAAACCGTCCGCGAAACCGTCCGCGAAACCGTCCGCGAAACCGTCCGCGAAACCGTCCGCGAAACCGTCCGCGAAACCGTCCGCGAAACCGTCCGCGAAACCGTCCGCGAAACCGTCCGCGAAACCGTCCGCGAAACCGTCCGCGAAACCGTCCGCGAAACCGTCCGCGAAACCGTCCGCGAAACCGTCCGCGAAACCGTCCGCGAAACCGTCCGCGAAACCGTCCGCGAAACCGTCCGCGAAACCGTCCGCGAAACCGTCCGCGAAACCGTCCGCGAAACCGTCCGCGAAACCGTCCGCGAAACCGTCCGCGAAACCGTCCGCGAAACCGTCCGCGAAACCGTCCGCGAAACCGTCCGCGAAACCGTCCGCGAAACCGTCCGCGAAACCGTCCGCGAAACCGTCCGCGAAACCGTCCGCGAAACCGTCCGCGAAACCATCGACGAAACTACACGAAATCCGTACATGCACAGAAACGTATAATCAGACCCCACTTTCAGCATTTCGGGTACGCGATCTTTTGTAAATAAGATCCCGCAAAATGTCCCGACGCTCCACAAAGTACGCACAAATAAAATCAAGTACACAGAACCTTTCTGGTGCAACTTCAGCTTTAGCGCTGAGGTTGACGTTGGCGTCACTGAGCCTGATGTCCCGCACCAGGGACCGGATGTCGCTGGCACTCAAAAATAGATCTTTTATATCCACTTCAACCGATTCTGCCTCACCACTGTCTGGAAGGACCAGGTGCTCTGAGCAAAGATACTCCCTGAGCGCCCTCACGAAGTTCCTGTAGGAGATATCAGGGACCAGAAGGACCTCGTATAGAGTTATCCTTCTGAAGTCCTCCTTGATTTCCTTCAGGACTTGAACCCACTCCCTGCAACGCGCAGCGAAGGTCGTGCTTGGGTCCACCGGCAGCTCTATGCGCCCCATGGCTGCGTTGAAGTTGTAGGAGAGTCCTCTGGGGACCCTGAGGAGGTATGGGAACTGGGGGACATGTGAGAATTTAATTCGTTTTTTGGAAAATTATTAAAAGTTTATTTGAAAAATACAAATTGGATTTTTAAAAAAAAATGAAAATAGGACTTTTTTGCAAAAATGAAAATTTGAATTCTTTTTTGCACAAAATAAGAATTGGAATTTTTTAAAATTACAAATGTAATTTTCATTTGAATAATAAAATTGAACTTTTTCCGAAAATAATGTATTGGGAGTTTTCTACAAAATTAAATTTGGAATTAATTTTGATTTTTTTGAAGAATTGGAATTTTAATTTTTTGAAAAAATAAAATAAATTTTCTTAATAATAAAATTAAAAATATTTTTAAATTTTTTATCTAAAACTCATGTTCATTATCAACATGTACGTACGGACTAACATCCCTCACCTGCAAATCCACGCCCAGGTGGCTCACCAGTTCTCGGAAGTCGTCAATTTTCTGTATACATTTTCTCTGCAACTTTTCCGTGAGACTCCACTAAGGTGTATCTTTATTGAACTTTTCTTTGAAGTAAACAATAGTAGGGTAATCGTTCAAATCCATCAAGCCCCACCGGATGTTGGTCAAATTATGCAAAAGTCCGTAGAGGTCGTCGCTGTCAATTCCAAGTCGTTCTAATCTAATGTCCTTTACCGACCGGAGGTAGGACCTCAACATCTCTAGGTAGACCCAATAGTCATATCTGGCGACTAGCGCAGTCTCCTCTGTAGTCATCTTCTTCAGGTCCTGACGTATGCAAAACACGATACGTGCTTTATACTCCGTAAGGTTCAAGATGTTCGAACTCTGCTCCCAAGGCATCGAAAACCGCCAGACGGCGTTCTGGAAGTTCTCGGGCTTGGCGTTCTTCTGTTCACCGCTCTGTGGAACATGTTCAAATTGAACTCATTGACTAAGTACGTATTGGTGTATACGTGTACCCGTAAAATTCGAAAGCTATTTTTACCGTATCGTTCTCTAACGTAATCTAAAATTAAATTCGAATTGATGGGTCTAATTCTTGAAATGAAAAAGTATGGCGAAAAACGCTGTATGTTATATTACAAATATTTTGTTATTACAAATAGTTAAGTCTAAATGAATAAAATTGAACGTTTCGAACTAAACAGTTCATCTTCAGCAAAAGAACAAGAATTCGGCGACAAAACAAAACGAATATGAGTAAATTAAAACTACACTTCACAAAAGAATACTACAATATAGACAGAAAATTGTCGTATATGTAAAACTAAAAAAAAATTGGATATTTATTTCCTCTGCTGAATAAGATTAGATTAGTCATTAGTTTTAGCCGCCCTACCCAGCAACAAATGCGATCCAAAGAGAGGAAGGAGGAAGGCACCATTTAGTATGGAGTTAAGAAAACGCGGAATCTATGCAGAAAGGCATAGAAACAGTAAGTTGGGAAAGAAGTTCATGAAACAAGATCAAAGTTGAAGAAGAAAGAAGCAGGAGCTGAAGAACAGGACAGCAGTGAACCGAAAAAAGGTGGTCCTTAACATAACAAAAACATTCTATTTCAACAAAAACAAGGCCCACCTAACTCTCAGCTCTGGACCTCACATAGTCCCCCTGGGAGCGCTAGTGCCCACACTAAATCCCTTTCGATTTAGAACAGTAAATTTGGGGAAAAACATTTGACAACCGAAGAAAAAATATTAGGCGTTGACAAAACAGGATAGCAGTGAACTGAAAAAGATGGTGCGTCACAAAACAAAAATCTAATTCAACTTCATGAAAAGAAGGCCTACCTAACCCTCAGCTCGGGACCTCGCTTCTTCCCTCGGGAGCGCTGATTCCCACAAAAACAACAGTTGCATCCCGCGTGAAAAGACATGGTAAAATGAACGCGTTGCGGCGTTCACAGA
This sequence comes from Morinoia aosen, assembly GCA_030386875.1. NCBI lineage: Eukaryota > Metazoa > Arthropoda > Malacostraca > Amphipoda > Talitridae > Morinoia > Morinoia aosen. Next base: position 957,105 of record CM059576.1, read on the forward strand.
GCGAAAAACACATAAAAACAATTATCAAATGAACGGACACTTGAGAAATGAGGCACACTATATGAACATATGATCAGTGATGTACATTGTAACTAATTACCGACATTTACCTTATTTACTAAACTGTGTTCCCATTAAGTGGAGCAAGATGAGCTGTTAGTGTTATGACAAACTACGCGGTTGCGGCAGCGGGAAACCGCTACCGCGAACGCGCGCGGTAAAAACGCGTTTGTAGGTAGATGACAAGAACAACAACGGCATCTACGGATGCTTTATTTAAAATTTCAAGCCTGATACTACATATTCCCTGGTACATTGGCATATCAAATGCCTTTTAACTAACACCAGGACGCCATGACGCTTTCCCCCGGTCAAGACCGGTACCTATTTCAGACACCTGGGTAGAGTGGGGTATTGTGCTTGGAATTTTTCCTCTATAACCAACGGAGAAAATCGTCATCCAACGCCGGGACTCGAACCCTCATTTGCAGGTCCTAAAGACACACAGCTATGACGAGCACATGACACATTGGCGCGGAAACCGTGAAGGTTGTTGAGCGTTTTTTTCGTACAGTGCTGTTTGGAACTCTGAACAGAATGGAGGTTTCGCATAACTTAAATGCTGCAACTGTGTGCGCTGCTGAAAGCAAAGGATTATTGAACATGCCTCGTGTACGGAAATATTCCGTGCACCCATACAACCGTGGCCGAGGCAAGTTTCCTGGTTTCTATGAAAATATTGGAGAACACAGTGATAAATGAAATCATTGATTAGATTAGATTATTAGTTAGTTTAAGCCTCCCTATCCTCAACAAATGAGATCCAAAGAGAGGAAGGAAGAAGACACCATTTGGTATGTAGTTAAGGGAACGTGGAATCTATGCAGAAACGGCATAGAAACAGTAAGATGAGAAAGAAGTGCATGAAACAAGATCAAATTTGAAGAAGAAAGTAGTAGGTGCTGAAAAACAGGACAGCAGTGAACCGAAAAAAAGATGGTCCGTAGCAAAACAAAAACCTATTCTATTTCAACAAAAAAAAGCCTACCTAACTCTCACCTCGGGCCCTCACCTTGTCCCCCTGGGAGCGCTAATTCCCATCGATACAATAGTTGTGTCTGATGGGACGTTTGACAAAAATGACATTTTGATCGTTGATATGTAAATATTGACAGAGCTTTTCATTAATTAGAAAAATAAAATTAGGGTATCCATTCTATAGCCATAAATATAAAACTGCCTAAATGTGTAAATACTAACTGCATCTTCACTGTGACATCGAAACAATGATTATGTTTACAAGCCATCAAAAATTAAAATAATAACCTAAATAATATAGAGGTTCTTGTTTACATATTTACAGTTGTCTTTTGTGGTATTTAGGTAGAAGTTACTTAATTTAGGTAGAAGTCACACAATTTAGGTAGAAGTCACACAATTTATGTAGAAGTCACACAATTTAGGTAGAAGTCACACAATTTAGGTAGAAGTCACACAAATTAGGTAGAAGTCACACAATTTAGGTAAAAGTCACACAATTTAGGTAGAAGTCACACAATTTTGGTAGTAGTCACACAATTTTGGTAGTAGTCACACAATTTTGGTAGTTGTCACACAAAATTGGTAGTAGCCACACAATTTTGGTAGAAGTCACACAATTTTGGTAGAAGTCACACAATTTTGGTAATAGTCACACAATTTTGGTAGTAGGCACACAATTTTGGTAGTAGGCACACAATTTTGGTAGTAGTCACACAATTTTGGTAGTAGGCACACAATTTTGGTAGTAGGCACACAATTTTGGTAGTAGTCACACAATTTTGGTAGTAGGCACACAATTTTGGTAGTAGGCACACAATTTTGGTAGTAGGCACACAATTTTGGTAGTAGTCACACAATTTTGGTAGTAGGCACACAATTTTGGTAGTCGTCACATAATTTTGGTAGTAGTCACACAATTTTGGTAGTAGTCACACAATTTTGGTAGTAGTGACACACTTTTGGTAGTAGTCACACAATTTTGGTAGTAGGCACACAATTTTGGTAGTAGGCACACAATTTTGGTAGTAGTCACACAATTTTGATAGTAGTCACACATTTTTGGTAGTAGGCACACAATTTTGGTAGTAGTCACACAATTTTGGTAGTAGTCACACAATTTTGGTAGTAGTCACACAATTTTGGTAGTAGTCACACAATTTTGGTAGTAGTCACACAATTTTGGTAGTAGTCACACAATTTTGGTAGCAGGCACACAATTTTGGTAGCAGGCACACAATTTTGGTAGTAGGCACACAATTCTGGTAGTAGTCACACAATTTTGGTAGTAGGCACACAATTTTGGTAGTAGGCACACAATTTTGGTAGTAGTCACACAATTTTGGTAGTAGGCACACAATTTCACAATTTTGGTAGTAGTCACACAATTTTGGTAGTAGGCACACAATTTTGGTAGTAGGCACACAATTTTGGTAGTAGGCACACAATTTTGGTAGTAGGCACACAATTTTGGTAGTAGTCACACAATTTTGGTAGTAGGCACACAATTTTGGTAGAAGTCACACAATTTTGGTAATAGTCATACAATTTTGGTAGTAGGCACACAATTTTGGTAGTAGGCACACAATTTTGGTAGTAGGCACACAATTTTGGTAGTAGGCACACAATTTTGGTAGTAGTCACACAATTTTGGTAGTAGGCACACAATTTTGGTAGTAGGCACACAATTTTGGTAGTAGTCACACAATTTTGGTAGTAGGCACATAATTTTGGTAGTAGTCACACAATTTTGGTAGTAGGCACACAATTTTGGTAGTAGTCACACAATTTTGGTAGTAGTCACACAATTTTGGTAGTAGTCACACAATTTTGGTACAAGTCACACAATTTTGGTAGAAGTCACACAATATTGGTAATAGTCACACAATTTTGGTAGTAGTCACACAATTTTGGTAGTAGTCACACAATTTTGGTAAAAGTCACACAATTTTGGTAGTAGTCACACAATTTTGGTATAAGTTATGTAATTCTGGTTCGAAGTGGGAATTTAACCAGAAGGGGAGCACAAAGTGGGGCTTGGGTGAGGGGGTGCCCTGGCACGCCTATTTTCAACACACATTAAGTGGGCAAACAACACACTCAACACATGCACACGTGCTACACACAATTTATCAAAGATTGGTAGGATGTTTTAAAATATACAGGGACTATGACAAAATGCGAAGGAAAATAAAAAATTTTGTTCCCTTGCTAAAAAAGTTAAATGCAGTAATAGATATGTTATGAGATTCATCAACCTGTATGTCCTAAAATACGCACAGCAATAATTTTAAACTCCACTGAAATAAATAATTTATAGAAGTAAACGATTTTACACAATGTCTGAATTTTCAATGTCTTCGGTAACAATTGCCAAATCTGTAGGTATAAGAATTAAACGTAAAGAATCTAATAGAGCTTCGAAAAAACAAATTAAAATTGGTGCGGCTTCCAACTTGTGCCTTCAATTTCAATTTTTCAAACTTAAATTACGTTACTAAATACAAAAAATTATATTAACTTACTGTCATGATGTATAGAACTAAACACTGTTGTCTATGATTGCATCAGTCGTATATGAGGAGCGTGGAGCTAGGATATATGGAGGGAGCATAGCGCACTCCGATCGTGCTCAATTTGGCTGCAAAAGTTGAAACACTCGGGCACAGTCCATGCCTGATTCTGAGCCAACCACAGACGCTTGGCTGAAGTTGCTCCACCCACCTTCCCTACGACCCTTCCTCTCAATGGCTCTCATTTTCCAACCAAGCAAAATTAGTACCTCACCACAAGTCAAAGGGTGAGGTGCGCGTGCAAGTCGCTCTAATTTGTTATAATCAAGGGCCTGTAATCTTTATAGTTTTCAACTCTTAATGTATCTTTGCTAGTAATTTTGATATTATTAAGTGTCCTCAAGTGGGGAAACACAATTTATTATCTTTCGGAGTCTTAGAATCCCAAATTAATCATTAACGACTGAATGATTAACTAAACAGCTGGAAGAGCATTCAGCAAGCGCGTGCGCACTCTAGCGTTGTTGGTAGGTAACTTGCTTCCGTGCTGACGTCACACTCGCGAGACGGCTATTGGTTACCACAGACACATGAGAAATCTCAAAAACTGGTTCTCTTCACAGACGGCTATGCTCCCTCCATATATACTCCCTCCACGATGAGGAGTACCTAGAGTATGAGGTAGATAGATACACAACATATGGCCGTGTGGTGCTGTGTGGCGGGTGCGGGGGGGACTAGTGTTAGGGTTTGGATATGGGTGCTAGTTATCCGCTTCCAAACCCTAATCAATCACTCGATAGTATTCTTAAACCGTGAGAGAAGGGTAATAAGGCGAGGGAACTCAGCTCGGTCTTTATTCGGAGGAACGCCAGGCTGACTGGCGGTGAGCTTGACTGGAAGATTTTCTCTAGGTGAGCCTCTCCGTCCCAGCTAGGTCCGGCGCGCGATGGTGTCGGCAGGATGTAATGAGTTGCGTTTGGGAATTTATATAAGCCCAATTTAGACTAACTAGTAGCATACGCCTTAAAAAAAACTCGTGACGTTTGGTGGTGTCACTTTAAGGTATCAGCTTTATTAATCCCAAGCTGGACAAGCGAGTTATCGTAGTCGAAGCAGGTAGTTTAGCTAGCCGGGGGGTGGAATCTTAGGCTTACTAGCTTCAAAAATAACCCATATGAATTGCAAAGGGAATAGATTGTAAATGAAGTCTCTCAGGCCCAGGGAGTGAGTGTGGTGGCGTTTGGCGACGTCCTTGAGGTTGAGAGCTGTACGCACGCTAGAGAGTCACGAAAGAGAGTGAGTGAGTGAATGAGTTCAAGCGTCGCGCTTGGGTGTTGCCACTTCCGGCGGCTTAAAACTCGAAATGTCGATTGATTATTTTATCTCTCATGTATTTACAAAAAACTTCAATGATTACGAATTAGAAGTAGAAAATAATTAATAATAATTAAGAGTAAGATTTTTAATGCTAATAATTATTTTATTTACGTGCGAATGGAAAATTTTATCATTTTACTCTTATGTAGCTGATGCTACATTACCCCCCAAGGCGCAGACCGAAAGGTCCACCCGCTATCATCATTCGTAGCGGGAAGGAGGTCGAACTAAGCGACCATATCGGGTCTGGCAGTCGGAGAAAGTTACTGAGCGGGGAAGTTTCACCAAACGGGTCTGCAAATTTAGATCGGCAAGAGTTCTAGGAACAGGAGTTACTGCAGCGGGCTCGTCTGGTCTCTCCAGACTTGTCGCTGTTTCAGTAAGAGGGCTAGAATTAGAATCTACGATAGGCTTAGGGATAGGGTTTGAATGTACAGGCACATAGAAAGGATTACACTCAAGTTGACTAGGCAACAATGCAGCCAACTGAGGAAGCTGAGATGGTAGATATGATCGAGTCTCAGTGGAAAGTGAATTCTGTGGAGAGAATGATGAGTTAGAAATTACACTATGATCGGAAGTGTACGCGACTTTTAATCGATCAATGCTCACAGGGTCATGTGAACCAGATCTTTCCAGGATGAAGTACTTGGGCGTCTTTTTCAATATTTTGAATGGGCCATCACAAGGGCGCGTGAGTGTAGGTTTTATGGCATCGTTACGGACGTACACATGTGTGCAGTCTTGCAAAGCAGGATCTAATTTGTCTTTTGTTTGAGGCATTCGTGGAGCAACATACTTGATCTGACGCATGCAATCTTTGAGACAGGTTACATATGCGGAACGGTCAGCAGATGAAAATTCAGGCAAAGGTTTTGGGTCAACGATGTCGCCGGGGAGACGAAGTGTTTTCCCATACAACATTTCTGCTGCTGTGCATTGCTGATCCTGTCTATGTAAATTTCGGATGCTCAGTAGTACTACTGGAAGTCTGTCAGTCCAATCATTGCTGCAGTTCAGGCAACGCAATGCCGATTTTAAGTCTCTGTGGACCCTCTCAATAAGTCCGTTCGACTGCGGATGGTAAGCGGTAGTGTTTACGTTTTCACGCCCTAAAGCGGTGCTAAGCTCACTCCAAAATTTGGAGGTAAATTGTGATCCCCGGTCATGCGTGACACTTAAAGGAACCCCAAATCTGGAAATCCAGGTGCTCATGAAAGCGCGAGCTACAGTCTCAGTTTGGGTATCAGGAAGAGGCACGGCCTCAACCCATCTAGTGAACCTATCAATGATGGTCAACAAATAAGACTGACCACGCGATAAAGGCAAAGGACCCACCAAATCTAGGTGTACAGAGTCGAATTTGTGTCCAGCAAAAGCACAGCTCTGTAACGCTGCACGATTAGGTTTCACAATTTTGCTACTCTGACATGCATGGCAATTTTGCACAATTTGCTTGACCTCCTTACGCATCGCTGGCCAGACGAAACGATCGGAAATCAAACGCAATGTACGGTTAATACCAGGATGAGAGAGAGAATGATAGTGGAGAATAGCTACTCTGCGAAGAGTCGCAGGAAGGTACAAACGAGAAGGTCGCTCAGCATCACGGCACACGCCGTCAACCAAGGTTAATTTCGAAGAGGAAGTGTTAGAAGGTTTGAGAAGATCCTGGAGTTCAGGATCCTCCTTCTGAGCGTTACTAATATTGCCGAAAGTGATTTCACCACCGGTTTGGACAGAATTAATTCGGGATAGAGAGTCAGCGACAGTATTGTCCAACCCTTTTATGAAGCGGATGTCAGTGGTGAATTGGCTAATAAAGGAAAGGTGTCGAGCTTCTCTTTGTGAGTGTCGCTTGGACGGCATCTTAATCGCTGAGGTCAAAGGTTTGTGATCCGTGTAGATCACGAACTCCCTTGCCTCTAGGGCATAGCGAAAGTGTCTCACAGACAGATAGATAGCAAGGAGTTCCCTACCGAACGCGCTATAAGCACGCTCAGTGGGCGACAGCTTTTTGGAAAAGAAGGCAAGAGGAGAGATGTTAGTTCCTACTTTCTGTTGCAAAACGGCACCTACGGCAGTACTTGAGGCATCAACTACCAGACTGAAATCAACGTTAGCAATAGGGTAGGACAATTCCGTCACGGTAGCTAACTTGTGCTTAATATCGTCGAAGGCTTTGCGCGCATCCTCCGTCCGTTTTACCTCAGCAGATTTGCCTTTTCGTTTAGGTTCGAGCAAATCTGACAAAGGAGCCAAGGTTTGAGCACAGTTGCGTATGAAGCGGTGATAGAAGTTAACAGAACCCAGGAACCTTCTCAGTTCCTTCTGGGTCTGTGGAAGAGGAAAGTTTTTGATCACTTCTACTTTGGAAGGCAAAGGTTTTAGACCTAGGCTAGAGATTTCATGACCTAAGTAAATCAGTGATGGCTTTCCGAGCTCACATTTTGCAGGATTTACGAGGAGTCCATTGTCGGACAGTCTTTGAAACACGACCCTAAGATGGTCTTTATGTAGCTCCGGGGTTGCGGATGCCACTAGGATGTCGTCTAGATAGACATAGGCGAAAGTGAGATCTGAGAAAATTTCAGCCATGTGCCTTTGGAACGTCTGAGGTGCGTTCCTTAGGCCATACGGCATTTTTAGAAATTCAAAGAGACCAAACGGAGTGATTACCGCGGTCTTAGGGATAGCGCTCTCCTCAAGTGGAATTTGATGGAAGGCATGTTGAAGGTCTATCGTTGAGAAAATTTGAGCTCCCTCTAAATTTGCACTGAAATCATGAAGGTAAGGAATAGGGTAGCGATCAGGTAGAGTAACGGCATTCAACCTGCGGAAATCCCCGCACGGTCTGAATTCACCGTTAGCCTTGGGTACTAGCAAAAATGGGCTAGCCCAAGGACTTTTGGAACTGCGGATGATGCCGCATTCTTGCATGCGCGCAAATTCTTTCTTGGCTAAAGCCAATCGATCAGGCGGTAGTCGCCGAGCTCGGGAATAAACTGGCGGTCCAGTGGTTTCAATATGGTGTTTCGTGCTAGTCTGCATTTTTTTAGAAGCTAAGTTAGAGTTTATTAGTGCAGGGTATTCTGCGAGGGCCTGCTCGAACATGCACTCATCTTTGAAAGCGATGGCGAAGGAATGCAAAACGTTATCTTTAGCCATGCCACAAGCGGGAATGGAGATATGTGTCTCCTCGTCCCTAATTTTATGGTTTTTCACATCTACAATTATGCCAAACTTGGCTAGAAAATCGGCACCTATTATGGGCTCTTGAACCTCAGCTATCATGAAGGTAAATGTGAATTTTCTCCTCAATCCCAGACTACACTCGAGTGCTCTCTCTCCATAACAAGCTATTGGCGTGCCATTTGCTGCGCGCAGTGTTGCTGAGCGAATATTATTTTTATCTTTCGCCGTAGCTGGTATTATAGACACGCTCGATCCTGTGTCTATTAGGAATCGAAGCTTTGTGATTGGGTCGAATACGACAAGGAGGCGAGTGGTCTGGGAGTTAGCTAACGCAGTACTCGCTACTATGCGTCGCTGTTGGCGTTTCCCGAAGTCATTTCGGTATAACGGGGGCAAAAGCGTGAGGCCCATTTGCGCGCTTGGTCACCAAACTTTTGATGATACCAGCATAAGTTACTACTAGCATCACGAGAGCGCGACCTAAAGCGGCGGTTTTGAGCTGACCTATCATAAGATCTACCTCTATCAAAACTTTGAGGCGGCGGGTAGTCATAGGGATAGTCGTAGGCATTTTGGCAACTTTGGAATCTCCCTGGGCCTTGCCGGATGTGAGCTACACTATGCCCTAACTGGCAATTCTGGAAAGCTTGCTTTATCTCAGCGATGTCTAGCTGCATCTTATCTATTGTGGCTGAGGGTTGATTATTAGCAGTATTTGCCGGGCAAAAATTCGCAGCTGATGCGTTCAAAGAAGCTACCTGCGGTGCTTGTGACACGTTTAGGTTACGCATCACTGTCTCAGTGGACTCTGCAAGCATCTCTAAAGTTTGGTCAGGGCTTGCTAACGATAGAAATGGACGCACATTACTAGGAAGTTTATTCATATAAACTTCTTTCAGAAATCCCTCAGCTACAACAACACCTGCTGCAAGTTTTCGCAACTCCTTAACTAACGAAGTGGGAGAGAAAGAGACAGAGACAGGTGGAATTGCTGATGCGTCTACAAGGCTTCGGAATTTGTACGCATCGGACATCTGCAATTTAGCCATAATTTTCCCTTTTAAGATGCCGTAGGGATTAACAGTCGGAGGGTTTTCTAACAATTGATTGGAGTCGTTTAATAAATTCGTGGGAGCTGCGGACACAAGGGCATAGAACTTATCGTTTTCGTCCCTTATTTTATTATACCTAAATATTGCCTCCACTTGGTTAAACCAAGTGAGGCTGTCTTCTGGTATGAAAGGCGGCAGACTAAGAGGTTTTGTGCGCGCTCGATCTTCATTATCTGTGTCAGGCATGCTAGCAATTTTCTTTGGAATGCACAAATTAAGCTATAACGGCAAGGAATTTGCGTAATCAACGCCTATGACTTGGAATTAAAATGACAAAGGTTTGCGTTATTACTTTACCTACTCAATCGATCAATAACGTTGAAGAAACGGAAAGAAGAAAAATTTTTGAAACGAAAATTTTTGCGGTATGCGGCAATTAGCGTAGGCACGAAAAAGCAGGTGAGAAAAATATTTTCCTACCTACTGTGGCATATGAGACAAAAAAGGACAGGATAGCGCTGAAAAAAAAATTTTGTTAGAGCTGCTCAGAGAACATTCATTAACACGGTTAAATCCATAGAAATTCTCAAAGACTACGACATGGGAAAATTTATCACTACAATGATATGCCAAAATTATCCTCTCTCACAATTTTTCAAACACTTATCGAGTTGAATAGTTTTTAAGTTTTAGGCTCGAAAGCTGGGTTTTTAAGCTTTGGGTATTTAGCTTGGGGTATTTATAACTTGGGGTCACCAGTGTTAGGGTTTGGATGGGGGTGCTAGTTATCCGCTTCCAAACCCTAATCAATCACTCGATAGTATTCTTAAACCGTGGGAGAAGGGTAATAAGGCGAGGGAACTCAGCTCAGTCTTTATTCGGAGGAACGCTAGGCTGACTGGCGGTGAGCTTGACTGGAAGATTTTCTCTAGGTGAGCCTCTCCGTCCCAGCTAGGTCCGGCGCGCGATGGTGTCGGCAGGATGTAATGAGTTGTGTTTGGGAATTTATATAAGCCCAATTTAGACTAACTAGTAGAATACGCCTTTGAAAAACCCGTGACGTTTGGTGGTGTTACTTTAAGGTATCAGCTCTATTAATCCCAAGCTGGACAAGCGAGTTATCGTAGTCGAAGCAGGTAGTTTAGCTAGCCGGGGAGTGGAATCTTAGGCTTACTAGCTTCAAAAATAACCCATATGAATCGCAAAGGGAATAGATTGTAAATGAAGTCTCTCAGGCCCCTGGAGTGAGTGTGGTGGCGTTTGGCGACGTCGTTGAGGTTCTGCAAAAATCGAAGGCGCTGGATGAGCAGTCCCAGGAGACATCAAGGAAAAATTCCACCACTGACAGTCCCCACACCGTAAATGATAAATTCCCACAAAGTAGAACTCTCTGAGAAATCGTACAGATCCGACACGAGCTAATTTAATTGTTCTCACTTTTGTCAAGCTCAAGGTAGGATAGAATCAATTTAGAACTGGCAAAACTCTTTTACCACTGCTCTTACTTTAAATAGAGGGCATGAAATTTTAAAGGAAATTTTGGTAATGGACCACTTGTGATTTTTTTAGAGAGCAACAATATCGGTGATACCATTTTGTGGAATTATGGCAAATTCGTGTGACTGAATAACACATGATTCATGAAGCAGAAGGGAAAGATATAAAATAGCTAAAATGCATAGAATGAGAATTAATGCTTTTTTTTCGTACTCTAGAACATCTCTATATCTGTACGAGAAATAAAAGGGAAAATCCTAAAGTTCATTGGTATCAATCATACTGAAAAACTCTGGTAAGTATCATTTGTAATAAAAAGGAATAATATCTACACTGAGAAAAGAAACACTAAACGTGTCGCTTGCAGCAAAAAGAATTATTTCGCAACACAATCAGTGAACATTAAAGTGACAATGACCCGGCGGTTTTTTTACGCTTCGCCATTTGCAATAACCGCCGGCATAACATCGTACGCGGTCACGAAGTATTTGTACGCGAGTAGTACGCGTTCACGATGGCAGATGCTAGTATGTATTTTTGCCGCAAGAATAAAGGAAAAATGATTTAATTGTGGATAGTGATTTATATTGAATATAGATGCGATTAAGCGCAAGATTTATGGAGTAATGAAATGTGAAAAAAACTAAAACTTTAGCAGGCATATACATGAATAATCTTCGTACTCTATAATCCATACGAAATTAATAAAAGGCATTCTTAATAATTTACCCGTCAAACACATTTAAGAAAACTACTGCAAGTATGTTGTAAAAAGAAATATTATTCCACATGCATAAAGCGCGATTTAAATCACAGAGTAATGACACGAGACGGCAGTTTGTGCTCCGCAAGGTTTTGGAAAACAAAGACACCGGCAACAAAGACACTACCAACAAAGACGCCGGCGTTTTAGCCGCGCTCTATCACCAGTATTCCGTGAACGGATCTTGAATTAATATGACAGCTGCAAGGTGTATAACTTTGTAGTAAGGCACAAACGTAGTTGGATATACTAATGACTCGACACAGGAAATGAATCGTGACACGCAAATTTATACGCTTTGTCACGTTGAGGTAGCACTCGAAATAAAACATGCTAGTCTAAGAATTTTAACACTATTTTCAAGTTTATCCCTACATCACGACGATGAAAAGATCCTTAAGTTTAACACCATGCACACGGAGAATTTACACTGTATACTTTACTAGGTTTTCTCTATTCTCACACTTAATTTCTTTCACTTACGAGAGCTGTACGCACGCTAGAGAGTCACGAAAGAGAGTGAGTGAGTGAATGAGTTCAAGCGTTGCGCTTGGGTGTTGCCACTTTCGGCGGCTTAAAACTGGAAATGTCGATTGATTATTTTATCTCTCATGTATTTACACAAAAACTTCAATGATTACGAATTAGGAGTAGAAAATAATTAATAATAATTTAGAGTAAGATTTTAATGCTAATAATTATTTTATTTACGTGCGAATGAAAATTTTTATCATTTTACTCTTATGTAGCAGATGCTACATACAGCATAAAACATCGAGTTAATTATCTCAATGATCAGTCTAATGCGAAACTAGGTTAAGTGAACTAGGTTAAACATTTTGTACACCCGAGAATAACGTGATGGTAGGATGCCCTAGAAATCGCTGAACTTGTTCGGGCCCACAGGTAGCTATACTCAAATTTGACCATTGTACTAGACTTAAGAAACATTCTACCTCTGTATCACCTGTGGTAAATACATTGTTTAAATTATCTATATAATCGGTTTATATAATCAGATTATCAGTAAAGAATGGTTCAAAATTTTAGACTACACTTTGAATTCTTGTGACCTCCGCATGCTAGAATCTCTCTATATATACAAATTGAAACCCGCATTGAATGATATTCAGGGTGCTTATCCCTTAAAAATTATAGGTTCTTAGTGAGCAATATTTAATGTGCATATGTATGTATATTTTTTCCCCCTTTATTTTCTGTCTTCTCTTTCTTTCTCTCTCCTACTCATTTCCCCCTCCCCCCCCCCCCCCTCCCTCTGTCTCTCTTCTTGGTTATACTTTATTTGAGCTACTGAGCTGACCTTACCACCGTTCCGCATTTTAGTTGTACTCATGTATTCTTATTTTACGTTTAAATTCACATTTACGATAATAGTCAGCGAAGTTTTGATATTTAGATGTAATCAGTTTTTATGTCATGTATTTTTATCTAGACACTTGTTTGAATGCATGAAGGATGAGCAATTTTATGATTTTATCGTGTTTTTTATTCAATTCATGTATATTTTATACATGCAGAAATGACTGATGATGATCTGAGGCTTGAAACGTTTCATTAAAATGATTATGAAGTTCTTTTTTGCTATAACCTTCATAGTGAAACTGCTTAGCAGAAAAGATATTCTTCATTACCATGTTTGGCAATACCAAATTGTTAACCTCTATTGGAAACCTATTTTTGGTAAATGTGGAAGAGACGTCCATAATCTCATGTCGGATGGCAACATCACGATGGACTCTCCCTTCCGGCGCGCTAGATCATTCCTTCCATCTAAGACAAAAATGAACATACTGCTATATTTCGTTATTTTCGGGTGATAATTTGGTAAATGTGTAGCATTTGGTAATAATCAATTGGTAAATGTGTAGCGTTTGGTAATAATCCATTTTTAAATTTTCGAGGCATTAACAAAGTTAATTAGGTTAAAATAAACAAGTTTTTTTGATAAATGTTGAGGACTTGACCATAATTGATTTCCGAATTTTCGATGCCTAAATATTGTTAATGAGATAAAAAGAAACAAGTGTTCTTCAATGCACTTTCCGTCAGAAACGAGTATTTTAAAAGTTATAGAGCGGTAAATGAGTTACCGGAACTCCAGTGTTTGAGGCGGGAATAAATAAATAAGGTTAAAGGTTAGGTTAACATCGGCATCTTTGGGGTGCTTTATTTCCAATCAAGCCTGATACATATGATCTTAGCATTGGTTTTTCAAATGTCTTATAACTAACCCTATATATAGGACACCATGACGGTTCCCCCGTAAAGCCGGTACCCATTTCCGACACCTGGGTTGAGTGGGGTATTGTGCTTGAGCTCTCCCTTATACCCAACGGGGAAAATCTCCGCGCCAGCGCCGGGATACGAACCCGCGACTTCCAGCATACAAGTCCGATTCCTTAACCGCTGTGCCACGGAGAGCACAAATAAGGGAAGCATCACCCTATTAAAAACGTAAAGAGGTGGGGTCGTGAGAAGTAGCCACAGTTCTTTTAGTAAAAATTAGAAATCAATTGAAATTTTACTATGCATAAACATAGTTAATGAGATGACGAGTTATATTGTCGATGCAAAAGACTTAATTAGAATCTTCCCAGATACGTCGAACCCACACTATACCGGCGTTGAAGTCACGGACGGACCTGCGGTCATCTCAAGGCCGCCAGTTACGTCAAAGCAGCGGTGATGGCTACACAAGTTTTGTATCATTCAACGTAATGGGTCGGTTACAACCTTTTTTTTATAATTTTCACTAAAAGAACTGTGGCTACCCCTCACGACCCAACCTCTTTACGTTTTTAATAAGGGTTTAGCTTCTCTTATTTATTTTTTCCCGCCTCAAACAATGGAGTTATGGCAAAGTCGGCTTGTTGGCGCGCGGCAACGCCTGCTTATTTCTACGTCGGACCGCGCGGTATATTTTTTCCCGCCTCAAACACTGGAGTTCCGTTAACTCATTTACCACCATAACTCGTAAAATACTCATTTCCGACGGAAAGTGCATTGAAGAAAACTTATTTATTTTCATCTCATTTACAATATTTAGGCAACTAGCAAATCAATTATGGTCAAGTCCTCAACATATACCATTTTTTTCTACGCACTTTCGATCGCAAATGAGTATTTTACCAGTTATAGCGGTAGGTTTAGTTTCATCTTTGATGACGAATGTGCTCGAATAAACAGCTACTCATAAATTTTTGAATTTTCGTTGCTTGAATCGTGGTGAAAACATCGAAATAAATAACTTTCTTGTATACACTTTTCTTATCACATGAGTATTTAACAAGGTATAGCGGTAGGTTTGGTTTCGTCTTTTATGACGTTCGGGCTGGAAGCAAGACGGCATTGCAGTGATGCCCTCCAACGTGCTGTTTGAATTACATGCCGCTTCAAACCCTAGAGTTGCGGTCAGTAATTTACCGCTATAAGTATAACTCATTAAATACTCATTTGCGACTGAAAGTGCATGAAAGAAAACTTGTTTATTATAACCTAATTAACTATGGTAATGCCTCAAAAACTATAAAATCAATTATTACCAAACGCTACACATTTACCAATCGATTTTCTAATTTTTAAAGCATTAACATAGTTAATTAGGTTAAAATGAACTAGTTTTCTTTCATGCACTTTCCGTCGCTAATGAGTATTTAATGAGTTATAGCGGTAAATTACTGACTGCAACTCTAAGGCTTGAAGCGGCAAGTTATTCAAACAGCACGTTGGAGGGCATCACTGCAATGCCGTCTCGCTTCCAGCCCGATCGTCATAAAAGACGAAACCTAACCTACTGCTATACCTTGTTAAATACTCATATGACAAAAAAGTCTATAGAAGAAAAACTGTTAATTTTGATGTTTTCACCACGATTCAAGCAATGAAAATTCAAAAATCTATGAGTAGCCGTTTATTCGAGCGCATTCGTCATCAAAGACGAAACTAAACCTACCGCTATAACTGGTAAAATACTAATTTGCGAAGGAAAGTGCATAGAAGAAAACTTGTTAATTTTAAACTAATTAATTATGTTCTTGCCTCAAAAATTTAAAAATTGATTATTACCAAACGCTACAAATTCACCGATAATTTTGATTGTGTTATTAAATTAAAGATCCTAAAAGTGGGTGAGGCTCTGTCAGGCCGGAAAATAATAAATTACAAAAGGCCCAAACGTACTCTACCCAACTAAACCTACCGCTATAACTTGTTAAGTATTCATTTCAGACGGAAAGTGCATAGAAGACATATTATTTATTTATATCTAATTAGCTATGGTTAGGCACCGAAATTGATTATGGTGCTCTCCACGTTTACCCTAATTTTTATCAAATAATGTTTTTTAACATTGCACTTGGTCAAATTATTGTGCTCGTCTAAATTAGGCTCTAAATTAAATTGCATAATACTCAAAACTGCTATGACAAAATTTTTCTCTTGTAATATTAATCATTTCAGTTCTATGTGCTTCACTACAATGTCCTGGAAAACAAAAACATCTTAGAACAAAAAGAGACAAGCAAAGCACTGATAATGAAAGAATCTCAACTCTTGACTACCTGGCATCTCTTGCACTGTCCAAATTCGTCTTTTTCAGGAATCCGGACCAATCCATAAAAAGTTGTCGGCTTTCTCTTTTTGTTGGGTGAAGCACAGCAAAATTTTAAAATATTTGCATTTATTGCAAAAAATTAATACTATGTTATTGACATATAAGCTGTTACTTACAAAAACTTCTTGACTCCCAAAAGACAAAAATTGCCTTTTTTAAACCAAACTCTTGTGCACAGTTGATCTTCTTCTAGCAAAATAAAACTATGGAGAAAGCATGGAAAAAATGATATCTCTAGAATTCAGCTCTTCCAATATGCTGTTTGATGCATATTGGATAAAATGCTTTTTCGCTGTTTTGATGTAACTCAAACTACTACAATTGGCAATAATGAGTTAGTTGCGTGTATTTCAAACAGGCCCTCTACGTGATGTTTTGTTCAAATACCGACCGGTAAAGTATTTTACAGGAATTCAAACGACTAGCAAACAAAACCTCATTTGGGATGATTTGCAGTTTAATTCGTTCATTGAAAGTAAAAATTCCGTTTCCAAGAATCATTAAAGGAACATTTAAAAACGTTTTATATGAATGACATTCTGCTTACTGATGCATTATTTTTGAGTTATTCAACTTTTAAATTTTCATGTTCCATAGCAGTTCCAGTCATTCAAACAGCAGAAACCATTGCGCACTTGAGCTGTTAGTATCTTTTGGTACTTTGTAAATTATTATTAGCCGACCCGTGGAGCGTTAACCCACTTCTGGGATTTTTTAGTTAATAGCATAATGAAGGTTATCACTCAGAAATATTAGGGGAACTGGGGTAGTGAATATTTAAATCTAGGGTATTCACTCCAACGGTTTCGCTAATGTTTACCAAGCCAACTAGTTAGTTGCATCATCGTTCGATCGTTGCAGAACGAAACGGTTTCTGCCGTTTGTTGTGTAACTGCAATGCAAGTGCTATTCACTTGAATGAATAACACCGTGCACAACAAATGCTTTCAAACTAGCGCAATTGTCATAATAATCATTGATACACTCAAACAGGGTCAGAGAACACCCGACGCAGACACCTTCTACGATGACCGCCATATTGAATCTGTTTCTGTCTACAACCTAAATAGTATTAAAGTCGAATAACTCAAAAATAACGCATCAGCAAGCAGAATGTCATTCATGTAGAACGTTTTTAAATGTGTTCTTTTAGTGATTGCTGGGAACAAAATTTTTCATTTCCATAAACGTATTAAACTGCAGATTGATCCTCATTTGTACTGCGTAAGTTACCGGTGAAATATAACCATTTTTAAAACGTATTTTCTCTGTGGTCCTCAGAATGTTAGGCAATACACCGGCATCTGTATTTACTAATATAAAGACTGCAAATCTTCAAACTAGTTACACAACTGTTGCACATTCTGCAGAATATCTTCTTAAGACATCCATTGTTTTCGAATAAAAGGTAAAAAATTACAATTGCCAAACTCCCTAAATCAGAATGAAAGTAACGCTAAAAGTAGGAACGCTCCAGTGCATTCGCACTTTTCAACCTTCAATAGTTTAGACACGGTTTAATAATTAGTGTCAGTGCAATGACTGTGGATGGGTTGGTCACTTGAATGTCAGAGCTCTGACTGCAATTGTAAATGGAACACTAATTGTCTCTACAAATTGCAAAGCATGTTTAAATTCATTAACACATTAAGTGTGGCGGGTTAAACTGAAGTTCAATATCCAGCTCAAATTTAGAGTTAATTGTTATAAGAAATTTTGAAAATATCCAACATTAACTGAATCATGCCTTTATTTAGCTTTCTTTTATTGTATGTAAAATTCGAGTCAGTGACTGCTGGTCTGTCAGAACTATTAGGAAAATCTCCTAAATGACCACCGGTGTGTCACGCTGCACTTAATGTGTTAATTGTATTATTTTAAACAATTTTTCTTCTCGGGCATTGAACAACAACAAACAGTAATGTAGGGAAATATTTTGTTCAACATTTAAAATTGAATTTTGAAATCTTCTATTTTCATAACTTCCAAATACCATCTAAGGAAATGTATCAACTGGCTTTACTGAATACAAGTCTGTCATGTTAAATATTATGTTTTATGTAATAAATAAATATTATGTTCTATAATTTTTTGATACGTGAATTGATATGAGATCAATTAAGGATGTTTTATATTGAGAAATTTTTTAAACCTAATATGTTGTACTGCATCTCATGTATCAATTTATTTTTTTTTAAATGAATGGGTTTTCTTTTCTTTTTTTTCTTATCCCATCTAACTGCAGCAAGAAATATCCAGTAAAAACTTGGGTAGAGTAGTGTCATCGGACATCAAATAACTAATGAATTTAAAATCAATTACATATATCAATGTTAAAATTATTTCTGTGATGGAGTTCATGGTTTTACATAGATGGTTTTTACTGTGTCAAAAACCATTCGTTGCATTTTATTCTGAATGTGATCAAAGGAAAAAAACTATTTCCAAATGTTTACCTCTTCAAGACACCCACTGTCATTTTGGATGTTACGCTTTGCTCACATTACATTTTTTTGCTCTGATGCCTAATATTTAATTTCAAGTCACCAAATTGGTTGGCAGAAATTAGCTTTCTTTAACTTCATGAACCTATCAAATTATAAACAAATAATTACAAGTCTAACAACTTATTCTTAAAAAAAACGGAATAACACGTAAGTATTTACGCATTCTAAAGAAAAAACAGAATCTAAAATAACTATTCCACAGTACGTTGTATACTCTACCATGCATACAGCTGCCAGGTAGCTGTGGTGCGGGAAAAACAACTCTCCGGAGCCACTGGAATCTCTCCGAAGTTTATTTCTGAGAAATGAGCCAAATTTGTGTCAGGAACGTGGCCAAAGGGTGATTAATCCTTGTAGGAATAACATAGATTTATTCTTTCCTATCTTGTTCACAGGGAACAATAATGATTCACTTCCTATTACTCTGATGGGATTGTGACCAAAAAACTTACCTATTCGTGAAGCTGAAAGTTTTTTCTTTCTAATGGAATAATTTGAACTCCATTTGAAATAAGATACAGTCGTACCTCAGTACTCGACCATAATCCGTTCTGAGGTGGTGGTTGAGCACCGATTTGTTTGAACACCAAAACCAATTTTCTCATAAGAAATAATTGACAGTATTTTAATCTGTTCTTACCATTAAGAAAAATACTTAAAACACTATAAGAATGTGTATCTAAACAACAATGAAAACGTAAATGTGCACAAGCAGTGCATAATGAAGATAATTGCGATGCAACTGCAACGTGAGGTCAAACACTCATACACTACTTTCATATATTGCTATAATTTCCTTCTCCAGTTCAATAGTGGTCCTCACTGTTTTCCTCTTTGTCTTCCCCTTATCACTGTCTTTCTTTGGACCCATTATTAAGGGCTAGAGCAACACAAAAATGTTTAATTCTGGGAAGAAATACTCAAACAAACTGCGTACGTCTTACTCTGCTGGCGGTCTGAGTCGAACTGATGTAACCCACTGGCCGTAGAGCGCGTTCAGGTCATCTCAGCTAGTCTATGTTTGAGGTCCGATGCAGTTTCTGCTCAAATTTTTTGGTCGAGCACCGATTTGGTCAAGTACAGAGGCGGTCGAGTACCAAGGTACGACTGTACATGGTATAAAATTGTCTTTTAATATGAATGAAAAATGCTTAAAATGCGTTCCATTCCTTTTGTTTGCAGTCTTGAATCAGTATCACGATATACCGTGGTCAGTATATAAACAAAGATACTCTGAGGTGTGTGATGCTGCAATCACTTGATCCAGTCCAAGTTCATTCTATCATGTCAAAAATGAAAGATGCTTATAATAACCATTATTTTTATGATAAAACCTTGTCTAAAGTGAGTTTAGGTTATATTTGTTCTAAGTTATGGTGCTAATTTTGATTTTATGGTGATTCTAAATAGTTCACAAAAATTTGCTGCTACATTTAGTTCCAATTTGCCATGGTGTCCCAGCATAAAAAATTTCCCTGAAATTCTTCTGTGGTGACGATAATCTGTTTGTTTTGAGTGAAATAATTGAGCAAATGAGGAAAGATGATAAGAAGGGGTACCTAGCATTCCTGGATATTGAAAAGGCGTATGACAGAGTGGATCGGGTTAGGCTGTTTGAAATTTTGAGAAAAGTTGGATTTAGCAGAAAGACCCCTCAGGGGGATACAACTATTGTATCTATGGGAATTAGCGCTCCCAGGGGAAAAATGTGAGGGCCCGAGCTGAGAGTTAGGTAGGCCTTCTTGTTGTTGAAATAAAATGTTTTTTGTTATGTTAAGGACCACCTTTTTTTCGGTTCACTACTGTCCTGTTTTTCAGCACCTCTGACTTTCTTTTTCAACTTTTATCTTATTTCATGAACTTCTTTCCCATCTTACTGTTTCTATGCCCTTTCTGCATAGATTCCTCATTTTCTTATCTCCATACTAAATGGTGCCTTCCTCCTTCCTCTCTTCGATACGCTCTATTTTTGCAGCGGTTAGGGAGGCTTAAACTAACTTATAATAATCATTAGCAGAAAGATAGTAAACATTGTACAAATTCTGTATAACACAAGTGCTATCTCCAGGTTAGGAAATTTGGAAACAGGGCCAGTGAGGAATGAGAGAGGGCTGTACTTTGTTACCTCTGTTGTTTGGATTTTACACAGAGAAATTAGCAGTCCGACTGAGAATGAGTGGCTTAGGATTGAAAGTTGGTAAGGAGAGACTGAGTTGTTTGTTGTATGCTGATGATGTGGTTGTGGTTAGTGAATGTGGACACGAACTACAAAAGATGCTTGACATTGTGAATGGATATAGTACAGATTTCAAGATGAACTTTGGTACTCATAAAAGTAAGGTGATGGATATAAATAGGGATAAGACTGATAGAGACAGACAGACAGATGAGGATTGGAGGAATCAAAATAAGTATAACAAAAGAATACAAATACCTAGATTGTATGATAAGTGAAGATGGATGCACTAGACCTAAGGGTGAAAAAGTGGCAAATGCAATGCAGTGGTGTGGTCGATTACGTAGTGTGGCCAGATACAGAGCAAACAAGTATGGATGTGTGTGAGGAATGTGGAAATACATTGCTGTACCTAGTGTCATGTATGCTATGAGTGCTTAGCCTTGAATGGAAATGATCTTGAGAGGCTGGATGTGATACAAAATAAGGTAGGAGGTCTAGCTTTGGGTGCTCCGACATGAACAGCTGCGGAAGCTATCAGAAGTGATCAAGGGTGGAGCCCTTTCTCAGAAAGAATGATGAAAGTTGTGTTGAATTAAAAGATGAGAATTGAGAGGATGCAGAATAGCAAGTGGGTAAAGCAAATTTTTGAATGGAATCTGAGTGTAAGCTATTGGAAGAAAATATGTTTGGGTCATGTAAAAATATTGAGTATGTGAAAAATTATTCGTGTTAGATTTAGAAGACCTGTGAATGACTGGATTTTGATGAATGTTGGAGGTGAAGGACCAGAATGAGACTGCAAGAGGTGGAAAAAGAGTTTGAGAGGCAAACAAAAGAGTATGGATTGAATCAGTGTATGCTTAGCATGACATGAAAGCCTACACTTATCTGGTACATGCCAAAGGAAGTACCTAAGTGCAAGATGTTCTATGATGATCGTTGTGGAAGTCAACTCTTGTTTGCTGTGAGGTGTAAGTCATTGGGCGTGTATAGACATACATGGATGCAGAATGAAAATAATAATAGATTATGTCATCAGTGCATTAGGGAAGTGGAGGAAACAATTGAGCATTTTGAGCTGGAATGTAGTGAGTATGAGCAAGAGAGAGAGTTTCATGAATGAGGTGTTTGAGCAGTATGGAGAGAATGAGTGGTATGCCAGATGTGTCAAAGATGATTATGGTGTAAGCTGTTCTGTTGGATTGGATCAGGAGTGTCATTTGAGTATCATTGAAGCAATGAAAAGTTTCTTCTATATGCCTGAAGTAAAAGCCAGTAAGAGCCAGTCATGTAGAGTGGGCAGTAGTAACCCACCATGCCCGGGGATGATGCCTTGATGTACTGGTTATCCCAGTGATGCTGTCTAATATTAGTTTGTGACAAGAATTAGTGGATCTTGAGTAGTTTATTCGACAAGTCTAGTACACAGGTGCTGAACTCTAGTGTGTTTATTGTGAGTATTGAAGAGGGAATTGTAGGCTGTTTGAAAAACTACTTTAAAAAAACTCTGTGGTGAAATTTTTAACATTAGTAGTTCAGAGGGAAAGAAATTCAGATTGGTATAAAAGCTATAAGGGTCTATTATTGAAAGAAACTCCAGATGAATGTAAATAAGAATAAAGGTAAAAAGTGTTTGAAGAAAGGGGCTTGTAAATAATAAATGTAAGTTTGAATGGAGAAGAGAGTTGTGTCTAGTATATGAGGGCTTGGAGCTGCTGGTGATGAATTAGATAACATAGACTAGAAAATGCTACCAAGCATGGCAAAGTTTGTAAGCAGTTTTAAGGAATAGGTACCTGACTATAAATGCTAAAACAAGATTGTACCGTAAAGAAAAGAAATGCTCTGTTGTTGCTTTGATTGAACGTACTCAATCCTTGTTTGTATATAGTTTCATTCTGTTGTATTGAGTTTTGTTCCTTTACTGAATGCTCTTTATTTCTTTTCAGCTTTACTTAACAGTATAACCAAAAGTAAGTTGATGAGAAAAATTTAATTACTGAACACAATACTTGAATAACATCACAAAACCTGTTTTCCTGTAAAAGAAATATCTGGTGTGATCAGTGCATTCATCGGGTAAGCTATTCATCTTTTATCCAAGGTAGCGTATGTTGGCAGTCTTTAATTATTATAGTTCTTATGTATATCCGTATTAGACTATTTGTTGTGATTATGTTGAAATGTAGTTAAAACCAAAGTTGTCAAATTTTCTCCTCAATTTAGAAGAACATTCAAGACTGACCTCTTGAATCGCTTTTTGCATATGCACATAACAATAAGTTGATGCCAAACTGCAACCTTGAAAGTTATGATTATTTGTCTTTGGTTACCCTCAAAGCAGCGAGGGTCAGGTGGAAACCTGCGAGTTTTTGCTGGCTGGAGTGCCTGGCAGTGTTGGGGCTACTGATTGACTTCTGGAGTCTGACAGGTGAGCCTTCATGGCCTGTTCTACTTCTTTGATGCCCCTCCTCAAATCCTATGTCTCATTGGTTTTTAGTCATTTTTTCTGATAGCTTAAGTTTTGTTTAGTTTTAAATGGCCTACAGTTTCCAGATTACAATGATTTGATTTCATATGTAACAACATGCAAGACCTTTGAGTTCTTCATGATTTATAATTTTATTTGTTGAATTGAAAGAGAGTCTAAGTTTTTTTTGTTTAGCTGTCTTGAATTTCACAACAGTCAGTAATTTAGGTTACTACTTTTTGTTGATTTAATTTTGTGCTGTGATTACCTGTGCTGATAAAAATTCATGAACCTTCTCATGTACAGCCTTTTGGATTACCAAAAAGTTACTCTAATCACCATTTTAAAGTTTTCTGTGTTTTTTATTATATTTTGCTCATTCAAAAGGTTTGCTGTCAGTGTTCTTGAATTGTAGACTGTGTATTTGGGACTATATTGGTCTTCTGGATCCTTTAGCATTTCTGTATTGAGGAGACAGACATTCAAATGTTCTTCTAACAGTATGAGAGTGTTAGGCTAATGTTCTGGATGGATATGAAACATGGGGCACAAAAGCGGCCGAAAAGAGCCGGTGGTATGTACTCCATATCAATAATGAGTATGGTGGGGGGTGACATTGTGGGATAGGTATATCATTGAGGCAAGGAGTGTGGCAAATGTGGGAAGGGTAAAAAAAGGTATGAGCTTTTGTGTGTGTTCAAGTGGTTTGGCCATATGCAGAAAATAAAATAAATTGTTAGTAAAGGAAGCAATGAAATCAGAAGCACAGGAAAAGATTGTTGGAGGTTAGCCAAAAACTAGGTTCATAAATGGAGTTGAAAGCACAATGCACCATCATTTTAGAAGAAGAGCAATACCTGGAGATGAGAATATAATGTGGGTGCCTGACTATGCTTGTCATGATGGATACAGCTTGAGGTTCTTGGCCTGCAAGAGTGACCTAGGTTTGGTGATAAGATGTTTAGTTGTGTCAGTTCTTTAGGTCTGAAATCTTTGAAGTCTTATAAAGCTGCAAGGATAAATCCTTCTGGTGCTGTTGGCATTGCTGTGGAAGAGATGCCCAAAAGATGTGTATGCATGAGAGTTACCAATTGAAAGCTATCGTCCTCTTAGAGGGATACAACTTTTGTGTCTGGGAATTACTGCTCCCAAAGATAATTGTGAGATCCCAGGCCTAAAATTTGGAAGATAGTCTATTAAGATAGAATAATTAAATTATGTTACATGTCATCTTTTTTTCAGTTACTGCTTGTCTTTTTACTCAAAAACCATAACTTTCTCCGTCAACTTTAATTTTATTTATAATATCTCCTCCTTTCTTTCTGTTCTTGTATTCAAGGGACCCTGTGGGCAGCAGACCTTGTGCATTGACTCCTCATTCCCATATATTGAATTGCCTCCAACTTATTCCCCTGTAGAACACTTCTGTTGAGAAAAGCAAGCCTTTAACTAACATATCTAATCCCTTAACATCATACTTAGTAGTAGTGCCTTCTTCATTTCTCCCTTTAGGCTCCTTTTCATGGGTTAGGAAATCTTCAACTAATTTGATTCAATTTATAGGTTATTTGACTGAAGGGGTAAATCTGATTCTTGCTGGTTGGCTATCTTTCCTTGGTGTAAGGGTTTGACCTTGGTAATTACAAAGTGTTCGTTCATGGAATAGCTGGTTTTCACATGTTTCTAATTGTTAAATTTTCATTCAAATGCTTGAAATTGGTTTTATTGATCAGATAAAAATAAAGTTTTATTTTGTTTTATGTTGGGCTTTCAAAATAACCACCACCAGTCTCAAGGTATTCACCACCATGAATATCAATTTATGCTACAAAATCCTTCTGAGTATGGACAAAAATAAAATTAATTACATAATTTTCAGTGGAGCAATGTTGCAATATGCAATACAAAATGCTCTTCATGTTACTAAGCCAAAAATGAAGATATTTAGATAAAGGCATAAATCAGATAATCTTGTTGAATGAGGAAAATATGATATAAGGGAAATTAGTCCTTGAGATAATTAGTCCTTCAATTAGCTTCTGATTATATATAGAGTGAGGGCTATGGCTCTATCTTGTTTAAACAATTCAAGTTATGTTCATTTATGCAAAATTCTTTTCTGAATATCTTTGTTGATTTGAGATATTGCACTCATCCATATCAATACTTAGCAAGCAATATAGCATATATTTTCTGTTTGTTGATCTATGTATTGGATCCCCTCAGGGGGTACAACTATTGTAAATATGGGAATTAGCACTCCCAGGAGGAAAATGTCTGAGGGGCCCAAGCTAGGAGCAAGGTAGGCCTTCTTTTTGTTGAAATAAAATTTGCTTGTTTTGTTATGTTAAGGACCTTCTTTTTTTTGGTTCACTGCTATCCTGTTTTTCAGCACCTTCTACTTTCTTCTTCAACTCAGATGTCATCTTATTTTATGAGCTTTTTTCTCAACTTGCTGTTTCTATGCCTCTTTTACATAGTCTGCATTCCCTTATCTCCCTACTAAATGGTGTCTTCCTCCTTTCTCTCTTTGATACATTCTTTATTATAGCGTTTAGGTAAGCTTAAACTAACATTAAATCATACATGTAATCCAATCTATGTATTGAATCTTGTGGTGACCATTTCAAAAGTTGAACATAGAATAACAACTAATGAAGATCTTTTTGTTTTTGATAAAATATGCATCAGTCATTTAGCACTACAGCTTTACAAACACTTTCCATTACAGCCTTCATTTTTTAAAATAAACTACCTTTTTTAATTATTTAAATTAGCATCATTTTCCATCATTTCTGGGCTGATTCCTGATATAGGAACACATCTACAGAATGCAAAGTTAAGCTTGTGAAGTCTGTAGTAGTCATGGGGCTACTGTTCATCTAGTTAGCCTGAGCTAAATGAGAAATTTGCTCCAGCTGTTTAGTTGTCTCACCTTTGGATAGGTCTGTGCATTTCTAGTTTTTTGTGCCATGCCCACTTGGCTTTCATTGGTTCTCATACATCTTTACTTTTTGGTTTGTATCCCACAAACTTGCTGATTTGATTTATAAGGCAGCCTTATGGGAACACTTTGTTCATTGACTACACTTTTCTGTGAGTCTGTACTATAGGATTTTTCTATTTCCTCTAAGAAAATATTTTTGCAACTGAAAAGAAGGATTAAAAAATTTCTACTTAAATTTTCAGCATCTGTGATGTTCTCTGCAATGTTGGTTCATTTCTTTTTTATATTGTTTATTTATGTATGTTGTTTGGTTATTGTTCAAGTCAATTTTCCTCTATTTTATTTTCAATCTATTCAATAGTCGTTTTGGGGCCAGAAACAGGTGGTAAAGAAAAAGAAACTTTAGCGTTTAACACTCAGTTTGGCATCCTAAAGTTGATTCAAAGAATGTACTGTGGACAGTAGCAACCTTTAAAATACTCAAAATTGTGTTAATATTTATTTATACTTATTTCTGGCCACAAAAATTGCATAAAATCATAGGATATTTTATATTTTGGAAATTACAATTATTTGTACCTAATTGTATGGCTACAATGTACATAGTAACACGAAATTTATGCACCCTATTTTAATCAGTTTAATTTTAGAAATGATTTTTTGAACTTTTGATATTCTTGAGCTCTCATGTGAATGTATATTTTGGAACTCTAATACATGATAGAGGGATAATATTTAGATATTAAATCAAGATGATCACTGCTGCCTTGTTGGTGTACCACCAATGGGAGACCCTAATGAAGACTGTAACTTCTACAACTTTTAATGTTCAAGCTGACTTATGAAACTTTGATTTTTGTCAACTATACATTATTCATTATGAAAGACCCAATCATTACTCTCATCATTTACTAATTGATTGTTATAAGACTATGAGACCATGAAAATAACAAGATAATTAATTCTTAACGTAATTCAATATTCTGTGTCTCATTTAAAAACCAAGGGACTTAAAAAATAAGTTGCACTTCAATGAGAACTTGTTTGACTGCATATTTATTTGTTACAAAATAAGCTTTTGGTTGTTGATCCTATTATACACGGACAAAAATGAAATTATTCTATTCATTTAATGAAAAAATAAAACTATCCAATTCACTAAACATGAGGAGATGCTATGCTTCATTTTTTGGTCCACATATTTTTTATGCAATGATGGAAAAACATTGTCATATTTTTTTATCAGATTGTAGCTTTAGTTTTCTCAAATATTAGAGCAGACAAACATTCCATTGCTCAGGTACCTAAACACCCAGCATGGAGCGTGCAGTGGTCATAGTGCACAAGCTGACGGATGCTGAAGTGGAGAGGCTGTCTTTCAGGCAGGACTTCATCAAGCAGGAAGCTGCAGCAGAGGACAGGGGGCAAGGTGAGGCTTGGTTCTATTTGGGTATGAGACAGAGGTTGGTAGTTTATATTAGAGTAAAGAATCAAGCCTATCAAGGTTGAAAATCAACTGAAAAGGTATTGAGATAAAAGCTCTCCATTCTGATTCAAGGACAAGACCTGCTGTTTTTGATATTGTGAAAAGTAACACATAAGAAAATAAAAATAAATTATTGGATATTGTGTCCCAAAAATCTTGTGAAGGAGAACAAAATTGCTTATTAAATATTTTTCCTAAATCGTTTTTTTGATGTAGGCTATAGAGCCAATTCTCATTTGAATAGAATTTCTCAAGTCATACAGAAGATGCAACAAAGTTTGAATAAAATGCGATTAGGACAAATGTTTTGTAAATTTTAGGAGCATAGACAAATTGAGAGTACAAGCTCTGAGTTGAGATGTGCTAACCTTAGAGACAAATACTTTAAATGTTCTCAACATCATCTGCAACTAATTGTTCTGGGTTTCGTGCTGTCATTTTGCATACATTTTGGTATGCCAGCCATGTGTGGACATAATGTGTGAATAATTGAAAATGTAATACAGCCTGTACATCTCTGTTTGGTGTAGATCATTGAAGAACCATATTTTTTGTAAATTTTCATTGCAAAATTGCAATAGTGCACAACTTGAGCATTCACACAATGGATTTAAAAAAGAATAACTCTCACAGTATACCTTATCTCAGTGATATTCTTTTTACCTGCTGAACCATGTCATGAGTGCAATGTTATGTATGTAAAACTTTCACTCTTAAAAGAAAGATGTAACTATTGTATTTATTGGAATAATCACTACAAGGGGAAATATGTGAGGTTCCTAGTTTAAGGTTAAGATAGCTTCCCCTATGTTAAAATAGAATAGGCATCTGTGTTATTACGGATCATTATTTTTGGTTCACTGCTGTCCTGTTTTCCAGCATTAAAATTTTTTTGTCAATATTTACCTTGTTTCTGAACTCACTGTTTCTATGCACCTTCTCTTTTTAATGCCTTACCTGCAGTTAAGTAGGCTTCAACTAACATCTAATCTTGTTCGAAAATTTTGAAAAAATTTTTGATATTGCTTTGTTAAAGATGAGGACTTCAGAGGTAAAAGAAGTTGTGTTGAGTTTTGGTCTTAGTTTTCAGTGTAAAACTTCCACAAGGTTGAGAAACGCTGTCATAATTGAGACAACGTCGCTCTATTGATTTAATTTTATTCCAATTTTCTAATGAATGATATAAAAATGGGATTACTATAATTTTTAATTCAAACTTGCATGATGTCATTCAAAAATATAGTGAAGTGCAAAGTACATTTTTAGTGCCAATTTTTATTGGATTTGCCAGTTTTGTTGGTTTGTATGCATCACTTATTCTAAAGACTGTGTTTTTCACTTACTATCGCCTTCTGTATTTGCTGATGTAAGCTAAAATTTTATTTCAGCTCATTTACATCTCCCAAGTTTTGAACTTTTAACTATTTAGTTGAAAGTATTGTATTGTGTTTCTTGCTAAAAGTATTACTAGGTTTCTGACCCTAACTTGCTAAATCCTTCCAGTTTTTCATGTGTTTAAAATACTAACAAAATTGTTAACATTGTCAATAGGATGAAATTAAATTTGTATTTCAACACATACAGAGCTGTTATGAATGTGTCGGGTTTTTCTTTCCGCTCTTTCTTGCCTTATGGCCTTAAAGTTCATTTAATCCGCGTCAATCATGAAGTATATGATGATTTTTTATTGAAGATACATCTGCCAATACTATTTAATTCGGGTTATTTTCGGCCCGCTCCAAAGCTGAAGTGTCTTTCATTCATCTGCTGTTACTTTTCTGATAGCCTTGTTCGGATGCCGTTACGTTAAAATTTTTTGAGAACGGTAGCGTGTTATTTGCTGCCACCACGAGGTGTGTATCTATAACCTCGACTAAAATTAGATATGAATTAATCGTGCGTATTTTCTTAGGTAGCAATGGCGGAGGGCAGGCGCGTGTTTCAGGCGCTAGTTCACGAGAGAGATGAGAGAGAGGATATATACGAGGCCCAGGTTTTTTCATTTATTGATGGGAAGGCAAGTACGGATGGCAAAAGCACACGAGGTAAAAACAACATATAAAATTTCGGGGGACAATACGACAATCACCTCACGATCTTCCTTCGATCGACTTCTCACGACAACAGACTGTGTACAAACAGTCAACACACGAGCCAACGAAACACGAGCCCGAGGGTGTTCTGCAATCACCCGACTTCGAGCCCTCAACGCTAACGTGGATATTTGAGCCAGCCGAATTGATAAGTTAGAAAGCGGAAATGAGGGGACCTCACTATCAGAGCACCGATCGCCGTTTAGATTTAACTTGACTTTAACAATTCCCTGATCCCTTGAGTGCAGAACTCCTGACCTTTCTCTAGCTCACCGGCGACTAACTTTTCTAAGTACAATAAAAACCTTGGATCGTCTCACACTCCACCTTGACCACCCGGTTACGTCCGTTCTCCACTACGGCTACCCGCGAAGTCATCTCTCCTGGTCCGACTCAATCCCGCCTGGGCAGCGTTCCCCCTCTCCAGAGGGGGAGGGGGGGTCGCCACACGAGCCGGGTAACAGGGGTAGCCAGGGTTCTGAGTCGCCCTTCCCCCCGCACAACCGGGGGTACGGCTGGGGGAGAGGGGTCGGGTCTCATGGCCCCAGCCTCCTCCCGCTATGGGAATTAAATAATGGTTTGCCTGACGGCAACTCTTAGACGCAGCCCCGGGTGTCGCCGGCCCTGGGTCCCCGCATTTTAATCCGATGTGCCTACATGTAACCGCGGAACGAATTATCAAATTTTATATGGGGGGAATTTTTCTTCTGAGAACGACCCGTTTATATCTTTCTCAAGACCATAGCACGAAAGCCGGCATTAAATTTACGACCCGTGTCATTTAAGATCCAGTCTTAACATCAATTATATATTTTCGCTCGGCAACGCTAAAGGCAAAGATGGGATGAATCTGACTTCATACCCTGACTTTATACACCCTTCCCCCACTTGCGCAAAAAGAAATTATGTAATAATTTCTTTTTTTTCTATGTCTTGGCCTCAGTGCATTTCTTACCCGACTGGCGAACACTGATACAACCTGACGTCAATTTACAATGCAACACAATACAACATGACATCAATTACAATATCACAAAAAAAACTAGGACGGCGACCACAACTCGCTCGCCTATGCTTCGGCCATTTTCACATAATATTGGCCCCCTTCGGGACTGGAGAGGCGAGCTCTTCCGTCCCGAGATCTTCGGCTTCTGTTCCAGGGGAAATCCTTCCTAGACTTGTATGATGATGAGGAATTCCTTCCCTCGCAGTGTCTCTTTCCAGAGATAGTAGGGGAAGACCGAGACCGAGGAGATTCGCTTGTTCGCGGTCCTGGCCTCGATCTCTCCGTCGTTTCGGGGCACCACTAAATGCTGCAGCAAGTTGCTGAGGGTCGCCTCGGTCAGGCGTTTGTCCGGCTTCGGGACGAAGTGGACAATGAGCGCTCGACCCTCCAGGGTCGCGGCCGCCCGCCCCCAGTCCGTCTCGGCCGAGATGGTCGCCAGACTCCCGTCTGGTAGCCACAGCGACGTCTCGTAGTTGCGCGCTGCGACGTATGTACCGAGCTGGCGCACCACCTCGCTCGGCCTCCGTCTCCGCCCTCGATGCATGTACGTCGCCGTTTCCTACGGCACACGGTCGGGCATTAATTTTGTTACATGGGTTAGACATCAATATAGAGACTATTTTCAAAATTTTCTTTTCTTCGCCTCATAATGAGCGCGTATATTACATGATGAATGATATATGATTTTGGGATTCATGAACATAACAAGTCCTAGCAGACTTGAATGACTAAGTCCCCACACTCCTGCACACTATACAGCACATACTCCTGCACACGATACAGCACATACTCCTGCACACGATACCGCACATACTCTGACAACACACGCACATTCTTTCATTCTTCGGGGTGCAGGTCGTTATGATTAAAATGATGGATGAATTGTTCCTACTTCCCATTCTTTCCGTGTCAGCTGACTGTTTTTTTTTCGTTACTGAATGGCATTTGCTAATCTCTCGTGAGAAGCAAGCATAAATTTCGTATGGGTGCAATACGGAGGCGTCCCTCGTTTGCGTGTATATTTTATGTACCAGTCGCGCACGACTTATCTTTTAATCTTCAACATCTCATGGTATCGGTACCAGCTGCGATGCCTCAAGCATTGCGCACATGCCTCTGGATGGCCCATTAATCCCTCTCCGTCGTGCTTCCGTAATCTCCCTTATCACGCTCGTCAGCAGACCAGATATTTATAACACTATCCACAGTTCACGCACGTGTTTCCTACGCGCAGGAGTGTTCCCGATCTTACCATTGCCGAATGCCTCTCCATCTCTCTTACGTCGTCTGCTACTTCCGTTCTGTTGGATGCCGCTGTGGTGCTGGTTTAGCACACGCACACGCCCGCACCTCGCTCGCTGTCGCCTTCCTGAAAATCTTCAAAATAACCCTAGTACATTTATCATTAAATATTTCAGCTCTAGCGTCGGTTCGGTGCGGTTCACGCTCCAGTTTCCCAGCACAGGAGCTATCCATCCTTTTTTTTTTATTCATTTTGCTCATCTCTATTTATTTTGTTCTCCCATCTATCTCGTAATTAGCATCGCACACGAATCGCTGTGCGCTTCTCTCTGTTCAGACTGCCTTCTCTAATCTCCGGCGTGTCGCCGCTCATATTACATGCGTGCCAGCGTGGAACGCATCCCAAATTTTATGGTCCATCTGTGGCTGTATTGTCTCGTGGCTTACGCCTCGAGTCTCTGCCTCGCAAGTGCTCGTCCAGCCTGCCTTCCCACACAAAGCTACGTTATTATTAAAGAGCAGTATTTGCTAACTTATACTATGTCCGTAATGGGACTTGATTAACTATAGTGTCTCGGTATAAGTTCTGCACAGCTCTCAGGGGTTCTGCTATTCGAGCCGTTATTATCGGTCTCTAATCAGTTCCGGCTCAGGTTTCCTTCTTCGAAATGGAGCAAGACTCATCCCCAGATAATTTCAACTCGCCGTCTCTCTTCTGAGCGACTGCATTGTGCCTATTGGTCTTTGTCTTAAACATCATTTGAAGCAATAAAATTTTTAAATTTTTCCTCCCCCCCGACGATACAGGAAAATTCCTTTACCAGGAATTTTTCACCCTAAACAGCACAATGCACAATAAGGATAACTCTACTTCCCATCCACGTTGCGGACTTTTCAAATCTACACCTGAAAGGCAATTTTTATTAGTAAGACTGTACTTATAAATACTACCAAAAAAAATGAAATTTCGTCAAGTACGCTACTATAATATGTATGCCGAGTCTCTACTCGCATCCCCAGCCTCTTTTCTGCGCATCGCACTCGCTTCAGGCGGTTGAGCTCATCGTTTCCAGGCTCGGCTTGAGGTCCCTTATGCCTCTCGATTTTATGACTCGTCCTGTGCCGGTTCTAAGGCTCTGAGCACAGTCGCTCGTGTTGGCTGCTCGCATTCCTAAGAGTTACTTGCCTAGCAGTCAACTACTCAGAAATTTTCCTGCCAACCTAGTTGTTGCTAAGCTATTCTGTAAAGGAATTAGATTAGTGCTTATCTACTACTTATTTGCTAGGTCATTCTGAAAAAGAAGATTAGATTAGTAAACTTATCTACTATTTATTTGCTAGTTTATTCTGAAAAGAAAATTAGATTAGTAAACTTATTTACTATTTTTTTTTGCTAGTTTATTCTGAAAAGAAAATTAGATTAGTCAGCTTATCTATTCTCTACTTGCTACATAGTAGTTTTGCTTATGTAATCTTCTCCTCTACTCTACTGGACCTGCAGATCGAAGGGCGTAAGGACGCCTCGCTGCCGGGGTGGGTAGGGGTGAGGGAACTTCAGGCCTTGTTACATAGATCTCGTCGTCGCTGCTTTCCGAATCGCTGTCTTCGTGAAGTACTTCGGTGACGTGCTCGCCGCTCCTCCCATTGCTTCGAGGACGCTCGTCTTGTATTACTATTGTCTCCTCTGGCTGAAATGACGCGGGCTTAAGTCTATTTCTGTGGACCGTTATCTCATGCCGGCGGCCGTGGACTTGTCGTATTACGACGTTCATCGGTGTTGGAAGGGCCTGAATTCTGTACGGGCCTAACCAATTAGGTCGGAATTTCCCCATCGCCTTGTTCCTTCCTGCTGTATTCCGTAGGAATACGCAATCGCCGACTCTAAGTTCCTTATCTCTTACGCGCTGATATCTCACATTCTTGTCATGTGCATTTTGGCTTGCTGACCTCGCGTTTTCGAACGCAATTTGCAATCTGGCAAAGGCGGCGTGAGGAAAATCCTCCTCCAAAGCATAGTTTAGTATCCTGGGCTGCAGAATATCAGACAGTGGCAAGGGAGCGTCGCGTCCGTGGAACAAATAATATGGCGTATTGTCTACCGAGGCATGATACGAACAGTTTAGGGCGAGCGTGGCGAAAGGTAGCTGCTCGTCCCATGATGTGAGATCCTTCTCCACTGTCGCTGCCAACGTTGTCTTTATCAACTTGTTGAAGGCTTCCGTCATTCCGTTACTGGCTGGATGGAAGGCCGTGGTGAAATGCAAGTTGGACTTCAAAATGCGGCACATTTCTTGGAAATTTTGGGCGGTAAACTCCGTACCTCGATCTGACACGATGTGTTCCGGACAGCCATATCGGCATACGTAGTCCATGAATGCTCGCGCCACTGTTTCGCTCTTCTCATCGCGCAATGGGTACGCCTGCACGTGTCTCGAGAAATGGCACACGATCGTCAGAATATATCTATGTCCGGCGTGTGACTGTGTCAGCTCTCCAATGAGATCAATCCCCACCCTTTCTAATGGTCGTGAGACTGGCGGTAATTCGCCTATTTTTGCTTTGAGGCCCCCGTGGGGACTTCGCTTCTGACACGTCGTGCAATTTTTCACGTGCTCTTGTACGTGTCGTGCCATATTTGGCCAAAATAATAATTCTCTAGCACGGTGGAGGGTCTTTTTTCCTCCGAAATGTCCGGAAACACGCGTATCGTGCGACATTATTAACGCGGGCTTTATTAGGGATTCGGGAATCACCGCACGTTTGCGAATGTCTCCATTGTCTTTAACTTCCAGGTAGAAAAGACAGTTTTTGTCCAGCACGAAATCCTTATACTGGCTCGGATCTGTCACCATTCCGCCTTTTCCTTCCACTGCGTTGATGACCTTGGCCCAGTGCTGTGCTTTGCGCTGCTCCATACCTACCTTTTCCGCACAGAAAACCTCGTATGGGTCCAGCGCTTCCGTCACGGTCGGGCGGACGGCTGCCACTCCACGGGATAGCGTGTCTGGAATCACATTCTCCTTGCCGGGTCTATACGAAATTTCTTATTCGAACTGCGACAGTAGCACTGCCCAGCGGGCGATACGTGGAACGGTAGCTTTGTATTGGAACAAATATCGCAGCGGCTGATGGTCTGTTAGTATCAGGAATTTTCGGCCGTAGAGGTATCGAGCAAAATGGCGGACGTTTTCCACAATAGCTAACGCCTCTCTTTCCGTGGTAGAATAGCGGGTCTCCGCCGGTGTAAATTTCCGTGAGTAGTATGCGATTGGATGATCCATACCGTCCATTTCTTGTGTCAGTACTCCTCCCAGTGCTACATCACTGGCGTCGGTATGCAGCCTGAACGGTCGCTCGAAATTTGGGTAACCCAACACCGGCGCCTCAGCCAGAGCCGATTTGAGCGCGTCGAATGCGGCCTGATGTTCGTTCGTCCATACAAACTTGGCACACTTCTTAGTCAAAGCCGTCAAAAGTGCGACTCACTCTGAGAATTTTGGTATGTGTCTTCGATAGTAGCCTGCCATTCCCAAAATTCTTCGTTCATCTTTCGTTTTTTTCGGTGGTAACAATTCGCGAATGGCCGTGATTTTCCTTTGGTCCACTTGAATTCCGTCCTTCGAGACAACATGACCCAAATACTCGATGGACGGTTTGGCAAAGCTGCACTTTTTCAGTGAAATTTTTAGTCCTGACTTCTGAAGGAGAGCGAGAACTTCCTCCAAATGAGTGATGTGATCCTCAAACGTCTTCGAAAATACTACTACGTCGTCTATGAAAACGTAGCTCGTTTTTCCAATCACTGGCTCTAACACTCGATTGACCAAACGCTGGAATGTGACCGGAGCTGTAGTCAATCCGAAGGGCATCCTCTTGAATCAGTACTGAGCCGACTCAGTAGCAAATGCTGTCTTGTCGCGGTCTGCTTCCGCGACCGGAATCTGCCAGTAGCCTGACTTCAAGTCTATTGCTGAGAAGTAGCATGCGCCTCCAAGGGACTCCAAAATTCGCTCGATCCGTGGCATTGGGCATTTATCTGCGAGCGTGACTTCATTAATTCGTCGAAAATCAACGCAAAACCTATGCGTGCCGTCCTTCTTTTTGATGAGGAGCACCGGAGATGTCCACGCGCTTGCTGATGGCTCAATTACGTCCATTTTTAGCATATTTTGTACTTGTTCTTCGATTGCTGCGCGTGTTGCTTGGGGCAGAGGCCATTGTTTCGTAGCAATTGGCGCTGCGTTCCTGGTGTCAATTCGATGTGGGAGCAAGTCACATCGTCCTAAATCCTGCTCATGCTGAGAAATGGCTGGCGCATACTTACCGATGAGCGCTAACAAACTCTCACGCTGCTGCGTGTGCAGATGCTCTAGGCTTGGTACTTCCGCCTCGGGTAGCTCGTCGGTTATACCATACTCACCATCGTCACTGCTCACTGTTGGTAGCACCGCCGCGACCTCAGACTGTCGCATACTTACCCTTTTTCTTTGTCTGATCAAATTGATCGACTCTCCGGCATACTTACCGTCCTTAAATGCATATGAATGACCGTTCACGATCACTCTACTACCATATCTACTGGTCATGTCCAGCGTCACCTTACCTATGCGCTGGAGTAAATCGAGCCCTACTAGTATGTCTCCTGGATAATTTCCGACCTGAGCTACTATTGTGTCGTGTACATACGTTTTACCTCCTATCTTAATATTCAGCGCGATTCTGCCCCGCACATCTATTTCTGCGCCACTTACTGTGCTCAACTTTAGCTTGGCCGTCTTTATTCTTACTGTACCTGATCCTGCCGACACGATTTTTTCTGCCATTTCAGGCCTTATTAGGCAACAAACTGATCCGGTGTCCAGGAATGCTTCGCACTCTTGTTCGTTCACTTTAATTTTTATGATCGGTTTGGCCTCGTGTGTGTCGACAGGCGTCGTTAGTTTTTTCTACTAAGTGGGCCTTGTGCGTATCGCCACGGTGTGTTGTTATCCACGTTGAAACTCCGATGGGCTGTGTGGTTCGAGCCTTGTGCCTCGCCTAACTGTCGGCTCTGCTGAGCTTGATTTTGTGCTGGCCACTGTGCCCTACATTGTCTCGCTATATGGCCGGCTTGGCCACAGTTGAAGCAGTTTATGGTTCTTCGCTGTACGTTCTGGGCAAATGTATTTTGTCTCGGAATCACCGCTGGGTTGCGACACTCTCGAGAAATATGGCCTACTTGGTTGCACGACCAGCACCTAGGTGGTGGCCGGGTTGGGGCTGCTTCTACTTCTTCTATAGCGCAGATGTGCCTGCGCTGCTTTTCATCTTCCAGCATTCGTTCGCATTTCTGTGCCATTTTGACACAATCTGCGAGCTTTTTTGGTTCGTATGTTGCCATTGTCCTTTTCAACGCCGGGTCGAGGCCATTTACAAACACATTCGCCAAGAGCTTGTCGCGAGATGCTGTGTCTTGCAACTCCCTGATCACATGCGCCAAGGCTGCCGAAGAGGTCTCCAGTCGCGAAGCAAAATCCTCGATTGATCCCCGGTTCATTTTGACTGCAGCCAGTTCCGCATGTGCATCTGTCAGCG
This sequence comes from Morinoia aosen, assembly GCA_030386875.1. Lineage (NCBI taxonomy): Eukaryota > Metazoa > Arthropoda > Malacostraca > Amphipoda > Talitridae > Morinoia > Morinoia aosen. The sequence continues at coordinate 994,680 of CM059576.1, forward strand.
AAATGCTTTTGAGGAAACGGTCCTCGAGGCGTTCGGTCAGCTCCTTCAGATCGCATCCTTCGAGCTCGGGGTTTGAGTCCAGGAAACTCTCTGCTGTGTCAGTGCAGAGATATCTGATGACATCAGCGCTTCGGTCGTCTGACCAGTTTTCCAGGTGTGCCCTTTTTTTCACGGTGTTGAGGAACTTCACCACATTGCTTTTACCGTCGAACTTAGGCAGCTTGCCGAGCCCTTGCCCGCTTGTAGCTGTCTGAGCGGCTCCTGCGTCCTGCTTATTGGCAGCCGAACTTCCTGTCTCAGACTTTTCTTCGTCCTTGCCCATTTTGCAGCTTGAACTCCGCGATGATCAGCACAAAAATTTCCTTTTTTTTTCAACCTATCTATTTGCAGTTGCAACTCACGACGCACTACACTGAACCTCTAATTTTTACGATAAATACTGGTTACCCAGCCTAACGACAAAAAAAAAATTTTCGGGTGTATCCAAGAGAGGAAAGAGGAGGGCACCACTGGCAAAGTTACCGAAATGCGGACTCTCATGCGTAGGGCAACAAAATCATAAGTCAGGAGGGAATCTCCTTACACGAAAATCAGTTAACACGAGTCATATAACAGCGCAAATTTATGTAAATATTCACGTTGATCGTTCCCTGTACTTGCAATGTTATTCTTGCATAATCATCCCACTGATCCTAGTTCAGCCCACGACACACAAAAATATTATATATTTTCTTTGGACAACAGAATAAATTTTTATGTGGAGTGTTGATCTCTTCCCTAAACACAGATACAGAGCGGCCGACAAAATGCGGACTTGGTACGTATTATTTCTTTCCTAGGGAACACCCAAACATTTAGATGGATGTTTCTACAGACGAATCGTTGGTTTACCCCCAATAACAGAGTAGAATGACACAATAATATATATTTGCAAACTAGATTTGCACGAACAATCCCTAAATTTGCAATCCTGCTCACAACACGATAATTACCCAATATGTACCTAATTTACAAGGCACCAGAATCAAATGTTTCTTCCGAAGACATGAAAAAAAGGTACTATTCCTAAAGAATCTTCGATGCTTCATGCTTCTACTTCTCAGGTGCAGCAATCCCTACCAAATTGAAATGCACTTTCTTTTGGCTTTCTCGCGCTCAAGGACTGGCTGTAAGGTTTTATGGCTTGGTCCGCTTCTAATCTCACAGAAAATGACACTTCCTGGCTGCGCCGCGATATGCGCAATATCTGTTAGGGGCTACACTCACACGACACACATCGAACAGAAAACAATAAATAAGTAAAAATTTGCAGTTGAAGACAAACAAAGAAATGAAATGAAATGGTGTTTACTTACAGTTTTTTGTTGATCTTGGACGCCGTTGCCCGCTTGCAGCTCTGGATTGATTGCTTCAGGTTCTTCTCTTCCTCTCACTTTTATTTTCAATCTTTCACCACCTAATAGCTCTATTTCCTCCTCTCTCTCTCAGCGACTAGTTTCCGCCACCGCAAATTGCCTCCACTGAATGTGTCGGGTTTTTTCTTTCCGCTCTCTCTTGCCTTATGGCCTTAAAGTTCATTTAATCCGCGTCAATCATGAAGTATATGATGATTTTTTATTGAAGATACATCTGCCAATACTATTTAATTCGGGTTATTTTCGGCCCGCTCCAAAGCTGAAGTGTCTTTCATTCATCTGCTGTTACTTTTCTGACAGCCTTGTTCGGATGACGTTACGTTAAAATTTTTTGAGAACGGTAGCGTGTTATTTGCTGCCACCACGAGGTGTGTATATATAACCTCGACTAAAATTAGATATGAATTAATCGTGCGTATTTTCTTAGGTAGCAATGGCGGAGGGCAGGCGCGTGTTTTAGGCGCTAGTTCACGAGAGAGATGAGAGAGAGGATATATACGAGGCCCAGGTTTTTTCATTTATTGATGGGAAGGCAAGTACGGATGGCAAAAGCACACGAGGTAAAAACAACATAAAATTTCGGGGGACAATACGACAATCACCTCACGATCTTCCTTCGATCGACTTCTCACAACAGACTGTGTACAAACAGTCAACACACGAGCCAACGAAACACGAGCCCGAGGGTGTTCTGCAATCACCCGACTTCGAGCCCTCAACGCTAACGTGGATATTTGAGCCAGCCGAATTGATAAGTTAGAAAGCGGAAATGAGGGGACCTCACTATCAGAGCACCGATCGCCGTTTAGATTTAACTTGACTTTAACAATTCCCTGATCCCTTGAGTGCAGAACTCCTGACCTTTCTCTAGCTCACCGGCGACTAACTTTTCTAAGTACAATAAAAACCTTGGATCGTCTCACACTCCACCTTGACCACCCGGTTACGTCCGTTCTCCACTACGGCTACCCGCGAAGTCATCTCTCCTGGTCCGACTCAATCCCGCCTGGGCAGCGTTCCCCCTCTCCCGAGGGGGAGGGGGGGTCGCCACACGAGCCGGGTAACAGGGGTAGCCAGGGTTCTGAGTCGCCCTTCCCCCCGCACAACCGGGGGTACGGCTGGGGGAGAGGGGTCGGGTCTCATGGCCCCAGCCTCCTCCCGCTATGGGAATTAAATAATGGTTTGCCTGACGGCAACTCTTAGACGCAGCCCCGGGTGTCGCCGGCCCTGGGTCCCCGCATTTTAATCCGATGTGCCTACATGTAACCGCGGAACGAATTATCAAATTTTATATGGAGGGAATTTTTCTTCTGAGAACGACCCGTTTATATCTTTCTCAAGACCATAGCACGAAAGCCGGCATTAAATTTACGACCCGTGTCTTTTAAGATCCAGTCTTAACATCAATTATATATTTTCGCTCGGCAACGCTAAAGGCAAAGATGGGATGAATCTGACTTCATACCCTGACTTTATACAGTTACTAGACTTGTTATCTCAGATGCAATTGTTCTCAACGAGCTTGTGTCACTTGCAGGTGACGGGCCAAGCTCTGGGAACCATTTAGAAGTAATTTACATCAAAAGTGAAGTGCTTGACGCTGAGCTGGAGGCAGTTACTGTGAAGGACGAGCCCATAGACTGGCATCAGGAACCCCAGGTACTGTTATTGGTTGCTTACCCTCTTGAGTGCTTCCAATTGGTTGCTTTACTTACTCTCTTTTTGAGTGCCTATGATTGGTTGCTCACACTCCTCTTGAGTGCTTCCACTCTTTGCTTATTCTCCTCTTGAGTGCTTCCCACTCATTGCTTACTCTCCTCTTGAGTGCTTCCTATTATTGCTTACTCTCCTTTTGAGTGCTTCCTCTTATTGCTTACTCTCATTTTGAGTGCTTCCCACTCTTTGCTTACTCTCCTCTTTTGCGCTTCATATTATTGCTTAATCTCCTTTTGAGTGTTTCCAATTGGTTGCTTACTCTCTTGAGTGCTTCCAATTGGTTGCTTACTCTCTTGAGTATTTCCAATTGGTTGCTTACTCTTCTTTTGAGTGCTGCCAATGGGTTAATTCATTTACTCTCTTTTTGAGTGCTGCCAACGGGTTACTTCATTTACTCTCTTTTTGAGTGCTGCCAATGGGTTACTTCATTTATTCTCTTTTTGAGTGCTTCCCACTCTTAGCTTTCTCTCCTCTTGAGTGCTTACCACTCTTTGCTTACTCTCCTCTTTTGCGCTTCCTATTATTGCTTACTCTCCTTTTGAGTGCTTTCAATTGGATGCTTACTCTCTCGAGTGCTTTCAATTGGATGCTTATTCTCTCGAGTGCTTTCAATTGGATGCTTACTCTCTCGAGTGCTTTCAATTGGGTGCTTACTCTCCTCTTGAGTGCTTCCAATTGGATGCTTACTCTCCTTTTGAGTGCTTCCAATTAGTTGCTCACTGTCATTTCACACATTTGAATTTAGTTCACAAGTAGTTTGTATTTTCCTGCTCTTGGCCACCATATTTGTTGCCCATCAAAATAAAAATAAAATAGAGTTAGTAACGAATCCAGATCCAAAATATTCTGGTAACATTCGCTTAGGCATGTTTTAAATTTTGTCAGATTCATGTATGTTCATTTCTTGAAACGAGTGCTGTAATTTAAGAAGCTTGTAAATTTTATTAGATTTTTGACCTGTATTGAAGTATTAACTTGTCATAAAAGAGAATGTACTTTTTAAATTGCTCTTCTGCTATCGGTATTTATTTCTTTTGTTAAATTATATTTAGGTGATTTCATTTTTTTATCTTCAACACCTGAATATATTTTCTCAAGAATAAGATGAATACAGATGCTTGATTGCAAGAATTTGTTTCAAAATGAAATAATTACGCAGAATAATTTAACGTCTAACTTGACCGTAATGCTGAAATTTTTGACAAATCTTGTACAGTAATAATTGCAAGAAGTTCTCCCTTACAGGTTGGTTCAAGTTCAGGGTCTCGTGCAGTTACTACCAAGAGAGCAGTAGACAATGACTGTTCTGAGGCACGTTCAAGGCGCGCAGAAGATGAGGACGAGTTAAGGGAAGGCAACTCTGGTGCGTGCAACACATGTGCTGTTCATCAGGTACCAGCTAGAGCATCTGGAGGGAGCGCTGACTCGCTACCTTCAGATGTATCGGATACCTGCATTGGTGTTGAGGCCGCACCTCCTAGCAGACTCATGTCACGGCCCTTACTGTGTGAACTTTGTGATTACTCCACTGGTAAGAGAGGCCTTATGGAGCTGCACCTCCGCGTCAGGCATAAATTGGGATGTTACTACGAGTGTGAGTTGTGTGATTACTCCACTATGTTCATGAATACTTTGAAAGGGCATTTAGTAGAGCAGCATGGTCATGAGAACTTGCGCGCAGGTCAATTTGGGCGTTACGAATTTCCTGCTGTGAAAATTATGGAGGAACAGCGACCTGAAAGGCATGGTCAGTCAGAGCCTGAATGTCAATTCTCTGGCTCTCATTTAGTCATTAACTCCAGTTCAGAAACACCTAGAAAAAATGCATTAGACAACAGTGAAGTGTTCAAGTGTGAGTTGTGCCAATATTCTTCAGCTAATGAAGCTAACTTGGAGCAGAGTTTGTTTGGTAAACGCAAAATAGAACATCAAATAAACAGACGTCGTCAAGGTCAGCTTTACAAGCGTAATTCAAGTGACTCTGCTCGTAGAAACGAACATGAAATATACCCAACCAGCAAGGATGGTAATCGTCAGCTGTTCAAGTGTGAGGTATGTGAATATTCCTCTGCTCGTACGGATCAACTTAAACTTCACCTAGCCAATAAACATGGTAAAGGTCGACTGTTCACGTGTGAGATGTGTGAATACTCCAATGCTAGTAAGTATCAGCTCAAACTACACCAAGCCAATAAACATGGCGATACTCAGCTGTTCAAATGTGAGTTCTGCAACTATTCCTATGCTCATAAAAAAAGTGTTAAACTACATTTAGCCCGCAAACATGGTAAAGGCCAGCTTTTCAAGTGCGAGTTGTGTGAATACTCCAATGTTTGTAAGTATCAGCTCAAACTACACCTAGCCAATAAACATGGCCGTGGTCAGCTGTTCAAATGTGAGTTCTGCGACTATTCCTTTGCTCGTAAAGCGAGTGTTAAACTACATTTAGCCCGCAAACATGGTAAAGGTCAGCTGTTCAAATGTGAGTTCTGCAACTATTCCTCTGCTCATAAAAAAAGCGTTGAACTACATTTAGCCAGCAAACATGGTAAAGGTCAGCTTTTCAAGTGCGAGTTGTGTGAATACTCCAATGTTTGTAAGTATCAGCTCAAACTTCACCTAGCCAATAAACATGGCGATGGTCAGATGTTCAAGTGTGAGTTCTGTGAATATTCGACTGGTGGTAAAGGTCAGCTTAGACTCCACTTAGCCCGCAAACATTGTAAAGGACGGCTTTTCAAGTGTGAACTTTGTAACTATTCTTCTGCTAGCGAAAGAAGTGTTGTACAACATTTAGCCAGCAAACATGGTAAAGGTCCACTCTTCAAGTGTGAGTTCTGCGATTATTCCTGTGCTCGTAAAGAGAGTGTTGAACAACATTTAGCCAGCAAACATGGTAGTGGTCGACTGTTCAAGTGTGAGTTGTGTGAATACTCCAATGTTGGTAAGTATAAGCTTAAACTTCACCTAGCCAATAAGCATGGCGTTGGTCAGCTGTTCAAATGTAAGTTTTGCGACTATTCTTCTGCGCGTAAAGAGAGCGTTAAACTTCATTTAGCCCGCAAACATGGTAAAGGTCAGCTGTTCAAGTGTGAACATTGTGACTATTCTTCTGCTAGCAAAAGAAGTGTTGTACAACATTTAGCCAGCAAACATGGTAAAGGTCCACTCTTCAAGTGTGAGTTCTGCGATTATTCCTGTGCTCGTAAAGAGAGTGCTGAACAACATTTAGCCAGCAAACATGGTAATGGTCGACTGTTCATGTGTGAGTTCTGCGACTATTCCTCTGCTCGTAAAGAGAGTGTGAAACTACATTTAGCCAGCCAACATGGTAAAGGCCAACTGTTAAAGTGTGAACTTTGTGATTATTCTTCTTCGCTGAGGAATAATGTCGAACGACATCTAATGCGCAAACATGGTAAAGGTCTGATGTTCAGGTGTGAGTTGTGCGAGTACTCCAATGCTTGTAAGTATCAGCTTAAATTACACTTAGCTAATAAACATAGCGATGGTCAGCTGTTCAAGTGTGAATTATAAGACTATTCCTCTGCTCGTAAGGAAAAGATTAAACAACAACGAGATAGCAAACATGGTTGCCCCAATTTGCTTCTTTTCTAGCAGTAAATGCATTTTCATGGGCTACTCAAATGTCCAATTACCACATCACACTTCAGAGTTGCTAAATATTATAGTTGTTCAATGTCGTCAAATATGTCGTCAATATCCTTGGGGGAACGCAATTTTGGTGTCGATTTGAATTAGCGTTCAAGAAGGAAATATGTTATTGAGAGTTGAGGACGCCTTCTTTTTGTTACAACGAAATGTTTTATTTCAATTCAAGACCACCTTTTTCCAGTTAATTACTTGCTAATTTTCAGCACCTTTGAATTTATTTTCCAATTTTTATCTTGTTTCCTAACGTGCCTTCTTTTTTTTATCGTTTTTCTTGCACATGGTGACCGGTGCAGGAACACATTTTGTGCATAGTTTCGGCGATCCCTTTTTTCGAGACTGAATGGTGGTTGCATCGGTCCTCTCATATAATATCTTCGTAACAGCGGTATTAAAACTCAAGAATAATCTATCTCCGCATAGATATAATACTTCTTTCGATTTCGGCACGTTCTTTTGGACGGCCATCGGTTCTCAAAGAAGTTAAGCAAAATATACAACATTGCCTGATGTTTTCGGTTCACCACTAATTTTTTCAGCATCTATCACTTTTTCATTTCTATTTTGTTTCCCAAACTGTTTCCCACTCCTAGAAAAATTGTTGTGATTAATCAGACCTAGACTAACTTAGGTGATCTAGCGGCTCTGTAGCATAGTTGTCGGTAAATTCTACTTCCTTATTAACGCTGCATCCTAATACTTTGAGGAATTCATTAAATTTGTTTTTTTGAAGAAAGCAAAAATATTATGTGTAATGAGTGGCATTCTATAGCGACGTGTGAAAATCAATTGTTTATTTCTATTTCAGAGCGTTCCGTACTACATGCTTGTGGCATTTTTCCGACTTGCGCTGCAGATTATTTTTTGTTTATAGTTAAGAGTTTAAACTGACGGTCACAGTCTTCAATTACTTCGTGTTCTTTGTTTGGGTTTGTACAAAAATTTGTATTTCTGGTTATATACATCAGTGTTTTATGACAGAAACGCTGTTTATACGGATTTTTATACCAGACTGAAAAAATTAAGGAAAAATCTTCGAGAAAATATTCAAAAAATGGCAGTGAGTATTCATTTCTGAGTGCATGTTAGTTTTAAACTTGAGTATTGTGCTATGTTTTTTCATTAATAAGTTTTAATCAACTTTTACTGGTAACTTTCTATTTAGAATGGTATTTTGGTCAGTTCGGTTGAGTGTTTCATGTATTTTCGGTCTTGTTAACAGGAAGCAAATATTTTCATTAGCCAAGTAGCTGATCATTTCAACCTTCGCTATAGGCAGTAGAATACCTTTTGTTTTAGTAGTAAACATAGTAAGTAAGTAAACATAAGAAATTTTATATTAAGGAGTACCTGATAATCCAGTTTATTCACTTTTCTAATATGCTCTTCAGAAACTGGGATTTTGGTTCACAGTTCTTTCTGATGGTGAAATGTTCATGTAAGCCTTGTGCGGCGGCCGCTCCTCCTCGTGTCTGACTGTCGGGAAACTTTAGTGCCGGCCTTATTTTGGTGAGAATTTGAAGAAAGAATTTTGTGGTGTAATAAATCATCTTTCCCGAGTTGGTTACTAAATACATACATACTTATTGACATGTATGCAGGATAAAATTCGTTTCAAATTTCTTAAACGTCGACTTCCTAACATTCGAGGCAAAATAATTTACTTTCACCCATTATACCTTCAACAAAATAACTCCAGCTAAGGTAGACTGAGCGCTTGGGTTCGCCACCGTCAATGCCTTGGTTCGCCAAGGCATTTTTCAGTACTATTGACGGTATCGATGAGCTTCCAGTTCTAATGTTAAAGGAAGATATTCACGAAAATAGATAATTATAATTTCAATTCTGTTTATCGAATAATAAACCCCTAACGCTGCTGTTATCTATTTTGAGCGGTTTGTCTTTCAATTTAATCCCTTTAAGTTGAGCATTATTCAAAATTGAAATGGATTCTAAAGAATTTCGTTCAATAACTTCTTTGGAAATGAACTGCCTCCCTTTTTTCATGGAAATGTTGCTGTATCAACGTGTGTTTCCTTGTTTTATTAGTCGAATTTTATCTACATTTATTTCCGTTTTGTAATTTGCATCAAAGGAAATGCACTTTTATTGCTTTGTTCTCTGTTAATTCAACTTCTGTTCATTGCGGATGTTCTTCAAATTTGATTTAAGGCTCTTCACATTGAAAAGTTTTTAAAAATCATTCTGTTGAACTTATTTTATGCTCGCTCGCCATAGCCGTGTGTCTGTAAGCCCTGCCTGCCGTGCGGGTAACGCGGGTTCGAGTCCCTGCGCTGGATGGCGATTTTCTCTGTTGGGTATAGGGGAAAAATTCCAAGCACAATACCTCACTCTACCCAGGTGTCTGGAATAGGCACCGGTCTTGACGGGGGGAAAGCGTCCTGGTGTTAGTCATAAGGCATTTGAAGATCCAATGTACTAGGTGATATGTATCAGGCTTAAATTGGAAATAAATCATCCGTAGATGCCTTCATTATTATTATTATTATTATTCATTATTATGTTTTATCAACTCCGAAGAATTGTACCATTTTAATTTCCATTTTTATCAAACAAATCAATGGTTTGGGTACGAGGAAGTTTCTTTTTATTTATTGAAATGTAAAGTCAGCATGTCCAACTGCTTCTGTATTTTATACCGAGTATATCATCTCTTCATATCATTTTCATATCTATAATAATGACCGGCCTTGGTCTTCTGTTCAATTTGTCTTCACTCGGTCAAATATGCGCAAATGAATTCGAGGAACATTAACTGGATTAGGTTAGAATGTAAGTTAGAATGTAATCATTTAAGTTAGGATATATGAAAAAAAAATAATTGTGAATAATTTTTGATGGTTTATAAACTGTGAAAATGAAAATTTTCATGCAAGATATCGCTTCCCGCTTGCAAGTACACTGAGTAGCTCCAAAAAAGTTCGCTTCAAAACATCAAGTCCGCTGCAAATTTCACGGATTTAAACACAATAAAACCTGAGGAGGATTCTGAGACACAAACTTCCCACGAATGGACGTCAGTTCATGAACAAGGATGAGTTGCGAGGCGCTCCAATAGACACAGTAAAATACTGCAGTGAGATCTTAACATTACCGAATTCTATGCATCTACAATTTATTCATATCATCCCGAAAAAAGAATGCATGTATCGTGCTAATGCCGTATACATGTTCATGTAACACGCTCCCCGCGTCTCCGCGGCTGTCAACGGTTGGTTTGGTTAGGTTGTGAACAGCAGAATAGGGAACTCAATTTTCTCCCTTGAATAAATTGTATTCTCTGTAATGAATGTGAAAAGTACAATTGCACGATAACATTTCACCCCGTATGATAATAATTATGGTATTTGTGAAGCGTTGGACAATTGTCGATTTTCCAATTTCTGCTGCCTAAACGTAGTTAATTAGATCGAAATAAACATTTTTTCTTTTATGCACTTTCGGGGGCAAATGAGTATATAACAAGTTATAACGGTAAGTTAGTTACCGCAACTCCAGTGTTTGAAGCGGGAAGTAATTCATCGAGCGCGTGGTATAGCAACTCTTCAATAGAGTCTCACTTTCGACGCGCTAGTAATCAAAGACGACACTAAACCTTACTTTCCCCTCTGGGGGATACAACTATTGTATCTATGAGAACTAGCGCTCCCAGAGGGCTATGTCAGGGCCCGAGCTGAGATTTAGGTAGGCCTTCTTTAGGTAGACATAACAATAGAATGTTTTTGTTATGTTAAGGACCACCTTTTTTTCGGTTCACTGCTATCCTGTTTTTCAGCACATTCTACTTTCCTCTTCAACTTTGGTCTTGTTTCATGATCTTCTTTCACAACTGACTGTTTCTATGCCTTTCTGCATAGATTCTGCATTCCCTTAACTCCATACTAAATGGTGCCTTCCTCCTTCTTCTCTTTGGATCGCATCTGTTGCTGAGTATGGAGGCTAAAACTAACGATTAATCTAATCTAACCGATACTTTATGCAAGTGCGACCTGTAGAATGGAACCTGCTTATTGAGTTAGAAATTGTAACCGTGCTTATGCAAACAAACATAATTGTGTGTGTTGAGGCAATGGAAATTGTGTTGACCACCGGAATAATGTTCTTATTACACTATCTCAGAGGTGATGAAGAATTCTGGTATCTTTGAAACCATGAGACCTTCAGCGCGAAATAGTCGGAGCTACTAAAGCGCTAGTAAATCTATGTTACTACTACTACACTAAACCTTCCGTTCTAACTTGTAAAATACTCATTTGCCTCAAAAAGTGTATAGAAGAAAACTAGTTTATTTCGACGTAATTACCATGATTCAAGCAACAAAAATTCGAAAATCGATGAGTAACTGTTTATTCGACCGCATTCGTCATCAAAGGCGAAACTAAACCTATCGCTATAACTCGTTAAATATTCAATGGCCCCCCAAAGGGCATTGAAGAAAAATTGTTTATTTATATCTAATTAACTATGTTTTGGCACCGAAAATTGGAAAATCGATGTTTGTCCTCCCCATCACATTTACCGTGATTATTTTGAAAAAAATTGCGAAACAGGTAAAATGTCGTGCATTTATACCGGCACATCAATAGGCATTACACCGGGACGTCAAGAAGCAATTTACCTGTTGGTCCACATGTGGCTCTATACGCTGGGAACGTGTTCTGTTACAGTAATTGTGCATTTGGTAGTTTTTGTGGTAATTTCGATGCTTACATTAGTGTGCCAATAGACAAATATAGAATTAAAGTAATTATTCCACGTGTTTGACGCGTTTCATTAACCTTCGATAATAGCTCGACACGCACGACCTCAAGTTGTTCAGAACGGATGCCGTTATTCATTGCAGCTCGCTATGAGAATATAAATATTTCCCTAATTTGCGCGTATCAGAAGTGCCAACATTCAGTCAAACTTTCCTGTAAATTAATTGATTAATTTTAATATAAATATGATTTTGACTCTTTATTGATAATTTAACGTTAACGTGGCACAAGTCATTCTTCAGTATTGTTGGAAGAACGGATAAAAATTAAGTGAAAATTTCTATTATTAATAGAGAAACAAACGATTTCGATGATTTTCAATGTTTTCAACACCAACATGTGTATATGTGCGTCTCAACGCCATGGTAAATATCGAAAAAACGGTTGAGGGAAAGATATAACCTGTTCCTTTTCCGGAGTTATTGTAAGTTTTATACGCACATAAATACCAATTGTTGACCAGCACTTGAAAAAAACAAAAGGCAAACGCTGTTTTATTCAGTATCTGAGTGGTCGGAAAATCTCGGGTGCGTAGTTATAAGGAAGGGAAATTCGAACTTTGAGAGATTGAGGCAAATTATATGTACTTTTTAGGAAAACATTTGAACTTGAACTTGAACTTGAACTTGAGGGCCGACAGTGTCGGGGCCTTTGTAACGGCCTACAATTCCCTCCACAATTTTCACACAAAGAGTTCAGCGCCTGGTACCAGACTTGTCCACTAAACTACTCAGGATCTACGATCCTTGTCACAAGCCTCCATTGGAAGGCATCACCGGGACAGCCAGTGTGTCAAAACACCATCCCCCGGCACATTGGGTCATTACAGCCCATTCTACCAGACTGGCTCATTCCAGTCACTGTCTCTTACTCCAGGCACGCACAAGAAACACTTTCATAGCCTCAGTGATACTCGCATTACACTCCTGATCCAATCCAGCAAGACAGCTCATACCGCAATCATCTTCAGCACATCTGGCATTCCACTCATTCTCTCCATACTGCTCAGACACCACATTCATAAAACTCTCTCTCTCTTGCTCATACTTACTACATTCCAGCACAAAATGCTCAATTGTTTCCTCTACTCCACTATTACACTGCTGACATAATCTGTTATTATTCTCATTCCATCTCCATGTACGTCTGTTCACACTCAATGACTTACATCTCACAGCAAACAAGAGTTGACTTCCAAAACTACCATCATAGAACAGCTCAAACTTAGGTGCTTTCTTTTTCATATACCAGTTAAGTGTAGGCTTCCGCATCATGCTAAGCTTCCACTTATTCAATCCATACTCTTTTGTTTGTCTCTCAATCTCTTTCTTCCACCTCTTGCAGTCCCACTCAGGCCCTACACCTCCTACATTTATTAAACTCCAGTCATCCACAGGTCTCCCAATTCTAACATGAATAATCTTTTGCATACTGAGTTTCCTTGCATGCCCCCAACATACTTTCTCCCAATAGCTTACACTCAGATTCCATTCAAAGATTCGCCTTACCCACCTGCCATTCTGCATTCTTTCAATTCTCACCTTATAATTCAGCACAGCTTTCATCATTCTTTCTGAAAATAGGCTCCACCCTAGGTCACCTCTAATGGCTTCTATAGCTGTCCATTTCGGAGCACCCAATGCTACACGTCCTACCTTATTTTGTATCACATCCAGCTTTTCCAGATCACTTCCATTCCAAGCAAGAGCACTCATACCATACATGACACTAGGTACAGCAACATACTTCCACATTCCTCTCACACATTCGTACTTGTTTGCTCTGTATCTGGCCACACTGCCTAACCGTCCACTCCACTGCATTGCTTTAGCCACTTTCTCACCTTTAGTTCTAGTACATCCATCTTCATTCATCATACAACCTAGATATTTGTATTCTTTTGTTCTACCTATTCTGATTTCTCCAATATTCCACAGTCTGTCTCTATCAGTCTCATCACTATTTATAACCATGACCTTACTTTTATCGGCACCAAAGTTCATCTTGAAATCTGTACTATATCCATTCACAATGTCAAGCATCCTTTGTAGTTCATGACCACATTCACTAACCACAACCACATCATCAGCATACAACAAACAGCTCAGTCTCTCATTACCAACTTTCAGTCCTAAACCACTCCCTCTCAGTCGAACTGCTAATTCTTCTGTGTACAATCCAAACAACAGGGGGGACAGAGTACAGCCCTGTCTCACTCCTCTAACACTCCTCACTTGCCCTGTTTCCAAATTTCCTAACCTGTAGATAGCACTTGTGTTCTCATACAGACTCTGTACAATGTTCACTATTTTTCTGCTAAAACCAACTTTTCTCAAAATTTCAAACAGCCTTACCCGATCCACTCTGTCATACGCCTTTTCAATATCCAGGAATGCTAAATATACCTTCTTGTTATCCTTCTTCATTCGCTCAATTATTTCACTCACTACAAACAGATTATCCTCCCCCCGTCTATCTTGCCTAAAACCATTCTGTTCTTCTCCCAGGACTCCTAATTCCTCAACTAAATTTTTCATTCTCTCATTCAAAATACCACAAAAGATCTTACATACGGTGTCACCCAGTGCAATTGGTCTGTAATTTTTAAGTTCTTTCATACTCTTATGTCCACCCTTATGCAACAGAACTACATTACACTTGTTCCAGTCATCCGGTACTCTTTCACTCTTCCATATCTCATCAAATAAACATTTCAACATACTGACTACACTCTCTCCTCCACATTTATAGAACTCATGTGGTATCTTATCAGGGCCACATGCCTTTCCATTTTTCACTTTCTTCAAAAAACTTACAATCTCTTCACAAGTGATTTCGTCTTCCATTTGCAGTTCATGTTCATCTATCAGAAAATTTATTGGTTCATCATCTGTAACCTGCTCATTCATTCCACCAATGTCCTCCCAGTATTCTTCAACTGCTTTCACCATTTGCATCCTATCTTGCACACTGCAACCATTGACTACTAATTCATCAACTTGAACTTCACTACCTCTATCATTACCTTGTATAAACCTATACCAATCTTTTATTCCATCTGGACCTTTCTTTCTTAGATTTTCAACTTGGTGTCTCTCTTCTTTAACCCTAGCCTCATTGATCATTCTCTTTACTTTCTTCTGCTGGTCCTTGTACTCATTCCATACACTCTGCCATTCATCTTCAGTAATTCTGCGTCTTTCATACATTTTCCTCATACTGCGTTGTTTTTTATTTAAAGTCTTCCTTTTCGTTCGTTCTTCCTTTATCTCACTCGTAAACCACCTAGCATTCCCTGTACTTTTCCTGCATTTCATTCTACCGATCTTTTGCTCTGCCACATCATACAAGGTTCTTGCAATCTCCTTATTTAGGTCATTTACATTTCCACACCTGTTCCAGTTACATCTACTCAATTCATTTCTAAATTCTTCCCAGTTTGCCATTTTAATACGCCAATTTTCTCTTACTCTGCTGGCCTTCTGCATCGGCTCCTTTCCACCCCAATTATATTCTAGTACAAGCATTTTATGGTCACTATCAATATCAAAATCATCTTCATCTACAAACATTTCTTTGACACACTCTCTTGCTCCACTATTCACTATCATATAGTCAATTGCAGTTTTACATTCCCTGCTTTGCCATGTATGCAAGCCATTTCCTATTGTTACATTTAGGTTCTCAAGTTCATTCTCATCACAGAAATCAATCAATTTTTGTCCATTTGAATTCACAGGCTCACCAAGTATACCAACATGGCCATTCATATCACCCATCAAAATCAGAGGGCATCTGCAATGCTCTTGCACAATTCTTGTTAATATTTCATATTTTTTTACATTCTCTTGATGAGCTAAAATACCATCAGTTGTCATATAGCATACAACCACAATAACACACTCTCTGGCATGCATTCTTTCACACTTTATTACTAACAGATCTTCACTCTCAGGTTCATTTCCAACAGGAATTTCTTCTAATTTCCAATTTAGAGCATTTTTTACAATGAGACCAACTCCACCACCTCTTTTTTGCCAACTTACACGCCCTTTTCCAATCATGTAGTACTTACTCTCCTTACATTTTAAACTGACTCTATCACGCATTTGGGTCTCTACTACACCAACACAATCCAAATCTCCATTCTCAAATTCTGCTACAAGGTCATTTAACTTTCCTGCATTCCATCCACGCACATTTATACATCCAAACCTTACAACACTATTGGACAATTCACGACATTTTTCATTTTTGCTCTGACAGCTTTCCATTCATCCAGTTCCACCTTCCATTACAATATGAGTACACCCAATCCACTGGATGTATCTCCTGGAGAGTTTCATCTCACCTTCTTGAGTAAGGTGGACTCCATCTCCACGAAAACACCCACTCTGGATCAGGTTATCCATATCAAGGAAGCTGGAACCCATTTCACGCTTTCTCATACTCTCAGCTTTCATACTCATAATCCTTTTATGCACTTCCCTATTCACCTCCTTTCGCACCCTTTCATACTCCTCACCACATGCAGGCCTTCTCAGCAGACTGGTCACAGCCACTCTTACATTCTTCTTTCGCGCCCTTTCAACAACATTCATAATTGCATTCACCGTACGCTCTCTCCCACATTCAAGCAATCCATTGCCACCTCCTTGCAGTACAACCATCCCTTCATCCATTCCATCTATCACTTCCTCAGCATGCCTACAAATCTCATTCACTCCCTTTCCTCTCATGCTCGTACATCCACTACGGTCAGTCATACTCACAAACCTATCAACATTCTTCACCATGCTGTCACCACATATTCTAATTGTAGGTCTCACTCTCCCTTTCATACTACTCTTTCGTTCAACTCTTCCACTCACATCACTCTTTCCATCCATCTTCCTTTCATTCACTTCCACTACAGGCGCCTGCACCTCATGTGGCATATCAACAGGTTGCTCCTTCACTCTCTTCCCATTCGTACTTCTTTCATCATGCTCATTCATCCTTCTACTCTCAGCTGGCACATTTGCACCACCATTCACTTCATTTATTGCATTCACACTCCTTGCACCATCATCCACTTCATTTGCACTCCTTGCACCATCATCCACTTCATTTGCACTCCTTTCACCACCACCATTTACCTCTTCATTCACTTCATTTGCACCATTCTCATTCTTTCCTTCATTCAACTTCCTTTCATCCTTCAAATCAGCCTCTAAAGCAACCATCAGAATTGTCAATCTCTCAACCTCCTCTTCCAACTTCTTTCTCTCGTCATTCAAACATTTCCAGCACGTAAACACAAGATCATTCAACTTCCTCCGACTCATCTCTCTCAAACCTTTGCATGCATCTATATCTACCCACTCTTTACAAGTCATGCACTCAATCTCCTCATCCATTCCACTTGCACCTCCCTTCCTACGACCAGTCCTATTTCTTGCCATCCTCAAACACAAACTTCTATCTCAGTACAAATTTCACAGGCAGAAGAAGTCTTCACTCACCAAATCTACTGAAAATCAAGTTATAAAAAAAAAAAAAAAAAAAAGAAACAAAAACGTTTCCTACTACTCACAGTCACTCTCTACAATGTCACACACTATACTCTTTATATGCAAAGAAAGCTTAACTACCAGTCAAAACACCTCAGTCAAAAATTGCAAGTCACCACACCAAAGTCCAATGCTCAGTCTCAACTCTCACGCAACAACAAAACTACTCTCACGAGCACTCCATACAAAGTCACACACTGTACTCACGTGAATATACAAACTATACCATTTTTTAGCAACTTCACTTTAATTCACCACAATATTCGTTGGAGGACCAGAAACACGTGCACACCGCTCGGAACGAAACATTTCCGTTACAGACACACAGAACAGAATATCTCCTATTATTACGAAAAACAAAATACATCTATTAGAGCCTCGACAGAAAAAAAGTACAGCAAAATGTTAGCTCCGAAACTGGAGCTACCGCTCTTGTCAGGTTGGGAAGGAAAGGCTGAAACGTTTCTATCAGTTTTACTGGGGGTCGGATCTGGCTAGTCGGGCACTACCGGCGGTTCGCGCGGTCAAAGTGCGATTGCTCAGACACGACGAGCGCTTGTATACGGCTCGGCTCACGAATGTACGGAGGGAGTTAAATACCTCTCACTATAACGAAAAACTATAGGCCGAGAGAAAAATAAAAACAGTTTTTAGAGAGCAAATACCGCTGCACAAACCTCTCAGTCAGAGGAACCATCGGTTTCGGCAAATGTTGCCATTCAGGAATAATTTTGAATAAGGTGATCTTCAGAAAGTTACCTATTGTTCATTTTTATCGCATATATCATTTTGAGCTCAATTGATATAATATTTAATAATTGTATAGTTACTAGTGTACCCGTGCCATAAAACCTGATGGTAAATACTGTTTGAAAAATACTTATTAAAAATATAGATAAGAACGCAATGCAATATATTTTTTTCTATATTTTTACACAGGACAAACGTTTTATTTGAGTATTTCATAATGGCAACATTCACGCCATTGCACCTGCCTCAGTACTGCTGCTGAGTGTATGGCCTGTAGTCGTTCTCGTGAACTACTTGCATACTGATCCCACCTCTGTTGCCTTACAAGCGCTTGTTGTTCTTGAGATAATCTTTCTCTCGCTCTTCTTTTTCGCTCCTACTCGATTAAGCGTCTTTTTTTTGTATGAATGGAGTTTCACTGCCTGAGCTTATGTCTAAGGTAATTTTTTTGTGACTGTAATAAATACTTACATACATACATATACATACATATACCGGGCTTTTCCTCCCTATGGGAGGGTAGCCGACAGCAGGCCACAATCACTACACTTAGTCACTAGGAGGCGTGATAGGCAGCACTGGCCGCACCTGAACTGCCAGGATCAGCAGCAGCCCAGCACAACCACCTTGCGCAGTCAGGCCCGACAGCCATAACTGGCTTACCCCGACCGCTTCATTGAGTGCAGCCCCTCCCCCTGCACAGGACAGGTCGACCCCATCACGCGGGGGCAACTTCCCGTACTGCGTCAAAAATAAAAATTACCTTCTTATGCATTGCCCCCACTCACTTCTGTCCGCAGTCATCCCTCTCGCCACGTCCATAGTCAGACCCCTCTCATACAAAGCACGTTTCACCACATCCATCCAACTCATCCGTGGTCTACCTCGCGCTCTAATACCACTCACTTCCAACATATAAACCTTTTTCGCCAGCCGCTCAAAATTCATTCTTTCAACATGCCCAAACCATCCAAGCACTCTTTCATCCTCTCGCCTGCTCAAGTTTTTGATAACACCCGTCTGCCCCCGAACCAACTCATTCCTGATCCCATCTCTTCTTGTTACTCCATACATGGTCCTCAAACACATCCAACTTCCTCCTCTCAGCTGCTCTCAACTCTCAGCTGCTCTAAGTAATAAATACCTAGAATGCAGTATTTTTGAGCCGTGGTAGAATTATTGGTAGCCATTTATGTCATTTCTTAGATGCAGCAATTCAGCATTACCGAGAGCAAGTGCGAGCTCCTGTATGTATAATATAATATGCAATACTCTGTCGAACTCTGTATCAACGATACGGACTCAGGTATATAAGGCTCTGGATCTCTCTCATTTACTTGAATGTGATATTATAGTGCTATGATATAGCGAAAATGAGTGTATTCATTTATCAGTGAACTAAACCGAGACCGCCAGTGCTAATTTCTTCCTATGTGCTCACTTGCTTTCAGAGAGCGCTCGCTTCCAGAATTTAGGTGTTTGGAACTCGGCGAACCGAACAGGGAGCGGAGTGGGGAGGATGACGAACCCGTAAATTTTCTGATCGATGAACATGAGCTGCAAATTGCAGACATTTATCACTTGTGAAGAGATTGTAAGTTTTTTTTAAGAAAGTGAAAAATGGAAAGGAATGTGGCGCGATAAGATCCCATATGAGTTCTATAAATTCGGAGGAGAGAGTGTAGTTAGTATGTTGAAATGTTTATTTGATGAGATATGGAAGATTGAGAGTACCGGATGACTGGATCAAGTGTAATGTAGTTCTATTGCAGAAGGGTGGACATAGGAGTATAAAAGAACTTAAAAATTACAGACCAATTGCCCTGACTGACACTATGTAAGATTTTTGTTGTATTTTGAATGAAAAAAGAATGAAACATTTAGTTGAAGAATTAGGAGTTCTTGGAGGAGAACAAAATGTTTTTTGGTAAGGTAGACATGGGGACCAATTCGGGGTGTAATTTAAGAAATGAAGGACGAATTTAAAAAAGTTTCAATTTTTTTTGACCATACGTGAAAATAGTTCCCATTTTCCAAATATCCGTTCAGTTTTGAAAATCTTGAAGATCTGTTCATGAAGAATAGTTCATTTGATTAAAACCCCTAGAAGGTATTGAAATATTGATAGTTATGTTAACCTTCCTCTACCTAAAACCTCTCATGATACACGGAGTACTAAAATGGGGTCATATTTGACCCCAATCGTTTTTTTGTATTTTAACCATGTTATTAAGGTTCTGCAATAGAATGAATGAATAAAAACTATATTCTAGAGACTTTAAAGCTTTATTTTCAAATAGTCATCAACTAAAATCCATATTTATGGAAAGAAAAACTATGATGGGTACAAATAATTAAACATGACAGTTTACACAATTTGTTACATTGGATTCTGTATGTTCAGGGCAAATGAATGCAGAGCATAACGAACATTTAACACTATATTTGGTGTCTTTCGTCCTTGGGCAGAATGCACAGCGATTTCTTTTCCCTTTTCCTAAATTAGCTGCTATTGGTGGTGGAACCTGTTGTGGTAGAGGGCCTATAACTGATGCCATAGCTGCTTGAACTGACAATGGTATTCCTGTTCTTGGAGGATTTGCCCTCGCTTTGATTGCAGGTTTCACGAGTTCCAAACCCAAATTCTTGAGGAAATTAAGTCTTGTCAGTGATTTATTTGGATATTTCTTTTGGTAAAGCACATAAGCATTCAAAGCACAAACATTGATAATATGGGTGAGAAGAACAAACGGCCATCTTTTCGAGATTCTGTGACAAGAAAATTCTTTGAGCATCTTGTCAGCACTATCAACAGCACCTTTAGATTTGTTGTAATCTAATATAATATCTGGATTAGCGTGTTCTTCAGTGCTAACAGCCTGATCGTTATGTTGACTAGATAACAAAATAATAGATTTGTTTTTGCGAGGAACATATGACACCATCATTGCATCTCTTGAAAACAAAAACAAGCTTGAATTTACCTCGTGTGATTTTGAAGGCAGCATGATTTTTGGTACTTCCTTTCGAATTTGTCTTACTGTACCAAGCAAAGTTTTGTTTTGTTTCGCTAGCTCCTTAGCAAGTTCGAGCGAAGTAAAGAAATTATCACAAGTTACCCCGTAACCTTGACCTAGACCTTTTACTAAATCTAACACAACACGCTGACCTTGCTTTTTTTCAGGAGCAGAGGAAATTTGGCCGGTATACACTTGTGAATTCCAAACATATCCTGAAGGATTTTCGCAATTAGCCCAAATCTTGATACCATAACGATCTGGTTTACTTTTCATATACACTCGGAATGGGCATCTTCCTCGAAAACCAACCAACTGTTCATCAACACACATTTGTGATTCGGGCACCAGACACTTTTGACAATTTTTCGTGAACATCTCCCAAACTTCTCTTATTGGAGCTAATTTATCGGAAACTCTGCGCTCCTGACGAGTTTCATGATTATCTGTTCTAATGAAACGCAATATTTTTTGGAAAGCATCGCGTCCCATTGTGGCCTTGAAAATTGGTCGGCAAAATGCGCCGTCATCTCTCCAAACACATTTGATTGATTCCTTTCTTCCTCTTGTTGCTCCGAACAAAATTAGGATTCCAATAAAAGCATTCAGTGATTCTCTCTTCAATTTCCATTCAGGATGACCGAGTTGTGCTGCCTTTTTTTTCAGAACAATCAACTATCATATTGAAAATACTATCATCAAAAAGTAGCTGAAATGCGCTTATTGGCGTCTCTATGTTTTTGCTGATAGCTGTAAGTCCAGGTGTCACTAGGAGAATATTTCGTCTCGAAGTTCTTCGTTCAGCTGAGTGGGGAGTTCTTCTCCATTTTGTTCCTTCTCTTGAGGTTATGTAATTTTCATCGTCACATTCATCTGAGTCTTCTTCATTACTAGAAGAGGAAGAATCATCTTCATTAGGTAAGATATTGTCTTCTATTTCTGAATTTTCATCCTGAATAAGTTCTTCTTCACTATCAACCTCCGAATCGGATTTATTTAAAAGTTCTTGTATTTGTTCATCACTAAGATATTTACGAGACATAACTGGGTATTATTATCTGAAAAAAAATTATAAAAATTAATAATTTCTGTAATAAATCAATTTTTAAGACAATATTTGACATCAACACATTCTCCTGAAATGGGGTCAAAAATGACCCCACACACTTAAAAACGTCATAAGTAGTAAAATAAAACAAGTATCCAATTGGTACTGCTTGTCAATGTTTTACACATAATTTTAGGAAGGAAATGATAATTTTGGATAAATTTAACCATTAGTTTGGAAATTATTGCAAAATTACATACTCTGGGGTCATTTCTGACCCCATTTCAGGTCCAGGAAGGTTAATGTCATTGGACAATTTATAAGGCCACCTTATAGTAAATGATGGGAAATATCTGAAAATTTCAATTATTGAATTCAGGGTAAATGTTGAGGATTAACTGGGAATCAATTTTCCACTTTTCAAACCTTAATCATGGTTAATTACATCAAAATAAACAAGTTTTCTTCCGTGAATTTTCGGTCGTAATTGAATATTTTAGGAATTATAGCGGTAGGTATAGTTTTGTCTATGATAACAAATGCACTTGAATAAACAGCTACTCATTGGTTTTGGAATTTTTGTTGCTGGTATTCTGGTAATGACGTCAAAATAAAGATAAATCTGAAGGATATGACAGTTATCGATTTTCCAATTTTTGATGCCTAAACCTAATAAATTGAATCAAAATAAACAAGTTTTCGGTAAATCTGAAGGACATGACAGTTGTCGATTTTGCAAATTGTAATGGCTAAACATGGTTAATGACACCAAAATAAACAAGTTTTCTTCTATGCACTTTTCGTCTCAAGTGAGTATTTTATTAGTTATAGCGGTAAATGACTTACTGCAACTCCAGTCTTTGAAGCGGAAAGAAATTCCTTGATCGAGTTGTATGGCAATACTGCAATGGCGTCTCGCTTCCAGCGCTCTGTCTTGAAAGACGAAACCAAACCTACCGCTATACCTCTTTAAATACTCATTTGACGAAAAAAGTGTATAGAAGAAAAGTTGTTAATTCGAGCGCATTTGTCATCAAAGACGAAACTAAACTTACCACTATAAATCGTAAAATACTCATTTGAGACGAAAAGTGCATAGAAGAAAACTTGTTTATTTTGATTCAATTAATTAGGTTCAGGCACCAAAAAGTGGAAAATCGACAACTGTCATCTCCTTCAGATTTACCAAGTTTTCTTCCATACACTTTCTGTCTGATGTTATTTTACGAGTTATAGCGGTAGGATTAGTTTCATCTCTCATGATGAATGCGCTCGAATAAACAGCTACTCATCGATTTTGGAATTTTTGTTGGTCAATATTGAATATAATGTTGTCAACGAATTTCATAATTTCGTAGGTATAGATGGGTAATATAGTCGATTTTAAGACGTTTTACACGAATGACAATGTGCCCGGAAATGCTTAGTTTTCGAGTTATTCAAGTTCTGAAGTTATACGAACGGCGCTCCTGAATGGCCCTTTTAACGCATAAACAGTCATTGTTTTAGCAATGAAAATGGAAGCTAACCCCTATTACAAACGTAAAGAGGTTGGGTCGTGAGGGGTAGCAACAGTTCATTTAGTGAAAATTATAAATAAAGCTTTCTAGTGACGTTTGTTTACACCGACTCGAAGATGGCTGCCGCCATTTTCAGCCGGTTGGCGCCATGGCGGCAGCCACTTTGGCGTCGATTTAAACAAACGTCACTCGAAACCTTTATTAATAATTTTCACTAAAAGAACTGTTGCTACCCCTCACGACCCAACCTCTTTACGTTTGTAATAGGGGGCTAGCTTCCGTTATTTATTAAATTACGCTAGCCCCGCGTGCTTCCATGGCGCGCACAAGCCAGCTTCAAAGTTGAATAATTCGAAAATAACGCATCGCCGGGCAGAATGTCATTCATGTAAAACGTCTTATAATAGACTATATTACCCATCTACACCTACGAAATTATGAAATTCGTTGCCAACATTATATTCAATATTGACCTTTTTGTAGGCTGAATCATGGTGATAACATCGAAATAAACAAGTTTTCTTCTATACACTTTTTCGCCAAATGAGTATTTAACGAGGTATAGCGGTAGGTTTGGTTTCGCCTTTGATGACGATCGCGCTGGAAGCGAGTGCGCATTGCAGTGTTACTGTCCGACGGGCTCCTTGAATTACTTGCCGCATCAAACACTGGAGTTGCGGTAAGTCATTTACCGCTATAACCAATAAAATACTCATTTCAGACCGATAGTGCATAGAAGAAAACTTGTTTATTTCGATCTAATTCACTATGATTGGGCATCAAAATTTGTAAAATCGATAACTGTCATATCCTTCAGATTTACCAAAATAAACTACTTTTCTTCTATGCACTTTTTTCACCAAATGAATATTTTACGAGTTAGAGAGGTAGATTTTATTTTTTGCGTAATTGAGCTGTTAAAGTACGTTTGAATCCTTTGAAATTTGTTATTAGCTCATCTCGCAGAGCTTGCGGAGCCTGAACCCACTTCTAGGAATTTTTAGTTAATAACACAATAGAAATTATTGGTCAAATTCAGTTTAATATTGTCAATGAATTTCATAATTTTTTTGCCATAGATAGATAATATAGTAGATTGTAACACGTTTTACATGAATGACAATATGCTTGCCAATGCTTAGTTTTTGAGTTATTCAAGTTAGAAGTTATATGAATGGCGCTCTTGAATGGCCTTTTTTGGGCAACTTCAGAGTTGAAACGGAAGCTAACCCCTATTACAAACGTAAAGAGGTTGGGTCGTGAGGGGTAGCCACAGTTCTTCTAGTGAAAATTATAGATAAAGGTTTCTAGTGACGTCAGTTTACATCGACTCTAAGATGGCGGCCGCTATCTTGGGTTCCGGGTGCCGCCATTGGCGATGATATAAACGGATGTCACTAGAAACCTTTATTTATAAATAAGACACCTTCTACGATGCTACGATGGCCGCCATATTGAAACTGTCGTTTCTCTCTACATCCTGAACAGTATTAAAGTTGAATAACTCAAGCATAACATGAACAGAATGTCATTCATGTAAAATTTTTTTAAATGTATTCCTTTAGTGATTGTTGGGAATGGAATTTTTAATTTCCGTGAATGGAATAAACTGCATATTGACCCTCATTTGGGCTGCGTTAGTTACTGATACAATAAAACCATTTTTCAAATGGTTTTTTGCTGTGGTCCTCAGAATGTTAGGCAATATACCGGCATGTGAATTTATTAATATAAAGACCGCAAATCTTCAAACTAGTTACACAACTGCTGCACATTCTGCAGAATATCTCCTCAAAACATTGGTTATTTACAAATAAAAGGTAAAAAATTACAATTGCCATCCTCACCATATCAGAATGAAAGTAACGCTAAAAGTAGGAACGCCCCAGTACATTCGCACTTTTCAACCTTCAATAGTTTAGACACAATTTATTAATTAGTGTCAGTGCAATAACTATGGATGGGTTGGTCACTTGAATATCAGAGCTCTGGCTGCAATTGTAAATGGAACACTAATTGTCTACAAATTGCAAAGCATGTTTAGAGTCATTTACACGTTAAGTGTGGCGGGTTAAACTGAAGTTCAATATCCAGCTCAAATTTAGAGTTGATTGTTATAAGAAATTTTGAAAATATCCAACATTAACTGAATCATGCCTTTATTTAGCTTTCTTTTATTGTATGTAAAAATTGAGTCAGTGACTGCTGGTCTGTCAGAAGCATTAGGAAAATCTCCTCAATGACCACCGGTATGTCATGCAGCACTTAATGTGTTAATTGTATTATTTTAAACAATTTTTCTTCTCAGGCATTGAACAACAAAAAACAGTAATGTAGGGAAGTATTTTGTTCAACATTTAAAATTGAATTTTGAAATTTTCTATTTTCATAACTTCCAAATACCATCTAAGGAAATGTAGCAACTGGCTTTACTGAACACATGTGTGTCATGTTAAATATTATGTTTTGTGATTGTGGTTTGTAATTTTTTGATATATTAATTGTTATGAGATCAATGAAAGACATTTTATATTAAGAAATTTTTAAAGCCCAGTATGTTGTACTGCATCTCATGTATTAATTTTTTTTAAATAAACAGGTTTGCTTTCTTTCATTTTCCTTGTCCCTTATAACTACATCAAGAAATATCAAGTAAAATCTTGGGTAGAGTAATTTCATTGGTCATAACTACTGAATTTACAATCAATTACAGATATCAATGTTAAAATTATCTGTGTGATAGCATTTATGGTTTTACATAGATGTTTTCTTTGTGTCAAAAAACATTAATTGCAGTTTATTCACAAGTATGAACAAAGAAAGAAAATACTTACCTCATCAAGACACCCACTTTTGTTTTGGATGTCACGCTTTGCTCACATTACATTTTATAGCTCTAATGCCTAATATTTAATTTCAAGTCACCAAATTGGTTGGCAAAAATCAGCTTTCTCTAACTTCATGACACTATCAAATTATAAACTAAATATTAAAAGTCTCTAGCAATTTATTTTAAAACAAACCAAAATAATATGTAAGTATCTATGCATTCTAAAGGAAAAACCGAATTTAAAAAATAACTATTCCACAGCATGTTGTATACTCTGCCATGCATACAGCTGCCAGGTAGCTGTGGTGCTGGATAAATAACTCTCCGGAGCCACTGGAACTTCTCCAAAAGTTATTTCTGAAGAATGAGCTGAATTTGTGTCTGGAACTTGGCTGAAGAGCAATTAATCCTTGTAGGAATAATAGACTTATTCTTCTCCATCTTGTTCACAGGGAACAATAATGATTTACTATTACTCTGTTTTTTTTTTTAACAAAAACTTACCTATTTGTTAAGCTGAAAGTTTTCTCCTCCAAATGGAATAATTTGAATGCCATTTGAAGCAAGATTTATGGTTTAAATTATCTTTTAATATGAATGACAAAAGCTCAGAATGCGTTCCGTGCCTTTCATTTGCAGTCTTGCATCAGTATCACGATTTACCGTGGTCAGTATGTGAACAAAGATACTCTGAGGAGGTGTGTGACACTCCTATAACTTGATCCAGTCTAAGTTCATTCTTTCATGTAAAAAATGAACAATGTTTATAATAACCATTATTTTTATGATAAAACCATGTATAAAATAATTTTAGGTTATATTTGTTCCAAGTTATGGTGAGAATTTTGATTATATGGTAATTCTAAATAGTTCACAAAAATTTGCATGGCTGCTACATCTAGTCCCAATTTGCCATTGTGTCCCAGCATAAAAAAGTTCCCTGAAATTTTTCTGTTGTGACGATTATCTGTCGGTTGTGAGTGGAATAATTGAGGGAACGAGGAAAGATGATAAGAAGGAGTACCTAGCATTCCCGGATATTGAAAAGGCGTATGACTGAGTGGATCGGGTTAGGCTGTTTGAAATTTTGAGAAAAGTTGGATTTAGCAGAAAGATAGTAAACGTTGTACAAATTCTGTATAACACAAGCGCTATCTCCAGGTTAGGAAATTTGGAAACAGGGCCAGTGTAGAATGAGAGAGGGCTGTACTTCATTGCCTCTGTTGTTTGGATTTCACACAGAAGAATTAGCAGTCTGACTGAGAATGAGTTGCTTAGGATTGAAAGTTGGTAAGGAGAGACTGAGTTGTTTGTTGTATGCTGATGATGTGGTTGTGGTTAGTGAATGTGGACAAGAACTACAAAAGATGGTTCACATTGTGAATGGATATAGTACAGATTTCAAGATGAACTTTGGTACTCATAAAAGTAAGGTGATGGTTATAAATAGGGATGAGACTGATAGACAGACAGACAGTGGAGGATTGGAGGAATCAAAATAAGTAGAACGAAGGAATAAAAATATCTAGATTATATGATAAGTGAAGATGGATGCAGTAGAGCTAAGTGGAAAAAGTGGCAAAAGCAATGCAGTGGAGTGGACGGTTACGTAGTGTTGCCAGATACAGAGCAAACAAGTATGAATGTATGAGAGGAATGTGGAAATACATTGCTGTACCTAGTGTTATGTATGGTATGAGTGCTTAGATTGGAATGAAAATGATATTTAGAGGCTGGATGTGATACAAAATAAGGTAAAAGGTCTAGCTTTGGGTGCTCCAAAATGAACAGCTACGGAAGCTATCAGAGGTGATCTAGGGTGGAGCCCATTCTCTGAAAGAATAATGAAAGCTTTGTTGAATTAGAAGGTGAGAATTGAGAGGATGCAGAATAGCAAGTGGGTAAAGCAAATTTTTGTATGGAATCTGTGTGTAAGCTATTGGAAGAAAATATGTTGGGTTCATGTAAAAATATTGAGTATGCAAAAAATTATTTGTGTTAGATTTAAAAGACCTATGAATGACTGGATTTTAATGAATGTTTGAGGTGAAGGACCGGAATGAGACTGCAAGAGGTGGAAAAAGAGGTTAGAGGCAAACAAAAGAGTATGGATTGAATAAGTGTATGCCTAGCATGACGTGAAAGCCTACACTTATCTGGGACATGCAAAAGGAAGAACTGAAGTGCAAGATGTTCTATGATGATAGTTGTGGAAGTCAACTCTTGTTTGCTGTGAGGTGTAAGTCATTGAGCGTGTATAGACACATGGATGCAGAATGAAAATAATAATAGATTATGTCATCAGTGCATTAGGGAAGTGGAGGAAACAATTGAGCATTTTGTGCTGGAATGTATAAGTATGAGCAAGAGAGTTTCATGAATCTGGTGTTTGAGCAGTATGGAGAGAATGAGGGGAATGCCAGATGAGCCAAAGATGATTGTGGTGTAAGCTGTTCTGTTGGATTGTATCAGGAGTGTCATTTGAGTATCATTGAAGCTATGAAAATTTTTCTTCTATATGCCTGAAGTAAAAGACAGTGACTGGAATGAGCCAGTCATGTAGAGTGGGCTGCAGTGACCCACCATGCCCAGGGATGATGTCTTGATGTACTGGTTATCCCAGTGATGCTGTCTAATGTTAGTTTGTGACAAGGATTGGTAGATCTTTAGTAGTTTATTGGACAAGTCTAGTACACAGGTGCTGAACTCTAGTGGGTTTATTGTGAGTATTGAGGAGGGAATTGTAGGCTGTTTGAAAAACAACTTTAAAACAACTCTGTGGTGAAAATTTTAACATTAGTAGTTAAGAGGAAAAGAAATTTAGATTGGTAAAAGAGCTATAAGGGTCTATTATTGAAAGAAACTCCAGATGAATGTGAGTAAGAAAAAAGGTAAAAAGTGTTTTATGAAAGGGGCGGGTAAAGAATAAATGTAAGTTTGAATTGAAGAAGAGAGTTGTGTCTAGTATATGAGGGCTTGGAGCTGATGGTGATGAATTAGATAAGATAGAGACTAGAAAATGCTACCAAGCATGGGAAAGTTTGTAAGCAATTGTAAGGAAAAGGTACCTGACAATAAATGCTAAAACAAGATTGTACTGTAAAGAAGAGAGCTGCTCTGTTATTGCTTTGATTGAATGTGCCTAATCTTTGTTTGTATATAGTTTCATTCTGTTGTATTGAGTTTTGTTCCTTTACTGAATGCTCTTTATTTTTTTTCAGCTTTACCTAACAGTAAAATAGAAAATAAGTTGATGAGAAAAATATAATTACTGAACACAATACTTGAATAACATCACAAAACCTGCCTTCCTGTGAAAGAAATATCTGGTGTGATCAGTGCATTCATCAGGTAAGTTATTCATCTTTTATCCAAGATAGTCTATGTTGGTAGTCTTTAATCAATATAGTTCTTATGTATACCCGTGTTAGACTATTCGTTGTGATTATGTTGAAATGTAGTTAAAATCAAAGATGTCAAATTTTCTCCTCAATTTAGAAGAACATTCAAGACTGACCTCTTGAATCACTTTTGCATTTGCACATAACAATTAGTTGATGCCAAACTGCAACAGTGAAAGTTAAGATTATCTGTCTTTGTTTACCCTCAAAGCAGCGAGGGTCAGGGGGAAACCTGCGAGTTTGTGCTGGCTGGAGTGCCTGGCAGTGTTGGGGGCTACTGATTGACTTCTGGAGTCTGACAGGTAAGCTTTCATAGCCTGTTCTACTTCTTTGATGCCCCTCCTCAAATCCTATTTCTCATTGGTTTTTTAGTCATTTGTTCTAATAGCTTAAGTTTTGTTTAGTTTTGAATTGTCTGCAGTTTCCAGATTACAATGATTTGATTTCATATGTAACAACATGCAAGGTCTTTGAGTTCTTCATGATTTTTAATTTTATTCGTTGAATTGACAGATAGTCTGTTTTTTTTTTGTTTAGCTGTCTTGAATTTCACCACAGTCAGTAATTTGGGTTACTACTTTTCATTGATTTAATTTTGTGCTATGATTACCTGTGCTGATAGAAATTCATAAACCTTCTCATATACAACTTTTTGGATTACCAAAAAGTTACTCTAATCACCATTTTGCAGTGTTTTTCATTTTTTATTATATTTTGCTCATTCAAAATGTTTGCTGTCGGTGTTCTTGAATTGTAGACCGTATTTGGAACTATATTGGTCTTCTGGACCCTTTAGCATTTCTGTATTAAGAAGAGGCATTCAAATGTTCTTCTAACAGTATGAGAGTGTTAGGCTAATGTGCTGGATGGATATGAAACATGGGGCACAAAAGCGGCTGAAAAGAACCAGTTGAATGTACTTCATATCAAGTAATGAGTATGGTGGGGGGTGACATTGTGGGATAGGTATATCATTGAGGCAAGGAGTGTGGCAAATGTGGGAAGGGTAGAAAAAAGTGTGAGCTTTTGTATGTGTTTAAGTGGTTTGGCCATATGCAGAAAATAAAATAAAATTGTTAGTAAAGGAAGCAATGAAATCAGAAGCACAGGAAAAGATTGTTGGAGGTTAGCCAAAAACTAGGTTCATAAATGGAGTTGAAAGCAAAATGCACCATCATTTAAGAAGATGAGCAATAGCTGGAGATGAGAATATAATGTGAGTGCCTGACTATGCTTGTCATGATGGTTACAGCTTGAGGTTCTTGGCCTGCAAGAGTGACCCAGGTTTGGTAAATAGGATGTGGAGTTGTCAGTTCTTTAGGTCTGAAATCTTTGAAGTCTTATAAAGCTGCAAGGATAAATCCTTCTGGTGCTGTTGGCCTTGCTGTGGAAGAGATGCCCAAAAGATGTGTATGCATGAGAGTTACCAATTGAAAGCTATCGTCCTCTTAGAGGGATACAACTTTTGTGTCTGGGAATTACTGCTCCCAGAGGGTATTGTGAGATCCCGTGCTCAAAATTTGGAAGATAGTCTTTATTAAGATAGAATAGTTAAATTTTGTTACATTTCATCTTTTTTCAGTTACTGCCTGTCTTTTTTCTCAGAAACCATAACTTTCTTCTTCAACTTTAATTTTATTTTTAATATCTCCTCCTTTCTTTCTGTTCTTGTATTGAAAGGACCATGTGGGGCAGCAGACCTTGTGCATTGACACCTCGTTCCATTATATTGAAACAGAGCACTGCCTCCAACTTACTCCCCTTAAGAACACTTCTGTTGGGAAAAGCAAACTTTTAACTAACATATCTAATCCCTTAACATCATACTTAGTGCCTTTTTCATTTCTCCCTTCAGGTCTCCTTTGTAGGGGTTAGGGAAGCTTTAATTAATTTATGATTCAATTTATAGGTTATTTGACTGTAGGGGTAAATCTGATTCTTGCTGGTTGGCCATCTTTCCTTGGTGTAAGGGTTTGACCTTTTTAATTACAAGGTGTTTGTTCATGGTATAGCTGGTTTGTACATGTTTCTAATTGTTAAATTTTTATTCAAAGTCTTGAAATTGGTTTTATTGATCAGATTTAAATAAAAAAATTATTTTGTTTTATGTTGGGCTTTCAAAATGCCCACCACCAGTCTCAAGGCATTCACCAATATGAATATCAATGTATGCTACAAAATCCTGAGTATTAACAAAAATAAATTTAATTAAATAGTTTTTCAGTGGAGCAATGTTGCAATATGCAATACAAAATGCTCATTATGTTACAAAACCCAAAAATGAAGAAATCTAAATAAGGCATAAATCACATAATCTTGTTGAATGAGGAAAATTTGATGTGAGGGAAATTAGTCATCAAGATAATCAGTCCTTCAACTAGCTCCTGATTATATGTAGAGTGAGGGCCATAGCTCTACCTTGTTGAAACAATTCAAGTCACGTACATTTAGGCAAAATTCTTTTCTTGATTTCCTTATTGATTTGATATATTGCACTCATCCATATCACTACCTATCCCACAATATTTTAGCATTTATTTTCTCTATGTTGATTTATATATTGGATGATCCCCTCAGGGAGTTACAACTATCGTATCAATGGAAATTAGCACTCCCAGGGGGAAAATGTGTGAGGGCCCAAGCTGCAAATTAGGTAGGCCTTCTTTTTATTGAAATAAAAACTTCTAGTTTTGTTATGTTAAGGATGACCTTTTTTTGGCTCACTCCTATCCTGTTATTCAGCACCTTCTACTTTCTTCTTCACCTTTCATCTTATTTCACGAGTTTTTTTCTCAACTTAACTGCTTCTATGCCTATGCCCCTTCTGCATAGATTCCACATTCCCTCATCTCCAAACTAAATGGTGCCTTCATCCGTCCGCCTTCCCCTTTTTGAAACATTTTTTTGGTAGCAGTTAGGAAGACTTAAACTAACATCAAATCATATAATCCAATCTATGTATTGAATCTTGTGATGACCATTTCAAAAGTTAAACATAGAATAACAACTAATGAAGATCTTATTGTTATTGATAAAACATGCATCAGTCATTTAGCACTACAGCTTTACAAATACTTACCATTACAGCCTTCATTTTTTAAAATAAACTACCTTTTTTGACTATTTAAATTAGCATCATTTTCCATCATTTCTGGGCTGAATCCTGATATAGAAACACATCTACAGAATGCAAGGTTAAGCTTGCAAAGTCTCTAGTAGTCATGGGGCTACTGTTCATCTAGTTAGCCTGAGCTAAATGAGAAATTTGCTCCAGCTATTTAGTTGTCTCACCTTTGGATAGGTCTGTGCATTTTCTAGTTTTTTGTGCCATACCCTCTTGACTTTCATTGGTTCTCATACATCTTCTTTACTTTTTGGTTTGTATCCCCCAAACTTGCTGATTTGATTTATAGGGCAGCCTTGTGGGAACACTTCATGTTCATTGACTACACTTTTTTGTGAGTCTGTACTATATGATTTTTCTATTTCCTCTAAGAATATATTATTGCAATAGAAATAATTCATAAATTTCTACTAAACTCTTCAGCATCTGTAAATTTTTCTGCATTGTTAGTTCTTTTTTTGTACATCTGTTGATTGTTGTTTATTTTTGTATGTTGTTTGGTAATTGTTTAAGTCAATTTTCCTCTATTTATTTTTCAATCTCTTTAATAGTTGTGTTGGGGCCAGAAACAGGTGGTAAAGAAACAAAACTTTAGCTTCTAACACTACGTTTGGCATCCTGAAGTTGATTTAAAGAATGTACTGTGGACAGCAGCAGCCTTTAAAATACTCAAAATTGTGTTAATATATGTTTATTATAATTTTTGGCCACAAAAATTGAATAAAAGCATTGGATGTTTTATATATTGGAAATTAACATTATTTGTACCTATTTGTAAGGCTACAATGTAGATAATAAAACAAAATTTATGCATCCTGTTTTATTCAGTTCAATTTTAGAAATTATTTTTTTGAACTTTGATATTCTTGAGCTCACATGTGAATTCACATTTTTTCTAGTGCATTGTTCCTTGCTTGTTTTTGATTATTTATTTTCAATATTGATTGCATGCATCAACGAATGAATACATCTCTGTATTCATGGTACTTTTGATATTTGTTGCTTCTAACATTGTTGCTATATGTTTGAATTTACTACTTCAGTTCTCAAGGCCCACTCTTAATTATAACAGAATAATTATATCCATCATACATTACCAATTTTCATGATATAGGTACTAATGACATGACATGACCTGGCAATCATTTTTAGAACTCTAATAAGTAATAAACAGATAACATTTAGATATTAAATCAAGATGATCACTGCTGCCTTGTTGATGTCCCACCAATGGGAGACCCTAATGAAGCCTGTAACTTCTACAACTTGTGATGTTCATGCTGCCTTATGAACTTTTGATTTTTGTGAACTACACATTGATTCATCATGAAAGACTCAATCATTACTCTCATCTTTTACTAATTGATTGTTATAAGACTGTTAGGCTATGAAAACAACAAGAGAATTTATTCACAAAGTAATTTGATATTGTGTTTCTCATTTAAAAAAATCAAGGGATTTATAAATTAGGTTGCCCTTCAATGAGAACTTGTTTGACTGCATATTTTTTTGTTACAAAATAATCTTTTGATTGTTGCTCCTATTATACATGGACAAAAATGAAATTAAAATTATCCAATTCACTAAATGTGAGGAGATGCTTTGTTCCATTTTTTGGTTCACACGTTTTTTATGCAATGATGGGAAACATTTGTATTTTTTTTATCAGATTGTAGCTTCAGTTTTCTCAAATATTAGAGCAGACAAACATTTCATTGCTCAGGTACCTAAACACCCAGCATGGAGCGTGCAATCGTTATGGTGCACAAGCTGACCGATGCTGAAGTGGAGAGGCTGTCTTATAGGCAGGACTTCATCAAGCAGGAAGCTGCAGCAGAAGACAAGAAGCAAGGTGAGGCTTGGTTCTATTTGGGTTTGGGACAGAGGCAGTTGATATTAGAGTAAAGAATCAAGCTTATCAAGTTTGGAAATCAGCTAAAAAGGCATTGAGAAAAAAGTTCTCCATTCTGCTTCAAGGAAAAGACCTGCTGTTTATGGTATCTTGAAAAGTAATGCATAAGAAAAGAAAAATGGATTATAGGATATCATGTGCCAAGAATCTTGTTGAAGGAGAACAAACTTGATTGATAAATGTTTTTCCTAAATCGTTATTTTGATGTAGACTGTAGAGCCAATTCTCATTTGAATAGAATTTCTCAAATCACACAGAAGATGAAACAAAGATTGATAAAATGCGATTAGGACATGTTTTGTATTTAGAGCATAGACAAATTGAGAGCACAAGCTCTGAGTTGAGATGTGCCAATCTTGAAGGCAAATAGTTTAAATGTTCTCAACATCATCTGCAACTAATTGTTCTGGATTTTGTGCTGTCATTTTACATACATTATGGTGTACCAGCCATGTGTGGAGATAATGTGTGAATAATTGAAAGTGTAATACAGCCTGTACATCTGTTTGGTGTAGATCATTGAAAAACCATATTTTCTGCTAATTTTCTTGGCAAAATTTTAGGGTACACAACTTGAGCATTAACACCATGGATTTCAATAAGAATTACTTCTGGAGTAAACCTTGTTTCAGTGATATTCTTTTTACCTGCTGAACCATGTTATGTGTGCAATGTTACGTATTTAAAACTTACACCCTTAGAAGAAAGATATAACTATTATATCTATGGGAATAAGCACTACAAGGGAAAATATGTGAGGTTCCGAGTTTAAGGTGAGGATAGCTTTCGTATGTTGAAATAGAAAAGGCATTTGTATTATTACGGATCATTATTTTCGGTTCACTGCTGCCCTGTTTTTCAGCATTTAATACTTTTTGTCAACATTTACCTTGTTTCTGAACTTACTGTTTCCATGCACCTTGTGGATAGTTTTCTTGTTTTCTCAACTCCATATTAAATGGTGCATTCCTCCTTCTCTTTGGAATGCCTTACCTGCAGTTAAGTAGGCCTCAACTAATATCTAATCTTATGCGAAAGCTTAACAAAAAATTTTGATAATATTGCTTTGTTGAAGATGACTTCAGAGGTAAAAGCAGTTGTGTTGAGTTTTGGTCTTATATTAAGTGTGAAACTTCCTCAAGGTTGAGAAATGTTGTCGTAGTTGAGACAACGTCGCCCTATTGATTTCATTTTATTCCAATTTTCTAATGAATGATATGAAAACGGGATTACTATAATTTTTATATTCAAACTTGCATGATGTCATTCAAAAATATAGTGAAGTGCAAGGTATATTTTTAGGGCCAATTTTTATTGGATTTGCTAGTTTTGTTAGTTTTGTATGCATCACTTATTCTAAAGACTGTTTTTCACTTGCTATCGCCTTCTATATTTCCTGTTGTAAGCTAAAATTTATTTCAGCTTATTTACATCTCCAAAGCTTTTGAACTATTGACTATTTAGTTGACAGGATTGTATTGTGTTTCCTGCTAAAAGTATTACTAGGTTTCTGATCCTAACTTCCTAAATCCTCCCAGTTTTTTATGTATTTAAAATACTAACAAAGTTGTTAACATTGTCAATCAAAGGAAATCATCTCTATACTTCAACACATAAAGAGCTGTTACTAGGTTTGTTATCTCAAATGCGATTGTTCTCGAGCGTGTGTCACTTGCAGGTGACGGGCCAAGCTCTGGGAGCCATTTAGAAGTAATTTACATCAAAACTGAAGTGTCTGACGCTGAGCTGGAGGCGGTTACTGTAAAGGACGAGCCTATTGACTGGCATCAGGAACCTCAGGTACTGTTATTGGTTGTTTACTCTCCTCTTGAGTACTTCCAATTGTCTTGAAAATGAAATCTGGAGAAGGGTCACCAAAGGAGTAAAACTATATGCGGCAGCCATGATTTTACTGAGCATAGGTACGAACAGTAAAAAATGAATAGAACATTAAATGTATGGCTTGGCCGGCACGGTGTGCCCCGATGACGTAGCGGTGGGAGCCCGGAGTTTTAGCAACGGGCCAGCGCGGTTACCCTCCGCACTCCTCCAGCTCGCCTCAAGAAGTCTGAGCCAGTACTCGTACCTTTAAGAGAAAATATAATTAAAATATTTAATTTTTATACCTTGCAGGGAAACTAAATGGTCATGCTGACGCGGCTCACAAAACTTTAGGAAAGATTTAAGATTACTCTATTTTACGAGCCTGCAGTAGCTGAACAATATTAGCCCAAACAATGGCATTTAGCTAACCAGCTAGACTGGTTGCTATGTTACAAAAGAGTTTAAGCTTATTTGAGCCTAAAGTTTAAAGTTATGTACGGCTCAAACAAAATTTAATTTATAATATCCGTTCGCACTGGCAATTATTAAAATAATCGACGCACTGAGATGGAAAGAGAACACCGCACTGGAATTGCTTCCCAACTCACCATAAAGGACGTGCTTAGAAGGCCGTTCCTCCGTGCAGTAGGGCTCAAGAGACGTGAGCCGGCCGAGGAGCGCCGCTGAGCCGCTGCGACGCCTCCACTGCGTGAGGCGAAGACAGAATGGAGCGAAGTCGCTGCCGGAACTTCCCCATGCCGCGCCGGGCCACGAGAGCGCATAGCTGCCCCGGCTCCAATCTTCGGTTTGGAGCTTCACGAAGAGTTTACATGTTTATGAAGAAGTTCGTAATTTCACGATAGTTGACATCCAATTTTTCTTCATAGAATAATAAACAAAATTAGAATCTTGAATGAAAAAAATGTCTTACATCTAGGTCCCAGGTAAGCGACGATGATGTCCCGAAACCAAGGAGAGCTATTGGAGCCTCCTTTCCTGGTGACCGAGTGCTGAAGCCTGAAGCGCTGAAAGCCTCTGGCTCCGAAGTCCTTCTGGTCTCAAGTGTTGAAGCGCCTCCAGAAACTGATAATTTTCGGTAAAGCTCGTTTGCGTTCTTAATCTGCAGGTGACTCAAGAAGAAGAGCGGTAATCAAGAACAGCAAATGTGTCAGGGTTAGGCTTGTTGGTAGACAAGCCCAGCACAAGCGTTAACTCTTTCCATTGTGCGTTTAAATTTTACTATTGAAATTAGATTTGTTTATATTGGTGTCACAAAAATTAAACTTACAAATTGCCCATGGCTCGTTTTATTCTACAAATTGGTTGCTTACTCTTCTTTTGAGTGCTTCCCACTCTTTGCTTACTCTCTTGAGTGCTTCCCGTTCTTTGCTTACTCTTCTCTTGAATGCTTACCACTCTTTGCTTAATCTCCTCTTGAGTGCTTCCCACTTTTTGCTTACTCTCCTCTTGAGTGCTTCCCACTTTATGCTTACTCTCCTCTTGAGTGCTTCCCACTCTTTGCCTACTATTCTCGTGAGTGCTTCCCACTCTTTGCCTACTATTCTCGTGAGTGCTTACCACTCTTTGCTTACTCTCCTCTTGAGTGCTTAATATTATTGCTTACTCTCTTCTTGAGTGCTTCCTATTATTGCTTACTCTCCTTTTGAGTGCTTCCTTTTATTGCTTACTCTCTTGAGTGCTTCCCACTCTTTGCTTACCCTCCTCTTTTGCGCTTCCTATTATTGCTTACTCTTCTCTTTTGTGCTTCCTATTATTGCTTACTCTCCTTCTGAGTGCTTTTAATTGGTTGCTTACTTTCTTCTTGAGTGCTTTTAAATTGGATGCTTACTCTCCTCTTTAGTGCTTGCAATTGGTTGCTCACTGTCATTTTACACATTTGAATTTAGTTCAGAAGTAGTTAGTACATTCCTGCTCTTGGCCACCATATTTGTTGCCCATCAAAATGAAAATAAAATTGAGCTCGTAACGAGTTTTTGAAAAAAACATTAACGGTTGACCTTTTTTGTGACAATCCAGTTCCAAAATATTCTGGTAACATTCGCTTAGGCATGTTTTAAATTTTGTCACGGATTCATGTAAGTTTATTTCTTGAAACGAGTGCGACAATTTAAGAAGCTTGTAAATTTTATTAGATTTTCGCCCTGTATTGAAGTATTAACTAGACGTGAAACTAGAATGTGCTTTTTAACTTGCTCTTCTGCTATTGTTTTTTTTTTGTTTAATTATATATAAGTAATTTCATTTTTTTATCTTCAGCACGTGAACATACTTCTCAAGAACAAGATAAACACAGATGCTTGATTGCACGAATGTTTTTCAGAAGTAAATGGGTTCACCAAAAAATTTTAGCTCTAACTTAAGCATTATGCACTTTTGACAAATCTCGTACAGTAATAATTGAGAGAAGTTCTCATATACAGGTCAGTTCAAGTTCAGGGCCTAGTGCTGTTACTTTCGAGGGAGAAGTAGACAATGACTGCACTGAGGCACGTTCAAGGCGCGCAGAAGCAGAGGACGAGTTGAGGGAAGGCAGCTCTGGTGCATGCAACGCAAGTGCTGATCAACAGAGACTACCTGGAACATCTGGAGGGAGCGCTGACGTTCTACCATCAGATGTGTCGGGTAGCGGCAGTAGTGTTGAGGCCGCACCTCGTGGCAGACTCATGTCAAGTGACTCTGCTCGTAGAAACGAACATGAAATATACCCAACTAGCAAAGGTCAACTGATCAAGTGCGAGTTCTGTGAATATTCCTCTTTTGGAAAGGGGAGTGTTGACCAACATTTAGCCAGCAAACATGGTAAAGGCCAGCTGTTCAAGTGTGAACTTTGCGACTATTCTTCTGCATGGAAGATTAGTTTTGAAAGACACCTAGCCAGCAAACATGGTAAAGGCCAGCTTTTCAAGTGCGAGTTTTGTGACTATTCTTCCGCATATAAGCGTAGCGTTAAACTACACATAGCCATTAAACATGGTAAAGGTCGGCTGTTCAACTGTGATCTTTGTGACTATTCTTCTGTACAGAATATTAATGTTAAACTACACCTAGCCAGTAAACATGGTAAAGGTCGGCAGTTCATGTGTGAGTTCTGTGACTATTCCTCTGCTTATAAGGAGCATCTCAAACTACACCTAGCCAACAAACATGGGAAAGGTCGGCTGTTCATGTGTGAGTTCTGTGACTATTCTTCTCCGCAGAATATTAATGTTAAACTACACCTAGCCAGTAAACATGGTAAAGGTCGGCAGTTCATGTGTGAGTTCTGTGACTATTCTTCTCCGCAAAAAATTAGTGTTAAACTACACTTAGCCAATAAACATGGTAAAGGTCATCTGTTCAAGTGTGAGTTCTGTGACCATTCCTCTGCTCGTAAGGATAATATTAAACTACACCTAGCCAGCAAACATGGTAAAGGTCAGCTGTTCAAGTGTGAGTTCTGCGACTATTCCTCTGCGTATAAGCATATCGTTAAACTACACATCGCCATTCATGGCAATAGTCAGCTGTTCAAGTGTGAACTTTGTGAATATTCTTCTGCACAGAAGTTTCATGTTAAACAACACCTAGCTAGCAAACATGGGAAAGGCAAGCTGTTCACATGTAAGTTCTGCGACTATTCCTCTGCTCGTAAGGAGTATCTTAAACGACACATAGCCAATAAACATGGCAATGGTCAGATGTTCAAGTAGGAATTATGTGATCATTCTTGTACATGTAAGGTTAGTATTAAAAGAAACGTAGCCATTAAACATAGTAAATAAAGGTCAGCTGTTCAAGTGTGAATTATAAGACTATTCTTCTGCTCGTAAGGAGAAGATTAACACCGAGTTAGCAAACATGGTTACCCCGATTCGCTTTTCTAGCAGTAAATGCATATTTCTGGGCTACTCAAATGTCTAATTACTGCACCACACTTAAGAGTTGCTAATTATAATAATTGCTTAAGGTCGTCCAAGATCTTACGAGTGTTTCCCTCGGGTAAAGCAATTTTCGTGTTCATGGGAATTAGCGTTCAAGAAGGGAATATATTAGTTCCCAAATTGAGGGTTAAGGACGCCTTCTTTTTGTTGCAATGAAATGTTTTTTATGTTCAAGACCTCCGGTGTTCGGTTAAACACTTGCTATTTTTCAGCATCTTTGAATTTGTTTTTCAATTTTCATCTTGTTTCCTAACGTGCCTTCTTTTTTTTATCGTTTTTCTTGCACTTGGTGACCGATGCGGGACCACATTTTGTGCATAGATTCGGCGATCCCTTTATTTGATACTAAATGGTGCTTGCATCGTTCCTCTATTAGAATATCTTCGTAGCAGGGAGATTGAAACTCAAGAATAATCTATTTCCGCATAGATATAACACTTCTTTTGATTTCAGCACGTTTTTTTGGCCATTGGTGCTCAAAGAAGTTAAGCAATATATACAAGATTGTCTGATGTTTTCGGTTCACTACTGTCTTGTTTTTTAACCACTATCACTTTTTCATCTCTATTTTGTTTCTCAAATTTATTTCGTAACTTACTGTTTCTTTGAAATATGTGCACACCTCATGCGTTCCCTTGTGTCCCTACTGAATGATGTCTTCCTCCTTCCGCTCCTAGAAAAATTGTTGCGATTAATCAGACCTAAACTAAGTTATGTGATCTATCGGCTCTGTAGCATAGTTGTCGGTAAAATTCTACTTCCTTAATAACGCTGCATCCTAATACTAACTTCGAGGAATTCATTTGTTAATTTGTTTTTTGAAGAAAACAAAAATGTAATGTGTAATGAGTGGCATTCTACAGCTACGTGTGAAAATCAATTGTTTATTTCTAATTCAGAGCGTTCCGTACTACATGCATGTGACATTTGTCCGACTTGCACTGCAGATTATTTTTTGTTTGTGTTCTAGACTCTAGACCAACGGTCACAGTATTCAATTATTTCGTGTTCTTTGTGTGTGTTTGTAAAAAATTTGTATATCCGGTTATCTACTTCAGTGTTTTATGACAGAAACGCTGTTTGTACGGATTTTTATCCACAACTCAAAATTTAGGGAAAATCTTCGATTTTTATTAAAAAATGGTGGATAGATTTACGTATTTAAATTTCATTGCATTTATTCAACAAATGGTAGCGAGTTTTCATTTCTGAGTGCATGGTAGTTTTGAACTTGAGTATTGTGCTATGTGTTTTCATTAATTAGTTTTAATCAACTTTCACTGGTAACTTTCTATTTAGAATGGTATTTTGGTCAATTCGGTCGAGTGTTTCATGTATTTTCGGTCTTGTTAATAGGAAGCAAACATTTTCATTACCCAGGTGGTTGTTCATTTCAACATACGCTATAGGCATTAGAATTCCTTTTGTTTTACTACAAAAAGGTAAACATAAGTAATTGTATATTAAAGAGTTCCTGATAATCCAGTGCATTCACTTTTCTAATATGCTCTTCAGAAACTGGGAGTTTGGTTCACAGTTCTTTCTGATGGTGAAATGTTCATGTAAGCCTTGTGCGGCGGCCGCTCCTCCTCGTGTCTGACTGTCGGGCAACTTTAGTGCCGGCCTTATTTTGATGAGAATTTGAAGAAAGAATTTTTTTGTGTA
The DNA here is from genome assembly GCA_030386875.1 of Morinoia aosen. Taxonomy (NCBI): domain Eukaryota; kingdom Metazoa; phylum Arthropoda; class Malacostraca; order Amphipoda; family Talitridae; genus Morinoia; species Morinoia aosen. The sequence continues at coordinate 1,036,848 of CM059576.1, forward strand.
ATAAATTTTCTTACCCGAGTTGGTTACTAGCTACATACATACTTATTGACATGTATGCAGGAAAAATTCATTTCAAATTCCCGAAACGTCGACTTCCTAACATTCGAGGCAAAATAATTAACATTCACCCATTATACCTTCAACAAAAGTAACTCCTGCTGCGGTAGACTGAGCTCTTGGGCTCGCCACCGTCAATGCCTTGGTTCGGCAAAACATTTTTCAGTAGTATTGACGGTATCGATGAGCTTCCAGTCTTGGTTTTTAAAGGAAGGTGTTCACGAGAATAGATTATAATTTCAATTCTGTCCATCAAATATTCTGTCCATCAAATGCAGCTGTTATCTATTTTGAACGGTTTGTCTTTTAATTTTTTCCCTTTAAGTGGAGCATTATTCAAAATTGAAATGTGTTGTAATGAATTTCGTTCAATAACTACTTTGGAAATGAACTGCCTCCCTTTCTTATGGAAATGTTACTGTATCAACGTGTGTTTCCATGTTTTATTAGTTGAATTTTATTTACATCTTTCTCCGTTTTCTAATTTGCATATAAGAGAATGCACTTTTATTGCTATGCCCTCTGTTAATTCAACTTCTGTTAATTGCGGATATTCCTCGAATTAGATTTAAGGCTCTTAGTGTTGAAAATTTTCTAAAAATCATTCTGTTATACTTATTTTATCAACTCTGAAGAATTGTACCATTTCAATTTTTCTTTTTGTCAAACAAATCAAGGGTTTGGTGTCAAGGAAGTTACTTTTTATTTATTGACAAGTAAAGCCAGCATGTCCAACTGCTTCTGTATTTTTTACCGAGTATATGTATTTTCATATCTATAATAATGACCGGCCTTGGTGGTCGGTTTAATTTGTCTTCACTCGGTCAAATATACGCAAATTAATTTGGGGAACATTGGATTAGGTTAGAATGTAATCATTTAAGTTAGAATGTAAGTTAGAATCTAATCATTTAAGTTACAGTAGAATGTAAGGCCAAAAATAAATATGAATAGTTTGGATAGTTTTTAAACTGCTGTTTATTAGTGAAAATGAATATCTTCATGCAAAATATCGCCTCTCGCATGCACGTAAACTGAGTAGCTCCAAAAAGTTCGCTTCAAAGCAAGTTCGCTGCAAATTTCCCGGATTTAAACACAATAAAACCTGAGGAGGATTCTGAGACAAAAACTTCCACAAATGGACGTCAGTTCATGAACCAGGAAGCGTTGCGAGGCGCTCCAATAGACATAATAAAATACTGCAGTAAGATCTTAACATTTCCGAATTCTATGCCTCTTCAATTTATTCATATCACACCGAAGAAAGAATGCATGTATCTTGCGAATGCTGTATACATGTTCATGTAACACGCTCCCCGCGTTCCCGCGGCTGTCAACGGTTGGTTTGGTTATGTTGTAAACAGCAAAATAGGAACTCAATTTTCTCCCTGGAATGAGTTTTATTCTTCGTAATGTATATGAAGAATACAATTGCACGTTAACATTTCACCTCGTATGATAATTATTTTAAATAACATTACGAAACAAGTAAGATGTCGTGCATTTATACCAGCACGTCAATAGGCAATTTACCTGTTGGTCCACATGTGGCTCTGTATGCTGGGAACGTGTTCTATTACAGTAGTTGTACATATAGTAGTTTTTGTGGTAATTTCGATGCTTACATTAGTGTGCCAGTATACAATTAGAATTGAAGTAATGATTTCACGTGTTTGACGCGTTTCATTAACCTTCGATAATAGCTCGACACGCACGACCTCCAGTTGTTCAGAACGAATGCCATTGTTCATCACAGCTCACCATGAGAATGCAAATCTTTCCCTAGTTTGCGCGCATCAAAAGTGGCAACATTCCGGCAAACTTTCCTGTAAATTCATTGCTTTGGTTTTGATGTATTTGAGGTGACGTTTTCGGAATGATATAATTATTTAACGTTAACGTAACACAAAAGACATTCTTCAGTGTAGTTGGCAAAACGGATAAAAGGAAAGTGGAACTTTCTATTATTAAGAGAGAAACAAACGATTTCGATGATTTTCAATGTTCTCACCACAAACATAAATGTGCATCTCAACGCCGTGTTAAATATCGAACAAATATCGAACATGAGCTGAGTTAGGTAGGCCTTCTTTTTGTTGAAATAATTTTTTCTTATGTAAAGGTCCACCTTTTTTTCGTTTACTGCTGTCCTGTTTTTCAGCACCTCTGACGGTCTTCAAATTTTATCTTATTTCATGAAATTTTTCTCAACTTACTGTTTCTATGCCTCTTCTTCATAGATTCCTTGTTCCCTTATCTCCATACTAAATGGTGCTTTCCTTCTCCCTCTCTTCGATACGCTCTTTTTTGTGGCGGTTAGGGAGGCTTAAACTAACTAATAATCTTAATCTCAAATATCGAACAAATGGTTGAGGGAAAGACATAACCTGTTCCCTTTGCTGAGTTATTGTAAGTTTCATGTGCACATAAATACCAATTGTTGACCAGCTATTTTTTGAAAAGCTAACAAAAGGTAAAGGCTGTTTTATTCAGTATCTGAGGGGTCGGAAAGTCTCGGGTGCGTAGTTATAAAGAAGGGGAAATTTTACATGTATTGAAGAAAAATTCGAACTTAAAGAGAGGGAGGCAAATTAAATGTACTTTTTAGGAAAGCATTTTTGTTAGACACCCAAAACAGAATACTTCACATTACTACAAAAACAAGAAATATTTATTACAGCCTCGACAGCGAAAAAGTACAGCAAAATGTCAGCTCCGAAACTGGAGCTACCGCTCTTGTCAGGTTGGGAGGGAAAGGCTGAAACGTTTCTATCAGTTTTACTGGGGGTCGGAGCTGGCTAATCCGGCACTACCGGCGGTCCGCGCGGTCAAAGTGCGATGCTCAGACACGACGAGCGCTAGTACGCGGCTCGGCTCACGAGTGTACGAAGAGAGTCACATACCTCCCCCTATAAGGAAAAACTATAGGCCGAGAGAAAAATAAAAACAGTTTGTAGAGAGCAAATGCCGCTGCACAAACCCCTCAGTCAGAGGAACCATCGGTTTCTGCAAATGTTGCCATTCAGCATGAATTTTGGAAAAAGCATTCGTCAGAGAGTTAACTATTTTTCATTTTTATCATATATATCATTTTGAGCTCAATTGACATAATATTTAATAATTATATAGTTACTAGTGTACCCGTGCCAGAAAACATGATGGTAAATACTGTTAGAAAAATACTTAATAAAAATATAGATAAGAACGCAATGCAATATATTTATTTTTCTGCATTTTTGCACAGGACAAGCGTTTTAATTGAGTATTTCATAATGACAACATTCACGCCACTAAACCTGCCTTAGCATTGCTGCTGAGCGTATGGCCTCTAGTCGTTCTCGTGAACTACTTGATGCATACTGATCCCACCTCTGTTGCCTTACAAGCGCTTGTTCTTGAGATAATCTTTCTCTCGCTCTCCTTTTTCGCTCCCACTCGATTAAGTCTTTTTTCGTATGAATGGAGTTTCCCCGCCTGAGCTTATGTCTAAGGTAACTTTTTTTGTGACTGCGATAAATACTTATACATATACATACATATACCAGGCTTTTCCTCCCAATGGGAGAGTAGCCAACAGCAGGCCACAATCACTACACTTAGTCACTTGAAGGCGAAAGAGGTAGCACTGGTTGCACCAGAACAGCAGCCAATCACAACTACCTTCCACAGTCAGGCCCGACAGCCATAGCTGGTTTACCCCGACCGCTTCATTGAGTGCAGCCCCTCCCCCCGCACAGGACAGGTCAACCCCATCACACGCGGGCAGGCTTCCAGTACTGCGTTAAAAATAAAATTACCTTCTTATGCACTGCCCCCACTCACTTCTGTCCGCAGTCATCCCTCTCGCCACGTCCACAGTCAGACCCCTCTTATACAAAGCACGTTTCACCCCATCCATTCAACTCATCCGTGGTCTACTTTGCGCTTTATTACCACTCACTTCTGACATATAAATCTTTTTAAAAATGTTGAATGTTTTCGCCAGCCGCTCAACATTCATTCTTTCAACATGCCCAAACCATCCAAGCACTCTTTCATCCACTCGCCTGCTCAACTTTTTGATAACACCCGTCTGCCCCCTAACCAACTCATTCCTGATCCTATCTCTTCTAGTTACTCCATACATGCTCCTCAAACACTTCATCTCAAACACATCCAACTTCCTCCTCTCAGCTGCTCTCAACTCTCAGCTGCTCTAAGTAATAAACACTTAGAATACAGTATTTTTGAGCCGTAATAGAATTAATGGTAGCCATTTATGTCATTTCTTAGATGCAGTAATTCAGCATTACCGAGAGCAAATGCGAGCTTCTGTATGTATAATATAATATGCAATACCCTCTCGAACTCGGTATCAACGATACGGACTCAAGTATATAAGGCTCTGGATCTCTCTCATTTACTTGAATGTGATATTATAGTGCAATTATATAGCGAAAATGAGTGTATTCATTTATCAGTGAACTGAAACCGAGACCGCCAGTGCTAATTTCTTCCTATGTGCTCACTTGCTTTCAGAGTGCGCTCGCTTCCAGAATTTAGGTGTTTGGAACTCGGCGAACCGAACAGAGAGGATGACGCACCCGTAAATTTTCTGATCGATGAACATGAGCTGCAAATTGCAGACGAAATCACTTGTGAAGAGATTGTAAGTTTTTTTTTTTTGAGAGTGAAAAATGGAAAGGAATGTGGCCCAATAAGATCCCATATGAGTTCTATAAAATCGGAGGAGAGAGTGTAGTTAGTGTGTTGAAATGTTTATTTGATGAGATATGGAAGATTGAGAGTACCGGATGACTGGATCAAGTGTAATGTAGTTCTATTGCAGAAGGGTGGACATAGGAGTATAAAAGAACTTAAAAATTACAGACCAATTGCCCTGACTGACACCATGTAAGATTTTTGTTGTATTTTGAATGAAAAAAGAATGAAACATTTAGTTGAAGAATTAGGAGTTCTTGGAGGAGAACAAAATGTTTTTTGGTAAGATAGACATGGGGACAAATTTGGGATGTAATTTAAGAAATGAAGGACGAATTTTTAAAAGTTTCAATTTTTGGTCAATATTGAATATAATGTTGTCAACGAATTTCATAATTTCGTAGGGATAGATGGGTAATATAGACAATTTTAAGACGTTTTACACGAATGACAATGTGCCCGGAAATGCTTAGTTTTCGAGTTATTTAAGTTTGAAGTTATACGAACAGCGCTCCTGAATGGCCGTTTTAACGCAAAAACAGTCATTGTTTTAGCAATGAAAATGGAAGCTAACCCCTATTACAAACGTAAAGAGGTTGGGTCGTGAGGGGTAGCAACAGTTCTTTTAGTGAAAATCATAAATAAAGCTTTCTAGTGACGTTTGTTTACATCGACTCGAAGATGGCTGCTGCCATGTTCAGCCGGTTGGCGCCATGGCGGCAGCCACCTTGGCGTCGACGTAAACAAACGTCACTCGAAACTTTTATTTAGAATTTTCACTAAAAGAACTGTGCCTACCCCTTACGACCCAACCTCTTTACGTTTGTAATAGGGGGTTAGCTTCCGTTATTAATTTAATTACGCTAGCCCCGCGTGTTTCCATGGCACGCACAAGCCAGCCTCAAAGTTGAATAATTCAAAAATAACGCATCGCCGGGCAGAATGTCATTCATGTAAAACGTCTTATAATCGACTATATTACCCATCTATACCTACGAAATTATGAAATTCGTTTACAACATTATATTCAATATTGACCCAATTTTTTTAACCATATGTGAAAATAGTTCCCATTTTACAAATATCCGTTAAGTTTTGAAAATCTTGGAGATCTGTTCATGAAGAATAGTTCATTTGATTAAAACCCCTAGGTAGAAGGTATTGAAATATTGATAGTTATGTTAATGTCATTGGACAATTTATAAGGCCACCTAATAGTAAATGATGGGAAATATCTGAAAATGTCAATTTTTGAATTCAGGGTAAATGTTGAGGATTAACTGGGAATCAATTTTCCACTTTTCAAACCTTAATCATGGTTAATTAGATCAAAATAAACAAGTTTTCTTCCATGCATTTTTCGTCGTAATTGAGTGTTTTAGGAATTATAGCGGTAGGTGTAGTTTCGTCTATGATGACGAATGCGCTTGAATAAACAGCTACTCATTGATTTTGGAATTTTTGTTGCTGGTATTCTGGTAATGACATCAAAATAAAGATAAATCTGAAGGAGACGAAAGTTATCGATTTTCCAATTTTCGCTGCCTAAACCTAATAAATTGAATCAAAATAAACAAGTTTTCTTCCATGCACTGTCTGTCTGATATTGATTTACGAGTTATAGCGGTAGGATTAGTTTCATCTCTCATGTTGAATGCGCTCGAATAAACAGCTACTCATCGATTTTTGAATTTTTGTTGCCTCAATCATAGTGATAATATCGAAATAAACAACTTTTCTTCTATACACTTTTTCGCCAAATGAGTATTTAACGAGGTATAGCGGTAGGTTTGGTTTCGCCTTTGATGACGATCGCGCTGGAAGTGAGTGCGCATTGCAGTGTTACTGTCTGACGGGCTCCTTGAATTACTTGCCGCATCAAACACCGGAGTTGCGGTAAGTCATTTACCGCTATAACTAATAAAATATTCATTTCAGACCTATAGTGCATAGAAAAAAACTTGTTTATTTCGATCTAATTCACTATGATTGGGCATCAAAATTTATAAAATCGATAACTGCCATATCCTTCAAATTTACCAGAATAAACTACTTTTCTTCTATGCACTTTTTTCACCAAATGAATATATTACGAGTTAGAGAGGTAGATTTTATTTTTTGCGTAATTGAGCTGTTAGAGTACATTTGAATCCTTTGAAATTTATTATTAGCTCATCTCGCAGAGCTTGCGGAGACTGAACCCACTTCTAGGAATTTTTAGTTAATAACACATAGAAATTATCGGTCAAATTCAGTTTAATGTTGTCAATGAATTTCATAATTTTTTTGCCATAGATAGGTAATATAGTAGATTGTAACACGTTTTACATGAATGGCAATATGCTTGCCAATGCTTAGTTTTCGAGTTATTTAAGTTAGAAGTTATATGATTGGCGCTCCTGAATGGCCTTTTTTGCGCAACTTCAGAGTTGAAACGGAAGCTAACCCCTATTACAAACGTAAAGAGGTTGGGTCGTGAGGAGTAGCCACAGTTCTTCTAGTGAAAATTATAGATAAAGGTTTCTAGTGACGTCAGTTTACATCGACTCTAAGATGGCGGCCGCTATCTTGGGTTCCGGGTGGCGCCATTGGCGATGATATAAACAGATGTCACTAGAAACCTTTGTTTATAATTTTCACTAGAAAAACTGTGGCTACCCCTCACGACCCAACCTCTTAACATTTGTAATAGGGGGTTATCTTCTGTTATTAATCAAATTACGCTTGGCGCGCGCGCTTCTCTGGCATCCACAAGCCATCTTCTAAGTTGAATAATTCAAAAATAATGCATCAGCGAGCAGAATGTCATTCATGTAAAAAGTTTTTAAATGTGTTCCTTTGTTGATTATTGGCAACAAAATTATGAAAATCACTGAAAATATTTCACTCAATTTTGGCTAAATTATCACCCAAAAAAATTAATTATAGCCATATGTTAACTTCCGTCTAAGATGGCGGGAACGGGGTCAATCATTTGAGCCCAACAGAAACGAGCGTCTATTGCGCAGTGTTGCCAAATACCGCTCGAATTACTTCCCGCTTCAAGCACTTGAGTTGTGGTAACTAATTTACCGCTATAACTCGTAAAATACTTATTTACGACAGAGAGTGTATGGGAGAAAACTGGTTTATTTCGATCTAATTGACCATGTTAAGGCACCTAGAAATCAAATATCGATTCCTGTTTAATCCTAAACCTTTACCAAATTCAGTTGAGTTCTGAAGTAATATAAGCAAGCTGCTGAAACAATAAATAACTTTTTTTCATCATTGATATTATTTCTCATTATTACCATGTTTGGCAACACCAAATTGTTAACCTTTGTAGGAAGCCTATTTATGGTAAATGTGGAGGAAAGGTCGGATGGCAACACTACAATGGACTCTCCCTTCCAACTCGCTCGATCATTCCTGCCATCTAAGACGAAAATGAACATCCCGCTATAATTCGTTATTTTTGGGTGATAAATCCTATTGTGTTATTAAGTTAAAAATCCTAGAAGTGGGTTGAGGCTCTGCCAGGCTGGAAAATAATAAATTACAAAATGCCCAAATGTACTCCAATCAACTTAACCTATTGCTATAACTCATTAAATATTCATTTCAGACGGAAAATGCATAGAAGAAATATTGTTTATTTACATCTAATTAGCTATGTTTAGGCACCAAAAAGTGGGAAATCAATTATGGTCCTCTCCTCCACATTTACCCTATTTTTTATCTAATAATGTTTTTTTACATTTGTAGTGAAACCTCATCCCGCAACTCAGTCGATATTTCGTAAATTCTCAGCATGAGCATCTAAAAATTCAGTAAAATAAATTCAACCATTAGCATAAAAATTCGTCACGTAATTCACTAACTTCTATCATTTTTAGTAACAAATGTGTATCAAAAATTCAGTCTCTAAGTAATCACTTTTCAATCGTAACGAAACCTTCCATGACCCCGTGTCGGCAACATTGCAACCCGCACAAGCGTTACTTGTCTCGAATCACTCTCAGTGCATAGAGCTCGGTTTTTGTCTCTGGTGAGAATTAAAGTCTTGTGTGTGTTGATCTACGGGTAACTATATTTAGGCATTATATGTAAAATTGTCAATAATATTATCGTGTATGTATAGAGTAGAATTGACTAAATTTTCCAGTGTGCTAAATGTTCAGGAGTTATTGCCAAGAACTTGTGTTTCACCACAGGGCATTTTCCCTTGTGCATTGTTGTATGCCCATTTAGAAAGTTTTTAGCAAACAGTTATCGCTTGGCTTACAGAGATTCTGAACCTAGTTCTTCCAAGAAGCAATTCTTAGAAGTATCCGCAGAATTTAATTAGAAGCAACTGGTTGGACTAACCAGGAGAATTATTCTTTTCAGCATGAGTAGTAGCTACCTAGTTGCTGTCAGTATTTTCAGATAATGAAATTGTCAATTCACTATTTAATGTAAAGCCATTTTTAGAGAGTTTTCCCCTTTTGTTTTAAAATATTTTTCTTATTTCAATACTTCAATATGGTGTTATTTTTTATCAAGTTATAAATTTCCCCTTTTGTTTTAAAATATTTTTCTTATCCCAATACTTCAATATAGTGTTACTTCTATCAAGTTATAAATTTCCCCTTTTGTTTTAAATATTTTTCTTATCCCAATACTTCAATATGGTGTTATTTGTTTATCAAGTTAGAATTTCCCCTTTTTGTCTAATATATTTTTAGGCCAATATTTCAATATGTGTTTATTTTTTTCATCAAGTTAGGCTAGCACCAATTATCATTTTAGTCACAGATGTATCCTTCTGAATGCATCTAGTCCTGCATCAATTACCAATTATTGCCACAACTGTATTTCTAAATTAGATTAGGTAGATAATCAATTAGAAAAACACAAATAATTTTTAGTTCTGAAGAATAGATAGTTAGTAAATTTAATTAAATAGTCATTGTACATTGATTATTTCAGTTAGGAAAAACTGGGAACATGTGTTTTCTAGTTCATTTGCATTTAGCAGATGCTGTAGATTTTTTACCATAATTGATTAATTAAGTAAGACCTTAGGCTCAGTGGTCACTGCTTATGCCACCTTAGCTTGTCCAGGCAAAGTTGCTGATGTGTTCAAGCCTCTAATCAATTGAAGTGGAATAATCTATTGATCGCCATGGTCTCATTAGTGTTTCGCCACCTTTTGTGTGTTCCAGTTTTAATTAAGTGTGTTCTCAATTTTTGTATTCTTATTAAGTCAGATTCAAATAATTGTTGGTATTCCCTTGAATTGTTAGTCAATGTTTAAATTTCATATCTTGGGAAATAAAGCTATGATAGGGTATTTACACCAATAGAGATTGTATCTTCGGTAGTTACTCACTTCAAATAATCATATTTCTGATCAACACTATCCCACTGTCTGATTGCGTGTAACAATGTGTAGTGACGGTAGCAAGATGTCGCGTCTTACGAGACGCGAATTTTTAAGAAACTCTGTGGCAACATCGGCCGCGGATCCGCGCACTGGTCCGCAAGCCCAACACAGCGTCTTCCATTGTCTAATTTGACCGAGTGCAGACGTTCTCCTAAGATAGAGCTCAAGATTGTAACTTCTAAGTGTAAACGTGTTAAAAATTGTTTAATCTTTAAATATTTCGTGCGCTGATCTAGATATATGTCCATGTCTTGTGTGTTTGATGGTGAACAGCCGGTTCCTAGAGCGTTCAACGATGCTGCGGGCAACCGGCGAAACACCTATATCGAGTCAGACCATTGTAAACAGAACTCCTTTTGCTCCCAGCAACAGGAATTTGCCATTGAGAACTTTTCCTGTTTTTGCAGTGTGACTTGATCTGTGCTGCATGGTGAACTTGCAGTGTGGATTGATTTATGCTGCATTGTGAATTTGCAGTATGAATTGATTTATGCTGCATTGTGAATTTGCAGTATGAATTGATCTGCGCTGCATTGTGAACTTGCAGTGTGAGTTGATTTATGCTGCAATATGAATTTGTCTGGAATTATTGGAAACAGAACTCCTGTTGCTCCCAGCAACAGGAATTTGCCATTGAGAATTTTTCCTGTTTTTGCAGTATGAGTTGATCTGTGCTGTATTGTGAACTTGCAGTGTGGGTTGATTTATGCTGCATTATGGATGTGCAGTGTGAATTGATTTATGCTGCAACATGAATTTGTCTGGAATTATTGGAAACAGAACTCCCGTTGCTCCCAGCAACAGGAATTTGCCATTGAGAATTTTTCCTGTTTTTGCAGTATGAGTTGATCTGTGCTGTATTGTGAACTTGCAGTGTGGGTTGATTTATGCTGCATTATGGATGTGCAGTGTGAATTGATTTATGCTGCAACATGAATTTGTCTGGAATTATTGGAGGATGGCAGCAGCCAATACTTGCTGAGAGTGAGCATAATTAGTTAAATTGACACTTTCAAATATAAGCAGCTAGATAGAACTGATAACCTGTGCTTCTAGAACTTGCGTAGCTCGGACTGAGATTAGTTCTCCTTTATTTGTCATAAAAAATTTTTTTTTATGTTTATATTAAATTGGCTCATTACCCATGAGCTGGGCTGAGCAAGTTGCGCCAGTCAGCAAGGTGGAAGCCTAGAGCTGGAGTGAATTTGAGGTAGACTGAGAATATGTCCGCAGGAATTCTTAATGTGCCCATGCCCGTGTGACTTTATGTGCCTAAGTTGATACTAGCATACGTATGATTTACACGGCTTTTCACACGAGTGATGGTAGGACTGTTTCTCAAGCTTAGGACAAAGATATAATCATAGTATAAATTCCTGCTGTAACGTTCCTTCAGCATCAAAAACCTAATTATTTGTGTATTCCCCCAGGTAGAGTAAAGCAAAACTAGGATAGCCTTTCTATCTATATGTAGGTTGAAATTGAAGACTTATATGGCGTGAGAATACCATCCCCCCACAAAACGTGAGTATGCGAGAGTAGACTGTCCTCTTTTGACCACAGCGCACAGTATGTGCACAGCGCAGAAATTATGGGAGGCAAGTAGAGCGACTTCCATGTGCATATTATAACGTGTGACTTTACATTGCCGTGTGCAAATGTATTTCAAGTTTGAAGGGTCAAATTTCTAGTTTCCACCTCAAATATAATAGTGCTTGTTTCATTTGTCGTGCCTTTAGTCTTATGTGAATAAGATGCGATTCTACATTGCCGTGTGCAGAAATGCATCTCATGATTGAGAAGTCAAATTTTATTTTCTGCCACAGACTCTTGAGACTGGCGTGGTAGATCATTATTATTAGAATATCTTGTTTGGTTCTAGTGATAGCTAGTTGCCCCTCGAGCATTAGTCGGTTGTTTCTCTTGTTTGTTCATGAAGTCAAGAAATGTCATTGTGGTCATTTGTGGAAGTTTTTGAACCTATAAATTTCTTGATTGTGTAGTCAATTGCAGATTCTCTCATTTGAACCCAAGATGTATTCATTGTGAGTTCATTCTTAAACTTAGAAAATGTCCTTGTGTGCGATTAGCCATAATTTCAACTATAATTTTCAACCTAAGGATGTCATTCTGCGTTGTCCTTAAAATTCATTTTTGAACCCAGAAATGTACATTTCGTGCTGTTAACTATAGTTTTTATTTCTTGAATCTAAAACATGCCCTTATTGTGCAGTTTTTACGGTGTCAACGGCCATTGAATAAAGAAACCAATTCGAAGAGACCGCGTATTTCCTCGATGCCTTCGATACCCGTAATTCAGACTAGACCTCTCGAAGATCATATATCCGCAGTCTAGTCGGGACACAAGAATTACTATCATAATCACTTTAGGACGACTCTTACTATTGATTTTTGGTTAGGTCAATTTGTGTATAAAAAATGTTAATAATTAGTCGTTACCTGATTTAGCTAAATTAGGGTGATTATGCTTACCTCTGAAAGTCTCCGAATATTCTAAATTCCCAACCCCTGGAAATTCTAATCCAGAAATCATCCAATTATCTGATTTGGGGGTTAAATTTGGTTTAACCAGTAATTGGTCGCCTTCAACTGTAGCTACCTGTTCCCTATACCTCATGTCAATGTCAGCTACCTCCTGTGGTTGTTGTTCATTGTAGCCCATAGGATGTCCTAATACAATTCTGATATGCATCCTCATGATCAATGCTTTCTGAATCCTTCTTAACTACCGATTCTGTGCACTTTGTGCATGGATTCCGCGTTCCCTACCCTTTTCCAAGTGGTACCTTCCTCTCTCCTCTCGTAGGACATCCTTCACGTTCAAGCCAGGTAGACGAAGGGATTCCGCATTTATTAATAGTTAATAGTAATAATTGGGCTGTACATTCCTTCCTGGCACAATTCCTAGCTTAATTCAAGTAATCTTTATGACAATTCTAGCCTTAGTTAGGATCAGTACAGTCAGCACTCGACTGAGGCTTAGTGTAAACGTGCGAATTAAACACTGCCAATTTTTAAGGTACTCATTGTAAATAAGCACTAAACTCTAGATTAATCGGCGACCACAGCCGTCTGGATAAGTGGCCTGTAGGGAGATTCACGATTGTCCATACTAGTACTTGTTGTTGCGACTGCCTCGCCCTTGTTCAGGCGCCAGAATTGGGGCCGGGGCACCCGCATATAACCCTCTATTTGAGGCAATCCTGTAATTCAGCAGTAAAGCTCGCAGCCTGGCTTGCGTAGCGACTGTCTCCCCTTGTGTTGTCATGTCTGAACAATAAACCCAAGCCTATTTCCCGTACAGAAGATCCTGGGAAGCCGACACACAGACAATCACCACCAACACTCAATTAACAATTCCCATACTCTATTAGCCACACGGCTATCAACCAAACCAAGCCACACGGCTATCAACCAAACCAAGCCACACGGCTATCAACCAAACCAAGCCACACGGCTATCAAACCACACCAAGCCACAAGGCACGGGTAGAACCCCTGCGGGAACTACCTCCTTCGAGATACTCATATAATATCAAAACTGTTACCGCACCTGCGGAATATTACACTAACAAATCCACTCTCGCCGGGATCCACCCCGGATTCCCTCGAGCCGCGGCACCTGCTGAAGTGCGGCTACTCACTGGACCCGGACCTTCTTCCTCAAGAAGTGGATCTCCATACTGCTGCCGTAGTCACGGCACTCAGAGTCAACAAATTAAAGACAAAGCGAGAGTATACAGTTTTTCATTGTCCTGCAGAGGTCAATAGTGCAGGTGAAACTAGGTGCCAGTAAGGCAACTCGAATTACCCACACATCACTCCTTCTGAGTCAGATTAAGTCATTAGCAATTAAGTGTGCTCTACAAGGAGCACTGGTGACCCTTTTAAATTGGAAGAACATCTACCTTGTCACTTAAGAAATTCCTCGCTATTCAACCTTTAAAAGTCAAATTCAATTAGTTTCCCATTTGGGAGAAGTTCAAAGTTCATATTGGTGACTATTAATAGCATTAATACCAGAGTGTTTTTCACTTGCACAGTTGTCCTTTGTGGGTTGATGAGCGCATGCCAGTGCTGTCGACTTCTGTTGATGGTTGTCTTGAGGGAGGTGGTACTCTGCTCCTCAGTATTCAGTAGTCAAACATAGCATTTCCTCCCTAAACTCTTCCCTAATAATAAGTTATTGCTACTGCAGCCTATTCTAACAAATTCTTCATGTTTTTCCATTGCTACTGAAGCCACCTTTTACAAAACTCTTCATGCATTTCCATTGCTACTGAAGCAAACCATAGGAGACCTTCTAGGATAACTTCCATTGCTACTGAAGCTCCTAACTAATAATCTTCGCAATTTCCATTGCTACTGCAGCACCATTGCTACTGAAGCACCTTTTGGCACTATTTGGAAACACCTGTGTCAAAATTAACCAAAATGACGACCCCAGAGGTTCCGAATGATTACGCAAACTCCCCACTAAAATTGGCACCGTTCGAAATTAACGGCATCGATGCCTGGTTCCTTCAATCAGAACAGTTTTTCGAAAGCCTGAACATAACGGACGAAAAGCGGATGTACTTTGCCCTAGTTAGGAGTTTACCCACGCAGGTGATAGATGACGTTTCCAGCTTCTTGAACCCTAACCTTGATAACCCGTATACCCTCTTAAAGAACGAAATGTTAAAAATTTACAGTAAGGATCGTTTTTCTCGGATTCTTGCCCTTTCGCAAAATCCATCAAATCAAAATCAAAACCCTATAGCGTTGCTTAAAGATATGAGACGCTTAGCGAAGGGGTACATGGACGACGAAACACTCAAAGCATTGTACATCCAGCGTTTGCCTGCTCACGTACGACCTTTCCTCATTTCCCCTAACGCCCCCCGTGGCGCTAAATGAGATAGCCCAATTCGCCGAAAAACTCCTCGACCCGGAAATATCAGGTCTAAACAGCCTAGCCACGTCTCCGGCAGTAAACCAAACTAGTAGTAGTAGTAACAGTAGCGGCAGCGCCACTGACGCGCTGCTACGAGAACTAGCTCAGCAAGTTGGAGCGTTAGTCGCTACCCAGCAAGCCGAGCGTGCCAACAATCGTGGAGATGTGCACGCGGTAACTCAACACCAAATACCACCGCATCAGCACGCAAATTATCACCCTCAAAACCCTCCTCCGTTTGACCGCCAGGCCCGTACAAATAGGTCATTCAATCAGTTTCAGAGGAACGACCCTAGACCTAACAATAGGCAGAATCAAAATCCTCAAGCTAAGGATTTGTGCTGGTACCACCAGCAATTTTTGCATATGGCTCGGAAATGTGAGGGCCCTAATTGCCCCATGTTTGCACTTCTACATCAAAAAAACGGGTACAGCGCGGCGTAAGAGCGAGTCAGGCGCCGTCGCTTACTAAACCGATATTGACTCGATGCCTCACGATTTTTGACCCTTTAACCAGCATTAGATTCCTCATAGACACGGGAGCGCTGTCAGCCTTATCCCGGCCTCCCGAATAGAGAAACAGGGTTCGGGAACCCCGAGCCTTAAAGCCGCGAACGGCTCACCCATCCTATGCTATGGCACAAAATCACTTACCTGCTCCCTAAATCTCAAGCGTTCAATGGAGTTCGTGTTCATAGTGGCGGATGTGGACACGGCCATCATTGGTGCAGACTTTCTGCAGAGGTTTGCGCTCGTGGTGGACGTGAGAAACGGATGCTTGTTTGATAGCGAATCCAGTGAAAGAAGGCCTCTCCACTCTGTCGATATGGTGAACGTCACAGCAAGCGTGACTTGCAACGTCGCTATCACTTGCCCCTACGAACGGGTGTTGGCAGAATTCCCTGCCCTTTCCTTACCTAACGTAAACCCTAATCACAACACGCTGACGGAACACTATATTGAGACGAGTGGTCCGCCCGTTCACGCTAAAGTAAGGCGTCTTCCCCCGGACCGATTGCAGGAGGTAAAGTCTGAATTCCAGCGGATGATAGCTGATGGGACAGTTCGTATCTCAAAGAGTCCCTGGTCTAGTCCTTTGATCTTAGTGCCTAAAGCTAATGGTGAGACGCGGATCTGCGGGGATTATAGGGTGCTTAACGCAGTCACCACACCAGATAGATTCCCCATTCCCCTATTGCAGGACTTCACTGCCAATCTCGCAGGGGCAAAAATCTTCTCTAAAATTGATCTCAAACGTGCCTTCAATCAGATTCCGATGCACGAGAGTTCTATCCAAAAGACCGCAGTGTGCACGCCGTTTGGTCTGTTCGAGTATCTTCGCATGCCATATGGCCTGCGTAATGCTCCTCAGACCTTTCAGCGTCACATGACGGAAGTCCTTTCCGACCTACCCTTTTTGTACTGTTATCTTGGCGATGTGCTAGTGGCTTCGGGGACGCCTGAGGAACATGTACATCGTCTGAGAGAGCTTTGCAAACGACTAGCGTCGCACTCACTACTGATCAATCCAGAGAAGTGTGTGTTGGGAGAGAAGGAATTGACTTTCTTGGGTCACCACATTAGCGAGAGGGGAATTAAGCCGCTTCCCGAAAGAGTGGCAGCCTTACGGGACTTTCCAAGACCAACTACCCAAAGACAGTTGCGCAGGTTCTTGGGATCGGTTAATTTTTACCACCGATTCCTGAGGAACTGTGCAGAGACCCTTGCCCCGCTCACCTCCTTGATTAAACCTAAAAAAAGAGGCAAACCCGTTACGGTCGAGTGGACTGGGGAGGCAGAGAGAGCGTTCGAGCTCATCAAAGAGAGACTCGCTACTGCTACAGAATTGGCTTACCCACACCCTGAGGCAGATTTCAGCCTGCTAGTGGATGCGTCGAGTATAGCGGTCGGTGCTGTTTTGAAACAAACAGTCAATAATGTCACTTCGCCGTTGGCGTTCTTCAGCCGCAAGCTCTCTCCAACCGAACAACGCTACAGCACGTTCGGGAGAGAGCTTCTGGCCATTTACTTAGCGGTAAAGCACTTTCGCTACACCCTTGAAGCTCGTCAATTCATAATTTATACAGACCACAAGCCTATACGCAACGCAATCCGAATGCCTCCCGAGCGCCATTCCCCTAGGGAAAGCCGGCACCTGAGTTTTATCGTGCAGTTCACGAGTGACATCAG
Organism: Morinoia aosen; assembly: GCA_030386875.1. Lineage (NCBI taxonomy): Eukaryota > Metazoa > Arthropoda > Malacostraca > Amphipoda > Talitridae > Morinoia > Morinoia aosen. Next base: position 1,054,162 of record CM059576.1, read on the forward strand.
GCACATCAAAGGCGAGGAAAATACGGTTGCTGATTGCTTATCGCGTGTGTACAGCGCGGTACTAAACCCGTCAGCACCCGAGTTCCGACCCTCAGTACAAGCGGTTTCGCTGGCCGATGTCATTCGTGCGCAGCAGTGCGACTTGGAAATCCATAACTTGATTGAGTCCCCCGACTCCTCCTTAAAACTCTCACTCAGAGAAGGCGTTTACTGTGACGCTGATCGGCCGAACCGTTATTACCTGCCTAACAACTTGCGTTTGCCCGCCATTAAGCATTACCATAACTTGTCCCATCCTGGGACGGATAGAACTTTCCGCCTAATCGCAGATCGTTTTGTCTGGCCCGGGATGCGTAGGGCCATAAGAGAGTTCGTTCGTAATTGCCCGGATTGCCAAGCAAGCAAAGTCACTCGGCATAACAAAGCTGCAATTCAACCTTGTGCATTTACAGGCAGCAAATTTGACGCAGTCAACATTGATTTGGTAGGCCCACTACCTAATTCTCGTGGGTATAGTTACTTACTTACCATGATCGATCGCTTCTCCCGCTGGGTCGAGGCTGTCCCCATCGCTAACATAACTGCGGAAACTGTAGCACGCACTTTTGTCGAAACGTGGATATCCCGGTTCGGAGTCCCTTTGAGCATCACGCATGATCGTGGGGTTCAATTCACTTCCGCCTTGTGGTTAGAGATCTCCAAAATCTTAGGTTGCGCGAACATCTCGACAACGGCGTACCACCCTCAATCGAACGGACTCATCGAGAGAGTTCACCGTGACCTCAAAGCGGCATTACGCTGTTTAAAATGTCACCACGATTGGGTCGACAGGCTACCGATAGTATTACTTACTCTGAGGAACCTGTTTCGTCAGGATCAAAAGTGCACGTCCTCTGAACTGCTTTACGGGCAATCATTACGATTGCCTGGCGATGTTATTGATCCCACGTACCAAACCGATGATTCCCCCAGCCAAATCGCCGATTACGCAGCACGCCTAAAGCGCGTCATGAGCGAAGTAGTTTACAAACCACCTCACCTCCCTTCACCATCTGAAAGTTTAGACCCTTGCTTACAGAGTTGCACCCACGTTTACGTCCGGGTAGACGGGGTAAAGACCCCTCTGCGACGCCCCTATGATGGCCCCTTCAGGGTCCTCAAGAGGTCCCCTAAATATTTCATTATCGAAAGGGGTACCAAGAGCGACAGTGTCAGCATAGATCGTCTTAAGGCGGCGTTTTTGTCCCTTCCGGACGACACCTCCACACACTCTCGTGAACCACAACAACCCAGGCTGCAAATCAGCCCCAGGTCAACACCTGTCGAGCCTCCTGGTTTGCACTTGTCCGCTTGGGCTAAGACCCTTCCTCCCACTATGGAGTGTAACGAGTTCATAGTTCCCCCGTATACCGTTCAAAGAACGCCGTTGGAACCTAGGAATTCGGGTGCCCCCACCTCGGATAGTGCTTCTGCTACTTTAACCCCCCATCACGGAAATCCCCCAGATACTCTGTCATTGTCCCAGTTGGGGATCCGAACGTCAACTTTCACAGCCCCCAAGCTTATTCCTCCTACAGCCCCCGAGCATTGTAGCAGGTCTGGCAGACCCCTTCGTCCGCCAGCTCGTTACGCGCAGTCGTAGGGTGGTTAACTCTGTTCTGTCCTTCTCCCCTAATTTTCTTTGGCTGTCACGGCTCTTTGGAAATTCCTTCGCAGTCTGTTATCTTTCCGCGTAATTGTCGGGGATCGGCTTCGCCGCTCCCAGACCTTTCGGTCTCCTTTGGGGGGAGGGTAGCTGTAGTGAAACCTCATCCCGCAACTCAGTCGATATTTCGTAAATTCTCAGCATGAGCATCTAAAAATTCAGTAAAATAAATTCAACCATTAGCATAAAAATTCGTCACGTAATTCACTAACTTCTATCATTTTTAGTAACAAATGTGTATCAAAAATTCAGTCTCTAAGAAATCACTTTTCAATCGTAACGAAACCTTCCATGACGCCGTGTCGGCAACATTGCAACCCGCACAAGCGTTACTTGTCTCGAATCACTCTCAGTGCATAGAGCTCGGTTTTTGTCTCTGGTGAGAATCAAAGTCTTGTGTGTGTTGATCTACGGGTAACTATATTTAGGCATTATATGTAAAATTGTCAATAATATTATCGTGTATGTATAGAGTAGAATTGACTAAATTTTCCAGTGTGCTAAATGTTCAGGAGTTATTGCCAAGAACTTGTGTTTCACCACAGGGCATTTTCCCTTGTGCATTGTTGTATGCCCATTTAGAAAGTTTTTAGCAAACAGTTATCGCTTGGCTTACAGAGATTCTGAACCTAGTTCTTCCAAGAAGCAATTCTTAGAAGTATCCGCAGAATTTAATTAGAAGCAACTGGTTGGACTAACCAGGAGAATTATTCTTTTCAGCATGAGTAGTAGCTACCTAGTTGCTGTCAGTATTTTCAGATAATGAAATTGTCAATTCACTATTTAATGTAAAGCCATTTTAAGGGAGTTTTCCCCTTTTGTTTTAAAATATTTTTCTTATTCCAATACTTCAATATGGTGTTATTTTTTATCATGTTATAAATTTCCCCTTTTGTTTTAAAAATTTTTCTTATCCCAATACTTCAATATGGTGTTACTTTTATCAAGTTATAAATTTCCCCTTTTGTTTTAAATATTTTTCTTATCCCAATACTTCAATATGGTGTTATTTGTTTATCAAGTTAGAATTTCCCCTTTTTGTCTAAAATATTTTTAGGCCAATATTTCAATATGTGTTTATTTTTTTCATCAAGTTAGGCTAGCACCAATTATCATTTTAGTCACAGATGTATCCTGCTGAATGCATCTAGTCCTGCATCAATTACCAATTATTGCCACAACTGTGTTTCTAAATTAGATTAGGTAGATAATCAATTAGAAAAACACAAATAATTTTTAGTTCTGAAGAATAGATAGTTAGTAAATTTAATTAAATAGTCATTGTACATTGATTATTTCAGTTAGGAAAAACTAGGAACATGTGTTTTCTAGTTCATTTGCATTTAGCAGATGCTGTAGATTTTTTACCATAATTGATTAATTAAGTAAGACCTTAGGCTCAGTGGTCACTGCTTATGCCACCTTAGCTTGTCCAGGCAAAGTTGCTGATGTGTTCAAGCCTCTAATCAATTGAAGTGGAATAATCTATTGATCGCCATGGTCTCAGTGTTTCGCCACCTTTTGTGTGTTCCAGTTCTAATTAAGTGTGTTCTCAATTTTTGTATTCCTATTAAGTCAGATTCAAATAATTGTTAGTATTCCCTTGAATTGTTGGTCAATGTTTAAATTTCATATCTTGGGAAATAAAGCTATGATAGGGTATTTACACCAATAGAGATTGTATCTTCGGTAGTTACTCACTTCAAATAATCATATTTCTGATCAACACTATCCCACTGTCTGATTGCGTGTAACAATGTGTAGTGACGGTAGCAAGAATTACTATCATAATCACTTTAGGACGACTCTTACTATTGATTTTTGGTTAGGTCAATTTGTGTATAAAAAATGTTAATAATTATTCGTTACCTGATTTAGCTAAATTAGGGTGATTATGCTTACCTCTGAAAGTCTCCGAATATTTTAAATTCCCAACCCCTGGAAATTCTAATCCAGAAATCATCCAATTATCTGATTTGGGGGTTAAATTTGGTTTAACCAGTAATTGGTCGCCTTCAACTGTAGCTACTTGTTCCCTATACCTCATGTCAATGTCAGCTACCTCCTGTGGTTGTTGTTCATTATAGCCCATAGGATGTCCTAATACAATTCTGATATGCATCCTCATGATCAATGCTTTCTGAATCCTTCTTAACTACCGATTCTGTGCACTTTGTGCATGGATTCCGCGTTCCCTACCCTTTTCCAAGTGGTACCTTCCTCTCTCCTCTCGTAGGACATCCTTCACGTTCAAGCCAGGTAGACTAAGGGATTCCGCATTTATTAATAGTTAATAGTAATAATTGGGCTGTACATGCCTTCCTGGCACAATTCCTAGCTTAATTCAAGTAATCTTTATGACAATTCTAGCCTTAGTTAGGATCAGTACAGTCAGCCCTCGACTGAGGCTTAGTGTAAACGTGCGAATTAAACACTGCCAATTTTTAAGGTACTCATTGTAAATAAGAACTAAACTCTAGATTAATCGGCGACCACAGCCGTCTGGATAAGTGGCCTGTAGGGAGGTTCACGATTGTCCATACTAGTACTTGTTGTTGCGACTGCCTCGCCCTTGTTCAGGCGCCAGAATTGGGGCCGGGGCACCCGCATATAACCCTCTATTTGAGGCAATCCTGTAATTCAGCAGTAAAGCTCGCAGCCTGGCTTGCGTAGCGACTGTCTCCCCTTGTGTTGTCATGTCTGAACAATTAACCCAAGCCAATTTCCCGTACAGAAGATCCTGGGAAGCCGACACACAGACAATCACCACCAACACTCAATTAACAATTCCCATACTCTATTAGCCACACGGCTATCAACCAAACCAAGCCACACGGCTATCAACCAAACCAAGCCACACGGCTATCAACCAAACCAAGCCACACGGCTATCAACCAAACCAAGCCACACGGCTATCAAACCACACCAAGCCACAAGGCACGGGTAGAACCCCTGCGGGAACTACCTCCTTCGAGATACTCATATAATCAAAACTTTTACCGCACCTGCGGAATATTACACTAACAAATCCACTCTCGCCGGGATCCACCCCGGATTCCCTCGAGCCGCGGCACCTGCTGAAGTGCGGCTACTCACTGGACCCGGACCTTCTTCCTCAAGAAGTGGATCTCCATACTGCTGCCGTAGTCACGGCACTCAGAGTCAACAAATTAAAGACAAGGCGAGAGTATACAGTTTTTCATTGTCCTGCAGAGGTCAATAGTGCAGGTGAAATTAGGTGCCAGTAAGGCAACTCGAATTACCCACACATCACTCCTTCTGAGTCAGATTAAGTCATTAGCAATTAAGTGTGCTCTACAAGGAGCACTGGTGACCCTTTTAAATTGGAAGAACATCTACCTTGTCACTTAAGAAATCCCTCGCTATTCAACCTTTAAAAGTCAAATTCAATTAGTTTCCGATTTGGGAGAAGTTCAAAGTTCATACATTGCACTTGGTTAAATTATTGTGCTCGTCTAAATTAGTCTCAAAATTAAATTGCCTAATATGCTAAACTGCTATGACTATGATATTTTGAATTTTTCTATTGTAATATTAATCATTTGAGTTCTATGTGCTTCACTACAAGGTTCTGGAAAATAATAACAACTTAGAACGAAAAGAGACCACCAAAGCACTGATAATGAAAGTATCTCAACTCTTTGGCTACTTAGCTTCTCTTGCACTGTCCAACTTTGTCTTTTTTGGGAATCCGGATGAATTCTTAAAAATTTCTCAGCTCTCTCTTATCTTTGGGTGAAGCACAGCAAAATTTTAAAATATTTGCATTTATTGCAAAAAATTAATACTATGTTACTGACATATAAGCTGTTACTTACAAGAACTTGTTGACTCCCAGAAGACAAAAATTGCCTTTTTTTTAAGCCAAACTTGTGTGCACTGTTGATCTTTTTGTAGCAAAATAAAACTATGGAGAAAGCATGTAAAAAATGATATCTCCAGAATTCAGCTCTTCCGAAAAAGCGCTGTTTCGATGTAACTCAAACTACTACGACTAACAATAATGAGTTAGTTGCGTGTATTTCAAACAGGCCCTTTATGCGAAAATGTTTTATTCAAATCCCAATAAAATATTTTACAGGAATTGAAACGACTAGTAAACAAAACCTCATTTGGGACAATCTGCAGTTTAATCCGTTCATGGAAATTGGAAATCCTGTTCCCAAGAATCATTAAAGAAACACATTTAAAACCATTTTAAATGAATGATATTCTGCTTGCTGATGTATTATTTTCGAGTTATTCAACTTTAAAATTTTTGTGTTCCATAGCAGTTCTAGTCATTCAAGCAGCAAAAACCGTTGCATGCTTGAGCTGTTAGTACGTTCGGGCACTTCAAAATTTATCATTCGCCAACCCCGCGGAGCCTGAAGCCACTTCTAGGATCTTCTAGTTAACACAATTAAGGTTATCACCTGAAAATATCAGCAGAACTGTGGTATTGAATACTTAAATCTAGGGTATCCACTCCTACGGTTTTGCTAATGTTTTCCAAACCAGCCAGTTAGTTACATCACCGTTCGATCGTCGCAGAACGTAACGGCTTCTGCTGTTTGTAGTGTAACTGCCAATGCAAGTGTTATTCACTTGCATGAATAGCACCGTGCGCAACACTTTCAAACTAGCGCAATTGTCATCATAATAATCTTTGATACACTCAAACGGTCAGAAAACACCCGCTGCAGACACCTTCTACGATGCTACGATGGCCGCCATATTGAAACTGTCGTTTCTCTCTACATCCTGAACAGTATTTTAAAGTTGCATAACTCGAGCATAACATGAACAGAATGTCATTCATGTGAAATGTTTCTAAACGTATTCCTTTAGTGATTGTTGGGAATGGAATTTTTAATTTCCGTGAATGGAATAAACTGCATATTGACCCTCATTTGGGCCGCGTTAGTTACTGATGCAATAAAACCATTTTTCAAATGGTTTTTTGCTGTGGTCCTCAGAATGTTAGGCAATATACCATCATGTGAATTTATTAATATAAAGACTGCAAATCTTCAAACTAGTTACACAACTGCTGCACATTCTGCAGAATATCTCCTCAAAACATTGGTATTTTACAAATAGAAGGTAAAAAATTACAATTGCCAAACTCACCATATCAGAATGAAAGTAACGCTAAAAGTAGGAACGCCCCAGTACATTCGCACTTTTCAACCTTCAATAGTTAAGACACAATTTAATAATTATTGTCAGTGCAATGACTGTGGATGGGTTGGTCACTTGAATGTCATAGCTCTGGCTGCAATTGTAAATGGAACACTAATTGTCTACAAATTGCAAAGCATGTTTAGAGTCATTAATAACTACTGAATTTACAATCAATTACAGATATCAATGTTAAAGTTATCTGTGTAAGGGAGTTAATGGTTTTGCATAGATGTTTTCTTTGTGTATAAAGCATTCATTGTATTTCATTCACAAAGGTAAACAAGGAAAGAAAATACTTACCTCTTCAAGACACCCACTGTCATTTTGGATGTCACGCTTTGCTCACATTACATTTTTTAGCTCTAAAGCCTAATATTTAATTTCAAGTCATCTAATTGGTTGGCAAAAATTAGCTTTCTCTAACACCATGACACTATCAAATTATAAACTAAATATTAAAAGTTTCTAACAACTTAATCTAAAACAAACCAAAAATAATATGTAAGTATTTACGCATTCTAAAGGAAAAACAGAATTTAAAATATAGCTATTCCACAGCATGTTTTATACTCTGCCATGCACACAGCTGCCAGGTAGCTGTGGTGCAGGAAAAACAACTCTCCGGAGCCACTGGAACTTCTTCAAAGTTTATTTCTGAGGAATGAGCTAAATTTGTGTCTGTAACTTGGCCGAAGAGTAATTAATCCTAGTAGGAATAACAGATTTATTCTTCCCCGTCTTGTTCACAGGGAACAATAATGATTTACTATTACTCTGATGAGTTTTTTGACCAAAAATTTGCCTATTAGTAAAGCTGAAAGTTTTTCTTTCTAATGGAGTGATTTGAATGCCATTTGAAACATGATATATGGTTTGAAATTGTCTTTTAATATGAATGAAAAACGCTCAGAATGCATTTCGTACTTTTCAGTTGCAGTCTTGCTTCAGTATGTAAACAAAGATTGTCTGAAGAGGTGTGTGATGCTCGTATCACTTGATCCAGTCTAAGTTCATTGTTTCATGTTGAAAATGAAAGATATTTTTAAAATCCATCATTTTTAAGATAAAACCTTGTATAAAGTAATTTTTGGTTATATTTGTCCTAAGTTATGGTGCTAATTGTGATTTTATGGTAATTCTAAATACTTCACAAAAATTTGCTGGGCTGCTACGTCTAGTTCCAATTCGCCATTGTGTCCCAGCATAAAAAAGTTCCTTGAAATTCTTTCCTAGTGACGATAATCTGTTTGTAGTGAGTATAATAATTGAGCGAATGAGGAAGGATGATAAGAAAGTGTACCTAGCACTCCTGGATATTGAAATGGCATATGACAGAGTGGGTCAGGTAAGGCTATGCGAAATTTTGAGAAAAGTTGGGTTTAGCAGAAAGATAGTAAACGTTGTACAAATTCTGTATGAGAACACAAGCGCTATCTCCAGGATAGGAAATTTGGAAACAGGGCATGTGAGGAATGAAAGAGGGCTGTGCTCTGTTGCTTCTGTTTGGGTTGTACTCAGAAGAATTAGCAGTTCGACTGAGAATGGGTGACTTTAGATTAAAAGTTGGTAAGGAGAGACTGAGTTGTTTCCTGTATGCTGATGATGTTGTTGTGGGTAGTGAATGTGGACAACAACTACAAAAAAGATGCTTGACATTGTGAATTGATTTAGTACAGATTTCAAGATGAATTTTGGTACTAATAAAAGTAAGGTTATGGTTATAAATAGGGATGAGACCGATAGAGACAGACAGTGGAAGACGGGAGAAATCAAAATAGGTAAAACTAGAGAATACAAATATCTAGCTTGTATGATAAGTGAAGATGGATGCAGTAGAACTAAGGATGAAGAAGTGGCAAAAGCAATGCAGTGGAGTGGACAGTTGAGTAGTGTGGCCAGATACAGAGCAAACAAGTATGAATGTGTGAGTGGAGTGAAATGTGGAAATACATTGCTGTACTAAGTGTCATGTATGGTATGAGTGCTCTAGCCTGGAATAGAAAAGATCTTGAGAAACTGGATATGATACAAGATTAGGTAGGAGGTCTAGCTTTGGGGGCTCCAAAAATGGACAGCTACAGAACCTATCGAAGGTGATCTAAGGTGGAGCCCATTCTCAGAAAGAATGATGAAAGCTGTGTTGATTTATAAGGTGAGAATTGAGAGAATGTAGAATAGCAAGTGGGTAAAGGAAGTTTTTAATGGAATCTGAGTGTAAGCTATTGGGAGAAAATATGTTAGGGTACTGTAAAAAAATTGACTGTGCAAAAGATTGTTCATGTTAGATTTAAAGACCTGTAAATGACTGGATTTTAATGAATGTTGGAGGTGAAATACCAGAATGAGACTGCAAGAGGAAGAAAAAAGATACTTAGAGACAAACAAAAGAGTATGGATTGAATAAGTGGATGCCTAGCATCAAGCAAAAGCCTACATTAATCTGGTGTATGCAAAAGGAAGTACTTAAGTGTAAGATGTTCTATGATGATAGTTGTGGAAGTCAACTCTTATTTGCTGTGCGGTATAAATCATTGAACGTGAATATGCGTACATGGAGGTGAAATGAAAATGATAATAGATTATGTCATCAGTGTGATTGGGAAGTGGAGGGAACAATTGAGCATTTTGTGCTGGAGTGTAGTAAGTATGAGCAAGAGAGAGAGTTTCATGAATGTGGTGTTTGAACAGTATGGAGAGAATTAGTGGTATGCCAGATTTGCTAATGATGATTGTGGTGTAAGCTGTCTTGTTGGATTGGATCAGGAGTGTCATTCGAGTATCATTGAAGCCATGGCAATTTTTCTTCTATATGCCTGAAGTAAAAGACAGTGATTGGAATGAGCCAGTCATATAAAGTGGGCTGTAATGACCCACCAAGCCCGGGGATGTTGTCTTGACGTACTTGTTATCCCAGCGATGCCATCTAATGGCAGTTTGTGACAAGGACTGGTGGATTCTGAGTAGTTTAGTGGACAAGTCTGTCACACAGGTGCTGAACTATTTTGTGTGTTTATTGTGAGTATTGACGAGGGAATTGTTGGCCGTTTGAAAAACAATTTTAATAAAACTCCATGGTGATATTTTTAACATTAGTAGTTAAGAGGAAAAGGAACTTAGATTGGTAAAAGAGCTATAAGGGTCTATTTTTGAAAGAAACTCCAGATGAATGTAAATAAGAATATAGGTAAAATGTGTTTGAAAGAAGTGGTTTGTAAAGATTAAATGTAAGTTTGAATGGAAGAAGTGATTTGTGTCTAGTATACGAGTGTTTGAAACTGCTGGTGATGAATTAGATAAGATAAAGACTAGATAATGCTACCAAGCATGGGAAGTTTGAAAGCAGTTGTAAGGAAAGTTACCTGACTATAAATGTTAAAACAAGATTGTACTATAAAGAAGAGAGATACTTATTTGTTGCTTTGATTGAATGTACCTAATCCTTGTTTGCATATAGTTTCATTCTGTTGAATTGAGTTTTGTTCCTTTAATGAATGCTCTTTTATTTCTTTTCAGCTTTTTCTAACAGTAAAACAAAAAAGAAGTTGATCAGAAAATTTTCCACACTGAACACTTCAATAACATCATAAAACTTACCTTCCTGTAAAAAAGTTATTTTGTGTGATTAGGGTTCTCATTAGGTAAGTCATTTATCTTTTATCCAAGATAGCTTGTGTTGGTAGTCTTTTATCATTATAATTCTTATGCATACCCAATTAAGGAAAGCGTACCCCCTGAGTGTCGAATTTTCCAGAGATATTGATTTTAGCTGCTATATGAAGGGTAAGATGTCAGATATATCCTGTGAAAAATCAGGTTTGTACGTTCACTCGTTTGCCCGCTACAATGGTTTGAAGTATGGAGGATAGGGGAGGGGAGGAAGTGGTATTTTTTCATGTTCCACCTCCCCCATGACAATTTCTGCATGGCGTGATGTTGCCATGTCATCTTCTATGTCTCTTTAATACTGTATAATGATTTCAATGGTCCTTGCTGACCCAACTAATGATAAAGAAAAATTTAAATTGTTTGTTTCTTTGTTTACCTGTTTAGCCTTATTTGGAGTATCGGAATGTAGGGTTTCAAAATGCATCTCCTCCTGCAGTTTTTAAGCTACAGTAATGATTATGGTAACATTGGATTTGGAAAATTGTGGGCATTTCAAAAACTCAAATGGAAATTAGAAATTCAGTTTTGATCAAAAGTTGTGACATCATGAAGTACAAAATTTTATGAAAGAAGACATATCTTAGAAATTTTTATGTTTTTATCATTTCAAACTACAAGTTTGGAGAATTCCATCTAAATTTTTGGAATGCTCACGTCTCTCCGCATGTAATGCTATCAAAATCATTACTGTAGCTCAATATCTGTAGGGGGAGATGCATTTCAAACCTCCCCCCCCCTCAAAAAATCTTGTTTTCCATGAATATCTCGTTTTCTTTACAGAAAATCGCATTTTTTCATGGAAGACAAAGGATTCAAAGGAGGGAACAATTGAGCATTTTGTGCTGGAGTGTAGTAAGTATGAGCAAGAGAGAGAGTTTCATGAATGTGGTGTTTGAACAGTATGGAGAGAATTAGTGGTATGCCAGATTTGCTAATGATGATTGTGGTGTAAGCTGTCTTGTTGGATTGGATCAGGAGTGTCATTCGAGTATCATTGAAGCCATGGAAATTTTTCTTCTATATGCCTGAAGTAAAAGACAGTGACTGGAATGAGCCAGTCATATAAAGTGGGCTGTAATGACCCACCAAGCCCGGGGATGTTGTCTTGACGTACTTGTTATCCCAGTGATGCCATCTAATGGCAGTTTGTGACAAGGATTGGTGGATTCTGAGTAGTTTAGTGGACAAGTCTGTCACACAGGTGCTGAACTATTTTGTGTGTTTATTGTGAGTATTGACGAGGGAATTGTAGGCCGTTTGAAAAACAATTTTAATAAAACTCCATGGTGATATTTTTAACATTAGTAGTTAAGAGGAAAAGGAACTTAGATTGGTAAAAGAGCTATAAGGGTCTATTTTTGAAAGAAACTCCAGATGAATGTAAATAAGAATAAAGGTAAAATGTGTTTGAAAGAAGTGGTTTGTAAAGATTAAATGTAAGTTTGAATGGAAGAAGTGATTTGTGTCTAGTATACGAGTGTTTGAAACTGCTGGTGATGAACTAGATAAGATAAAGACTAGATAATGCTACCAAGCATGGGAAGTTTGAAAGCAGTTGTAAGGAAAGTTACCTGACTATAAATGTTAAAACAAGATTGTACTATAAAGAAGAGAGATACTTATTTGTTGCTTTGATTGAATGTACCTAATCCTTGTTTGTATATAGTTTCATTCTGTTGAATTGAGTTTTGTTCCTTTAATGAATGCTCTTTTATTTCTTTTCAGCTTTTTCTAACAGTAAAACAAAAAAGAAGTTGATCAGAAAATTTTCCACACTGAACACTTCAATAACATCATAAAACTTACCTTCCTGTAAAAAAGTTATTTTGTGTGATTAGGGTTCTCATTAGGTAAGTCATTTATCTTTTATCCAAGATAGCTTGTGTTGGTAGTCTTTTATCATTATAATTCTTATGCATACCCAATTAAGGAAAGCGTACCCCCTGAGTGTCGAATTTTCCAGAGATATTGATTTTAGCTGCTATATGAAGGGTAAGATGTCAGATATATCCTGTGAAAAATCAGGTTTGTACGTTCACTCGTTTGCCCGCTACAATGGTTTGAAGTATGGAGGATAGGGGAGGGGAGGAAGTGGTATTTTTTCATGTTCCACCTCCCCCATGACAATTTCTGCATGGCGTGATGTTGCCATGTCATCTTCTATGTCTCTTTAATACTGTATAATGATTTCAATGGTCCTTGCTGACCCAACTAATGATAAAGAAAAATTTAAATTGTTTGTTTCTTTGTTTACCTGTTTAGCCTTATTTGGAGTATCGGAATGTAGGGTTTCAAAATGCATCTCCTCCTGCAGTTTTTAAGCTACAGTAATGATTATGGTAACATTGGATTTGGAAAATTGTGGGCATTTCAAAAACTCAAATGTAAATTAGAAATTCAGTTTTGATCAAAAGTTGTGACATCATGAAGTACAAAATTTTATGAAAGAAGACATATCTTAGAAATTTTTATGTTTTTATCATTTCAAACTACAAGTTTGGAGAATTCCATCTAAATTTTTGGAATGCTCACGTCTCTCCGCATGTAATGCTATCAAAATCATTACTGTAGCTCAATATCTGTAGGGGGAGATGCATTTCAAACCTCCCCCCCCCTCAAAAAATCTTGTTTTCCATGAATATCTCGTTTTCTTTACAGAAAATCGCATTTTTTCATGGAAGACAAAGGATTCAAAATTCCATTGCCTATCAGTATACCAAATGTCATTGCTCTAAGTTCAATTTTGAAGAAAATCATCCTAAAGGAGTACGCTTGCCACAAACTATTTATTGCGATTATGTTATGGTGTAGTTGAGATCACAGGAGTCACATTTTCTCTTCAATTGGGAGAACATTCACAAGTGACTTCTTAAATTGCTATTGCATTTGCACATTACAATGAGTAGCCAAACTGCAACCTTGATGGTTATGACTGTTTGTCTTTGTTTACCTTCAAAGCAGCGAGGGTCAGGTGGAGACCAGCGAGTTGGTGCTGGCTGTAGTGCCTGGCAGTGTTGGGGCCACTGATTGACTTCTGGAGTCTGACGGGTGAGCTTTTGTGGCCTGTTCTACTTCTTTGATGCCCCTCCTCAAATTCTATGTCTCATCGGTTCATTAGTCATTTGTTCCGATAGCTTAAGTTTTGTTCACTTATGAATTGTCTTCAGTTTCCAGATAACTATGATTTGATTTCTTATGTAACAACATTCAAGACTTATGAGTTCATGGTTTTTAATTTTATTTTTTGAATTCAAAGTGATTCCAAGTTTTTTGTTTAGCTGTTTCAAATTTCACAATAGTCAGTAATTTAGGTTACTACTTTTTATTGATTTTATTTTGTGCTATGATTACCAGTGCTGATAAAAATTCATGAACCTTCTCTTGTATAGCCTTTGGGATTACCAAAAAGTTACTCTTATCACCATTTTGCAGTTTTCTTTGATTATTTTTTATATTTTGGTCATTCAAAATGTTTGCTGCCAGTTTTTTTAAATTATAGACTGTGTAGTTGGTACTATATTGGTCTTCTGGAGCCTTTAGCATTTCTGTATCGAGGAGACATATTCAAATGTTCTCCTGTAGTGAAACTAGCCTGCTTAGTGTTTAACCACTAGGACGCCATAACTGTCAGGATGACGACCAGGCAAGGGTTAGCTATTCAGGCTACAATAGCTAGGCCCAAACACTAGGTTAAGGTGCCGCTCAGATAAGTAACAACGATTATATTTAAAAACAGTAAGTATGACAGACGGAACATTAGTCAACTCAGGGAGTGTTTTGCGGGAGAGTCATGCAGGGGCCGTCTCCGCACAAGATCATAACTCTCCCGCCGCCCACAAACCCCGCACAATTCAAGAGACCACTAATGTACAATAGTAAAAGAAGGCATAGGATTTGCCAAGCATGGCACAGGACTCACAAGCATCAGGCCAAAGCAGCTTTATTGGCCTGCTTGCAGACAAGTGCTCTGCATGAGGGTCCCAGCAAGGTATTGACTTGTACTCTTAAGTTAGGCCATGCAGTACCTACAAGTTCAAAAGCTGCGCCGGTGGTTGCCCGTGCTTTAGAATATGGTATTTTGGCTAGTTGTCCCAGGACCCCTAAGGTTTTGTGGTCGGACAGTGGTCCCGAGTTTCTAGCCAAATTATTTGGGCAATTGTTGGACCGGTATGGGGTGTGGCATGAGCGCTCAATCGCCTATGCTCCGCATACCAATAGAGCTGTAGAGAGACTCAACCGGACCCTTAAAGAAAGACTCACTACTAGTGATGCAAAAAAACGGTTTTATTTGATTGCGTTTTTTTTTTTTGCAAAAAAAAAACGTGTTTTTTATGTGTTTTTTTTTTTGGTTTTTTTTGCACACCTAAACTTTGTTAAGCATATGTCGTTTTTTTTTGGACACCTGAAATATATTAATATCCATGTTTTTTTGTCATTTCATTGTTATAAAAACAAAAAAACATACAGTAAAAGTGGCGGCAGATAACCCACAATTACCTAGAGGCGTCTAAGAGGAACAGCAGGAGCCACAGAACTTATATTGATGGAGTCAAAATTCAGAGCTTACTATCTCTTTTATGCCTGATTTTATTTTTATGTGACCAAAAAAATCAGACTTTGCAGAGATAATAAGGGTAAATCTGCAGGATATGTCAGTTATCGATTTTGTAAATTTTGATTCCTAACCTAAGCATAGTTAATTAGATCGAAATAAATAAGTTTTCTTCTATACACTTTCCGTCTCAAATGAGTATTTTATTAGTTATAGCGGTAAATGACTTACCGCAACTCCTGTGTTTGAAGCGGCAAGTAATTCAAGGAGCACGTCGGACAGCAACACTGCAATGCGCACTCGCTTCCAGCACGATCGTCATCAAAGACGAAACCAAACCTACCGCTATACCTCGTTAAATACTCTTTTGACGAGATAAGTGTGCAGAAGAAAAGTTGTATATTTCGATGTTATTACCATTGTAATGGGGCAATTCACCAGTCTCCTAAACCGTGTTTGCTGATGAGATGGTGCAATCTGCCTATTCCCCTAACCCCTATTTTTCTGTTTCAGAACAGAGTTATTATTGTTAACTGGTAGAGAAAAAGTTCCAAGTGCAGCATAATATTATACAAGCAAATTGTTCATAGCAGCATCAACCAGCAAGGGTAAGAGTAATAGGCACGTTAAAAGGACAGAAATAAAAGAATGTTTGATATATTGAAATATTTATTGTAAATGATACTGATTAGTAATTAGGCAAAAGTGAGAAATTATGTACTCTATTGCTTGTATTATCATTGTAAGTTATTTATTATGCATGGCGGATTGGCAGGAAGACCTCCAATAAACCTCCACAGCTTGAGACTGAGGAGCAGTCCACAAAGGCTGAGTCTTCCATCCGATCTCTTGCGGCTGCTGTACTCCAAATCGACCTCCAAACCTCCAATCAATCTCCAATCGGAGAGCTGGAGTTGAACCCGACGGGAGACACCAGAGCCATCACCCCAAGCTCGGTCGTGTCCGTCAAAACCTTGAGGACAAGGGACAGCCTACAACAGCAGCTGATTCCTCCTCAAGTGTTGCCGATCTCTTGCTGCTGCTGTGCCTCGGCATCATCTGCCACTGCAGCACTTCGGCATCTCCTGCCGTACTCTGGCATCTGCAACCGCCGCACCTTGCATCTCCTGCTGTGCTCAGGCAGCTCCTGTTGCACTCTGGCATCGCTTGCTGCGGCCTTACTCTCGCACCTATTGCTTCTGCACCCCTGTACCGCTGCGCCCTGGGCACCCTTGCACTCCTGCAAGCCAGTCTTGGGTTGCTTTGGGGTTGCTGCCACGCCGGGTTGCCCCAGTATAGTTAACCTCTGCGTTATAGTTGATTGTTCATTGGTTAGGGTAATTGGTAAGTAGGTAGGGTATTACTGTCCGTATCTGGTTATATTTTCTGTGTTTACTTGTGTTATTATTGTTAAGAGTATGTGAATAAACAAAACAAAAAAGTGAAAAGTAATCCCATGACCTGGGAGTGTTGGCTCGTTATTCACCTTGAGACAGATAGAAATAGGAAATAGTTCATCCACAACCAATGTATAGTAGTGAGCTAGCGGTCTACGCTACACGTGTTGATGGTAGGAAGCCTACCTGTCCCACAACATTGTGTTTTTGGTGCCGTGACCAGGATTGATCATTATAATTAACCAGGATAGACCAGGATAACCCAGGATTTTGAAATTGCAGAGTAGTTTAAATATTTCAACATATTATTTAGTTGAGCCCGGCCATCAACTCGTTATTCATCCTTAACCTAAATCAGATAATTATGTCTCAAGGTGTCTCAATTAATAACCAGGATGTGGACTTAGGATAGGATGTTATTTATTTCATATGTGTTTACTGTGTATCCTAGCCACTCATCACTTTTAGTTCATGGTTTGCAGCTAAGGCTCAAGGAATTTTCTTTTGACTTGCCGAGCTGTTACACTGTTCCTGTGGGCAGAGGGTAAGTCAAACCAATTTGATAATCGTCATTTATTTTGCATAGGATGTGGGCTTGAGTGACAGGGTTAATTATTTGGAGGTCTTCTCTTCTGGCAGTAGAGTGTTAAGATGGCAGAGCAGGGGAATTCTGGGGAGAAAAGGGAGGCACCTTTGGTTAGTGATGGAGCTGGCAAAGAAATTTCAAACATTTCAGAACAAGAAGAGGACCTCATTGCCCAAAATTGTGTCTACATGAACAAATTCTTAGCCAACCTAGAACAGATGAACACTTCACTAATGTCTAATTCATCTAAAAAGATGTTAGTTGAACTTAAGAAAAATTTCCAACGGATTCAAATAGATGGTGAAGATGAACAGAAACTTCCAAAAGTAGGGGTTGCTGGGCAAGGAGCAATACCCAAAGTCCGTAGGCCAACGAAGCTTCCAAGAGCCAAGTCATCTTCTTCGGAGACAAGCACCAGTTCAGATAGGTCCACAAGTGGTTCGGAATCGCAAGACCTGAGCTCCAATTCTTCAGCCAGGAGCAGACGCAAACAGGAACCCATCCCAGCCATGCAGTCAACCGAACTCAAAACCCTGATGAAGCTGATGGAAAAGTTTGACAACAGGAGAATTCCACCACAAGAGAAATTTGATGAGAAGTCAGGACAAAGCCTGGAGACTTATCTGAAGAAATTTGAACAATATTGCGAGGAAAACTATAAGGGGGACAGCAGCTTCTGGTTGGGTGAGCTGGAAAAGCACCTTAGTGGACAAGTCCTCATTGCATTCAGGTCTTTGAGAGATGTAGGAGATAACTATCGGACAGTCAAACGTAAATTAATCCAATGGTACAAGGACATGGCAGCATTACGGAAGAAGAAACACCGAGAAGACTTCAACAAGATCAAACATGGAAAAGGGGAACCTCTCTATCCCTACAGCAGCCGAATAGAAAGACTGTTCAAGGTTGCGTACCCTAAGCATGGAGTCCAATCGAGCTCCATTCTGAGAGATAAGTTTCTGCAGACGATTCCCAAAGACTTGAAGAGAATAATCTCAACTCAGATGATCAGCGACAAAATTCATAACAAGAAAGTCAAATGGTCTTTAATCCAGAAGATTGCCAGATTCAAAGATGTGGAAGTGGAGACCGAAAAGAAATCAGGAAGTGATGGACACGAAGAACCAGAAAACTGTGAAGAAATAACCATCAGCGCTGGACAAAGGAAACTATACAGGGATGCTGCCACACAGGGTGATCAGAGGATTGGAGCTTCAAGTGGAGCAAACTCCACCTATTCTAACTGGGGAAGGCATCCTACTCAAGACAAAATTAATTCTTCAGGCCGACAGATAAATACGGTAAGGGCACCTGCAGGTTTCTCAAAACCAGCACCAGCATCTTTCCACTACGATAATTCAGTAGGGAATACCGGACCAAGGAGGACATTCAACATGAGACCACCAACTAGGTTAGCTTCTCGCAACATAACTTGCACCTTCTGCAACAGATATGGTCATGGCGCTGGAGAATGCAGAACCAAGACTAATTCTTGCTATGCATGTGGCAAACAAGGCCATTATTTCAGGGATTGCAACCAGAGACAAGCAAGATTACACCCAAGATCACCATCTCAACATTCACCTAGAACTCCATATCAAAACCAAGGAAATCATGCTAGAGGCCCAAACCAAGAAAACATGGCAAATTTTCGCCCACAGGCTTATCAACCACATCGTGTCTACAGTGACGACAACCTGTGTGACAGGGCGTCAAACTGATGGGCTCTGGTAGAGAAAGGGGGTCACCAGCAGCCACGAAATACCCCTACACTCTGTTCTCACCCTACACAACATGGAACCGCTATGAGTGCCTGAGAATAGAGGATGAGGACGACGAGGAGGAACCCACTGAATGTTTTTCCGAAGCACAGACGACAACGCAAGGCACTTCACCAAAAGTAGAGAAGGCTCCCACGAAAAGGAATCCGTCTAACATGCCTTTAGTCTCAGATAGAAAGGAAACATCCAAGAATAAGACGGTTACAATGACAGAGGATGCCAAGCCGTCTGCTGTTGAAGATAACAAGGATACTTGGGTTAATCTAGCGGTATTAGAACCCAACAAATTGTTAATCATAGAAGTTCAAGCTGGAGGAAAGGAAATAGAGGCTCTAATTGACGCCGGAGCTGCCACCAACATCATCAAGAAGTCACTGGTCTACCAATTGCATCTACCAACTGATCATAACAGTCCATTAGTTCTTCAGGGGTTGGGGATGGTCAACGTGACAACACTCGGAGCAAAAAATCTCAGTTTTTCTTATTACAACATCAGTGCTAGTAGGACTACCTTCAGGGTGGTGCCAGACAATGCCATAAATCATCCTATGATACTGGGAACTCCATTTATGATTGACGAAAGGCTCATAATAAATATGAATAAAAAATGATTTCAAAGATTGTGATGGTTCCTTTATCTTATCCCACCGATGCCACATCATTTGTAATAGTTTCTTGGTGGTGATCGCAGTCTTATTGGTTTTCTCGTTATCGTCCTTTCCATGTCTTTAATTAATGCCGATATTTCCGTGATTTATGTTTCGTGAGTACATTATTCCTCACAATTCTTTTATTTTCTAATCACTGTTAATCACGATAGCTTTTAATGCTGCCACCAGCCACTTGGGCAAAGAATATTTATATTTATAAGACATGTTAATTTAAGATATCGGTTAAGCGTTTTGGCAACGTAGCGGAAGGCATATTAATATAAGTACATAGCCGTATTTCTTGGCTTCGTGAAACAATCATTCCTCTTTATCATCATCACCTCCTCCTCCTCTCTTCCTCCTAATTACGGGGGGAAATTAAGGACACGATAGATCTAAACATTTCACTATTGACAATAAAAGTAATCAAAAGTTATGAATTACATATCCTAATCGCTCGCATCCTATCCTACATACTTGAAGACCTGAAGGAGGGGACATTATTACATGGTGGACATGGATTGACACTTAGCTGTGGTTCGACTGCTTTGTAGATTGGCCCGGACTCCAGGCGACGGGCCGCCATTTTTGTACCGCCCGAATCGACCGTTGTGGTGATGCTTAACTGACATTAAAGCAAGGTTTGCGGGTCACTTAATAGAATTTGGAAGCAAGGCACAATTACGTTCGCTATGAGGTGGTTATGTTTAAGTCCTCAATATATTTAGATAAAAGCACGCGCCTGGTCCGCGAGGACCAACGCAATTCGTTTCGTCGCAGCTCACACCTCTGTCAGTGGCATTCGGAGCCTCCCATCTAACTGACTCCGTCCTCGAAGGCAACCCTCGCGGTGGCGCTATCGCCGCTTCTCCCTAGATGCCGACTAGCAATTACGATCTAATCAGATTGATATATGATAGGAAATTATTTCCTAAAACAATTTAAATACGCTGTTACTTACTCTCGTTAACATATATATATATATACTAACGATCCCCGGAAATATTATTAATAAGAAGTAAACATTACAAAGGGTTATAGTTATGAAGTTCCTGGCATCTTCTGTTGGGCTGTCGTTATCCTCGAAGTCCAGGCGGAGATTCTTCCCGAAGGTATAGACGATTTGAAAGAATAGGCGATTTGAAGTGCTCCCACGTTGATACTCAGACTTAATATTGTTTGGTCTTTTAGAACCATTTAAGAATACGTTATTGGCCAGATAACGATTCCAGATTCTCAGCGATATTCCGTACACAGTCATGCGGAGAAGCATGACAATATCCCCCATAGCCGACCAAATTACAAGCTCCCGCTTGTGCTCGAAAGGCTTATCCTCAATATTGAACCTCACTTGCAGCCGACGTGTTGAAACACATGGATCGTGAAAGAGGCAGCATGCAGACGACCGAAGTTTGCTCATGTGGCGAGCGCTGAAACGAGGACGCCAAATATAGACACCATAATAGTTTTTCTTCGGCAGAAACGTTTCCTATAGATGATGTCGACCTCCTCCTCCGACGTTGGGATTTTCGCGAAAACCCTGAGAGTAAAAACTCTCGGAAGTGTAATTACTACTTCCATAATACCGCAGGCTCATTCGTCCTGGGTGGCATTGAGCTGTTCCTTTTCACTTGCAGAAGTCTTATAGAGATCTCCGAGTAGATACTCAGTGGGCCATCAATCGAGGTGGACTACTATCTCGTGGAGTTCATCATCTTTTTTTGGGGTTGCGTAGGATTCGCTGCCTTTATGCTGAGATCTTTGAGTTGATACGTTGATTTTCATCTGGGCCTCCGTATTATTTTCATCGTCGTTGATTACATCTGAAGCCGTCGTCGTCGAATCCATCCGAAGTCCGAAGTCGTGATTGAAATCCCAATGTTGAGCTGTCCTTTAAATTTTAAATGCCAGTCGTTTTCTATTCACAGTGCCTCAGTAGAAAATTAGCCGCGGTCGTCGACCCAGTCCGCTGATAAGAAGTTTTCTTCGCGTACTCGTTTTCTACGAGTCGGTGTGCGAGCTCTGGTCTGCCGCTGCGTGTCGTGCCTCAAGCGTCGAGGTAGATGGTGGGGTAGGGAGCAGGGGCACAGCACCTGTCTAGAGCGTGAGGGAGCGCGAGTTTAAATCCGTGGTGGTGAGTGTGGTCGATGGTGTAGACTTGGTTGAACCCGTGATGGTGAGTCCGAGCTGACCGATGGTGATTGGTCTTGTGAAGTCGCCTGCCACGCGCCCTCAGTCGCGCCTGACTGAGCTCGTCCACCACGCCTGGAAGGTCAGTGCAATTAAATACTTGATCTTATCTTGCCAAAAGTTTCCTCAGCATCAAACCAAATCCACCCAGTCCCAGCTCTCTCCTTCAAAATCTCCAAGTATTTACAAAAGATTTAAACATCCTACGCATCTGAATTTTACGTAATTCGTTAACAAAAAAAGAATGAACATAAGGTTCGAAATATTAAATGATCGCGAATATTTAAGCTAAATACAAAAAAAGCCTGACGAGTTACAAACACATTTATGAAACTATAAAATACACGGACATGAAATATTTGAATATGATTAGCTTTCCCCATACAAATTTAATCATAAATTTACATAATTTAAATTCAGTCGTATCCATCGCAACGAAGTCTAAATTTTTACGTTTAGCATTATCAAAATACGTATGCGTGAACAAGTTAAGAAAAGATTTTCGAAATAGAATTCATTCGTTTGAAATAAATCATAACCCTAATGAAGCTTTAAATTTCTGAATAGACAATTCACTCTCTCATTCCGATGGATCGTGGATTGTCGTATCCGTCTAACTGTTTGCATGTTATTAATACATATCAGAGATGATAAGAATCATTATATGATGCGTCTCGCAGGTAACTAACTACTATATTAAAGGTAGATCCGTTGAAAATTTTACGCTAAAATACGAATGTGGTTCGACGAAGTTAAGTTATTGAATTTTGAAAAATCTTATCTAAGAATTAACACTAAAAGCAGACAAATGTCTCTAAATTACGCCTATATTAGTAGAAATAGTGCCGTTGGTATTTAGAATTGAATTTATTGTATTTAAACATCAAAATTAAATCGTTAAAGAATGCGTTCTGCGGAGATGGAAACAAAATCATCTAAAAGTTGGTTTTGATCATTACTATTGAAATTTTGAATATGCAATTTTATATAAGTCGTAGTGTCCGCAGTAATTTGCTTGATGAATGTAGAACAAAAAATTGTTTCATGTGATAATGATGAAATAATTAAAATTTTTATATTCTCCCATGTAATCAAATTTATTTTTTTCTCTGAAAACATATAATATATTAAAAGCCTAAATTAAGAAGTTCGTGGTTTACGACGTTTATCGATCGCGCTATTGAAGTCTAGGAAACACGCAAGGCTGTTGAGTGAGTGCATGGGAGCGGTCATTCGGGCGGGGACATGAGGGCTTTGTTTACGATTCGCATTCCATTGGCCTGCGACGTGGCTGGCGCCACAGTCCCCCACTCCTAATGACTTAGGAATGTTTGGTCTTAACATTCGCCTACAACATGGCATGTTGCTACCTCATAGTTTTAACGTTGGATAGTGCAGAAAATGTTACATACGGTAATCGAATTTTATTGATGACGGGGTACATTGAACATCCGTATACATTATGACATTGAACATCCGTATACATTATGAGTCTATCGTCAACATTGAAATATGAAACATTGATGCAACATTAATTGATCGTTTCTGAAGACATCCTGTAAATGAGTATTCATTAGGAAGAGAGAGACGAGATGATTCAGATAAAGAAATTATTTTTAGTCGGCCAAATATCAATTTTTTTAATATGAATGTTTGAATGCACATATATTTTTATTTCGGAGGTGTGAGTTCGGCATGAGATTCTACAGTAACATTTACATTTAAAGCAAAACTCAAATCCCACCGCTCAGCCTCCATTTGCGATGGTTCCTTTATCTTATCCCACCGATGCCACATCATTTGTAATAGTTTCTTGGTGGTGATCGCAGTCTTATTGGTTTTCTCGTTATCGTCCTTTCCATGTCTTTAATTAATGCCGATATTTCCGTGATTTATGTTTCGTGAGTACATTATTCCTCACAATTCTTTTATTTTCTAATCACTGTTAATCACGATAGCTTTTAATGCTGCCACCAGCCACTTGGGCAAAGAATATTTATATTTATAAGACATGTTAATTTAAGATATCGGTTAAGCGTTTTGGCAACGTAGCGGAAGGCATATTAATATAAGTACATAGCCGTATTTCTTGGCTTCGTGAAACAATCATTCCTCTTTATCATCATCACCTCCTCCTCCTCTCTTCCTCCTAATTACGGGGGGAAATTAAGGACACGATAGATCTAAACATTTCACTATTGACAATAAAAGTAATCAAAAGTTATGAATTACATATCCTAATCGCTCGCATCCTATCCTACATACTTGAAGACATGAAGGAGGGGACATTATTACATGGTGGACATGGATTGACACTTAGCTGTGGTTCGACTGCTTTGTAGATTGGCCCGGACTCCAGGCGACGGGCCGCCATTTTTGTACCGCCCGAATCGACCGTTGTGGTGATGCTTAACTGACATTAAAGCAAGGTTTGCGGGTCACTTAATAGAATTTGGAAGCAAGGCACAATTACGTTCGCTATGAGGTGGTTATGTTTAAGTCCTCAATATATTTAGATAAAAGCACGCGCCTGGTCCGCGAGGACCAACGCAATTCGTTTCGTCGCAGCTCACACCTCTGTCAGTGGCATTCGGAGCCTCCCATCTAACTGACTCCGTCCTCGAAGGCAACCCTCGCGGTGGCGCTATCGCCGCTTCTCCCTAGATGCCGACTAGCAATTACGATCTAATCAGATTGATATATGATAGGAAATTATTTCCTAAAACAATTTAAATACGCTGTTACTTACTCTCGTAAACATATATATATATACTAACGAACCCCGGAAATGTTATTAATAAGAAGTAAACATTACAAAGGGTTATAGTTATGAAGTTCCTGGCATCTTCTGTTGGGCTGTCGTTATCCTCGAAGTCCAGGCGGAGATTCTTCCCGAAGGTATAGACGATTTGAAAGAATAGGCGATTTGAAGTGCTCCCACGTTGATACTCAGACTTAATATTGTTTGGTCTTTTAGAACCATTTAAGAATACGTTATTGGCCAGATAACGATTCCAGATTCTCAGCGATATTCCGTACACAGTCATGCGGAGAAGCATGACAAGATGACCAAAGAGAATGCTCGAGTTGACATCTATTTAGGAGATAAGGCAAAACCTAGGCTAATAATCCATGAATCTGTTCCTGTCCATGCAGCAGAAACCATTACTTGTCTAAGTCAATCAGCTGAAGTTCAAGTAAGGGTCAATTTAATAAGCCAGAGTGAAACTTACACTAACTGTGACTAATACTATAATGGAAAAACTAATAACAAAAAAATCACCGGAATGGATGGAATTTTATCCATGAAAAGTGAAAAGCAGACAGTCATAGTCCAACAGAGATGACCCATAAAATGCAAAAAGATTAAAAAAGGAGATTTACTAGGTTATGCTAGTACCATTGTGGAACTGGAAGACGAACCAGAAACACCAGGATGGACGGTAGAAAAAATGAGAGAAGAATTAAACATAGGAGAAACATTGCAGACCGCTGAAAAGGAAGAAGTTTTTAACATGCTGAAAAAGGTTGAGGCAGCACTAAGTAAGAATGCAGGTGACATTGGTAAGGCACAGGTAACACCCCATCAGATAGAGCTTACTAATAACACGCCCATATGGCAGAAACCCAGACGGTTTGCTGACGCAGTAAACCAAGAAATTGAAAGGCAATGTCAAGAACTGAAGGCCTTGGATATAATTGAAGACAGCCGATCGCCATGGTCATCACCGGTGGTACCCATTAGGAAACCAGATGGACAGTTAAGACTATGCATAGATTATAGGAAACTAAACAGCGTAACAAAACCTGAAAAGTTCCCAATGCCAAATCTAACAGACTCAATTTACAGTGCACATCAAGTTCAATTTTTCACAAAGCTTGATTTAATTGAAGGGTACTATCAAGTCCCTATTGATGAAGATAGTAGGCAATATACCGCATTTAGCACAACCCATAATCAGTACCAGTTTAAAAGATTAAGTTTTGGTCTCAAGAACAGTGGAATCCAATTTCAGAGAAATATGCAAGAAATTCTGTCGGACTTATGCCTCAAAAATATTGTTATTTACATTGATGACATCTTAATCATGAGTAAATCATTTGAGGAACACCTATCCATGGTAGAGAAAGTTCTGGCCACCTTACTGAATAACGGCATCAAGATCAAAGTTCACAAGTGTGAATTTTTCAAGAGGAGAGTTTCATTTTTGGGTCATTTAGTCAGCTGCAATGGGATCCAGAAATCCCCAGAGTTCATAGAAAAGGTACTGAACTTTCAAAAACCATCTAATGTGACACAGCTCAGGCAATTTTTAGGTTTAGTCAATTTTCAAAGAAAGTTTGTAAGTCAATGTTCTGTCATTGCAAAACCTCTAACGGAATTAACAGGAGGACCCAAAAGGAAAGTACTTCACTGGACTCCAGAAATGGACGCTGCATTTGAGGCCTTGAAGAGCAAACTAGCTGAGGAAGTTACTCTTTCTTTCCCGGACTATTCAGGAGAGTCTGAGGACCTGGAACTTTTTGTGGATGCCTCAGGCGTGGGGGCTGGAGCATGCTTAATGCAAAAACAACAAGGAGAGTACAAAACCATAGCATATTCCTCTACTACTTTTTCAGAAGCTCAACGTCGCTATTCCACTATTGAAAGGGAACTGGTAGCATTACGGTTTGGGATTAAGACTTTCAGAGCATTCTTATTTGGGGTCAAATTCACGCTTTACACTGATCATAAGCCGTTTTTATACTTACACAACATGTCGCGGGAAAACTCTAGGCTGATGCGTTCCATCACTGAATTAGCAGAATACGATTTTACAATTAGGTACCGACCTGGGGTACACAATGAAGCAGCTGATGCTCTTTCCAGAGTAATTCATGGGAGACCTACAGTTGCCGAACATTCACACTGGGCTAACACTTCTGAACTACCCAAGGGTTCAAAGGTGGTAGAAAAGGTGGAAGGAGGAGGAAATTCCTTGTTCATAGCATTATTTTTATTATTGTCAGATTTGGACATGGATGGATCTGACATGAGTTTACCTGAGGACCACGAAGCCCTGCGTGAACAGTTAGTACAGCACTTGATAGATAACCCTGGAAAGTTCAATATCAAAATTGACAAAGCAAAACAAAAGCAACTGACGTTAATGAAAAACTCAGGGGAACTACCTTGTGAAGAGGTTCT
The DNA here is from genome assembly GCA_030386875.1 of Morinoia aosen. Classification (NCBI taxonomy): domain Eukaryota; kingdom Metazoa; phylum Arthropoda; class Malacostraca; order Amphipoda; family Talitridae; genus Morinoia; species Morinoia aosen. The sequence continues at coordinate 1,081,064 of CM059576.1, forward strand.
TTTGGCAGCTAGTGACGTTTTCAGATTAGAAGTTTGGGTGCACCATGGGATGTCTTCACCAGTTATCTTTAAATCAGATGAGTTGCCACCAGTACCAAAATTTTGCACTTGCAAAGTTTGGCTGGAATTCACTTTAGTCCAGTTATAGCCCTAAATGCAACATCCAATAAGAGAATTCTGCAGCATGTTCAAGACAAACACATAAACCTGATACAGTCATCAGTAGCCATGTCAGTGGATCTTCATGTAGATTTTCAGGAACCCATAGAAACCAACCCTGATCCAGAAGGGTCATCCTCAAGCATTCAATGTGTCTGTGGGCACAGTTCTAAAGGAAAATATATTGCTACTATCAAAGAGCACTCTTTCTGTTGTATAATTGATACTGGTGCACAGGTTAGTGTACTTAGTAAAGCAGCTCTGGACCTCATCAACCCTGATGCTTTGGCCATTAGTGTGACGAATAGGGAGAATCAACTATTGGGAGGAATAGGCCAAAACCAGACAGAAATCCTAAAGATTGTACATTTGAAGCCCAAATTACTTAATCTAGAGGTAATGGAGAGCACCCCTTTTGCAGTCGTTGAGACCAAGGCTATGCCGTGCTGTTGCATTTTAGGAGCAAATTTCTTATCCAGGAACCATATAATTCTAGACTTCCATGCTAAACAATTACACATTGATAATGAAGTAGAGCAGCTAACCTGCCCCTTGCAGTTAGCACAGGGTACTCATCTTATGAGACTATCAGATTTTTTTGGCCATATACATACAACTGGTGAGAATGCTTCTGATCATAGTGTGAACCCCTTGTCTGATCATGAGCAACGTTCCATGACTGAATCCCATACTCAGGAAATCAATCATGGGACACCTAGGGTAAAGTTCACTATAACTAATGAACAGTTAGTGGATATCCAAAATAATGACCTCACCTTGAGTACTCTGAAAGAGCACATTACTACCAATTTAGATATTCAGCTCTGGAAAAACAAAACCCTAGATCAATTTAAGAGGCACAAGAAAAGCCTTAGAGTACATCTCGACTTACTTATGAGAGACACCGACAGGTATTGCTCAGTCGTAGTTCCGTTTGTGTTGATGACTGAAATTGTTCTTAAAGTCCACACCCAACTGGCCCACATTGACCGACACAAGTTAGTTGATATTATTTTGAGGAGCTTTTGGCATCCAGCCTTGGATAAAATTGCCAGAGATATCTGTGTTGCATGTCCACATTGCCAATTCTTCAAAACCAGTAGCCAGCACATTATTCCCCCTACTCTTAAGATAGAGACATCATTGCCATTTGAATTAGTTGCAGTAGATTTAATGGTATTGCCAAAGTCCCACCGGAACAACTCTATCGTCCTGGTAGCGGTTGATCACTTCTCTAAATGGTTAGCCGCTGTACCATTAAGTAATAAAAAGGCCAAAACCGTTTCTTCTGCATTCTCAAATTTGTTACCTGCATTGGCTCGTTTACCTAACAGGGTATTGACAGATAATGGCCCAGAATTTTAATCAACAGAATTTAATGCACTCCTTGAATCACACAATATTTCCCATATCTATTCCACTCCATACAAGGCATCATCAAATGGATGTGTGGAGAGGTGCAACCGGACCATTATCCAACTTCTAAAGGGACTAGTGAAAGAAAATCCTAGTACATGGGACACTCAACTGTCAGAAGCCTTGTTGGTCCATAATAATACCATACATTCGCAATTGGGAATGAGCCCCTCTCAGTGTTTATTACAGGCACCACATCCTACTGATTACAATATCCCTATTGATACCAACACCACTTCTACATGGAAAGCAGGACACCCTAAGTTCTCACCATTTACTGTAGGTCAGCTTGTCTTAAAGAAAACTATAAAGAAAGGAAATAGGGTCACAAGCAAACTATCTAGATGCTATGAAGGTCCGTACAGAATAATGAAAGTACAGTCTAATAGTGTGACGTATGACCTGCAAAGGAATGATACAAAGGGAGGAAACATTACTAAAGCACATTATAAACAATTAAAGCTATGGAGAGAGGTACCAGACTATTTGAAGGAACTTGTCATCTTCAATGAAGAAAACGAACCTCAAAAGGTAACCACCGACAGTGAGGGCAAGTCTGGATCAGGTCAAAATGGGCAGAATATAATCTTCAGTAGTAATCCTAGCGATTCCAGGGAGGAAGCTGTTCTTCCTTTTCCTAGCTGGACGAGTAGAACCAAGGATGTAGATAAGGTTGACAACAAAGTCTCTAAGTCAAAAGAAAAGGTGGGGTTAAAGAAAAGAAAGGAAAGGACCAAAAGGGTAAAACTCAACTCAATTCCTGAAAATCTGAGTGAACTTGCTTGCAGTGAAGCTACCAAAGACCAGGTATTACAACAAATTAGTATGGATTCCCATGTAATAGAAGACATTAATTATAGGATGTCATCTCCTATGTTTAGGGGGGTATCAGATAGTTTTGATTTTGGATTGGATGAACCAGTATCCAGCATTAAAAGCAAAACACCTCAATCAAGTTCCCTAAAGATAAGTAGTAATATTGAAACACAGGATAGCTCTTTGATAGAGAATTTTTTAATTTGGTCTGAGAGAGCTTGGAGTTACCAAGAGAGTTACCTACAAAAAGTAATTAACTGCTCAGAACAAGAAGCTCAAGAAGGAAATAAGGTAGCAGAAACAGATAAGGAAAGACAAGCTGAAGATATTCATCAACTATTTGCAAGCAAAACTTCAGAGGAAAGTTGTAACTTTTCTGGATTTACAGATGACTTCATAGGATTCACAGCTATTGACAAGATAGGAGAAGAAAAATTGAACATTTTGAAGAGGATAAGAGATCATTCCAAACAGATGCAGAAAGGGACATCCCATTTCAGACGATCTAACAATGAAGTTCTGCGGGAAATGTGGCAAAGAAGATACATGTCTAGTAATACAAGAGTAGGTGTTGTAGCAAGTGAAGGTGAGCAGACTAAAAGTCCTCGTGTTTCACCAGCAAGGTTGGAATATACTCCTTCTAGTAGGGTTACTAGAGCTAGAGGGAATGTAGAAAACATGCCCAAGGTACAGTTAGGAACATTAGAATATAAGGTTAAAAATAAGTAGCTTATAAAAAAAAATGAAAAAAATTTGGAAAAAAAAACAAATACAAAAAAATGGGTCGATTAGGTAATAAGTTAAGGATTAGGTTAACTAGTAGGTTAAGTAACAGGTTGTGTTAATGATGCGTCTTCTATTGCAAACAAATGTGATGTTGTTGAAATGTATATAGACTGTTGTAAATAATTATTGAAAATTTGTGTAATGTCTGTGCTTTATGTCTGGATTGCCATGATATGTCGAGTGACAATACCAGCAACTTGCCGTGTTCTGTCGAACGGTATGGTAACATTAAAAGCGTTCTCTGCATGTTTGTATATATTGTAGTTTGTAAGGTTCAATTAAGATGTCATGCTGTGATAAAAATTCCCTGTGACTTGGAAATTATAGACACCTGAGATCAATTATTGTAATTATATGTTTAGGATGTAATATTAGTGTATATAACAAGTGTACAGTGTTTAGAAAATAGCAGTAGGTGTTAAGTGCACCCTAAGGTTGCACTTGGTGGGGGGGAATGTAATGGGGCAATTCACCAGTCTCCTAAACCGTGTTTGCTGATGAGATGGTGCAATCTGCCTATTCCCCTAACCCCTATTTTTCTGTTTCAGAACAAAGTTATTACTGTTAACTGGTAGAGAAAAAGTTCCAAGTGCAGCATAATATTATACAAGAAAATTGTTCATAGCAGCATCAACCAGCAAGGGTAAGAGTAATAGGCACGTTAAAAGGACAGAAATAAAAGAATGTTTGATTTATTGAAATATTTATTGTAAATGATACTGATTAGTAATTAGGCAAAAGTGAGAAATTATGTACTCTATTGCTTGTATTATCGTTGTAAGTTATTTATTATGCATGGCGGATTGGCAGGAAGACCTCCAATAAACCTCCACAGCTTGAGACTGAGGAGCAGTCCACAAAGGCTGAGTCTTCCATCCGATCTCTTGCGGCTGCTGTACTCCAAATCGACCTCCAAACCTCCAATCAATCTCCAATCGGAGAGCTGGAGTTGAACCCGACGGGAGACACCAGAGCCATCACCCGAAGCTCGGTCGTGTCCGTCACAACCTTGAGGACAAGGGACAGCCTACAACAGCAGCTGATTCCTCCTCAAGTGTTGCCGATCTCTTGCTGCTGCTGTGCCTCGGCATCATCTGCCACTGCAGCACTTCGGCATCTCCTGCCGTACTCTGGCATCTGCAACCGCCGCACCTTGCATCTCCTGCTGTGCTCAGGCAGCTCCTGTTGCACTCTGGCATCGCTTGCTGCGGCCTTACTCTCGCACCTATTGCTTCTGCACCCCTGTACCGCTGCGCCCTGGGCACCCTTGCACTCCTGCAAGCCAGTCTTGGGTTGCTTTGGGGTTGCTGCCACGCCGGGTTGCCCCAGTATAGTTAACCTCTGCGTTATAGTTGATTGTTCATTGGTTAGGGTAATTGGTAAGTAGGTAGGGTATTACTGTCCGGATCTGGTTATATTTTCTGTGTTTACTTGTGTTATTATTGTTAAGAGTATGTGAATAAACAAAAAAAGAAAGTGAAAAGTAATCCCATGACCTGGGAGTGTTGGCTCATTATTCACCTTGAGACAGATAGAAATAGGAAATAGTTCATCCACAACCAATGTATAGTAGTGCTAGCGGTCTACGCTACACGTGTTGATGGTAGGAAGCCTACCTGTCCCACAACACCATGATTCAAGCAACAAAAATTCGAAAATCGATGAGTAGCTGTTTATTCGAGCGCATTCGTCATCAAAGACGAAACTAAACTTATCGCTATGAATCGTAAAATACTCATTTGAGACGGAAGGTGCGTAGAAGAAAACTTGTTTATTTTGATTCAATTAATTAGGTTCAGGCACCAAAAAGTGGAAAATTGATAACTGACATATCCTTCAGATTTACCATAATAAGCTCTGAATTTTGACTCCATCAATATAAGTTCTGTGGCTCCTGCTGTACCTCTTAGACTCTAGGTAATTGTGGGTTATCTGCCACCAATTTTACTGTATGGTTTCTTTTTCATGTTTTCATTACAAAACAATGACTTAAAACCATAAATATTAATATATTTAAGGTGACCAAAAAAATGTGCTGTTTTTTTAAAAACATGTTTTTTTTACAAAAAATTCTGGGTCAATGTGAAGTTTAATGCAATCAGAAAATAATAATTAGCGATCCCAGGAATCACTAAAGGAACCCATTTAAGAACGTTTTCCACGAATGACATTCTGCTCGCTGATGCGTTATTTTCGAATAATTGAACTTTGAAGTTGGCCTTTGCGTCAAAGGAAGCGAGCGCGTGAAACGGAATTTAATTAATGACGGAAGCTATTACAAACGTAAAGAGGTTGGGTCGGGAGGGGGAGGCACAGTTCTTCTAATGAAAATTATAAATAAAGCTTCTAACCAACCCATTTGGGTGATGACCGCAATTTTGTTGACATCGGCTCTAAGATGGCAGCGCCCACGGTGGTCGCCATCTTAGAGCCGATGTAAACAAGATTGTGGTCGTCACGTTAATGGGTGGGTTAGAAGCTTTATTTATAATTTTCGCTAGAAGAACTGTGCCTCCCCCTCACGACCCAACCTCTTTTCGTTTGTAATAGGGGGTTAGCTTCCGTTTTTAATTAAATTACGCTCACTTCCTTTGGCTCGGGAAGTCCAACTTCAAAGTTCAATGATTCGAAAATAAAGCATCGGCGATCAGAATTTCGTTCATGTAAAACGTTCTTAAATGGGTTCCTTTAGTGATTGTTTGGAATATAATTATTAATTTCCATGATTGCATTAAACTTCACATTGACCAAATTCTGACTAATAAAAATGAATATTAATATATTCTCTGGTACCAAATATAACCATGCTGGTTTTTTTTTTACAAAGAATCATGACTAAAAAACAATATATTTTATGTGACCTAAAAAGCCCCATGCAGTTTTTAATAAAAAACATGTTTTTTACTAAAAAATCATGACTGAAAAAACATGAATAATATATTTGAGACCAAAAAAATGTTTTTGTACTATAAAATCATGACTAAAAAAACATGAATATATTTATGAGACCTAAAAAACCCCATGCTGTTTTTTAAAATATATGTTTTTTACAAACAATGATGTATAAGAAAACCTGGATATGAATATATTTTATGCGACCAAAAAACCATGCTGTTTTATTTTATGTATTTTTCATAAAAAATCATGTCTTAAAATTATGGATATTAACATATTTTATGTTACCAAAAAATCATTGTTTTTTTAAACATGTTTTTTTTATTAAAAAGGTAATATTATTCATTTTTTGGTCACGAATTCTTTGTAAAAAAAACACCCCTCAGGGGGATACAATTATTGTATCTATGGGAACTAGCGCTCCCAGGGGGACATTGTAAGGGCCCAAGCTGAGAGTCAGGTAGGCCTTCTTTTTGTTGAAATGAAATGTTTTTGTGATGTTAAGGACCACCTTTTTTTCGGTTCACTGCTGTCCTGTTTTTCAGCACCTACTACTGTCTTCTTCAACTTTGATCTTGTTTCATAATCTTCCTTCCTCTCTTTGGATCGCATTTGTTTCTGGGTAGGGGGCTAAAACTAATGACTAATCTAATCTGTAAAAAAAACATGGATATTAATTTATTTTATATGACCAAAAACCATGTTTTCTGATAAAAAGATTTTTTACAAAAAACATGAGTGTTATTAAATTTTATCTAACCAAAAAAACATGACATTTTAAAAACCATGTTTTTTTCACCAAAAGTCATTAATATCAATGTTTTCTAGTCATGATTGTTTTTTGGTTAAGAGAATATGATTTGAAAAAAAACAGCATGTTTTTTTTGGCACATAAAATATATTAATATCCACATTTTTTAATCATGATTTTTCTGTAAAATAGATGTTTATTTTAAAAAATACAGCACGGATGTTATGGTAAAATAAAGTATATTAATATCCATGTTGTTTAGTCATGACTTTTTTGTAACAAAAACATTCAAAAACAGAATGGATTTTTTGGTCACATAAGATATATTAATATCCATTAAACCATACCAGGTCTTAGAATAAAATATCCACAAAGAATCTATTCACTCTATAAAACCTTTTGGAGACTAGCTCCATCCTCAGTAAGTTATTCAGTCAAATTGTTTTCAAAGGAACAGTGAAAATTCATTGTCCATTCCACCAAATTTTACAGAATGACTGAGGATGGAGCTGGTCTCCGAAAGGTTTTATGGAGTGAATAGATTCTATGTAGATATTTACTCTAAGACCTAGTACAGTTCTAATAAACATAATTTCAATATTAACAGCATTCTTTGTTTATAAGTTTCTAAAGACAATTCGATTAAAGAAAACTAACTTTCCTGATATTTACATCCGTGTGTTTTAGTCATGATTTTTTTAAATGTTTATAAAAAACTTTTTTGGTCCAATAAAATATAATAGCCATGTTTTTTTAGTCAAGATTTTTCTGTTAAAAAACAATGTTTAAAAAAAACAGCATTGGATTTTTAAGGTCACAAATATATTAATTTCCATGTTTTTTTGTCATAATTTTTGTATAAATAACATGTTTTTTTTAAAAAAAAACCAGCATGGTTTTTTAGTCACATCTCTATTAATGACCATAAGTAAAGATATGTTATTATAACACACCATTTTGGGAGTTCAAGGTCATTCACATGTATTGTAAAATAAATGAAATATCAAAGCATGAAACCGTAGAAAATGAAAAAGTTCATAAAACCATAGAAAACTATCAATTAAGAAGTATGCTGTTTTATTTTGTAATTTGACATGAAAACAAATAATGTAATGTGGTTCTTTTTCTTGCTGAGTTATTTTCAGACAAAATATTTAAAAAAAAACAAAATATCCACTTTTTTGGCCACGGTTTTTTTTGTAAAAAAAAACGTGTTTTAAAAAAATAAAAAACGGCATGGTTTTTTTGAGTCACATCTCTACTCACCACAGCCTGCGCTAGTAACCCCGGGAGCTGGGATCTAGAAATAGCAAGAGTGATGTGCCAGTACAATCAACCTACCCACAGTGAGACTTGTCGAGCCAAGAGTGAATTCTTCGTGAAACTGGCGACAGAGCCAGATCTGCCGAGGCGACCCGCAACCTGGATGTGGCGATCCTCTGGACCGAGATTCCGGCCGTTCATGATGGGAAAGCGGGAGCCATTAGCAGAAGGTCTGCTGAAAGAAAGCAGAAGGTCTGCTGCAAAGGCAGCCACGCAAGAGGACCCATCGAGAAGTGGGACCGAGGGAAGACAAGGCTGTTGTAGCAGGATTAAAGGAAGAAGAGGACCGAGTGGCTCCCGTGGAGGACAAGTGGTTGGTTCGCCCAATTCATCCGCTACCGCAGTTGCCAGCAATGCAGCAGGAGGAGGTGACAGGCGATGACAGGAGCAAGGACTTCTCAAAATTCATCAGGCAGTACCCGGATCCTCCGCTGGACGAGGAGGAGAGCCTCGACTTTATATGCTGAATATGCTACAAAATCCTTCTGAGTATTTACAAAATAAATGTAATAACATGGTTTTTCAGCAGAGCAATGTTGCAATGTGCAATACAAAATGCTCTTCCATGATACAAAAGCCCAAAATGAAGCAATTTAGAAAAAAAGCCTAAATCACATAATCTTGTTGAAGAGGAAAATTTGATATAAGCGAAATTGGTCATTGAGATAATCAGTCCTTCTACGAGCTCCTGATTATATGTCGAGTGAGGGCTCCATCTCGTTGAAACAATTCATGTCATGTGCATTTAGGCAAAATTCTTTTCTCAATTTCTTTGTTGATTTGAGATATTGCACTCATCCATATTACTACCTAGCACGCAATATTCTAGCATTTATTTTCTCTATGTTGATTTATATATTGGATCCCCTCATGGGGTTACAACTATTTTATCTATGGGAATTAGCACTCCCGGGAGAAAAATGTGTGAGGGCCCAAGCTGAGAGTTAGGTAGGCTTTCTTTTTGTTGAAATAAAAACTTCTAGTTATGTTATGTCAAGGATGACCTTTTTTTGATTCACTATTATCCTGTTATTCAGCCCCTTCTACTTTCTTCTTCAACTTTCATTTTATTTCATGAGTTTTTTCTCAACTTAACTGTTTCTATGCCCTTTCCGCACAGATTCCACATTCCTTATCTCCATACTAAATGGTACCTTCATCCTTCCTCCTTCCTTTCTTTGATACATTCTTTTTTGGAGCAGTTAGGTAGGCTTAAACTAACATAGAATCATATAATCCAATCCATGTGTTGAATCTTTCGGTGACCATTTCAGAAGTTGAACATAGAATAACAACTAATGAAGATCTTATTGTTATCAATAAAACATGCATCAGTCGTTTAGCACTACAGATTTACAATTACTCGCCATCACAGCCTTCATTTTTTAAAATAAACTCCCTTTTTTAATTATTTATATTAGTATCATTTTCCATCATTTCTTTTGCTGAATCCTGATATAGTAACACATCTACAGAATGCAAGGTTAAGCTTGCAAAGTCTCTGGTAGTAATTGGGCTACTGTTCATCTAGTTAGCCTAAGCTAGATGAGAAATTTGCACCAGCTGTTTAGTTGTCTCACCTATGGATAGGTCTGTGCATTTTCTAGTTTTTTGTGCCATGCCCACTTGGCTTTCATTGATTCCCATTCCTCTTCTTTAATTTTTGGTTTGTAATCCCCCCAAAAAATACTTTTTGCATTAGAAATGAAACAATGAAAAATTTCTATTCGACTTCTCAGCATCTGTGATATTCTCTGCAATGTTAGTTCATTTTTTTTTGTACATCTGTTGATTCTTGTTTATTCTTGTATGTTGTTTGGTAATTGTTCAAGTCAATTTTCCTCTATTTTATTTCCAATCTCTTTGATAGTTGTGTTGGGGCCAGAAACAGGTATAAAGAAAAAGAAACTTCAGCTTCTAACACTAAGTTTGGCATCCTGAAGTTGATTTAAAGAATGTACTGTGGACAGTAGCAGCCTTTAAAATACTCAAAATTGTGTTAATATATGTTTATATTAATTTTTGGCCACAAAAAATGAATAAAATCATGAATAAATGCGGCGTGACCCACCGGTGGTCATTTAGGTGATTTTCATAATGCTGCTGGCCGACCAGCAGTCACTGACTCATTTTTGATAAATAATAAATGAAAGTTAAATTAGGGCATGATCCAGTCAATGTTTGCTATTTTCAAATTTTCTTACTACAATTGACTCTAAATTTGAGCTGGAAATTGAACTTCAATTTACCCCGCCGCACTTAACGTGTTAATCTGTTTAATTTTAGAAATGATTTTTGTTGAACTTTGATATTCTTGAGCTCACATGTGAATGTACATTTTTTTTAGTGCAATGTTCCTTGCTTGTTTTTGATTACTTATTTTAAATATTGATTGAATGCATCTATGAATAGATAGGTCTTCGTATGAATAGTACTTTTGACGTTGATTGCTTCTAACATTGTTGCTATGTTTGAATTTACTACTTCAGTTCTCAAGGCCCACTCCTAATTATGACAGAATAATTACATCCATCATGCATTACCAATTTCCATGATATAGGTACTAATGATATGACATGGCAACTATTTTTTGAACTATAATGAGTTATAGACAGATCACATTTAGAAATTAAATCAAGATGATCACTGCTGCCTTGTTGATGTCCCACCAATGGGAGACCCTAATGAAAACTGTAACTTCTACAACTTGTGATGTTCAAGCTGACTTATGAACGTATGATTTTTGTCAAGTACACATTGATTCATCGTGAAAAACCCGATCATTACTCTCATCATTTGCTAATTGATTGTTATAAGACTATCAGACCATGGAAACAACAAGAGAATTAATTCACAAAATAACTCAATATTCCGTGTCTCATTTAAAAAACAAAGGGACTTGAAAAAAAGTTGCACTCCAATGAGTACTTGTTTGACTGCATATTTTTTTGTTACAAAATAAGCTTTTGGTTGTTGATCCAATTAGACATGGACAAAAATGAAATTGTCCTATTCATTTAATAAAAGAATAAAATTATCCAATTCACCAAATGTGAGGAGATGCTTTGTTCCATTTTTTTGGTCCACATTTTTTATGCAATTTTGGAAAAACATTGTCTTTTTTTTATCAGATTGTAGCTTTAGTTTTCTCAGATATTAGAGCAGACAAACATTCCATTGCTCAGGTACCTAAACACCCAGCATGGAGCGTGCAGTGGTTATGGTGCACAAGCCGACAGATGCTGAAGTGGAGAGGCTGCCTTGCAGGCAGAACTTCATCAAGCAGGAAGCTGCAGCAGAGGACAGGGAGCAAGGTGAGGCTTGGTTCTATTTGGGTTTGAGACAGAGGTAGTTGATCTTGGAGTAAAAACCAAGCCTATCTAGTGTAGAAATCAACTAAAAAGGTAATAAGATAAAAGCTCTCCATGCTTCTTCAAGGCCAAAACCTGCTGTTCATGATATTTTGAAAAGTAACGCATAAGAAAAGGGAAATAAATTATAGGATATCGTGTCCCAAGAATCTTGTTGAAGGAGAACAAAATTGCTTATTAAATAATTTTCCTAAATCGTTATTTTGATCTAGACTGTATAGCCAATTTGAATAGAATTTCTCAAGTCATAAAGAAGATGAAACAAAATTTGAATAAAATGCAAGGTTTTGTGAATTTTAGGAGCATAGAAAAATTTAAAGCACAAGCTGTGAGTCGAAATGTGGCAACATTAAAAGCAAATAGTTTAACTGTTTTCATCATCTGCAACTAATTGTTCTGGGTTTTGTCACAACTACGTGAGAATTGGGGTGGTTCACGTACGCATAGAGGGATTTCAACCTCTGCTAATCAATTAATAATAGTACACCTTTGTGTTTGCTTGCTACCCGCATTACAAGCATGGAAAATAAAAGAATTGAAAGAATAAAATGGGTTTTATTTTACTAAAGAACATGTTGATAAAAGCTCAGGGAAATATTTGAATGCTATAATGAAATGCGCACCAGTGCACTAATGCAAGATTCTCATGACCGTAATGACGGGGCAATTCCATCAAGCACAATGAGATAGCCACACCTTAGCTGCATAGACAGACAACTGACACAAATCGCACTTTGCGTACGCTTCGTGTCGCAATGAATGGGTCGACATATTCTGGCCCATTATGATACACAAAATGAGAGATACAAGTTAAAAAATTAACGAGCGCCAGCGTACGATTGCGTAATTAAGCGCTACACAGAATTTCTTGGCAACTATCAAACAGGGAATTTTTTACACTTAACAAAATGAAATTAGAATATAAAATGAATGCCCTGGCTAGCGCACACATAAAATAAAATAATTATACCAAAACGGTAGAGCCTTGACTTACAGCAAGGTGTCAAAATATAGAATGCTTTGCATTATACACAACATGGTATCAGAACATGAGCTGAATACCTGTATCACACAAATCACATTTGACTGCGCACCACTCGGAAAGCACTATTCCATGTGCTGGCTGTACTTGAACGTTTACACTTAAAATCACTTTTTACTGAGTTCTCAACCAGTAACATGTTATAAACACTTTCTTGTAATTGTAGATCACGATGACTTAATACACTTCCAATAGTGCTTGAGAGCTTAGTAGGCCACCCTATGGTCTTCTCACGCATCTGCTACTTCCGGCGATGTTGCGACAGAACGCACGACATAATGCCGACCCTCTTCGCCGGTCTGCTGTCTCGGCGGTGATGCTCTCATCCAGTGCTCTAAATTGAGCTCTCATTGTTGCTTTGCAGCGTTGCAAACTTCGTCACTGTGCAGTTATTGTTTGCTCCATAACGTACCCTGCCGCTCCACTGATATGTTTCAAGCAGATTGCTCCTACACGTCAGTACTTCGACGGTTACAGGTGTCGATGATTATCTTCTTGGAACCTCGATGTTCACTTTACTCAAATGTTAAATTTTGCTGCTTACGTTGGATGCATTCCGGCAGCGGCCGGAATGCTACGTTGGGTGTGCCCTCAGATCACGTGCACCTCATTGCAGAACTCACAAAAAACCTCACGAATGTACTTGTCAGCCGCTTATATACTCTCGCTTGGTTTCTTTTCCAGAACCTTCGAGACTGTTCTTTGCAAAGATCACGTGTTTCACTCACGATTGGTGGAGCCCTGATTGTTTCGGGGTTCTGAAATGTGATTGGTTCGCGCTCTAACACACCCACACACGTGCCTTCCAGAGCGCTGATTGGCGGACGGGATGTGGCTTTCTGCTTGCTCCCTCTCCCTTTCGAAATATAGCGAAGCTTGTAACGGTTTACTTAGAACAGAGAAAAGTCGCCTTTAACGTACATATTGGTGTTCTCACGCTCAAGCCAACGGTTTTTCCGACATTCCATTGTCGTAGCCCAGCAGAATGTATTTTGCGTGATTTATCCAAAAAAAATGTCCTATGAATATACAACATATATCAGAACAGTTTTATGCTGTCATTTTGCATACATTTTGGTGCACCAGCCATGTGTGGAGATAATGTGTGAATAATTGAAAGTGCAATACTGCCTGTACATCTCTGTTTGGTGTAGATCATTGCAGTATCATATTGTTTGTTAATTTTCTTGCCAAATTTTTAGGGTGCTCAACTTGAGCACCCTAAATGGATTTCAATAAGAATTACTCCCGGAGTAAACCCTATCTCAGTGATAGTCTTTTTAAACCATGTTATGAGTACAATGTCACGTATTAAAAACTTTTACCCTTAAAAGAAAGATATAACTATTGTATCTATGGGAAAAAGCACTACGAGAGGAAATATGTGAGGTTCCGATTTTAAAGTTAGGATGGCTTTCCTTTGTTAAAATAGAATAGGTATTTGTGTTATTATGGACCATTATTTTTGGTTCACTACAGTCCCGGTTTTCAGCATTTAATACTTTTTGTCAACATTTATCTTGTTTCTGAACTTACTGTTTCTATGCACCTTGTGGATAGTTTCCTTGTTTTTTCCCTCTGTATTAAATGGTGGATTCCCCCTTCTCTTTGGAATGCCTCACTTGCAGTTAGGTAGGCCTCAACTAACATATAATCTAATTCGAAAACTTAACAAAAAATTGTGATATTGCTTTGTTAAAGATGAGGGTTTCAGAGGTAAAAGAAATTGGGTTGAGTTTTGGTCTTATTTAAGTGTGAAACTTCCACAAGGTTGAGAAATGCTGTCATAATTGAGACAACGTCGTTTTATTGATTTCATTTTATTCCAATTTTCTAATGAATGATTTAAAAATGGGATTACTATAATATTTAATTCAAACTTGCATGATGTCATTCAAAAATATAGTGAAGTGCAAAGTACATTTTTAGTGCCAATATTTTTTGAATTTGCTAGTTTTGTTAGTTTTGTATGCATCATTCATTCTAAAGAGCGTGTTTTTCACTTGCTATTGCCTTCTATATTTGCTGATGTAAGCTGAAATTTTATTTCAGCTCATTTACATCTCCAGAGCTTTTGAACTATTAACTATTTAGTTGAAAGAATTGTATTGTGTTTCCTGCTAAAAGTATTACTAGGTTTCTGACCCTAACTTGCTAAATCCTTCCAGTTTTTCATGTGTTTAAAATAAAAACAAAATTGTTAACATTATCAATAGAATGAAATAATCTTTGTATTTCAACATATAAAATCTAGATTTGTCATCTCAGATGCGATTGTTCTCAACGAGCTTGTGTCACTTGCAGGTGACGGGCCAAGCTCTGGGAACCCTTTAGAAGTAATTTACATCAAAAGTGAAGTGCTTGACGCTGAGCTGGAGGCAGTTACTGTGAAGGACGAGCCCATTGACTGGCATCAGGAACCCCAGGTACTGTTATTGGTTGCTTACTCTCCTCTTGAGTACTTTCAGTTGGTTGCTTATTCTTCTTTTGAGTGCTTCACGCTCTTTGCTTACTCTCCTCTTGAGTGCTTCCTGCTCTTTGCTTACTCTCCTCTCGAGCGCTTCCCACTCTTTGCTTACTCTCCTCTTGAGTGCTTCCTATTATTGCTTACTCTCCTTTTGAGTGTTTCCTATTATTGCTTACTCTCCTCTTTTGTGCTTCCTATTATTGCTTACTCTCCTTCTGAGTGCTTTCAATTGGATGCTTACTTTCCTCTTGAGTGCTTTTAAATTATATGCTTACTCTCCTCCTTAGTGCTTGCAATTGGTTGCTCACTGTCATTTCACACATTTGAATTTAGTTCAGAAGTAGTTAGTATATTCCTGCTCTTGGCCGCCATATTTATTGCCCATCAAAATAAGAATAAAATCAAGTTCGTAACGAGTTTTTGAAAAAAACATTGACGGTTGACCTTCTTTGTGACAATCCAGTTCCAAAATATTCTGGTAACATTCGCTTAGGCATGTTTTAAATTTTGTCATGGATTCATGTATGTTTATTTCCTGAAACGAGTGCGACAATTTAAGAAGCTTGTAAATTTCATTAGATTTTCGCCCTGTATTGAAGTATTACAGGGTGTCTACTAGGTAGTAAAGTAGTAAAAAGTAGTAAAATTTGAGAAGTAGTAAAAAAAGTAGTAAAAAGTAGTAAAATTTACCTCTGGGTAGTAAAAAATTGTGAAGTGGAATAATTCTTTGAAAATTGAAAGTAATGTACAGGGGTATAAAGTGTATTAAGATTATTTAAAATTTATTTCTCCCAGCATTAGCAATTTGCCGCAGTTTATGTGAAATATTCCTGTATGGCGGGATGTAATTTCAGGATTGGGGGACCCAAAATAGAGAAATGTTCCAAAATTTTTAAAGACGACTGTAAATTGTTCATTTTTTCTCATTCAGTTTGATCTGAAGGATATCGAATTGCTTTATGATGGGAAGTTAATTTGGGCCATTTCAATGTTTAAATTTTACTTTTCTTCAATGCCATTTCATAAATTTTTATGCATTAAATTTTAAATAATCAGTGAATAATCAAGGATTGTAAACTTTTCTAAGGTTGAATTCAGTTTCCTGCTCGAGTTTTTTAAACAATAACCTCGAGTGGCTATTTCTCTCTATAATATTCAACATTCATGTCTTATGCTGATTTTCTTTGGATATACCCCATAGCGTTACCTTCGAAGAACAAACTTATCCTTTGTCATATATTAGGCATTTAAACGTCCTTGCCCTAAGTCTAATAATAGCACTTCACTCAGATTATTGCATCATTTAACTATACCTCACATATGTGAATATAAAATATAAGCAGTGAAGAACCAAGTGATATAACCTTCCAAATCTTATTCAGAGTTGAATATTCTCACACTATGCTCTTCAATGTAAACAAAAATGGGATTTTATGTTCAATTTCAGGGAAAAACTGGATTTATATATTAACTCTTTCACATCACGTTCCTTGTATCACAATTTTGAATGTATCACATTGCAATACATCATTACATCCTCATTTTAGCATCAGTACATTACAATCCTTCGGTGAAGATGTCAAAGGAACTTCTCTGCAGTTCATTTACATCCAGCAATAATATCTTCCTTTGAAAAGACTGGAGATTATTCTGTCCGTTTCGGTGTCAGGGGAACAATAACAATTTACTGTAACTATGAATGTTTTTTTTGTAGAAAAGCTTACCTCTTTGTAAAGCTGAAAGTTTTTCTCTTTCTCATGACATTACCCCTCAGGGGAATACAATTATTATATCTATAGGAATTAGCACTCCCAGGGGGGAATGTCAGGGCCTAAGCTGAAAGTTAGGTAGTCTTTTTTTTTTGTTGAAATAAAATATTTTTTTTATGTTAAGGACCACCTTTTTTCGGTTCACTGCTGTCCTGTTTTTCAGCACCTACTACTTTCTTCTTCAACTTTGGTCTTATTTCATAATCTTCTTTCACAATTTACTGTTTCTATGCCCTTTCTGCGTAGATTCCGCATTTCATTCAACTCCATACTAAATGGTACCTTCCTCCTTCCTCTCTTTGATCGCATTTGTTGCTGGGGAGGGAGGCTAAAACTAACTACTAATCTAATCTAATCCCATGACATTAATTTATGTCCAAATACTGAAAGAATTATGCTATAAAATTGTCTTTCAGAACAAAATGTAATCTTCCAAATGAGAATTAAGTTCCTTTTGGCAGTCATGGCGACTCACGGTTCAGTTCAGTTACCTCCAGGATGTTGTCAGAGGAGCATGGTGATGCTCCTCAGGTTGTAGCAGAAGTTCTGTCCATTTTTTTAGATATGAAATGAAGTGAAAACCCTCTCAAAAATGCATTTATTTAGTCTTCAATTTAGGCATCATTTTTATTAATTACGTCCTCCCATTTTCCGGTAAGCTTTTTGATTCCTTCTTCATAAAATTTAGATGGTTTAGACGCACAAAGAGAAACTAGTTTCATTTCGACTTCTTCTCTTGTAGTAAGCCTTTATTCCATTAAATGATTCTGTAAGCCCCTGAAAAGGTGAAAATCGGTTGGAGCAAGATCTGGAGAATATGGTTGGTGATGCATGACTTCCCAGCAAAATACTTCAACAAGACTTTTGGTTGCGCTTGAAGGGGGGGGGGGGGTCTGCCATTTTCATGGTGCAGAATCACTCCTTTTCGATTGATCAAAAATAGCCGTTTTTCCTGTAAAACTGCTTTTGAACGAGTTAGCTTCTGACAGTAAACTTCAGATGTTATTTTTTGATTGTCACCCATTAATTCATAATAAACATTAAACAATTCCCTTCAAATCCCAGCATCTACTCAGAAGAATTTTTTTAGGGTGCAGTCCACTTCTCGGCTGTGGAATTGGCTTTGAACAACAACTTAGACACTGTCTTTTGCGCTTAACATTGTTGTAAAGGATTCACTTCTCGTCACCAGTTATGATTCGGTCTAGAAAAGGGTCTGAAGTTCATGAGAACGCAGTAAAACACAACAGGTCGCCCGTATGTTGCCTGTTGATTTCTGACAAATCGTGTGCAGCCATTTATTGTACATAAATTTTCCTGAAATAGAAAGGTCTAGTTAGCACAAAAGTAATACAAAAAATATACAGTTTTTAGAGATTGCATATCTAAAAGTGATTCAGAGGGCAAACCAGAAAATAAGGACGCAAAAATTGGGGCAGAACTGCATCACTGGCACAAGAAAATCTAATTCAGAGAACACGGGTAATACTTCAGCGGCTCATTCAACACCCAAATCATTGGCGAGACTTAGTACAATTTTCATACGAGCATCCCAATGGCACAATCAGATATAACCAGTCAACCTAATGAGGCCCTCATTAAATACTAAGGTCAGGCAGTAGGCTCTACACACTAATGTCCAACCAGGTAGATGCTGAATTGAAGTTACACGGCTATTCCCATATAAAAATGCATGTCCAACCCGGTAGACGCTGAACTAAAGTTACACAGCTATTCCTACGTAAACAGTGCCTGACAACTTGAGTTGTTTCTGACTCACATGACTAGTCACAAAAGTCTATCAATCTATAGTACCACCTGGGCATAGTTAAAACACACCCATCTATAAAGGTGGTTAATAAGTGAACAAGGGGGCACACTTAGACACCTCTGAACAAGTAAATAGTTACCTAACAGGCATGAACACATCATCAACCAGGCAATATAAAATATCCGCAGCACAGTAAAAATCACACAAATAAAAATAGGCAAAAACCACCACACTCTACAGACTGGTAAAATAGCAACTTGAGTGAGGAATTACACAATTCTAGAGTCCAAATACCAGAGTTTAAATCCACTAACATTAATCGTGAATGATAACAAGGATCTATATAATGCAATGTGCTTAGATCAAATCAACAACTGAGCACAATGAATCCAGCTGTGAATTCCAGCAAATAAATTAAGTAGCACTGACAAGCACAGAACAAATCAGGCTCAACAATATAATCAAAACATGACTGAGTGTTTGCAAGAAAGTCTCACAACCCTGTCCAACACAGGGCAATACCACTAGACAATTTGAGCCAGGTACAAATAGGTAAACACAGCATTACATTATATTGGCACCGCGAATGAAGAATCAGTATCTAGAATTGTAAAAGCACAAACAGAAAAACTGTGACAGCACACATTCTAACATCCCCTGAAATCTTTTAGCTTTTCTAGGACCTAAGAATTCACTGTCTAGTAGGAGACACAAAACAGACATCTATAGGGACCCAATGCACTTAATATTTAGCACTCTTTACTTACATTTCCTTCTCTGGAGTCTACACACTACTTCAACACAACTGGCGGCCTCTACTCAGCTCGCAGAGTTTAAATACCTAATGTACCGGAAGAGAGCGTTTCCGGAAAACGAGTGAACGTGCGGACTGGTTCCCTCGATATTCGAAGGCACAAATTTTCTACCGCTGTTTGAAAATAGAAATTTCCTAAATTGCTGCGAAGGCAGCACACTCCTCTCTCTCAACAGTGCTAGGTAAGATTACTACAATATCTTTAATCGATCGCTCACAACTTTTGGTACCTCCGGAATTGTCCGTCCGCCGCAGCGTCGCCCCACGCACGCGTCCGTCCAATCCCGAGCGATGCACCGACTCTACCCGAGCCAGGGGCCACTGACATCTTGGAGACTGCGAGTCTCGTACCAGTACGATGTCCCCCTGGGACAAGGGACGCCTTGGTGTCGTCCATTTTCTGCGACGACTGATTTCTTGAAGGTAGAATTGTCTCCATAGTTGCCAGAATTGGTCCGCCAACAGCTGCACTCGCCGCCATCTTCGTGGACCATAAGCGAGGAGGTCGCGATCTGTGAACGAGTCTGACGACTGTGTGCGAGAGGCGTCCCTCATGGTTAGCAAAGTGGAGGGACTGATAGCGAACACATCATTGGGGTCTTCGGAAGGGGCGTACAGGGGCGTAGAATTTACAATGGCCGCGGCTTCTATCAGGAGGGTGTGCATATCATCACGGTTGAGTGTCACCTTTCCTGACCTCCCCAAGGTCAGGTCGAGTACCTTTCTGATCGCTCCAATTTTTCTCTCCCACACACCTCCATGATGACTCGCTCCAGGGAGATTAAATTTCCACTCGCATCCCCTAGTCTCCATGTCCTTTGATACTTTGTTCAAATCGCAAGATTGAGACACCGCACCTGTAAAGTTGGTGCCTCGATCGCTTCTTATCAGCTGGGGGGTGCCTCGTACAGAGATGAATCTACGCAATGCGTTCATAAAGGAAGGAGTATCCATCCCACAGAGAGGTTCAACGTGAACTGCCCTGGACACAAGGCAGGTCACCAGTAGGCCATACATTTTCTTCGTGGCCTTTGTGATTCGGGTGCTCTGTCCGTCATGTACAGTGAACGGCCCGAAGACATCTAAGCCCACCCGGGTGAAAGGTGGGGTGGGGATGAGACGATCTTCCGGGAGGTCGGCCATCATCTGTTGCTCAAAGGGAGCTCTCAGCCTCCTACAAATCACACAGCTCCTCAGGAGTCGTTCTATTTGCTTTCTACCTTGCGGGATGAAGAAGCCCAGAGATCGCACCTTACCAAGGGTGAGGAGACGGCCCTGGTGAGCCACCAGCTGGTGTGCCCGTCTTATAATTATCTGAGTGAAGGGATGGTTCCTGGGTAGGATCAAAGGGTGTTTTTGATCCACTGGTAAGTCACTGTGCTTTAGGTGGCCTCCTACACGGATCAGACCCTCTTCATCCACAAAGGGGGCCAGTGGTGTCAGTTGATGTCCTTCCGGTAGCTGCATTGGACCTGGTTTCCCCGTCTTAGGTAGTATTTCGCTGTAAGATTCTTGTTGGACGGCCTTAACGAGGTACATTTCAGCTTCCTGGTCGTTCTGAAGTATACGTAGTGTCGGTTCCGAAGAAGTGTTGAGGTTAGATCTCGCTCGCATCAGCCACTTATGTGCCAGGTTGTGCACGGTGCGGGTAACCCCGAGAAGCCTGGTCCACCTACTCAGTCGGTCCATCACCGTACGAAATGGAGGTGGCGAACCGGTCAAGGTCGTGAAGGCTTTGGTCTCCGGCAACGATTCTGTTAGTTGCGCTTCCTCAAAAGGGGGCTGAGCGTCGACGACGCAATCTTCTAATATCCAGGCAGGGCCGGCGAACCAATGGCTGTGTACGAGCTGCTCTACATCCGTGGGACGAGTAGCCATGTCTGCGGGGTTCTCTTTCGTGTCTACGAAGTACCACTGAGTCGGAGAGCAATGCTTATTAATCAACTCTATTCTCCGGGTCACATATCTGGTGAAGCGTTTATCCTCATTTTTCAGGTATCCAAGAACAATTTGACTGTCCGTGTAGTATCTGACTTCTTGCACATTCACCTTGAGGTCGTTGAGGGTCTCTCTTGCTGCCAGTACTGCTTCGACTGCGGCGCACAGTTCCAACCGTGGTATGGTGGTAGCTGCCCTAGGTGCCACCCTCGAACTGGCGTTGATCAAGGTGGAATGTTTCTGCTCTCGGGTACTGGTCAGCCGCAAATAAATCGCATAGCCAATGGCCTCCTGAGAGGCGTCACAAAAAACGTGAAGCGAGTGCCGCGAAACCTCCCCAAAGT
The DNA here is from genome assembly GCA_030386875.1 of Morinoia aosen. Classification (NCBI taxonomy): domain Eukaryota; kingdom Metazoa; phylum Arthropoda; class Malacostraca; order Amphipoda; family Talitridae; genus Morinoia; species Morinoia aosen. The sequence continues at coordinate 1,102,726 of CM059576.1, forward strand.
CGCGCGGCTTCACGCACCGACTGAGGCGTATTTCCTTTGATCTTCTCAGTCCGTCTTTCCACGATTCCTAATGCTCTTCCAGTTTCTTAGGTAGAGGTTCGTCCCACAGAGTGGAGCTTTGGTTAGTTTCGGCAGTGCTATCAGACAGCGCCTTTCTTTGTAGAAGTCTGCCACCCAAAATAAGAGGCGCAGCTAGTCCGAGGGGGTCAAAGAAGGAGTTCACAGTGGACAGCACACCCCTCCTAGTGAAGGGTCTGTCCGGGATATTGACCTTGAATATTAACAGATCTTCGGAGACGTTCCAATGGATCCCCAATGTTCGTTGGATAACGGATCCGTCCCAAGTGACAGTCTTTGGTGCGGCTAGTTCCTCGTCTGGCAGACCCACCGTTACCCGAGTGTCAGACGTGGCAACTTTGTGAATGTTCAACCCATACTTGTGCAACAGAGACCGCACCTCGCCAAGCAGCTCCCTGGCCTCGTCTGGGGAGTCCAAACTAGCAGACCCATCATCAACGTACGTCGCATGACGGAGAAAGTCATTGGCCCGGCTCGGGCGTCCGGATGCATCGCCCAGGTCGGCGATATGGCGAAGGGCGAACGCAGCGACGGCCGGAGAGCTCCGCAACCCGAAGACATGGACCTTAGCTCTGTAGGGGACAATCTCGTTAGTAACCCGATTATCTTTGAACCAAAAGAAACGCAGATAGTCCCTGTCTTCAATCTTGACTCGAAAATTGTGGAACATATTTTTTATATCAATTGTAAAGGCTACCTGGTGGAGTCGGAATCTCTGCAATATTCCCCGAAGGCTGTCGTTCAAATCGGGGCCCGTCAACAACTCATCATTGAGGCAGTGTCCCTTGTGCTTTGCTGAACCATCGAACACCAACCTAACTTTCCCTTCTTGGGCTTGCCTTACCGGGAAGATAGGCAAGTACCATCCCACGCCTTTCTCAGGAAGTTCCCCTGCGACTACTTCCTCAACGTGATCATTGTCAATGTACGATTGCATTTTATCGAGACTTAGTGTAGCACTTGAGGGATCTCGACGCAGTTTTCCCAACGTCGTGTTCGTTCTTCCCAATACAGACACGTAATTATTACACAAATTTGGTGGATCTCTAGTAAAGGGTAGGGGCGCAACAATCCTATCGTCTTTCACTTCGATACCAGCTCTCAAAATACTTACAAATTTATTGTCTAACACACTCAGACCCTGGAGCTCGTCGTCGACTCGCTCCTCAAAGACGTCGAGCGTCTGCCTCCCAGGGTTGGGCCCACGTATCTTGATCGAGAAGTGATGATCCTCGTGGTTCACGAATGACGTCCGCAGGGCAGTGGTCTGCTGGGTTCTCGCTCCTCCGTTCAATGGTCCCAACAGTGCCCAGCCCAGGGCGGTCTTGCAGGCAAGAGGACCTCGTACTCCATAGTGTCTAGATGCCATGAGCGACACGGCATCTCTTCCGATGAGTATCAGTGACCGAGCCAAAGGATCATGCTCATTGAAGTGCTTGACCAGGTGCGCAACGTGGCTGAGCTTCTTCACAACGTCGGGAGTGGCTACTTCGTCAGTCGTGTCCGGGATATTTTCGTTGGTCCATGTAGTGGGTAGCTGATGCCATCGGTTCTCACCCACACCCCTTATCTTGAGCCCGGTGATGGCGTGTCCTTCCACCTCAGACGACAGACCACTCAGTGTTCTGAGGGCGTACTTCCAGGGAGTGGCCTTAAGATCGAGCTGTTCTATCAGAGAAGGGTCCGCAAAGCATCTTGAGCTTTGCTCGTCAATGATGGCGTAACAACGCACTTTTCTCTGGGTGGACGTCGAGGTGACATCTACTAACAGCGTCTTGGAAAATTCCCTGGACTCGAGACCGAGGCATCCCGTTCTGGTGCAGGTGGCGACCTCACCAGGGGTCACCGGTTTAGTGCTTGCCCGGTGCATGACCGTCAAGTGTGAGCCTTGACAGTGAGAACACTTCACTTGTTTGTCGCAGTTCCTGATGTAATGGGGACCAAGGCATCGGAAGCATACCTTCGCCTCGGTGATGAGCTTCTTCTTCTGGTCGGTGGGTAGTCTTCCAAAGGACCGGCACTCCCAGGTTCCATGGGCGTCGACCTTGTGGAAAATACATTTGTTGATTCTATGGTCCGTTTCCGGAGGTTTTTTGTTGTGAGGTCCTTGCGCCTCATATCTTGACTCAGGTTTGTTGTAGGCCACCATGGACTGATCACCTTCACTAGACTCTTTCTTGGTATTCTGGTCAGCGCTTGTGTGCAGGACCCGAACGGGCTTGGGTCTTCCGCCTGACAGTGCTGGGTTGAAAAATGGATCCCTCATCGCTCTTTCTTCGTCTCTTAGGAACTGGTTGAAGAAGGAGAACGTTGGGCGCTGCCCACTCTTGGCTCGTAGGTCAGATGCTTTCCTATGCCATCTGCGTTGCAGATCTGGCGGGAGTTTGAGTGCCAAGAGCCTCATGCCTCTGGTAGTGCAAAACTCCTCCAGCTCGTCCGATCTTGCTGCGTTGGTAAGTGCGGTACTCGTAGAATCTAAGAAATCCTGGAGAGCGGTAAGATCCCCAGGAGGGATGTTTGGGAAGTTCCGAAGTTGGTCTGCCGTGTGTTCTGCTAGCAACCAGTCCGAACCATAACGCTCACGAAGGGTGTTCCATACCACCTGCAACACTGCCTCTGCATTGTTTCCGATGACTGACCTCATAGTTCTCTGAACGTACTCCTTGGGTTTACCTGCGGTATTGGCCGCCAAAACTTGTAGCTCTTCGATGGGGCCCAAAGCTAGTCCCTGCAGTCGATTCTTCAGATCAGATTCCCAGCAATGGTACAATCCGATGTCTCCTTTGAAGGGGTTGGCAGGGGTCTTCAACAGCTCGGCCCGGATAAGGTGAACAGAAGCTGCATCTAGAGTGCTTCCCTGCCTAGGAGCTCTCAGTCGATGGTTTGCCTCTACTCTAGGCTCTAGAATCGACCTGCGAGAGCTCACGGAAGCGTGTTCCATCAGCCCTGCCAGATCATCTAGGTTGCTTTCCTGCTCTTGATATTCTTCATCCTCTCCTTCTGAGATAGTAGAAACCTCAGAGGCTACCGACAGTGGTGTGGAAAAAGGTCCAACTTTTTCTTTTCTTACGGAGGTAAGTTTACTCATTCTCTCACTACGCAGAGAAGACAGGTCTTTGGGATCAAGGTTGGAAACCATGTCCCCTCCAAGCCTCTCCATCTGTTTGTTGAGCGTCGCGATGCGACCAAAGCAGTCTTCCAGCATCACACGTCTCTTCAAAAATTGCTCATGGTACCGCTGCTTATGTCCTGCTCGTTCCAAGGAACCTTCAAAGGCTCTGCTTGAAGTGATGGACTGATCGCGCTTGACCTTAAGTTCAGCTATGAAGGATAAGATGGCCGACGTCTCATCCTCTCCTGGACTCTCCCTGGACAGGGCTTCATAAAGATCGTCATAGGTCTTTACGGCTTCAACTTCAGCTAGTTTAAGGGTTTTCTTTGAGCTTCTTTTGGCCATTTGAGACATTGCAGAGATGTTGTTGAAAATTTATTGTGACTGCCTCAACAATTTCTATCGACGAGGGGAAGGTTCAGAAAAGTCCACGGATGATGCAAAACTTGTCTTAAGCAGCCATTTATTGTACATAAATTTTCCTGAAATAGAAAGGTCTAGTTAGCACAAAAGTAATACAAAAAATATACAGTTTTTAGAGATTGCATATCTAAAAGTGATTCAGAGGGCAAACCAGAAAATAAGGACGCAAAAATTGGGGCAGAACTGCATCACTGGCACAAGAAAATCTAATTCAGAGAACACGGGTAATACTTCAGCGGCTCATTCAACACCCAAATCATTGGCGAGACTTAGTACAATTTTCATACGAGCATCCCAATGGCACAATCAGATATAACCAGTCAACCTAATGAGGCCCTCATTAAATACTAAGGTCAGGCAGTAGGCTCTACACACTAATGTCCAACCAGGTAGATGCTGAATTGAAGTTACACGGCTATTCCCATATAAAAATGCATGTCCAACCCGGTAGACGCTGAACTAAAGTTACACAGCTATTCCTACGTAAACAGTGCCTGACAACTTGAGTTGTTTCTGACTCACATGACTAGTCACAAAAGTCTATCAATCTATAGTACCACCTGGGCATAGTTAAAACACACCCATCTATAAAGGTGGTTAATAAGTGAACAAGGGGGCACACTTAGACACCTCTGAACAAGTAAATAGTTACCTAACAGGCATGAACACATCATCAACCAGGCAATATAAAATATCCGCAGCACAGTAAAAATCACACAAATAAAAATAGGCAAAAACCACCACACTCTACAGACTGGTAAAATAGCAACTTGAGTGAGGAATTACACAATTCTAGAGTCCAAATACCAGAGTTTAAATCCACTAACATTAATCGTGAATGATAACAAGGATCTATATAATGCAATGTGCTTAGATCAAATCAACAACTGAGCACAATGAATCCAGCTGTGAATTCCAGCAAATAAATTAAGTAGCACTGACAAGCACAGAACAAATCAGGCTCAACAATATAATCAAAACATGACTGAGTGTTTGCAAGAAAGTCTCACAACCCTGTCCAACACAGGGCAATACCACTAGACAATTTGAGCCAGGTACAAATAGGTAAACACAGCATTACATTATATTGGCTCCGCGAATGAAGAATCAGTATCTAGAATTGTAAAAGCACAAACAGAAAAACTGTGACAGCACACATTCTAACATCCCCTGAAATCTTTTAGCTTTTCTAGGACCTAAGAATTCACTGTCTAGTAGGAGACACAAAACAGACATCTATAGGGACCCAATGCACTTAATATTTAGCACTCTTTACTTACATTTCCTTCTCTGGAGTCTACACACTACTTCAACACAACTGGCGGCCTCTACTCAGCTTGCAGAGTTTAAATACCTAATGTACCGGAAGAGAGCGTTTCCGAAATACGAGTGAACGTGCGGACTGGTTCCCTCGATATTCGAAGGCACAAATTTTCTACCGCTGTTTGAAAATAGAAATTTCCTAAATTGCTGCGAAGGCAGCACAATTGTTGTAAAGGATTGACTTCTCGTCACCAGTTATGATTCGGTCTAGAAAAGGGTCTGAAGTTCATGAGAACGCAGTAAAACACAACAGGTCGCCCGTATGTTGCCTGTTGATTTCTGACAAATCGTGTGGGACCCTGTGTCTGAGCCTTTGAGATTTTGCCAAATCTTTTCATTACCCAATATATGGTCATATGGCTTACATTAAAGGTTTTGTTCATTTCTCTAGTGGTGCAGGTTTGATTTTCATCAATGGCAGCTAGCAATTGCTCAGAACTGAGTTTTTTTAGCATCTTGCTCATTTAAGTCTTTTAGACTGTAGCCATTTTTTTTAACAAAAAACGATCTTCTGCAGGTCATTTCATTCACAACATCATTTCCATGTGTCTTTGAGTGTTTTTACTGCTGAGCCTGCCATATTGCCTTTATGAAATTCAAACAGTAAAATATGCCTGACATGCTCTTTACTTGAAGTGTACCTTTGGGCTAAAATTAGTTTTTAATTACGATAATTATCACAGAATATGAGAGAAGAAACAGCATTTTATTAATTACCATAGATAAGCATACAACATTAACAAGTTAAATTGAAGTAATCTTGCCCTAAACATATAGCTCAACAATTGGACAGAACTTATGTTACAACCTGATACTATATGTATGTATATGAAAGTTACACGAAATTTGCATTTCCGTGATTTGTTCCATAATATAATGTTAATAACCAATTTGTTATCATTATTGATCGCAATTAGGGTGCCAATTCAAATTTTGAGGTACGTTAGATATAGTTTACAAAAATTCGTTCACATATTCAATTCGTTCAATAGTTCACAATCTCATATTTACGAAGTGTCATAGTGTTTAGTCACAATAAAGTTCTCTAATATTCTACCCTGCAGTGTAAAATGATATGACAATCACCTGGTGTCTACTAGTTTCCAGTTGGTTTATTTTTTGGGTATCATGAATGGTTGTCCTCATCGTTGAAAGATGTTAAGACATGGTTCTTTGTCTTAACATTCGATGGAGTCCATTAGGATGGGGTAACTTAATAATTTAGGTAACTTTTTCTCAATGATGCTTTGATTGATGCATTGAGCATGAAGTATTTTAAGTATTAAGAACCTTGGACCCTTTTTGAACATTTGGTATTGCGTGTATCATTGGCTCATACTACTCATTATAGGCTGATGACTTACATCTGGACATTTGGACAACATTCATTACGTTAAAAAATAGGTAGTAATTTTTTTCTGATGAAGGTAGTAAAAAGTAGTAAAAAGTAGTAAAATTTGGAAATGAAATATCAGTAGTCACCATGTATTAACTGGACGTGAAAATAGAATATGCTTTTTAACTTTTTCTTCTGCTATTATTATTTATTTCTTATGTTTAATTATAAGTAATTTCATTTTTTTATCTTCAGCACCTGAACATATGTTCTCAAGAACAAGATAAACACAGATGCTTGATTGCACGAATTTTTTTTCAGAAGTAAATGGGTACACCAAATAATTTTAGCTCTAACTTAAGCATAATGCATTTTTGACAAATCCTGTACAGTAATAATTGAGAAGTTCTCCCCTACAGGTCGGTTCAAGTTCAGGGTCTAGTGCGGTTACTTTCAAGAGAGAAGTAGACAATGACTGCACTGAGGCACGTTCAAGGCGCGCAAAAGCAGAGGATGAGTTGAGGGAAGGCAGCTCTGGTGCGTTCAACACATGTGCTGATCAACAGAGACCAGCTGGAACATCTGGAGGGAGCGTTGACTTGCTACCGTCAGATGTGTCGGGTAGCGGCAGTGGTGTTGAGGCCGCACCTCCTGACAGACTCATGTCACGGCCCTTACTGTGTGCACATTGTGATTACTCCACTGGTAAGAGGAGCCTTATGGAGCCGCACCTCCGCGTCAGGCATAAATTGGGATTTTACTACGAGTGTGAGTTGTGTGATTACTCCACTATGTTCATGAATACTTTGAATGGTCATTTAGTAGAGCAGCATGATCATGAGAACTTGCACGTAGATCAATTTGGGCGTTACGAATTTCCAGCTGTGAAAACTATGGAGGAACAGCGTCCTGAAAGGCAATGTCAGTCATAACCTGAATGTCAATTCTGTGGCTCTCATTTAGTCATTAAGTCCACTTCAGAAACACCTAGAAAAAGTGCATTAGACAGCAGTGAGTTGTACATGTGTGAGGTGTGCAGATATTCTTCAGCTAATGAAGCAAACTTGAAGCAGATTTTGTTAGGTAAACTCAAAATAGGACATCAAATAAGCAGACGTAGTCAAGGTCAGCTTTACAAGCGTAAGTCAAGTGACTCTGCTCGTAGAAACGAACATAAAATATACCCAACTAGCAAAGGTCAGCTGTTCAAGCGCGAGTTCTGTGAATATTCCTCTGTTGGGAAGGGGAGTGTTGAACTACATTTTGTCAACAAACATGGTAAAGGTCAGCTGTTCAAGTGTGAGTTCTGTGACCATTCCTCTGCTCGTAAGAATAAGCTTAAACTACACCTAGCCAGCAAACATGGTAAAGGTCAGCTGTTTAAGTGTGAGTTCTGCGACTATTCCACTGCTTATAAGGAGTATCTTAAACTACACGTAGCTAATAAACATGGTAAAGGTCGGCTGTTCATGTGTGAGTTCTGTGACTATTCCTCTGCTAATAAGAGGCATCTTAAACTACACCTAGCTAATAAACATGGTAAAGGGCAGCTGTTTAAATGTGAGTTCTGCGACTATTCCTCTGCTCGTAAGGAGAGTATTAAAAAACATTTAGCCAGCAAACATGGTAAAGGTCGGCTGTTCAAGTGTGATCTTTGTGACTATTCTTCTGTAGAGAATTATCATGTTGTACGACACCTAGCAAGCAAACATGGTAAAGGTAATCTGTTCGCTTGTGAGTTATGTGATTATTCATCTGCTACTAAGGAGTATCTTAATCTACACCTAGCTAATAAACATGGTAAAGGTCGGCTGTTCATGAGTGAGTTCTTTGACTATTCTTCCCCGCAGAAAACTAATGTTAAACTACACCTAGCCAATAAACACGGTAAAGGTCAGCTGTTCAAGTGTGAGTTCTGTGACCATTCCTCTGCTCGTAAGAATAATCTTAAACTACACCTAGCCAGCAAACATGGTAAAGGTCAGCTGTTCAAGTGTGAGTTCTGCGACTAGTCCTCTGCGTATAAGCATACCGTTAAACTACACATCGCCATTCATGGCAATGGTCAGCTGTTCAAGTGTGAACTTTGTGACTATTCTTCTGCGCAGAAGTATTATGTTAAACGACACCTAGCTAGCAAACATGGGAAAGGCAAGCTGTTCACATGTAAGTTCTGCTATTATTCCTCTGCTCGTAAGGATCATTTTAAACGACACCTAGCCAATAAACATGACAATGTTCAGATGTTCAAGTAGGAATTATGTGACCATTCTTGTACATATAAGGTTAGCATGAAAAGAAACGTAGCCATTAAACATGGTAAATATAGGTCAGCTGTTCAAGTGTGAATTATAAGACAATTCTTCTGCTCGTAAGGAGAAGATTAACACAGAGTTGGCAAACATGGTTGCCCCAATTCGCTTTTCTAGCAGTAAATGCATATTTCTGGGCTACTCAAATGTCTAATTACTGCACCACATTTAATTACTGCACCAAAATGGATAATTACTGCACCACACTTACTAAATATAATAATTGTTTAATGTCGTCCAAGATCTTAAGAGTGTTTCCCTCGGGTAAAGCAATTTTCGTGTCCATGGGAATTAGCGTTCAAGAAGGGAATATGTTAGGCCCTAAATTGAGGGTTAAGGACGCCTTCTTTTTGTTGCAATGAAATGTTTTTTGTTATGTTCAAGACCTCCGGTTTTCGGTTGAACACTTGCTATTTTTCAGCACCTTTGAATTTGTTTTTCAGTTTTCATCTTGTTTCCTAACGTGCCTTCTTTTTTATCGTTTTTTGCTCTTGCGGGAACATTTTTGTGCATAGATTCGGCGATCCCTTTATTCGATACTAAATGTTGCTTGCATTGTTCCTCTCATATAATATCTTCGTAGCAGGGAGATTGAAACTCAAGAATAATCTATCTCCGCATAGATATAACACTTCTTTCGATTTCGGCACATTTTTTTGACCGGCCATCGGTGCTCAAAGAAGTTAAGCAATATATACAACATTGCCTGATGTTTTCGGTTCACCACTAATTTTGTAAGCATCTATCACTTTTTCATCTCTATTTTGTTTCCCAAATTGTTTCCCACTCCTAGAAAAATTGTTGTGATAAATCAGACCTAGACTAACTTAGGTGATCTAGCGGCTCTGTAGCATAGTTGTCGGTAAATTCTACTTCCTTATTAACGCTGCATCCTAATACTTTGAGGAATTCATTATATTTGTTTTTTGAAGAAAGCAAAAATATTATGTGTAATGAGTGGCATCCTTCAGCTACACGTGAAAATCAATGGTTTATTTCTATTTCAGAGCGTTCCGTACTACATGCTTGTGGCATTTTTCCGACTTGCGCTGCAGATAATTTTTTGTTTATAGTTAAGAGTTTAAACTGACGGTCACAGTCTTCAATTACTTCGTGTTCTTTGTTTGGGTTTGTACAAAAATTTGTATTTCTGGTTATATACATCAGTGTTTTATAACAGAAACGCTGTTTATACAGATTTTTATACCAGAATGAAAAAATAAGGGAAAAATCTTCAAAAAAATATTCAAAAAATGGCAGTGAGCATTCATTTCTGAGTGCATGTTAGGTTTATACGTGAGTATTGTGCTATGTTTTTTCATTAATTAGTTTTAATCAACTTTCACTGGTAACTTTCTATTTAGAATGGTATTTTGGTCAATTCGGTTGAGTGTTTCATGTATTTTCGTTCGTGTTAACAGGAAACAAACATTTTCATTACCCAAGTAGTTGATCATTTCAACCTTCGCTATAGGCATTAGAATACCTTTTGTTTTACTACTACTAAGTAAACATAAGTAATTTTATATTAAGGAGTTCCTGATAATCCAGTTTATTCACTTTTCTAATATGCTCTTCAGAAACTGGGATTTTGGTTCACAGTTCTTTCTGATGGTGAAATGTTCATGTTAGCCCTGTGCGACGGCCGCTCCTCCTCGTTTCTGACTGTCGAGAAACTTTAGTGCCGGCCTTATTTTGGTGAGAATTTGAAGACAAAATTTTGTTGTGTAATGAATCATCTTTCCCGAGTTGGTTACTTAATACATACACACTTATTGACATGTATGCAGGAAAAATTCGTTTCAAATTTCCGAAACGTCGACTTCCTAACATTCGAGGCCAAGTAATTTACTTTCACCCATTATACCTTCAACAAAATCAACTCCTGCTGCGGTAGACTGAGCTCTTGGGTTCGCCACCGTTGATGCCTTGGTTCGCCAAGGCATCTTTCAGTAGTATTGACGGTATCGATGAGCTTCCAGTCCTAGTGTTTAAATGAAGATATTCACAAGAATAGATAATTATACTTTCAATTCTGTCCATCAAATATTAAATCACTAACGCAGCTGTTGTCTATTTTAAGTGGTTTGTCTTTCAATTTAATCCCTTTAATTTGAGCATTATTCAAAATTTAAATGGGTTGTAATGAATTTCGTTCTATAACTACTTTGGAAATGAACTGCCTCCCTTTTTTCTTGGACATGTTACTGTATCAACGTGTGTTTCCTTATTTTATTAGTTGAAATTTATTTACGTCTTTTTCCGTTTTCGAATTTGCATCTAAGGAAGGGGATTTTTATTGCTATGCCCTCTGTTAATTCAACTTTTGTTCATTGCGGGCATTCCTCAAACTAGATTTAAGGCTCTTAGTACTGAAAATTTTCTAAAATTCATTCTGTTTAAGTTATTTTATCAACTCTGAAGAATTGTACCGTTTTAGTTTTTCTTTTTGTCAAACAAATCAAGGGTTTGGTGTCAAGGAAGTTTGTTTTTATTTATTGAAATGTAAAGCCAGCATGTCCAACTGCTTCCGTATTTTTTACCTAGTATATTATCTCTTCATATCATTTTCATATCTATGATAATGACCGGCCTTGGTCTTCTGTTCAATTTCTCTTCACTCGGTCAAATATGCGCAAATGAATTCGGGAACATTGGATTAGGTTAGAATGTAAGTTAGAATGTAATCATTTAAGTTAGAATGTAAGAATGTAATCATTGAAGTTAAAGTAGAATGTAAGGCCAAAAATAAATATGAATAGTTTGAATAGTTTTAAACTGCTGCAATATGGCCGGGCGCGCTTCGTAGATGCCTCTGGGGGTTTCAGCGTGGGTAAGGCGCCCGGCCATAAATGGGTGGGCAGCTGAAATCCCCTATGGGGCCTTTGGCTGCCCGTGCTAACAAAGTGTGCGTGGATCTGTAGATGATCTCTTCAAAGATCAACTGGGGCTCTTATAAGATGACAAATGTGGTTTGAAATTAGAGCGGTTTTTGCGATGGATGTTGCCATGTCTCCATAATGGTAATTGTGATAAACTTTGAATAGAGATTATATAATGTGCTTTTGCTGAAATGATGTGAATGTTGTATTTTTTTTTTTTTTGAACTGTGCTATTCGTACTATATCGCTACGGCGCGATATAGTACGAATTACTGAAGCGCTAGCAAATCGATGCTAATACTACTACTACTTTTAAACTGATTTATTTCTAGGGAAACGTAATCTACATAAAAACAGAATTATCAAGGAGGGTAAAAACATCTTTCAAGAAGTCATCTTTGTTAAAAAGTAAAGCTTTCGAGTACTACCACACTCATCATCAGTATCTGAAACGAAAAGAAAAATAAATTTTACATCAGGAATTATAAGAGCAACACATGTTAGTGAACAAAACTTAATTGAGAATTTGAAGAGGAACAGATGAATCAGTTGCGTTTAATGTTGGTTTAATCTGATGAATGAGGATGCTTTCTAATAATCTTATATCTTGTCTACTACTGTGCCCTATAATTTTAAAGTTATTCTGATTAATTGGGTGACCATCTAAATGTGCATGATCTCTGATACTACTATGTAATGTTTGGTTGGTAGCTCTACCAGTACGTACGGACATGCCCTTATGCTCTGCTATGCGCATTACTGAGTGGCGAGTGGTCTCTCCACAATATGTAGCATTACACTGGCTACATGTATATTTATAAACGACGCAACTTTGTAGAGACTTAGGCATCCTATCAGTAAACCGGAAGAAACTACCAACACTGAAGCCATTGCGAAAAATAATTCTTGGATTGAGCTGTGGGTAATATTTGGACAGTAGTAATTTTAATTCCTTCATAACATAGCGATTTAATGCATTTGACATATAGTTAACGGATATATATAAAAAAATTTTCTGCACATCATAATTTGGCATCTTTTCCTTGCGGTTACATTCAATGGTTGCACGGAAAATTTTCGCAGAATTTTCGATATATTGGAGTGAAAATCCGGATACTTTTAAACTGCTGTTTATTAGTGAAAATGAATATCTTCATGCAAAATATCGCCTCTCGCATGCACGTAAACTGAGTAGCTCCAAAAAGTTCGCTTCAAAACAAGCTCGCTGCAAATTTCCCGGATTTAAACACAATAAAACCTGAGGAGGATTCTGAGACAAAAACTTCCCGCGAATGGACGTCAGTTCATGAACAAGGATGCGTTGCGAGGCGCTCCTATAGGCGTAGTAAAATACTGCAGTAAGATCTTAACATTTCCGAATTCTATGCATCTTCAAGTTATTCATATCACACCGAAGAAAGAATGCATGTATCGTGCTAATGCCGTATACATGTTCATGTAACAAGCTCCCCGCGTTCCCGCGGCTGTCAACGGTTGGTTTGGTTAGGTTGTAAACAGCAGAATAGGGAACTCAATTTTCTCCCTGGAATGAATTTTATTCTTCGTAATGTATATGAAGAATACAATTACACGTTAACATTTCACCTCGTATGATAATTATTTTAAATAACTTTACGAAACAAGTAAGATGTCGTACATTTATACCGGCACGTCAATAGGCAATTTACCTGTTGGTCCACATGTGGCTCTATACGCTGGGAACGTGTTCTACTCTACTGTACTATATGTACAGTAGTTGTACATATAGTAGTTTATGTGGTAATTTCGATGCTTACATTAGTGTGCCAATAGACAAATAAGGAATTGAAGTAATGATTTCACGTGTTTGACGCGTTTCATTAACCTTCGATAATAGCTCGACACGCACGACCTCCAGTTGTTCAGAACGAAGGCCATTGTTCATCACAGCTCACCATGAGAATGCAAATCTTTCCCTAGTTTGCGCGCATCAAAAGTGGCAACATTCCGGCAAACTTTCCTGTAAATTCATTGCTTTGGTTTTGATGTATTTGAGGTGACGTTTTCGGAATGATATAATTATTTAACGTTAACGTAACACAAAAGACATTCTTCAGTGTAGTTGGCAAAACGGATAAAAGGAAAGTGGAACTTTCTATTATTAAGAGAGAAACAAACGATTTCGATGATTTTCAATGTTCTCACCACAAACATAAATGTGCATCTCAACGCCGTGTTAAATATCGAACAAATTAGCGCTCCCAGGGGGGAAATGTGAGGGCCTGAGCTGAGTTAGGTAGGCCTTTTTTTTGTTGAAATAATTTTTTCTTATGTTAAGGACCACCTTTTTTTCGTTCACTGCTGTCCTGTTTTTCAGCACCTCTGACGGTCATCAACTTTTATCTTATTTCATGAAATTTTTCTCAACTTACTGTTTCTATGTCTCTTCTTCATAGATTCCTCATTCCCTTATCTCCATACTAAATGGTGCTTTCCTCCTTCCTCTCTTCGATACGCTCTTTTTTGTAGCGGTTAGGGAGGCTTAAACTAACCAATAATCCTTATCTTAAATATCACACAAATGGTTGAGGGAAAGACATAACCTGTTCCTTTTGCTGAGTTATTGTAAGTTTCATGTGCACATAAATACAAATTGTTGACCAGCTATTTTTTGAAAAAACTAACAGAAAGTAAAAGCTGTTTTATTCAGTCTCTGAGTGGTCGGAAAATCTCGGGTGCGTAGTTATAAACAGGGGAAAATTTTACATGTATTGAAGAAAAATTCGAACTTAGAGGGAGGCAAATTAAATGTACTTTTTAGGAAAGCATTTCTGTTACAGACACCCAAAACAGAATACTTCACATTACTACGAAAACAAAAAATATTTATTACAGCCTCGACAGCGAAAAAGTACAGCAGAATGTAAGCTCCGAAACTGGAGCTACCGCTCTTGTCAGGTTGGGAAGGAAAGGCTGAAACGTTTCTATCAGTTTTACTGGGGGTCGGAGCTGGCTAGTCCGGCACTACCGGCGGTCCGCGCGGTCAAAGTGCGATTGCTCAGACACGACGAGCGCTTCTATGCGGCTCGGCTCACGAATGTACGGAGGGAGCCACATACCTCCCCCTATAACGATAAAATATAGGCCGAGAGAAAAAAAAACAGTTTTTAGAGAGCAAATGCCGCTGCACAAACCTATCAGTCAGAGGAACCATCGGTTTCGGCAAATGTTGCCATTCATCGGGAATTTTGAAAAAGATATTCGTCAGAAAGTAACTATTGTTTATTTTTATCTCGTATATCATTTTGAGCTCAATTTATATAATACTTATTGTCTCAATTGTTAAAATAAAGGACGTCTCGGTAGTGAATTTTCCATTTTTTTCAAAATTTTGGGATCAGCAAAGGCAATTTTAATTTTCTGATAACCATTCTTTTGATTTTGAAAATGTATCTAATAAAATGTTAAAAATTAATGCGCCCAAAAAATTGTCGAGGCAATGTACAGTGTTTATGAACCAAACAAAATTAATCGTCACCTTGATGTCCCCCCGCAGTTTCTTCCTTTGCTCATCAGTCGCCCTTGATCAATGATTTTCGGCTTGCATGTAAAAATTTAATAAAATGTTTTGTATACTAGATACACGCGGATAACATAAGAGGTTTTGTTAAAAATACATCGTTTCCCTGATGACGGCTAGAGCTAGTCTAGACGAAAGCTTGGGTCAAAAAATTAAAATTCTCTTTGCTGATCCCAAAATTTTGAAAAAAAATAAAATTAATATTCATTAGTTACATAGTTATTAGAGGTACCCTTGCCATCAAACATGATGGTAAATACTGTCTGACAATACCTTATAAAAATATATATAAGAACGCAATGCAATATATTTATATTTCTATATTTTTACACAGGACAAACGTTTTAACTGAGTATTTCAAAATGAGAACATTCACACCACTGCATCTGCCTTAGTATTGCTGCTGAGCGTATGGCCTGTAGTCGTTCTTGTGAACTACTTGCATACTGATCCCACCTCTGTTGCCTTACAAGCGCTTGTTGTTCTTGAGATAATCTTTCTCTCGCTCTTCTATTTCGCTCTCACTCGATTAAGTCTTTTTTCGTATGAATAAAGTTTCCCTGCCTGAGCTTATGTCTGAGGTAACTTTTTTTGTGACTGTAATAAATACTTACATACATAAACACACGTATACACACCTCCCATAGGGAGGCTTTTCCTCCCTATGGGAGGGTACCCGACAGCAGGCCACAATCATTACACCTAGTCACTAGGAGGCGAGAGAGGCAGCACTGGCCGCACCAGAAATGCCAGGATCAGCAGCAGCCCAGCACAACCACCTTCCACAGTCAGGCCCGACAGCCATAGCTGGTTTACCCCGACCGCCTCATTGAGTGCAGGCCCTCCCCCCGCACAGGACAGGTCAAACCCATCACACGCGGGCAGCTTCCAGTACTGCGTCAAAAGAAAAGAAAGAAAAGAAAAACATTTTATTTCCAATAAAGTACAAACATGAAATGTCGATACATTGGTTTTTAAAACACCTTAACATTAACATCCTTAAATGATTATAACACATTGGTATCGTAATACCCGTGTAAAATGTTGAAACAAAAAGATTGATAGAAAAGTACAACAAAATTGAGTTCCTTTCCTTGCCTAATCTGATTTTGAACTAAGAGAGCACAATCCTCGCGACGCTCATTTGAAAAACACTTTCATTAGTACGCACAAGTTTTGAAAATGAAAGCGAAAAATGCATTCAAATACCTTAACATAGAAACCCTTAATTGCTATTTATACATGGTTATCGTTTTGTATCGTTAATAAAGTTCATTATCCTGTTGATCAGTCTAATGCGAAACTAGGCTAAGTGAATTAGGTTAAACATTATTGTACGCCCTAGAATAATGTAATGGTAGGATGCCCTAGAAGTCGCTGAACTTATTCGGGCCCACAGGTAGCTGTACTCAACACTGACCATTGTATTAGACTTAAGAAACATTCTACCTCTGTATCTCCTGTGGTAAATAAATTGTTTAAATTGTTTAAATTGTTTAAATCGTAACACCCATGTTAAGTGTTGGAACATATGATTTAGATCCTTAATTGCTATTCATACATGGTTATCGTAATATACATGATAGTTGTCGACACAGGATTTAGGGAGAAGCACAAGTTAATAAAAAATAAACAATAATATGTATAAGAGGATCGTTTGCATTTGGAGGGCGGCACTAAGTTTCAGTTTCTGTGCTTCAATTTCTAAGTTTCGATTTCTGAAATTTTTGCTAGGAAGTGAAAATTTATCTTATTGTACGTGCGCTAAGTCATTCAAATATTGATCTTACTTATTCCTGTCGAATAAAATGAGCATCACAACTGTTGGTTCCATGCAGGGGAATGAGGTTGCTTTCCACAATTACTAGTGCTTCATCTGTGGTGCCCAGGAATGGAAATGGAGCCTATTTTTTTCTAATAAATTTTCAACTCCAAAATCCAAAAATTCCTTTCGCCCATCCGACAACACTTCACTCCCTCCTCCGGTGATGCCCCGCATCCGGTCATGCCTCTACACTTGGTCACGCTTCACATTTGTGAAGTTGATGATCGTTGATCGTTGATCGTTGATGAAAATTGAAAATAGGAGTGGGCCGATGATTGAACCTTGAGGAACGCCAAAGTTATTTGGTATGAATGATGACATTTTGTTATTCAAGCACACTGCATGAGAGCGGTTTCGTAGGTAGCTTTCAAACCACTGAGTGTCTATTCTGAGGTTTGAAATTTTTTGTAGAAGTTTCTTATGCTCAACACTGTCGAAAGCTTTGGAGAGATCAAGCAATAGTAAGAGTTAATTTTTTTGGTCAATATCATTGTAAATTTTTTCTCTTATGTTTAACAGGGCGTCCTGAGTACTGGTATTCCTCCTGTAAGCATATTGATTGCGATGCAGTAGATGTGACTCGTCTATGTAAGATGAGAGCTGGTTTGTTATTACTTTTTCTAATATTTTGGACATAACAGGCAGGAGACTGATTGGTCTGTAGTTTGACGCTATGTCGATATCACCAGATTTATGTAATGGCTTAATAATGGATAATTTCCATTGGTCGGGAAACTTGTTTGTGGCTATAGATGTATTTATTATCAAGCAAATGAGGGGTGCTGTGACAGGGAAGCTGTCTTTTATATGTTGGAGGCTTATATGCCATCATGTCCAGTCGCTTTGGTATTCTTTAGTGAGTATAAGATTTTTCGTATCTCTATGACGCTAACCGGCATTGGTCTCCATTTGTTTCTACTATTTGGGGATGATACATCGCTCAGATTTGCCCCTGTAGATGTGTCTGAAACTGTCCTGGATACTTCATTGAAAACATCTTCGCCAACTTTTGAGAAGAAAGTATAAAAGTCATTAGCCATTTTTGAGGGGTTGTCAAAAGTGCTTTTGCACAACGAATTTTTAAACTGAGCAACTTCTCTAATGATTTTCCAAGTTCTTCCCAAGTTCAGAGAGCGGAGGATGATGAACCCGTAAATTTTCTGATCGATGAACATAAGCTGCAAATTGCAAACGAAATCACTTGCGAAAAGGTTGTAAGTTTTTTCAAGAAAGTGAAAAATGGAAAGGAATGTGGCCCGATAAGATCCCATATAAGTTCTATAAACGCGGAGGAGAGAGTGTGGTTAGTGACTCAGGGTTGCCATATCTGCCTTTTTGAGGCCATCTATCACAGATCTGATTTTTTTTGCAAACGTTTGGCTTCGTGATTATAAGTTTAGCGTTTGTCCTATATTTGGCTTTTTTCTGGCTTTTTTAGTCATTTTCCGGTTTTTGTGCAGTACAAGGCGTAAAACTGAAACGTGACAGTTGAACGCAGAGCAACAGGATCAGCTAGTCTCCAACAGGATCAGCTAGATCTTGCTGAATATTATAAAATCCTTAGCGAATATCAAATCAAGTAATCAAAGGAGAATTTGCAGATTTGCACTGGCTGTATTTAGCTCAGGATTGTTTCAACATTAGTGAGCCGCAGTACCGAAAAATTAGCATCATAGACTGGAAGCAGGAGGGCATTTTGACGGTGTTGAGATTCCTAAAGACACCATGCGGTTTTGACTTGGTTAAAGACCTCTTAGGTTATGCGCTCATTGCCTGGTGACTCCCGCTAGCAATGCTATTGTTGGAAGAATGTTTTCTATGGTGATAGCAGTCAAAACAAAGAAATAAAAAGAAAGAAAAATGTGCATTTCCAAGTTGTCACATGAGGTACATGCCAACATATTGGCTTTTAAAAGTTTCTTAGTATATGACATCCTAAAACAATTGTTCCATACGAGGAGTACTAATTGACGTACCATCCGAGGTGTACAAATAGATAAGCCATACGAGGCATAATAATAGGCAAACTATACGAGGTGTACTAATAGACAAGCCATCAGAGGTGTACAAATAGATAGACCATACGAGGCAGATTAATAGACAAAATATACCAGGCGTTCTAATAGACAAACCATTTGTGGCGTGCCAATAGTCTATCTCTGTCAAGGGTAGTTGAATGAGAAATGAAAAATATGCCCTAAAAATATGCAAAGCCCTATCACCACCAAAAATATATTTTATATCTTCTCGATATTCACCACATCATGCGGACATGGGTACATGGGATAAAATAGAGATACAGTGTGAGCCGGTTACCACTCGTGATTGACAAATATCTACAAAATATTGGTAGAAATGGGTGAACAAATATATACTCAATATCAAAATTCATAGCTTGTACAACATACGGACAGAAAGATAATTTTACTACGATTCATATGCTCAAATTGCACTTTATTTCATTAATTATATTTGACATTAATCCGATACACAGAAACGCTCTCTGGGGAAGTGATAGATCTATTTTTGAATCATTTCGCTGGTGCAATAAAATTTATTAACCGGATGGTTTTTGAGTAAAGAAATGAAATAGAAACATGTATAGCTATACATGTAGATACATATATATACCTACACACGTACACACACATATTAATAAATATATTTATTAAAAATGAAATATTAGAAAAAAATACATATATAAAATAAAAGATAAAAGCAACCTACCATCTACTACAGAGAAAATGACAGTTGAGCTCACTGTAATCCTAAGAAATTTTTCGCAAAAAAATAACTAAAAGAAAAGAAGACTTCGAAAAACATAAAAATGAACTGGCTTTAATTTCTTCACAGAAATTTTTTAAGAAAAATCAAGTTATAGTCAAGAAGCAACACAACTCTTCAGCATTATACGGATATGTGTACTTGGGGTAAAATGGAGTAACATTGAGGCTGGATATCACATCTGAGTGGAGAACATTCACAAAATTTGGCACATATAGGTAGATTAGGCTTTGATTCAAAGTGATTATTTTAATTACAGAAATTTAGAGTTTTTTCCGATTTGAAAGTTCAGTGCTAGTGTGCGCTGAACGCACGAAAAAAAATAAAAAAATAAAAAGACTAAATGCAATGCTTAAATTACCCCCTTCCCCCAAGCTCAGCCGAAAATCGATTGAAAACATCTTCGAGAATGATTTTGAAATAGCGAGACAACGTTAGCCAAAATTTAATTAATTATAAACTTTACACAACCCTCACATCTATAAACCTGTTTATTGGTGTACGCACAAAATGTATTTCTTGGTATATTTGTCATATGGACGTTAAATATTAAAACAGAAAAGAGAAAAAAATAACAAAATAAAGATGAGGAAATACTCCTAATTATTGAAAGAATGTTCGTTCTGCTGCATTGAACTGACGGCTGTGGTGCTTATTGTTGTCGACAGAAATAAGTAAGATGAATATACGAATCGCTTAGCAAACGTAAAATGAAATAGTTTCTAAATTTCTAACAGAAATTTCAGGAAAATTAAAATTTCTGATAGATGGGAAGTTCATACCGAAATGCTGCAGGCCCTATGACAGATATGCAAAATGACGTGACACATTTATTCTAAATTCATTTCCAGTTCTAGAGTTTTTGATATGCTGGGGAAGCTTGTTCCACAAAAAGCTTCAGAAACTGAGAGAGCTTTATGTCCCACGTTAGATGAACTGTAACTGACTAAAACATCGTTCCTCCGGTTTGGTCTTTCGTTTGGGATACTAGATGGAAAAATTTTTACCACCTCTGCATTACTTTTGGGGAGGTACAGAGAGGAGAATACTCGTCGAGCTTTCTGGTACACAGAAAATGACGATTAAGTAGCGTGGCCAGATACAGAGCAAACAAGTATGAATGTGTTAGAGGAATGTGGAAGTATGTTGCTGTACCTAGTGTCATGTATGGTATGAGTGCTCTTGCTTGGAATGGAAGTGATCTTGAAAAGCTGGATGTAATACAAAATAAGGTAGGACGGTTAGCATTGGGTGCTCCAGAATAGACAGCTACAGAAGCCATTAGAGGTGACCTTGGGTGGAGCCTATTATCAGAAAGAATGATGAAAGCGGTGCTGAATTATAAGGTGAGAATTGAAAGAATGCAGAATAGCAGATGGGTAAAGCGAATTTCTGAATGGAATCTGAGTGTAAGCTATTGGGAGAAAGTGTGTTGGGGGCATGCAAGGAAGCTTAGTATGCAAAAGATTATTCATGTTAGAATTGGGAGACCTGTGGATGACTGGAGTTTAATAAATCCTGGAGGTGTAGGGCCTGAGTGGGACTGCAAAAGGTGGAAGAAAGAGATTGAGAGGCAAAAAAAAGAGTATGGATTGAATAAGTGGAGGCTTAGCATGATGCGGAAGCCTACACTTGACTGGTATATGAAGAAAGAAGCACCTAAGTTTGAGATGTTCTATGATGGTAGTTTTGGAAGCTAACTCTTGTTTGCTGGGAGATGTAAGTCATTGAGTGTGAACAGACGTACATGGAGGTGGAATGAGAATAATAACAGATTATGTCGGCAGTGTATTAGTGGAGTGGAGGAAACAATTGAGCATTTTGTGCTGGAGTGTAGTAAGTATGAGCAAGAGAGAGAAAGTTTTATGAATATGGTGCTTGAGCAGTATGGAGAGAATGAGTGGTATGCCAGATGTGCTGAAGATGATTGCGGTATGAGCTGTCTTGCTGGATTGGATCAGGAGTGTAATTTGAGTATCAATGAAGCTATAAAAATGTTTCTTGTGCGTGCCTGGAGTAAGAGAAAGTGACTGGAATGAGCCAGTCAGGTAGAATGGTCAGTAATGACCCAATATGCCTGGGGACGGTGTTCTGACACACCGGCTATCCCAGTGATGCCCTCCAATGGCAGCTTGTGACAAGGATTGTTAGATCCTGAGTAGTTTAGTGGACAAGTCTGGTACCAGGCGCTGAACTCTTTGTGTGAAAATTGTGGAGGGAATTGTAGGCCGTTACAAAGGCCCCGACGCTGTCGGCCCTCAATTTCAGGTTTCAAATTTCAAGTTGTATCATAAATCTGTTCGGTATTGGGATCCAGTCGAGTTTTCTTAAAAGAGGGGTGAAATGATCGTATTTATTGAAATTTCCTTTGCATTCCACTTTTGCGGCGAAGTTTACACATTTTTGCAACTCTTCCTGACGACATTGAGGTAAATCTCCCCACACAAGACTGCAGTAGTCCAGACGCGATAAAACTAAAGACTAAAGCCCAACTAAAGCCCAACATCAGATTACGAACTTGAAAGCTAGATGAGAAAGTGCAAATCCGAGCACATCTCAACAATATTTCTTCTTTTGTAAGGACTTCAAAGTGGCCTCAAGAATGCAACCTAATGTCAAATCGAGCATCTTTTATCAAACGGTAATCAAGAAACTAGCTCTCTAGCTGCTTTTACCTCTCGAACTTCTGCTGAGGATGTAAAGTCAAAGTAATTAATGTTATTTCTTGAAGAATTGTGCAAGTCAGGTCTATTTTTCCTTTGTATTTAAATTTTTTAATGGCTAGTAGAATTATGATACTCTGAGGAACGGGTCTCCAAACTACGGATCGCGGGCCAAATCCGGCCCGCCAGTGTGATCAATCCGGCCCGCGACACTTAAGTCGACCGCGAACTCGGCGACTACTCTAGAAAATATAGATAATGGCAGGAAAATCGAAACTTTTTTGGCCCTTGGAACTTACTGGAGCAATCAATATGGCCCTAAGTCTGGTAAGTTTGGAGACCCCTGCGCCTATGGGCATCTACCTGCTATATTAGTTTACCTATAAATAAATTTGGCCTTTTTTAGTGCCGCCATAGCCATGTGGTATAGGTTCTGCCGCCGTGCGGCCAGGACCCGGGATCGAATCTCGGCGCTGGCAGTGGCGATTTTCTCTGTTGGGTATAGGAGAAAAATTCCAAGCACAATACCCCACTCCACCCAGGGGTCTGAAATGGGAACCGGTCTCGACGGGGGGAAAGCGTCATGGCGTTAGTTATAAGGCATTTGAAAATCCAATGTAAAAGGTGATATATGTATCAGGCTTGATTGGAAATAAAGCATCCGTAGATGCCTTCATTATTATTATTATTATTATTTTCTTGGTAAAATTTGGCCTAAAATTCATGTAGCCATCTGGCAACCACTTTTAGTGTGTTGAAATGTTTATTCAAGGAGATATGGAAGTTTGAGAGTACCGGATAACTGGAACTAGTGTAATGTCGTTCTCTTGCATAAGGGTGGACATAAGAGTATGAAAGAGCTTGGAAATTACAGACCAATTGCCCTGGCTGACACTCAATGTAAGATTTTTTGTTGTATTTTGAATGAAAGAAGAATGAAACATTTAGTTGAAGATTAGGAGTTATTGGAGAAAAAAATGGTTTTAGGTAATATAGACATGGTAACAAATAATCAGGGTGTAATTTAAGAAATGTAGGACGAATTTAAAAAAGTTTCAATTTTTTTTACCATATGTGAAAATAGTTCCCATTTCCCAAATATCCTTCAGTTTTGAAAATCTTGAAGATCTGTTCATGAAGAATAGTTCATTTGATTAAAACCCCTAGAAGGTATTGAAATATTGATAGTTATGTTAATGTCATTGGACAATTTATAAGGCTACCTAATAGTAAATGATGGAAAATTTCTTAAACTTTTCAATTATTGAATTCAAGATAAATGTTGAGGATAAACTGGGAATCTATTTTCAATTTTTCAAATCCTAATCATAGGTAATTAGATCAAAATAAGGTCAATGTTTATTTTTTCTTCGGCAGGAAAATTAAAGATGTCGGTGCTGATAACCACTGAATGAGCACATTTAAAAACTTTTTACAGGAATGACATTATGCTTACTGATGCATTATTTTTGAATAATTGAACTTTGAATTTGGCCTGTGTGCCAAAAGAAGCGAGCGCGTGAAACGGAATTTAATTAATAACGGAAGCTATTACAAACGTAAAGAGGTTGGGTCGTGAGGGGGAGGCACAGTTCTTCTAGTGAAAATTATAAATAGAGCTTCTAACCTACCCATTACGGTGATGACCGCAATCTTGTTGACATCGGGTCAAAAATGGCGGTGCCCATGGTGGTCGCCATCTAAGACCCGATGTAAACAAGATTGCGGTCGTCACCCTAATGGGTGGGTTAGAAGCTTTATTTATAATTTTCACTAAAAGAACTGTGCCTCCCCCTCACAACCCAACCTCTTTACGTTTGTAATAGGCGGGTTAACTACCCTTATTAACTAAATTACGGCGCGCGCCGGCGCCAACTTCAAAGTTCAATAATTCAAAAATAACGCATCAGCGAGCATAATGTCATTATTGTAAAAGGATTTTAAATGTGCTCATTTACTGATTATCAGCACCGACATCTTTGAGGGGATCATCCGGGTTTGAGACCTTTTTTCCTCCGATTCGTTTGAAAATTAGCCAGTATATGTCTTTTGTAAAAGTAAACCTTCTTTACTCCTGTAATTTTTTCGATTTAGGCCTTAGTTTTTTTTTTTGACGAAAAATGTGTTTTTTGTATATTTTTATTGATATTTCAGATTGGAAGTCCTCCTTCAGTTTTGATGCTAGAACAAAAACAAAGACAGTTTTAGAACCCTTGGAACATTTCTAACAAACGCTCGTTCAGTTTTTTTCAAATTTAAATTTTTTCTATTTTTTCAAAAATTTTCAAAATTTAAAAAATCAGCAACAATTTTTTGGGTTTAGAGCTATATATTTCTTCAAAGAATTTGAAAAAAACCCGAACGAGCGTTTGTTAGAAATGTTCCAAGGATTCTAAAACTCTCTTTGGATTTGTTCTAGCATCAAAACTCTAGGACGAGTCCCGTTTTGAATGGTAAAAAAGGAAAATTTTTGACTGCAGCCCAAAAATGAACTATGTCTATTGAATTTGAATATAACAAAAATTTTTTGTACATGAATGCCGTTTCCATGATCTATTTCGATGTACAAACAATGAGCAGCATTTTTCTTGTGAATTTGAAGTAAACATATAAGAAATATCATTATTATGAGTGAATAAAAATAATACATTTTATTTCAGTACTCACCATGTTCAGACTTTTTCATTTTTTTGTCCGATTTGTTTGAAAATTGGCCAGTATTTGTATTTCGTGAAAGGAAACCTTTTTTACTCGTGTCACTTTTTCGATTTATGCCTTATTTTTTATTTTTTTGATGAAAAAAGGATACTTCGGAATATTTTTTTTGGATATTTCAAAATGGGACTCGTCCTCGAGTTTTGATGCTAGAACAAAACCAAAACCAGTTTCAGAATCCTAGAAACATTTCTAACTAACTCACATTAGCTTTTCTTCCAATTTGAAAAGTTTCAAAATTTTGTCGATTTTTTTCAAAATCTCTAAACCCAAAATTTTTTTGAGGTTTAGAGCTATATATTTTTTCAAAGAATTTGAATTTGAAAAAAACGAACAAGCGTTTGTTAGAAATGTTCCAAGGATTCTAAAACTCTCTTTGGATTTGTTCTAGCATCAAAACTCGAGGACGAGTCCCGTTTTGAATGTAAAAGAGTCAACTTTTCACTAGAGCCCAAAAACAAACTATGTCTATTGAATTTGAATATAATGGAAATTTTTGTACATGAATGCAGTTTCCATGATCTATTTCAATGTACGAACAATGACCAGCATTTTCCTATTGAATTTCAAGTGAACATATAAGAAATATCGTTTTTATGAGTAAATAAAAATAATACATTTTATTTCAGTACTCACCATGTTCAGACTTTTTCAATTTTTTTCGTCCGATTTGTTTGAAAATTGGCCAGTATATGTATTTCGTGAAAGGAGACCTTTTTTACTCGTGTCACTTTTTAGATGTATGCCTTATTTTTTATTTTTTTGACAAAAAAAGAGTATTTCGGTACATTTTTTTGGATATTTCAAAACGGGACAAAACGGGACCCTTTTCACCCCCCTGGGGGGGGGGTTCTAGTGTCCGTTGGGCCATCAAATTTCATGGCACAATCAACCATCCCCTAAGGATCCTTTTTCAACAAAAAAAAATTGGGCCTAAAAATCGCCATTTTCGGTCCTCTTTTCAACCCCCTGGGGGGGGGGGGGTTCTAGTGTCCGTAGGGCCATAAAATTTCATGGCACAATAACCCATACCCTAAGGATTCTTTTTCAACCAAAAAAAAAATTTTCAGTGGGGGGAGCCGCAGGGGCCCTATGGGGCTGCGGATGATACCCTTAATTTCCCAGCCGAAGAAAAAATGAACATTGACCCAAAATAAATGAGTTTTCTTCTATGCACTTTCTGTCATAAATGAATATTTTACAAATTATAGTGGAAGGTAAAGTTTCGTCTTTGATGATGAATGCGCTCGAATAAACAGCTACTCATTGATTTTTTAATTTTTGTTGCTGGTATCATGGTAATAACATCGAAATAATCTACTTTTCTTCTATACACTTTTTTCATCAAATGAATATTTTACAAGTTAGAGCAGTAGGTTTTCTTTTTTGCGCGATTGAGCTGTTATACTTTGTAATTTATACTGAATACTTTGTAATTTATTATTAGCTCACCCCGCAGAGCTTGCGGAGCCTAAACCCCCTTCTAGGATCTTTTAGTGGTAAATCTGAAGGATATGTCAGTTATCGATTATGTAAATTTCGATGCCTAAGCATAGTTGATTAGATCGAAATAAATAAGTTATCTTCTATGCACTTTCCGTCTCAAATGAGTATTTTATTAGTTATAGCGGTATATGACTTACCGCAACTCCAGTGTTTGAAGCGTCAAGTAATTCAAGGAGCACGTCGAACAGCAACACTGCAATGCGCACTCGCTTCCAGCGCTATTGTCATCAAAGACTAAACCAAACCTACCGTTATACCTCGTTAAATACTCACTTGACAAAAAAAGTGTATAGAAGAAAAGTTGTTCATTTCGATGTTACTACCATGATTCAAGCAATAAAAATTCAAAAATCGATGAGTAGCTGTTAATTCCAGCGCATTCGTCATCAAAGACAAAACTAAACTTACCGCTATAAATCGTAAAATACTCATTTCAGACGGAAAGTGCATAGAAGAAAACTTGTTTACTTTGATTCAGTTAATTAGGTTCAGGCACCAAAAAGTGGAAAATCTATAACTGACATATCCTTCAGATTTACCAAAAAGTGTATAGAAGAAAAGTTGTTTACTTCAATGTTATTACCATGATTCAAGCAACAAAAATTTGAAAATCGATGAGTGGCTGTTTATTCGAGCGCATTCATCATGAATGACGAAACTAAACTTACCGCTATAAATCGTAAAATACTCATTTGAGACGGAAAGTGCATAGAAGAAAAATTGTTTATTTCGTTTCAATTAATTAGGTTCAGGCAGCAAAAAGTGGAAAATCGATAACTGATATATCCTTTAGATTTACCCTTTTAGTTAACACATTAGAAATTATCGGTCAATATTGAGATTAATGTTGTCAGCGAATTTCATAATTTTGTTGCCATAGATAGGCAATATAGTAGATTGTAAGACGTTTTACTTGAATGACAATATGCTTGCAAATGCTTAGTTTTTGAGTTATTTAAGTTTGAAGTTATACAAACGGCGCTCCTGAATGGCGGTTTTTGGGTCAATGTGAAGCGTGATGTGATCAAAGGAAATAGAAATTATATTCCCAAAAAGCACTAAAGGAACCCGTTTAAGAACGTTTTACATGAATGACATTCTGCTCGCTGATGCGGAATTTTAGAATTATTCAGCATTGAAGTTATAGGTGAAATCACTTTCCCGCGCAAAATGTGCAACACAGAGTACGACCAGGTTGGGTCGGGAAAGGCAAAGTTCGAATCATGAGGTGTTGAAGTTTTTTGCCATAACTTCGTAGAAATGAAAGAATGATAGAAATTGTTAGTAAAATAATAAGAAATATTATCAGGTAATAACACAAGAAAGTTAACGTACTATTTCTCGCACATGGTGCTTATGACGTTTTTTTTAGTCATTATTACATCGTCACCTTTACAGTCAGCTCATAGATGGCACAACCCGTTATGGCTGCCGCCATCATGGAGCAGATGTAAACACACTTGTTGACATGACATTAATGGGTTGCTTTGAACCTTTATTTATAATTTTCACTTGAAGAACTGTGGCTTCCCCTCACGACCCAACCTTTTTACGTTTGTAATAGGGAGTTAGCTTCCGTTATTAATTAAATTACGTTTGGCGCGCACAAGCCAACTTCAAAGTTGAATAATCCAAAAATAACGCATCAGCAAGCAGAATGTCATTCATGTAAAACGTTATTAAATGTGTTCCTCTATTGATTTTTGGCAATGAAATTATGAAAATCATTGACAACATTAAACCTAATATTGACTGAATTTTTGCCCAAAAAGAAACAAATTATAGCGAAATGTTGACTTTCGTCTAAGATGGCGGGAACGGGGTCGATCATTTGAGTACGACAGAAACGAGCGTCCATTGCGCAGTGTTACCAAATACCGCTCGATGAATTACTTACCGCTTCAAACACTTGAGTTGCGGTAGCTAATTCACCGCTATAACTCGTAAAATACTTATTTACAATGGAAAGTGTATAGGAGAAAACTTGTTTATCTCGATCTAATTAACTATGTTAAAGGCACCTAAAAATCAAATATCAATTCCCGGTTAATGCTCAACATTTACCAAATTCAGTTGAGTTCTGAAGTAATATAAGCAAGCTGCTGAAACACTAAATAGCATTTTTGCATACATATCATTGATATTATTTCTCATTATTACCATGTTTGGCAATACCAAATTGTTAACTTCTGTAGGAAACCTATTTTTGGTAAATGTGGAGGAGAGGTCCATAATCGCGCGTCGGATGGCAATACTACAATGGACTCTCCCTTCCGACACGCTCGACCATTCCTGCCGTCTAAGATGAAAATGAACATACAGCTATAATTCGTTAATTATGGGTGATAATTTCTATTGTGTTATTATTTTAAAGATCCTAGAAGTGGGTTGAGGCTCTGCCAGGCCAGAAAATAATAAATTACAAAATACCCAAATGTACTCTACCCCATTATACCTACCGCTATACCTTGTTAATTATTCATTTTAGACAGAAAGTTCATCGGAAAAATATTGTTTATTTACATCTTATTAGCTATGTTTAGGCAACGAAAAGTGGAAATGGATTATGGTCCTCTCCTCCACATTTATCCTATTTTGTATCAAATTATGTTTTTTTCAACAATGCACTTTGTTAAATTATTGCGCTCATCTAAATTAGTCTCAAAATTAAATTGCATAATACGCCAAACTGCTACAACTATGATATTTTGAATTTTTCTCTTGTAATATTAATCATTTGAGTTCTATGTGCTTCACCACAATGTTCAGGAAAATATAAACATCTTAGAACAAAAATAGACCAGCAAAGCACTGATAATGAGAGAATTTCAACTCTTTGACTACTTGGCTTTTCTTGCACTGTCCAACTTTGTCTTTTTTGGGAATCCGGACGAATTCTTAAAAATTTCTCAGCCTTTTCTTGTCTTTGGCTGAAGCACAGCAAAATTTTAAAATATTTGCATTTATTGCAAAAAATTAATACTATGTTACTGACCTATAAGCTGTTACAAGAACTTGTTGACTCCCAGAAGACATAAATTGCCTTTTTAATAAACCACACTCATGTGCACAGGTAATCTTCTTGTAGCAAAATAAAACTATGGAGAAAGCATAGAAAAATTATGTCTTTAGAATTCAGCTATTCTGATAAAGGGCTGTTTTGTTATAACTCAAACTACTACGACTGAAAATAATGAGTTAGTTGCGTGTATTTCAAACAGGCCCTTTACACGATGTTTCATTCAAATCCCATTACAATATTTAACAGGAATTGAAATGACTATCAAACATAACCTCATTTGGGACAATATGCAGTTTAATCCGTTCATGGAAATTGAAAATTCCTTTCCCAAGAATCATCAAAGGAACACATTTAAAAGCGTTTTACATGAATGACATTATCCTTGCTGATTCGTTAATTTTGAGTTATTCAACTTTATGAATTTTCATGTTCCATAACAGTTCCAGTCATTCAAACAGCAGAAACCGTTGCACCCTTGAGCTGTTAGAGTACGTTAGGGTACTTTTAATTAATCATTAGCCAACCCCGTGGAGCCTGAACCCACTTCTACGATCTTCTAATTATTAACATAATAAAGGTTACCACCCAAAAATATCAGCAGAACTGTGGTGTTGAATACTTGAACATAGGGTAATCACTACTACGGTTTTGCTAATGTTAACCGAACCAGCCAGCTAGTTGCATCATCGTTCGATCGTTGCAGAACGTAACGATTTCTGCTGTTTGTAGTGTAACAGCAATGCAAGCGTTTCCCACTTGAATGAATAACACTGTACGCAATAAACGCTTTCAAACTAGCGCAATTGTCATAAATTTTGATACACTCAAACAGGGCCGGAGAACATCCGCCGCAGACACCTACGATGCTACAATGGCAGCCATATTGAAACTGTTGTTTCTCGCTACAATCTGAACAGTATTAAAGTTGAATAACTCAAACATAATGTGAACAGAATGTCATTCATGTAAAACATTTTTAAATGTATTCCTTTAGTGATTGTTGAGAATGGAATTATTAATTTCGGTGAATGAATTAAACTGCATTTTGACCCTCATTTGTGCTGCAGTAGTTACTGATGAAATAAAACCATTTTTAGAATGTATTTTGCTGTGGTCCTCAGAATGTTAGACAATATACCGGCATGTGTATTTACTAATATAAAGACTGCAAATCTTCAAACTAGTTACACAACTGCTGCACATTCTGCAGAATATCTCCTTAAAACATTGGTTATTAACAAATGAAAGGTAAAAAATTACAATTGCCAAACTCACCAAATCAGGATGAGAGTAACGCTAAAAGTAGGAACGCTTCAGTACATTTTCACTTTTCAACCTTCAATAGTTTAGACACAATTTAATAATTAGCGTCAGTGCAATGACTGTGAATGGGTTGGTCACTTGAATGTCATAGCTCTGGCTGCAATTGTAGATGGAACTCTAAATGTCTCTACAAATTGCAAAGCATGTTGAGAGTCATTAACACGTTAAGTGTGGCGGGTTAAACTGAAGTTCAATATCCAGCTCAAATTTAGAGTCAATTGTTATAAGAAATTTTGAAAATATCCAACATTAACTGAATCATGCCTTTATTTAGCTTTCTTTTATTATATGTAAAAATTGAGTCAGTGACTGCTGGTCTGTCAGAAGCATTAGGAAAATCTCCTAAATGACCACCGGTATGTCACGCAGCACTTAACGTGTTAATTGTATTATTTTAAACAATTTTTCTTCTCGGGCATTGAACAACAACAAATAACAGTAATGTGCGGAAATATTTTGTTCAACATTTAAAATTGAATTTTGAAATTTTCTATTTGCATAACTTCCAAATACCATCTAAGGAAATGTATCAACTGGCTTTACTGAACACATGTGTGTCATGTTAAATATTATGTTTTATGATAGTGGTTTGTAATTTTTTGTTATATTAATTGTTATGAGATCAATGAAAGACATTTTATTTTAAGAAATTTTTAAAACCCAAAATGTTATACTGCATCGCATGTATCAATTCATTTTAGATAAACAGGTTTTCTTTCTTTCATTTTCCTTGTCCCTTATACCTACATCAAGAAATATCCAGTAAAAACTTAGGTAGAGTAATTTCATTGGACATCAAATTACTGAATTTACAATCAATTACAGATATCAATGTTGAAGTTATCTGTGTAAGGGAGTTTATGGTTTTGCATAGATGTTTTCTTTGTGTATAAAGCATTCATTGTATTTCATTCACAAAGGTGAACAAAGAAAGAAAATACACACCTCTTCAAGACACCCACTGTCATTTTAGATTTCACGCTTTGCTCACATTACGTTTTTTAGCTCTGAAGCCTAATATTTTATTTCAAGTCATCTAATTGGTTGGCAAACATTAGCTTTCTCTAACTTCATGACACTATCAAATTTTAAACTAAATATTAAAAGTTTCTAACAACTTATTCTAAAACAAACCAAAATAATATGTATGTATTTACGCATTCTAAAGGAAAAACAGAATTTAAAATATAGCTATTCCACAGCATGTTTTATACTCTGCCATGCGCACAGCTGCCAGGTAGCTGTGGTGCAGGAAAAACAACTCTCCGAAGCCACTGAACCTTCTTCAAAGTTTATTTCTGAGGAATGAGCTATATTTGTGTCTGTAACTTGGCCGAAGACTAATTAATCCTAGTAGGAATAACAGATTTATTCTTCCCCGTCTTGTTCACAGGGAACAATAATGATTTACTATTACTCTGATGAGTTTTTTGACCTAAAATTTGCCTATTAGTAAAGCTGAAAGTTTTTCTTTCTAATGGAATGATTTGAATGCCATTTGAAACATGATATATGGTTTGAAATTGTCTTTTAATATTAATGAAAAACGCTCAGACTGCATTTCGTTCTTTTTAGTTGCAGTCTTGCTTCAGTATGTAAACAAAGATTGTCTGAAGAGGTGTGTGATGCTCGTATCACTTGATCCAGTCTAAGTTCATTGTTTCATGTTGAAAATGAAAGATATTTTTAAAATCCATCATTTTTAAGATAAAACCTTGTATAAAGTAATTTTAGGTTATATACGTCCTAAGTTATGGTGCTAATTTGGATTTTATGGTAATTCTAAATACTTCACAAAAATTTGCTGGGCTGCTACGTCTAGTTCCAATTTGCCATTGTGTCCCAGCATAAAAAAGTTCCCTGAAATTCTTTCCTAGTGATGGTAATCTGTTTGTAGTGAGTGTAATAATTGAGCAAATGAGGAAGGATGATAAGAAAGTGTACCTAGCGTTCCTGGATATTGAAATGGCGTATGACAGAGTGGATCAGGTAAGGCTATTTGAAATTTTGAGAAAAGTTGGATGTAGCAGAAAGATAGTAAACGTTGTACAAATTCTGTATGAGAACACAAGCGCTATCTCCAGGTTAGGAAATTTGGAAACAGGGCAAGTGAGGAATGAGAGGGCTGCCCCTCAGGAGGATACAACTATTGTATCTATGGGAATTGGTGCTCCCAGGGGAACTATGTGAGGGCCTTAGCTAAAGGTTAGGTAGGCTTCCTTTTTGTTGTAATAAAATAGGTTTTTGTTTTGTTACGGACCATCTTTTTTCGGTTCACTGCTGTCCTGTTTTTCAGCACCTAATACTTTCTTCTTCAACTTTTTTCTTGTTTCATGAACTTCTTTCTTAGCTTACTGTTTCTGTGCACCTTGTGCATAGATTCCGCGTTCCCTCAACTCCATACTAAATGGTGTCTTCCTCTTTCCTCTCTTGGAACATCTTTGTCGTGGTAAAGGGAGGCTAAAACTTTCTTATATAATAATAATAATAACAATAATGAGAGGGCTGTGCTCTGTTGCTTCTGTTGTTTGGATTGTACTCAGAAGAATTAGCAGTTTGACTGAGAATGGGTGACTTTAGATTAAAAGTTGGTAAGGAGAGACTGAGTTGTTTCCTGTATGCTGATGATGTGGTTGTGGTTAGTGAATGTAGACAACAACTACAAAAAAGATGCTTGACATTGTGAATTGATATAGTACAGATTTCAAGATGAACTTTGGTACTAATAAAAGTAAGGTTATGGTTATAAATAGGGATGAGACTGATAGAGACAGACAGTGGAAGATGGGAGAAATCAAAATAGGAAAACTAAAGAATACAAATATCTAGCTTGTATGATAAGTGAAGATGGATGCAGTAGAACTAAGGATGAAAAAGTGGCAAAAGCAATGCAGTGGAGTGGACAGTTAAGGACACCGTCTTGGTAGAAATCGAGATGAGTGTTGATTTTATGTTTTTATATGCATCTTATAGAGGATTTTCTTGCGCTTCCATTGGTACTTTCCGTTTATGTCTACTCCGAATAGTGCGCCCACCAGAGGGGGGAAAGCGATGGGGGTGGCGTGACCTTGACCCCTCCCCCCCTCATTATTGGGAGTCAATTGAGCGTGTTTTTCTGCGGAAATGGCAATAGAGTTCGTTCATGAGCTACTCAAAGTATTTTCATTATTCAAACGAATCATTCTCACGCTAAATAAATATTTTTAATAAGATTTTGACAATTTCAGAATTTAGCTGTTCTGCCGTATCTATGATACCGCAGCTTTCATTCATAGCTCGATGACAGCTGCAGTATTATAGCTACAGCTATGGCGAGCACACCAATCCAAAGGGCTTGAAAAGCGCTACAAAACAGAGGAGTTGACTTAAAAAAAAACGTATTATGGTCGAAAAAAAATGAAAAAATATAAAAGTGGTTATTTTGAAGAATTACATGTATTGTCTTTTGTTCTATATTTTTTCCCAGAGTTACAGAGCTACAGCAATGTAAATTATGTCAATCGAAAGGGCTTGAAAAGAGCTACAAACGATCAAGAGTTCATTGTAGAAAATCCTGTAGTTCAAAAGATAAAAAGAAAAACAATTTTTTTTGTGAAAAAACACATTTTTCTGGAAACTTGATAATTTGTTTCTCAAATGCTACTTCTTCCACAATTTTAGAGCTACAAGAATGGTTTATATACCATTCGATAGGGCTTAGCAAGGTGTATCCATAAGGGGAGACATTTTTTGATACATCAATTATTTTGAAAATTACACGACATGAAAAAAAAATGAAAAAAGGTTACATATTTTAAAAAAAATATTCCCAAAATCCACAAAAAAAAATTTATCAAAATTCGTAGCCCCTTATGGTTATATAGACATATAAGCAATCTAAATTTGAAGTTCTGGTTCTGTAACTTCAAAATTGTAGAAGAATATAGATTTTAAAAAAACCTATTGTATCATATTTTTCAAAAAAAAAAAATCCAGTGCAGATACAAAAATTTTGTCGAAATAACAAATGATCTTTCCATCATTTCACACCTACTGTGAAAATTTCAGAGAAATCCATCCATAAATAACGAACTTTTCTCCTACCCTGACTGTGTCCTTTAGTGTGGCCAGATACAGAGCAAACAAGTATGAATGTTTGAGAGGAATGTAAAAATACATTGCTGTACCACGTGTCATGTATGGTATGAGTGCTCTAGCCTGGAATAGAAAAGATCATGAGAAACTGGATATGAACAGAATAAGGTAGGAGGTCTAGCTTTGGGTGCTTCAAAAGTGGACAGCTACTGAACCTATCAAAGGTGATCTAAGGTGGAGCCCATTCTCAGAAAGAATGATGAAAGCTGTGTTGATTTATAAGGTGAAAATTCAGGAAATGTAGAATAGCAAGTGGGTAAAGGAAATTTTTGAATGGAATCTGAGTGTAAGCTATTGGGAGAAAATATGTTAGGGTACTGTAAAAAAATAGACTGTGCTAAAGGTTGTTCATGTTAGATTTAAAAGACCTGTAAATGACTGGATTTTAATGAATGTTGGAGGTGAAATCCCAGAATGAGGCTGAAGGCAGAAAAAAGAGACTTAAAGACAAACAAAAGAGTATGGATTGAATAAGTGGATGCTTAGCATGAAGGAAAAGCCTACATTAACTGGTGTATGCAAAAGGAAGTACTTACATGTAAGATGTTCTATGATGATAGGTGTGGAAGTCAACTCTTGTTTGCTGTGAGGTATAAATCATTGAGCGTGAATAGGCGTACATGGAGGTGGAATGAAAATAATAATAGATTATGTCATCAGTGTGATTGGGAAGTGGAGGGAACAATTGAGCATTTTGTGCTGGAGTGTAGTAAGTATGAGCAAGAGAGAGAGTTTCATGAATGTGGTGTTTGAACAGTATGGATAGAATGAGTGGTATGCCAGATTTGCTAATGATGACTGTGGTGTAAGCTGTCTTGTTGGATTGGATCAGGAGTGTCATTCGAGTATCATTGAAGCCATGGAAATTTTTCTTCTATATGCCTGAAGTAAAAGACAGTGACTGAAATGAGCCAGTCATATAGAGTGGGCTGTAATGACCCACCATGCCCGGGGATGATGTCTTGATGTACTTGTTATCCCAGTGATGCCATCTAATGGCAGTTTGTGACAAGGATTGGTGGATCCTGAGTAGTTTAGTGGACAAGTCTGTCACACAGGTGCTGAACTATTTTGTGTGTTTATTGTGAGTATTGAGGAGGGAATTGTAGGCCGTTTGAAAAACCATTTTAATAGAACTCTATGGTGATATTTTTAACATTAGCAGTTACGAGGAAAAGGAACTTAGATTGGTAAAAGAGCTATAAGGGTCTATTATTGAAAGAAACTCCAGATGAATGTATATAAGAATAAAGGTAAAAAGTGTTTGAAAGAAGTGGTTTGTAAAGATTAAATGTAAGTTTGAATGGAAGAAGTGATTTGTGTCTAGTATACTAGTGTTTGAAACTGCTGGTGATGATTTAGATAAGATAAAGACTAGAAAATGCTACCAAGCATGGGAAGTTGAAAGCAGTTGTAAGGAAAAGTTACCTTACTAAAAATGCTAAAACAACATTGTACTGTAAAGAAGAGAGATAACTTTGTTGTTGCTTTGATTGAATGTACCTAATCCTTGTTTGTATATAGTTTCATTCTGTTGAATTGAGTTTTGTTCCTTTACTGAATGCTCTTTCATTTCTTTTCAGCTTTATCTAACAGTAAAACAGAAAAGAAGTTTATCAGAAATTTTCAACACTGATCACTTCAATAACATAACAAAACTTGCCTTCCTGTAAAATAAATATCTTGTGTGATTAGGGTTCTCATTAGGTAAGTCATTTATCTTTTATCCAAGATAGCTTGTGTTGGTAGTCTTTAATCATTATAATTCTTATGCATACCCAATTAAGGGAAGCGTACCCCCAGAGTGTCGAATTTTCCAGAGATATTGATTTTAGCCGCTATATGAAGGGTAAGATGTCAGGTATATCCTGTGAAAAATCAGGTTTGTATGTTCACTCGTTTGCCCGCTACAATGGTTTGAAGTATGGAGGATAGGGGAGGGGAGGAAGTGGTATTTTTTCATGTTCCACCTCCCCCATGACAATTTCTGCATGGCGTGATGTTGCTATGTCATCTTCTATGTCTCTTTAATACTGTATAATGATTTCAATGGTCCTTGCTGACCCAACTAATGATAAAGAAAAATTTAGATTGTTCATGTTTCTTTGTTTACCTGTTTTGCCTTATTTTGGAGTATCGGAATGTAGGGTTTCAAAATGCATCTCCTCCTGCAGTTTTTAAGCTGCAGTAGTGATTTTGGTAACATTGGATTTGGAAAGTTGTGGGCATTTCAAAAACTCAAATGGAAATTAGAAACTTAGTTTTGATCAAAAGTTGTGACATGAAGTACGAAATTTTATGAAAGAAGACGTGTCTTAGAAATTTTTATATTTTTATCATTTCAAACTATAAGTTTGGAGAATTCCATTTAAATTTTTGGAATGCCCACGTCTCTCCGCATCCAATGATATCAAAATCATTACTGTAGCTCAATATCTGTAGGAGGAGATGCATTTCAAACCTCACCCCCCCCCCCCCCAAAAAAAAATCTCGTTTCCATGAATATCTTGTTTTCTTTACAGAAAATCGCATTTTTTCATGGAAGACAAAAGATTCAGAATTCCATTGCCTATCAGTATACCAAATGTCATTGCTCTAAGTTCAATTTTGAAGAAAATTATTCTAAAGGAGTACGCTTGCCACAAACTATTTATTGCGATTATGTTACGGTGTAGTTGAGATCACAGGAGTCACATTTTCTCTTCAATTGGAAGAACATTCACAAGTGACCTCTTAAATTGCTATTGCATTTGCGCATTACAATGAGTAGCCAAACTGCAACCTTGATGGTTATGACTGTGTGTCTTTGTTTACCTTCAAAGCAGCGAGGGTCAGGTGGAGACCAGCGAGTTGGTGCTGGCTGTAGTGCCTGGCAGTGTTAGGGCCACTGATTGACTTCTGGAGTCTGACGGGTGAGCTTTTGTGGCCTATTCTACTTCTTTGATGCCCCTCCTCAAATCCTATGTCTCATCGGTTCATTAGTCATTTGTTCCGATAGCTTAAGTTTTATTCACTTATGAATTGTCTTCAGTTTCCAGATAACTATGATTTGATTTCTTATGTAACAACATTCAAGACTTATGAGTTCTTCATGGTTTTTAATTTTATTTTTTGAATTCAAAGTGATTCCAAGTTTTTTGTTTAGCTGTTTCAAATTTCACAATAGTCAGTAATTTAGGTTACTACTTTTTATTGATTTGATTTTGTGCTATGATTACTAGTGCTGATAAAAATTCATGATCCTTCTCTTGTATAGCCTTTGGGATTACCAAAAAGTTACTCTTATCACCATTTTGCAGTTTTCTTTGATTATTTTTTATATTTTGTACATTCAAAAAGTTTGCTGCCAGGTTTTTAAATTATAGGCTGTCTAGTTGGTACTATATTGGTCTTCTGGAGCCTTTAGCATTTCTGTATCGAGGAGACATATTCAAATGTTCTCCTGTAGTGAAACTAGCCTGCTGAGTGTTTCACCACTAGGACGCCGTAACTGTCAGGATGACGACCAGGCAAGGGTTAGCTATTCAGGCTACAATAGCTAGGCCCAAACACTAGGTTAAGGTGCCCTTCAGATAAGTAACAACGATTATATTTAAAAACAGTAAGTATGACAGACGGAAAATTAGTCAACTCAGGGAGTGTTTTGCGGGAGAGTCTTGCAGGGGCCGTCTCCGCACGAGATCATAACTCTCCCGCCGCCCACAAACCTCGCACAACTCAAGAGACCACTAATGTACAATAGTAAAAGAAGGCATAGGATTTGCCAAGCATGGCACAGGACTCGCAAGCATCAGGCAAAAGCAGCTTTATTGGCCTGCTTGCAGACAAGTGCTCTGCATGAGGGTCCCAACAAAGTTTGACTTGTACTCTAAGTTTGACCATGCAGTACCTACAAGTTCAAAAGCTGCGCCGGTGGTTGCCCGTGCATTAGATTATGGTATTTTGGCTAGTTGCCCCAGGACCCCTAAGGTTTTGTGGTCAGACAATGGTCCCGAGTTTCGAGCCAAATTATTTGGGCAATTGTTTGACCGGTATGGGATGTGGCATGAGCGCTCAATCGCCTATGCTCCGCATACCAATAGAGCTGTAGAGAGACTCAACCGGACCCTTAAAGAAAGACTCGCCACAGCCTGCGCTAGTAACCCCAGGAGCTGGGATCTAGAAATAGCAAGAGTGATGTGCCAGTACAATCAACTTACCCACAGTGAGACCGGTCGAGCCAAGAGTGAATTCTTCGTGAAAGAGGCGACAGAGCCAGATCTGCCAAGGCGACCCGCAACCCGGATGTGGCGATCCGCTGGACCGAGATTCCGGCCGTTCATGATGGGACAGCGGGAGCCATTACACTGTACCAAGAGGAAGAACAAGGCAGAAGGTCTGCTGCAAAGGCAGCCACGCAAGAGGACCCATCGAGAAGTGGGGTCGAGGGAAGACAAGGCTGTTGTAGCAGGATTAAAGGAGGAAGAGGACTGAGTGGCTCCCGTGGAGGACAAGTGGTTGGGTCGCCCAATTCATCCGCTTCCGCAGTTGCCAGCAATGCAGCAGGAGGAGGTGACAGGTGATAACAGGAGCAAGGACTACTCAAAATTCATCAGGCAGTACCCGGATCCTCCGCTGGATGAGGAGCAGAGCCTCGACTTTATATGCTGAATATGCTACAAAATCCTTCTGAGTATTTAAAAAATAAATGTAATAACATGGTTTTTCAGTGGAGCAATGTTGCAATGTGCAATACAAAATGCTCTTCCATGTTACAAAAGCCAAAAATGAAGCAATCTTGAAAAAAAGCATAAATCACATAATCTTGTTGAAGAAGAAAATTTGATATAAGCGAAATTGGTCATTGAGATAATCAGTCCTTCAACGAGCTCCTGATTATATGTCGAGTTAGGGCTCCATCTTGTTGAAACAATTCAAGTCATGTGCATTTAGGCAAATTCTTTTCTCAATTTCTTTGTTGATTTGAGATATTGCACTCATCCATATCACTACCTAGCACGCAATATTCTAGCATTTATTTTCTCCATGTTGATTCATATATAGGATCCGCTCAGGGGGTTACAACTGTCGTATCTATGGGAATTAGCACTCCCAGGGGGAAAACGTGTGAGGGCCCACGCTGAGAGTAGGTAGGCTTTTTTTTGTTGAAATAAAAACTTCAAGTTATGTTATGTTAAGGATGACCTTTTTTTGGTTCATTATTATCCTGTTATTCAGCACCTTCTACTTTATTCTTCAACTTTTATCTTATTTCACGAGTTTTTTCTCAACTTAAGGACACCGTCTAGGTAAAAAAAAAAGTCCGTTATTTATAGATGGATTTCTCTGAAATTATCACAGTAGGTGTGAAATGATGCAAATATCATTTGTTATTTCGACAAAATTTTTGTATCTGCACTGGATTTTTTTTATTTTCGAAAAATATGATAAAATAGGGGTTTTTTCAAAATCCTACTTCTTCTACAATTTTGAAGTTACAGAACCAGTACTTCGTTTTTAGATTGCTTAGATGTCTATATAACCACTTGCAATAGGGAATTTCGATAACTTTTTTTTGTGGATTTTGGGAATAAAAGAAAAAAAAATGGACTTTTTTTCATATTTTTTTTTCATGTCGTGTAATTTTCAAAATAATAAATTTATCAAAAAATGCTATTGGGCGAGGATACACCTTGCTGTGCCCTATCGAATGGTATATAAACCATTCTTGTAGCTCTAAAATTGTGGAAGAAGTAGCATTTGAGAAACCAATTATCAAGTTTCCATAAAACGAGTTTTTCACAAAAAAATTGTTTTTCTTTTTATCTTTTGAACCACAGGGTTTTCTACAATGAACTCTTGAGCGTTTGTAGCTCTTTTTAAGCCCTTTTGATTGATATAATTTACATTGCTGTAGCTCTGTAACTCTGAGAAAAAATATACAACAAAAGAGAATAGGTGTAATTCATGAAAACAATTCATTTTTTCAATTTTTCATTTTTTTTCGACAAAAATACGTTTTTTTGTCAAGTCAACTCCTTTGTTTTATAGCTCTTTTCAAGCCCTTTGGATTGGTGTGCTTGCCATAGCTGTAGCTATGATACTGCAGCTGTCATCGAGCTATGAATGAAAGCTGCGGTATCATAGATACGGCAGAACAAATAAATTCTGAAATTGTCAAAAATTATAAAAAAATGTTTATTCAGCGTTAGAATGTTTTGTTTGAATAATGGAAGCAGTTTGAGTAGCCCATTAACGAACTATAATGCCATTCCCGCAGAGAAACGCTCAATCGACTCCCAATAATGAGGGGGGGGAGGGTTCAAGGTCACTCCACCCCCATCGCTTTCCCCCCCTCTGGTGGGCGCACTATTCGGAGTAGACGTAAACGGAAAGTACCAATGGAAACGCAAGAAAATCCTCTATAAGATGCATATATAAACAGAAAATCAACACATAACCTGATTTCTACCTAGACGGTGTCCTTAACTGTTTCTATGCCCCTTCTGCATAGATTCCACATTCCCTTATCTCCATACTAAATGGTACCTTCATCCTTCCTTTCTTTGAAACATTTTTTTTGTAGCAGTTAGGTAGGTTTATACTAACATAGAATCATATAATCCAATCCATGTATTGATGCTTGTGGTGACCATTTCGAAAGTTGAACATAGATAGCAACTAATGAAGATCTTTTTGTTTTCCATGAAATATGCATCAGTCATTGAGCACTACAGCTTTACAAATACTTGCCATCACAGCCTTCATTTTTTAAAATAAACTACCTTTTTTAAGTATTTAAATTAGCATCATTTTCCATCATTTCTGGGCTGAATCCTGATATAGAAACACATTTACAGACTGCAAAGTTAAGCTTGCAAAGTCTCTAGTAGTCATGGGGCTACTGTTCATCTAGTTAGCCTGAGCTAAATGAGAAATTTGCTCCAGCTATTTAGTTGTCTCACCTTTGGATAGGTCAGTGCATTTTCTAGTTTTTTGTGCCATGCCCACATGGCTTTCATTGGTTCTCATACCTCTTCTGTACGTTTTGGTTTGTATCCCCCCAAACTTGCTGATTTGATTTATAGGGCAGCCTTATGGGAACACTTTGTTCATTGACTACACATTTTTGTGAGTCTGTACTATGTGATTTTTCTATTTCCTCTGAGAAAATATTATTGCAATAAAAATAATTCATAAATTTCTACTTAACTCTTCAGCATCTGTGATTTTTTCTGTAATGTTAGTTCTCTTTTTTAGTGATGTACCGATACCATTTTTTTGGCCGATACCGATACCGATGCCGATGCCCTTTTTTGGCCGATACCGATACTCCGATACTTGAAAATACCGATACTTTGACCGATACTACTACCGATACCGATACTTCTACAAACATCTAACCTAAGAATACCCGTTGTATGCTGGTTTATGTATTAGTTCGGTGTCCGCTTCTTAAGAAACATAGGATGTCTGAGTTTGCGGTATCACGGAGACCGAATTCCTTAGTGTAACATTGAAAGATCGTCTGTACATGCAATGATATGTTTGAAATTTTATCAGGATAGGTTAGTAGTATTGGATAGGTTGTTGTAATCGCCGTAATTTGCGCATTTTCCTAACCCTGTCGCTTTTGTGCAGCTTTCAGGCCATATTGAATAATTAAAAGACATTAAATTAAATATAGAAATTGGTGAATAGCTGTGCCCGAAGTAATCATTTTTGAGTAATGGTGATTTGTCACCGGAGGGGAACTCCGAGTCAAGAAAGCTTTATGTGTTCTTGTGCATATGTGTTCGGCATAAACATTTCAAACCTACCCGACTTTCCGTTCTACGTATTGGCAACAGTGGAAAACGCATTAGTGGTGTAGGGTCTACAAGAACCACAGTTGCTACCATGTAATGACGATCGCTAGGCCTTCGCATCGTGAACGTGCTTTGCGGCGGTGCGAGTCACGACTTAGAATTAGGATAGCATAAGTTAGATAATGTTGACGGAATTTTTCCATGGGTCCATCTAGCTTAACGATGACATTTTCCTCGGCATTTCCATGGGTCATGCTGCTACCTAATAATACCCTTGCCCTTGGTTTATTTGTTTGGTGTCTGTTTCTCCCATTTATCTGTCACTCACGCTCATAAGGATAGTTATAATGACCGTATCTGTGATACGAGTTTCACCAGTGTGCAAGTACAAAAATATTTTTCATCACGGGTACTGTTAGGATGGATTTACTGTATTTGTTTATCATCTACATCTTGAAAATTCGTTCATGAAAAGAACTGAATCCCATTTTTGGTGGGCCGTGCACACTTGTATTAAAATAAAACCATTATAACTCCTATATGGGAGTTTTAATAAAATTATTGCCTTATATATCTAATAATACAAAAATATTGACAAAAAGTTTCGGATTTTGAAAAATAAAATGCTCTTGCTATGTTAACTATATTGTTGAGAAAAACAACAAAATGAAATCCATTCAATAGATATGTGTTTCTAAACGTATTGCAACGTAATGTAGACTAGCTATAATAGCAACTGGCTTCAAAAGTGGACCAAAACAATAGTTTCTCAAAAAAAGGATTGTCTATTTCGTGTTATTCACACCAAATACGAGTACATACTTTGGCGAAAGAAAATATTAAAATTCGGTAAGCCCCGAAACCGAACATATCCGCAAACACGCAACCATCTATAAGATGAAGAATTTAAAAACGACAATTTCAAGGAACTTGATCTTATTTATTAGGAATGCGTTTCGGAGTCCTGATCCATCATCAGTTCGTAAATTTACAAATCATTATGTCTGCAATAATAGATAAAGCAAAATGTTGGATACAGTCATTAAAGGAAATCAAGAAAATAAAAATAAAATTAAAACATGTCCCAGAAAAACTAAAATCGACAAGATTACTATTTAGTTACAATTTGTTATGGGTAGGAACTATCAGAATTTTTGAGGGCCGGTTTTCGTTTAAAAAATATGTAGCGACTCTAAAATTCTGAGGTCACATGCAGTTGAAGCCGAATCTAAGATTTAGTTGCATTTTACTGCGTGATTACGTACTGCGGAGTGTGAGGAGTAAGCTAATTAGTTCCCCGCGCGGAAGCTTCGACCCCAATGTTCGACCATTTTGTAAAAATTTCGTGACGTCATGCCGACGTACGATGATGTGCACTGCACACAACTGTATAACTGTTAAAAATGAATCAGAGATCGAGGTTCGCATCTCCATCGGAAGCGTATCCTTGTACCGGAAAAATGAAGCAACCATAAAATTATACAATTCCGGTACAAGGATATGCTTTTGATGGAGAAAGAGCCTTTCTGATTTATTCTTACAGTTGTGTGCAGTGCACATCATCGTACGTCGGCATTACGGCACAAAATTTTTAAATCAGAATGGCCGAACATCGGGGTTGAAGCTTCCGCACGGGGAATGAATTCGCACAATTCGTACGTAATCACGCAGTAAAATGCAACGAACCGATATCCTCTGCGGACTTCAAAACCTTAGATTCGGCTTCAACTACATGTGACCTCAGAATTTCAGGGTCGCTACATATTTTTAAACGAAAACTGGCCCTCAACAATTCTGACAGTTCCTACCCATCGTAAATTGGAAGTAGATCATGTCGATTTTACTTTCTCTGGGACATGTTTTGATTTTTTTTTTGTTTTCGTGATTTTCTTTAATGACTGTATTCAACATTTTATTTTCCTTTTATTGTAGTCGTAATGAATTTTAATTTTACGAACTGATGATGGAGCTAGCCTCCGAAACGTATTCCTAGTAAATATGATTA
The DNA here is from genome assembly GCA_030386875.1 of Morinoia aosen. Classification (NCBI taxonomy): domain Eukaryota; kingdom Metazoa; phylum Arthropoda; class Malacostraca; order Amphipoda; family Talitridae; genus Morinoia; species Morinoia aosen. The sequence continues at coordinate 1,147,515 of CM059576.1, forward strand.
AGTTCATTGGAATTTTTCTCGTTAATAAATTCATCAAGTTGCGATGAAAGCAATCACCTGACCCGTTCAGATGTATTGAACTATAAGATTGTTCGTGAATTGTTCAAACATCTTAACATAGAAGAAAAATGCAAGATTCGTAATGAACGGTGATATGCATGCTAAGTTAAAATAAATTATTTGCTTCGTAATATTTGACGATTTACAAGCTAAATTAAAATAGAATTTTCGGCAATTTCTATATTAAATTCACAAAAACTTTCTAATGCTCCTTCACTTTATTAAATTGGTTTGGTTTTTGTTAGCCTGTCACATACTTTAAGATATGGACATTAGGTCAAACTCTAAAGGTTTAGTCGTAAAAGTATAAAAATTTTATGTAGCTACAGGGTTTAACTATTCATTTTACATAGCTTCCAGTTATGACCGTGACTCATCGGGGATTCAAAGTAGTGAATTCAGTTAGCGGGCCTGATTGAACGCTATAATTCAATGGTTAGCTATCTAATTTACTAGGTATGAATAGGCTCTTTATTTGATTACAAGTACGCACAGCCTGTCAAAAATTACGGGACTCACTAACTTTCTTGAACAAATTTTCCAAATGTGATGCCCAACAAATGTATTCATCCTAACAGCGCTCGTGATGAAAAATATTCTTGTTCTTACGCACTGGTGAAACTCGTATCACAGATACGGTCACTATAACTCTCCTCATGAGCGTGACAAAGAAAAATGGAAGAAGCGGACTCCAAATAAACCAAGGGTATTATTAGATAGTAGCAGGACCCGCGGAGATTCCATGGACAATGTCATCGTTAAGCTAGGCGGACCCGAGAAAAAATTCTGACAGTATTACCTAACCTGTGCTAACCTAGCCTATTCTAATCGAAGCTAACCTATCCTATCCTAAGAAAACCTATCCTGATAAAATGTCAAATATTTAAATGCATGGAAACGCCATCTTTTAATGTTACACTGAGGAATTCAGTATCCATGATACCGCAAACTCGCACAACGCGGACACCAAATAAATATATAAATAAACACACAACGGGTATTATTAGGTTAAATACTTTTACTTTCATGATTTATGACCTTCATTTGAATGATAAAATAGGTATTTTTGGAAAGTATCGGTAAAGTATCGGCCGGATTTTGCCGATACCGATACCACTAAAAATGGGCGATACTGCCGATACCGATACATCGGTACATCACTACTTTTTTTGTACATCTGTTGATTGTTGGTAATTTTTGTATGTTTGGTAATTGTTTAAGTCAATTTTCCTCTATTTTATTTTCAATCTCTTTAATAGTTGTGTTGGGACCAGAAACAGGTGGTAAAGAAAAAGAAACTTTAGCTTCTAACACTATGTTTGGCATCCTGAAGTTGATTTAAAGAATGTACTGTGGACAGTAGCAGCCTTTAAAGTACTCAAAGTTGTGTTAATATTTGTTTTTATTAATTTTTGGCCACAAAAATTGCATAAAATCATAGGATATTTTATATTTTGGAAATTGAAATTATTTGCACCAAATTGTATGGCTACAATGTATGTACATAGTAACACAAAATTTATGCACCCTATTTTAATCAGTTTAATTTTAGGAGTGATTTTTTGAACTTCAATGTTCATGAGCTCTCATGTGAATGTATATTTTTTCTAGTGCATTTTTCCTTACTTGTTTTTGACAATTTATTTTCAATATTGATTGCATGTATCAAAGAATGAATAGATCTCTGTATACATGGTGGTTTTGACATTTATTGCTTCTAACATTGTTGCTATGTTTGAATTTACTACTTTAGTTCTCAAGGCCCACTCTTAATTATGACAGAATAATTACATCCATCATACATTACTAATTCTCATGATATTGGTAATAATGAAATGACGTGGCAACCATTTTTTTAACTCTAATAAGTAATAGACAGGTAACATTTAGATATTAAATCAAGATGATCACTGCTGCCTTGTTGATGTCCCACCAATGGGGGGAGACCCTAATGAAGACTGTAATTTCTACAACTTGTGATGTTCAAGCTGACTTATGAACGTTGGTTTTAGTCAACTACACATTGATTCATCATGAAAGACCCAATCATTACTCTCATCATTTACTAATTGATTGTTATAAGACTATCAGACCATGAAAATAACAAGATACTTATTTCTTAAAGTAATTCAATATTCCCTGTCTCATTTAAAAACCAAGGGACTTGAAAAATAAGTTGTACGTCAATGAGAACTTGTTTGACTGCATATATTTTGTTACAAAATAAGCTTTAGGTTGTTGATCCTATTATACCGGGACAAAAATGAAATTTTTCTATTCATTTATTGGAAAAATAAAATCATCCAATTCACTAAACATGAGGAGATGCTCTGCTTCATTGTTTGGTCCACACATTTTTTATGCAATTTTGGAAAAACATTGTCTTTTTTTCATCAGATTGTAGCTTTAGTTTCATCAAATATTAGAGCAGACAAACACTCCATTGCTCAGGTACCTAAACACCCAGCATGGAGCGTGCAGTGGTTATGGTGCACAAGCCGACAGATGCTGAAGTGGAGAGGCTGCCTTGCAGGCAGGACTTCATCAAGCAGGAAGCTGCAGCAGAGGACAGGGAGCAAGGTGAGGCTTGGTTCTATTTGGGTTTGAGACCGAGGTAGTTGATATTAGAGTAAAAACCAAGCCTATCTAGTGTAGAAATCAACTAAAAAGGTAATAAGATAAAAGCTCTCCATGCTTCTTCAAGGCCAAAACCTGCTGTTCATGATATTTTGAAAAGTAACGCATAAGAAAAGGGAAATAAATTATAGGATATCGTGTCCTAAGAATTTTGTTGAAGGAGAACAAAATTGCTTATTAAATGATTTTCCTAAATCGTTATTTTGATCTAGACTGTAGAGCCAATTTGAATAGAAATTCTCAAGTCATAAAGAAGATGAAACAAAATTAGAATAAAATGCAAGGTTATGTGAATTTTAGCCCCTCAGGGGGATGCAACTATTGTGTCTATGGGAATTAGCGCTCCCACGGGAAAAATGTAAGTGCCCGAGCTGAGAGTTAGGTAGGCCTTCTTTTTGTTGAAATAAAATGTTCTTTGTTATGTTAAGGACCACTTTTTTTCGGTTCACTACTGTCCTGTTTTTCAGCACTTCTGACTTTCTTCTTCAACTTTTATCTTATTTCATGAACTTCTTTCCCATCTCACTGTTTCTATGCCCATTCTGCATAGATTCCTCATTTTCTTATCTCCATACTAAATGGTGCCTTCCTCCTTCCTCTCTTCGATACGCTCTATTTCTGCAGCGGTTAGGGAGGCTTAAACTAACTTATAACTTGTGTGAATTTTAGGAGCATAGTAAAATTCAAAGCACAAGCTGTGAGTTAAAATGTGGCAACATTAGAAGCAAATAGTTTAACTGTTTTCATCATCTGCAACTAATTGTTCTGGGTTTTGTCGCAATTACGTGAGAATTGGGGTGGTTCACGTACGCATAGAGGGATTTCAACCTCTGCTAAACACATAATAATAGTACACTTTTGTGTTTGCGTGCTACCCGCAAAACAAGCATGGAAAATAGAAGAGTTGAAAGAATAAAATGGGTTTTATTTTACTAAAGAACATGTGGATAAAAGCACAGGGAAATATTTGAATGCGATAATGAAATGCGCACCAGTGCACTAATGCAAGATTCTCATGACCGTAATGACGGGCACTTCCATCCAGCACAATGAGATAGCCACACCTTGCTGCATAGACAGACTACTGACACAAATCGCACTTTGCGTACGCTTCGTGTAGTAATGAATGGGTCGACATATTCTGGCCCAACATGATACACAAAATGAGAGATACAAAGTTAAAAAATTAACGAGCGCCAGCGTACGATTGCATAATTAAGCGCTACACAGAATTTCTTGGCAACTATCAAACAGGGAATTTTTTACGCATAACAAAATGAAATTAGAACATAAAATGAATGCCCTGGCTAACGCACACATGAAATAAAATAATTATACCAAAACGGTAGAGCCTTGACTTACAGCAAGGTGTCAAAATATAGAATGCTTCGCATTATACACAACATGGTATCAGAACATGAGCTGAATACCTGTATCACACAAATCACATTTGACTGCGCACCACTCCGAAAGCGCTATTCCATGTGCTGGCTGTACCTGAACTTTTACGCTTGAAATCACTTTTTTCTGAGTTCTCAACCAGTAACTTATCATAACCACTTTCTTGTAATTGTAGATCACGATGACTTAATACACTTCCAATACTGCTTGAGAGGTTAGTAGGCCGCCCCGTGGTCTTCTCACGCGTCTGCTACTTCCGGCGATGTTGCGGCAGAACGCATGACACAATGCCGACCCTCTTCGCCGGTCTGCTGTCTCGGCGGTGATGCTCTCATCCAGTGCTCTAAATTGAGCTCTCATTGTTGCTTTGCAGCGTTGCAAACTTCGTCACTGTGCAGTTATTGTTTGCTTGTAAGAGCTATTTGGGAGCTTATTGTTTTTAAATATAGTTACGGAGCTGTCCTTAACGTACCTTGCCGCTCCACTGATATGTTTCAAGCAGATTGCTCTTACACGTCAGTACTTCGACGGTTGCAGGTGTCAATGATTATCTTCTTGAAACCTCGATGTTCACTTTACTCAAATATTAAATTTTGCTGCTTACGTTGGATGCATTCCAGCAGTGGTCGGAATGCTACGTTGGGTGTGCCCTCAGATCACGTGCACCTCCTTGCGTAACTCGCAAAAAAATCTCTCGAAAGTACTTGTCAGCCGCTTATATACTCTCGCTTGGTTTTTTTTCCAGAACCTTTGAGACTGTTCTTTGCAAAGATCACGTGTTTCACTTACGATTGGTGGCGCCCTGCTTGGTGGAGCCCTGATTGTTTCGAGGTTCTGAAATGTAATTGGTTCGCGCTCTGACACACCCACACACGTGCCTTCCAGAGCGCTGATTGGCGGACGGGATGTGGCTTTCTGCTTGCTCCCTCTCCCCTTCGAAATATCGCGAAGCTTGTAACGGTTTACTTAGAACAGAGAAAAGTCGCCTTTAACGTACATATTGGTGTTCTCACGCTCAAGCCAACGGTTTTTCCGACATTCCATTGTCGTAGCCCAGCAGAATGTATTTTGCGTGATTTATCCAAAAAAAATGTCCTATGAATATACAACATATATCAGAACAGTTTTATGCTGTCATTTTGCATACATTTTGGTGCACCAGCCATGTGTGGAGATAATGTGTGAATAATTGAAAGTGCAATACTGCCTGTACATCTCTGTTTGGTGTAGATCATTGCAGTATCATATTGTTTGTTAATTTTCTTGCCAAATTTTTAGGGTGCTCAACTTGAGCACCCTAAATGGATTTCAATAAGAATTACTCCCGGAGTAAACCTTATCTCAGTGATAGTCTTTTTAAACCATGTTATGAGTACAATGTCATGTATTAAAAACTTTTACCCTTAGAAGAAAGATATAACTATTGTATCTATGAGAAAAAGCACTACGAGAGGAAATATGTGAGGTTCCGAGTTTAAAGTTAGGATGGCTTTACTTTGTTAAAATAGAATAGGTATTTGTGTTATTATGGACCATTATTTTTGGTTCACTATAGTCCCGTTTTTCAGCATTTAATACTTTTTGTCAACATTTACCTTGTTTCTGAACTTACTGTTTCTGTGCACCTTGTGGATAGTTTCCTTGTTTTTTTCCCTCTGTGTTAAATGGTGGATTCCTCCTTCTCTTTGGAATGCCTCACCTGCAGTTAGGTAGGCCTCAACTAACATATAATCCAATTCGAAAACTTAACAAAAAATTGTGATATTGCTTTGTTAAAGATGAGGGTTTCAGAGGTAAAAGAAATTGGGTTGAGTTTTGGTCTTATATCAAGTGTGAAACTTCCATAAGGTTGAGAAATGCTGTCATAATTGAGACAACGTCGTTTTATTGATTTCATTTTATTCCAATTTTCTAATGAATGATTTAAAAATGGGATTACTATAATTTTTAATTCAAACTAGCATGATATCATTCAAAAATATAGTGAAGTGCAAAGTACATTTTTAGTGCCAATATTTTTTGGATTTGCTAGTTTTGTTAGTTTTGTATGCATCATTTATTCTAAAGAGCGTGTTTTTCACTTGCTTTTGCCTTCTATATTTGCTGGTGTACGCTGAAATTTTATTTCAGCTCATTTACATCTCCAGAGCTTCTGAACTATTAACTATTTAGTTGAAAGAATTGTATTGTGTTTCCTGCTAAAAGTATTACTAGGTTTCTGACCCTAACTTGCTAAATGCTACCAGTTTTTCATGTGTTTAAAATACTAACAAAATTGTTAACATTATCAATAGAATGAAATAATCTTCGTATTTCAACATATAAAATCTAGATTTTTCATCTCAGATGCGATTGTTCTCAACGAGCTTGTGTCACTTGCAGGTGACGAGCCAAGCTCTGGGAACAATTTAGAAGTAATTTACATCAAAAGTGAAGTGCTTGACGCTGAGGTGGAGGCAGTTACTGTGAAGGATGAGCCCATTGACTGGCATCAGGAACCCCAGGTACTGTTATTGGTTGCTTACTCTCCTCTTGAGTACTTCCAGTTGGTTGCTTATTCTTCTTTTGAGTGCTTCCCACTCTTTGCTTACTCTCCTCTTGAGTGCTTTTCGCTCTCTGCTTACTCTCCTCTTGAGTGCTTCCCACTCTTTGCTTACTCTCCTCTTTTGTGCTTCCTATTATTGCTTACTCTCCTTCTGAGTGCTTTCAATTGGGTGCTCACTGTCATTTCACACATTTGAATTTAGTTCAGAAGTAGTTAGTATATTCCTGCTCTTGGCCGCCATATTTATTGCCCATCAAAATAAAAATAAAATCAAGTTCGTAACGAGTTTTTGAAAAAAACATTAACGGTTGACTTTTTTGTGACAATCCAGATCCAAAATAATCTGGTAACATTCGCTTAGGCATGTTTTAAATTTTGTCATGGATTCATGTATGTTTATTTTTTGAAACGAGTGCGACAATTTAAGAAGCTTGTAAATTTTATTAGATTTTCGCCCTGTATTGATGTATTAACTAGACGTAAAAATAGAATGTGCTTTTTAACTTGCTCTTCTGCTATTGTTATTTTTTTTTGTTTAATTATATATAAGTAATTTCATTTTTTTATCTTCAGCACATGAACATACTTTCTCAAGAACAAGATAAACACAGATGCTTGATTGCACGAATGTTTTTCAGAAGTAAATGGGTACACCAAAAAAATTTAGCTCTAACTTAAGCATTATGCACTTTTGACAAATCCCGTACAGTAATAATTGAGAAAAGTTCTCATTTACAGGTCAGTTCAAGTTCAGGGTCTAGTGCAGTTACTTTCAAGAGAGAAGTAGATAATGACTGCACTGAGGCACGGTCAAGGCGCGCAAAAGCAGGGGTCGAGTTGAGGGAAGGCAGCTCTGGTGCGTGCAACACATGTGCTGATCAACAGAGACCAGCTGGAACATCTGGAGGGAGCGCTGGCTTTCTACCATCAGATGTGTCGGGTAGCGGCAGTGGTGTTGAGGCCGCACCTCCTGGCAGACTCATATCAAGTGACTCTGCTCGTAGAAACGAACTTGAAATATACCCAACTAGCAAAGGTCAACTGTTCAAGTGTGAGATCTGTGAATATTCCTCTTTTGGAAAGGGGAGTGTTGACCAACATTTAGCCAGCAAACATGGTAAAGGTCAGCCGTTCAAGTGTGAACTTTGTGACTATTCTTCTGCATGGAAGTTTAGTTTTGAGAGACACCTAGCCAGCAAACATGGTAAAGGCCGGCTTTTCAAGTGCGAGTTCTGTGACTATTCTTCTGCATATAAGCGTAGCGTTAAACTACACCTAGCCATTAAACATGGTAAAGGTCAGCTGTTTAAGTGTGAGTTCTGCGACTATTCCTCTCCTCGTAAGGAGGGTATTAAAAAACATTTAGCCAGCAAACATGGTAAAGGCTGTCTGTTCAAGTGTGATCTTTGTGACTATTCTTCTGCACAGAAGCATGATGTTATACGACACCTAGCAAGCAAACATGGTAAAGATAATATGTTCACTTGTGAGTTCTGTGACTATTCCTCTGTTAATAAGGAGTATCTCAAACTACACTTAGCCAATAAACATGGTAAAGGTCAGCTGTTCAAGTGTGAGTTCTGTGACCATTCCTCTTCTCGTAAGAATAATCTTAAACTACACCTAGCCAGCAAACATGGTAAAGGTCAGCTGTTCAAGTGTGAACTTTGTGACTATTCTTCTGCACATAAGTTTCATGTTAAACGACACCTAGCTAGCAAACATGGGAAAGGCAAGCTGTTCACATGTAAGTTCTGCGACTATTCCTCTGCTCGTAAGGAGTATCTTAAACGACACATAGCCAATAAACATGGCAATGGTCAGATGTTCAAGTAGGAATTATGTGATCATTCTTGTACATGTAAGGTTAGTATTAAAAGAAACGTAGCCATTAAACATAGTAAATGAAGGTCAGCTGTTCAAGTGTGAATTATAAGACAATTCTTCTGCTCGTAAGGAGAAGATTAACACCGAGTTAGCAAACATGGTTACCCCGATTCGCTTTTCTAGCAGTAAATGCATATTTCTGGGCTACTCAAATGTCTAATTACTGCACCAGACTTCAGAGTTGCTAAATATAATAATTGCTTAAGGTCGTCCAAGATCTTACGAGTGTTTCCCTCTGGTAAAGCAATTTTCGTGTCCATGGGAATTAGCGTTCAAGAAGGGAATATATTAGGTCCCAAATTGAGGGTTGAGGACGCTTTCTTTTTGTTGCAATGAAATGGTTTTTGTTATGTTCAAGACCTTCGGTGTTCGGTTAAACACTTGCTATTTTTCACCATCTATGAGTTCGTTTTTCAATTTTCATCTTGTTTCCTAACGTGCCTTCTTTTTTTTATCATTTTTCTTGCACTTGGTGACCGATGCGGGACCACATTTTATGCATAGATTCGGCGATCCCTTTATTCGATACTAAATGGTGCTTGCATCGTTCCTCTATTAGAATATCTTCGTAGCAGGGAGATTGAAGCTCAAGAATAATCTATCTCCGCATAGATATAACACTTCTTTTGATTTCGGCACGTTCTTTTGGCCATCGGTGCTCAAAGAAGTTAAGCGAGATATACAACCATGTCTGATGTTTTCGGTTCACTACTGTCTTGTTTTTTAACCACTATCACTTTTTCATCTCCATTTTGTTTCTCAAATTTATTTCGTAACTTACTGTTTCTTTGAAATATGTACACACCTCATGCGTTCCCTTGTGTCCCTACTGAATGATGTCTTCCTCCTTCCGCTCCTAGAAAAATTGTTGCGATTAATCAGACCTAAACTAACTTATGTGATCTAGCGGCTCTGTAGCATAGTTGTCGGTAAAATTCTACTTCCTTATTAATGCTGCATCCTAATACTAACTTCGAGGAATTCATTTATTAATTTGTTTTTTGAAGAAAATAAAAATGTTATGTGTAATGCCTGGCATTCTACAGCTACGTGTGAAAATAAATTGGTCATTTCTATTTCAGAGCGTTCCGTACTACATGCCTGTGGCATTTGTCCGACTTGCACTGCAGATTCTTTTCTGTTTATGTTCTAGACTCTAGACCAACGGTCACAGTATTCAATTATTTCGTGTTCTTTGTTTGTGTTTGTAGAAAAAATTATATTTCTGGTTATCTACATCAGTGTTTTATGACAGAAACGCTGTTTGTGCAGATTTTTATCCCAAACTCAAAATTTGGGGAAAATCTTCGATTTTTACTCCAAAATGGTGGATAGATTTACGTATTTAAATTTCATTGGATTTATTCAACAAATGGTAGTGAGTTTTCATTTCTGAGTGCATGTTAGTTTTGAGCTTGAGTATTGTGCTGTGTTTTTTCATTATTTTTTTTATCAACTTTTTGTTAACTCGAACACTCTGTTCAGAGGTGACTCCAGCGTAGGTAAGTCGCTCGGCCAGAAAAACATTGGTGAGTTGCTGGAATTCCGTGATTGGGTAACAGCTACCACCACTAAGACTCTGTGTACGCAAATGAATTAATCACCAAATCTACTAAACTAAACGAAACCTAGAAAAACGGAATATTCTAATCTCTACACAAACACTCAAATACTGTATGGGTATTCACTGTTGAATCGCCCCGTTGCGTCTATGGTGGTTAAATAGTAATAATAATAATAATAATAATAATTTATCAACTTTTTCTGATAACTTTCAATTTAGAATGGTATTTTGGTCAGTTCGGTTGAGTGTTTCATGTATTTTCGTTTTTGTTAACAGGAAGCAAACATTTTCATTACCCAGGTGGTTGTTCATTTCAACATACGCTATAGGCATTAGAATACCTTTTGTTTTACTACAAATAAGTAAACATAAGTAATTGTATATTAAAGAGTTCCTGATAATCCAGTACATTCACTCTTCTAATATGCTCTTCAAAAACTGGGAGTTTGGTTCACAGTTCTTTCTGATGGTGTAATGTTCATGTAAGCCTTGTGCGACGGCCGCTCCTCCTCGTGTCTGACTGTCGGGAAACTTTAGTGCCGGCCTTATTTTGGTGAGAATTTGAAGAAAAAATTTTGTTGTGTAATAAATTATCTTTCCCGAGTTGGTTATTAGCTACATACATACTTATTGACATGTATGCAGGAAAAATTCATTTCCAATTTCCGAAACGTCGACTTCCTAACATTCGAGGCAAAATAATTAACATTCACCCATTATACCTTCAACGAAATCAACTCCTGCTGCGGTAGACTGAGCTCATGGGCTCGCCACCGTCAATGCCTTGGTTCGCCAAAGCATTTTTCAGTACTATAGACGGTATCGATGAGCGTCCAGTCTTAGTTATTAAAGGAAGGTGTTCACGAGAATAGATTATAATTTCAATTCTGTCCATCAACTATTATGTCCATCAAACGCAGCTGTTGTCTATTTTAAACGGTTTGTCTTTTAATTTTTTCCCTTTAAGTGGAGCATTATTCAAAATTGAAATGTGTTGTAATGAAATTCGTTCAATAACTACTTTGGAAATGAACTGCCTCCTTTTTTGCATGAAAATGTTACTGTATCAACGTGTGTTTCCTTATTTTATTAGTTGAATTTTATTTACGTCTTTTTCCGTTTTCGAATTTGCATCTAAGGAAGGGGATTTTTATTGCTATGCCCTCTGTTAATTCAACTTCTTTTCATTGCGGGCATTCCTCAAACTAGATTTAAGGCTCTTAGTACTAAAAATTTTCTAAAATTCATTCTGTTTTAGTTATTTTATCATCTCGGAAGAATTGTGCCGTTTTAGTTTTTTTTTTTTGTCAAACAAATCAAGGGTTTGGTGTCAAGGAAGTTTCTTTTTATTTATTGAAATGTAAAGCCAGCATGTCCAACTGCTTCTGTATTTTTTACCTAGTATATTATCTCTTCATATAATTTTCATATCTATAATAATGACCGGCCTTGGTTTTCTGTTCAATTTGTCTTCACTCGGTCAAATATGCGCAAAAGAATTCGGGGAACATTGGATTAGGTTAGAATGTAATCATTTAAGTTATAATGCAAGTTAGAATGTAATCATTTAAGTTAGAATGTAAGTTAGAATGTAATCATTAAAGTTACAGTAGAATGTAAGGCCAAAAATAAATATGAATAGTTTGGATAGTTTTTAAACTGCTGTTTATTAGTGAGAATGAATATCTTCATGCAAAATATCGCCTCTCGCATGCACGTAAACTGAGTAGCTCCAAAAAGTTCGCTTCAAAACAAGTTCGCTGCAAATATCCCGGATTTAAACACGATAAAACCTGAGGAGGATTCTGAGACAAAAACTTTCACGAATGGACGTCAGTTCATGAAAGGATGCGTTGCGAGGCGCTCCAATAGCCATAGTAAAATACTGCAGTTAGATCTTAACATTTCCGAATTCTATGCATCTTCAATTTATTCATATCACACCGAAGAAAGAATGCATGCATCTTGCTAATGCTGTATACATGTTCATGTAACACGCTCCCCGCGTTCCCGCGGCTGTCAACGGTTGGTTCGGTTAGGTTGTAAACAGCAGAATAGGGAACTCAATTTTCTCCCTGGAATGAATTTTGTTCTCCGTAATATATATGAAGAATACAATTGCACATTAACATTTCACCTCGTATGATAATTATTTTAAATAACTTAACGAAACAAGAAAGATGTTGTGCATTTATACCGGCACGTCAATAGGCAATTTACCTGTTGGTCAACATGTGGCTCTGTATGCTGGGAACGTGTTCTATTACAGTAGTTGTACATATAGTAGTTTTTTGGTAATTTCGATGCTTACATTAGTGTGCCAATATACAATTAGAATTGAAGTAATGATCTCGTGTTTGACGCGTTTCATTAACCTTCGATAATAGCTCGACACGCACGACCTCCAGTTGTTCAGAACGAATGCCATTGTTCATCACAGCTCACCATGAGAATGCAAATCTTTCCCTAGTTTGCGCGCATCAAAAGTGGCAACATTCCGGCAAACTTTCCTGTAAATTCATTGCTTTGGTTTTGATGTATTTGAGGTGACGTTTTCGGAATGATATAATTATTTAACGTTAACGTGACACAAAAGACATTCTTCAGTGTAGTTGGCAAACGGATAAAAGGAAAGTGGAACTTTCTATTATTAAGAGAGAAACAAACGATTTCGATGATTTTCAATGTTCTCACCACAAACATAAATGTGCATCTCAACGCCGTGTTAAATATCGAACAAATTATCGCTCCCAGGGGGAAAATGTGAGGTCCTGAGCTGAGTTAGGTAGGCCTTCTTTTTGTTGAAATAATTTTTTCTTATGTTAAGGACCACCTTTTTTTCGTTCACTGCTGTCCTGTTTTTCAGCACCTCTGACGGTCTTCAAATTTTATCTTATTTCATGAAATTTTTCTCAACTTACTGTTTCTATGCCTCTTCTTCATAGATTCCTTGTTCCCTCATCTCCATACTAAATGGTGCTTTCCTCCTTCCTCTCTTCGATACGCTCTTTTTTGTAGCGGTTAGGGAGGCTTGAACTAACTAATAATCTTAATCTTAAATATCGAACAAATGGTTGAGGGAAAGACATAACCTGTTCCCTTTGGTGAGTTATTGTAAATTTCATGTACACATAAATACAAATTGTTGACCAGCTATTTTTTGAAAAAACTAACAGAAGGTAAAGGCTGTTCTGTTTTATTCAGTATCTGAGTAGTCGGAAAATCTCAGGTGTGTAGTTATAAAGAAGGGGAAATTTTACATGTATTGAAGAAAAATTCGAACTTAGAGAGAGGGAGGCAAATTAAATGTACTTTTTTGGAAAGCATTTCTGTTACAGACACACAAAACAGAATACTTCACATCACTACGAAAACAAAAAATATTTATTACAGCCTCGACAGTGAAAAATTACAGCAGAATGTGAGCTCCGAAACTGGAGCTACCACTCTTGTCAGGTTGGGAAGGAAAGGCTGAAACGTTTCTATCAGTTTTACTGGGGGTCGGAGCTGGCTAGTCCGGCACTACCGGTGGTCCGCGCGGTCAAAGTGCGATTGCTCAGACACGACGAGCGCTTCTATGCGGCTCGGCTCACAATGTACGGAGGGAGCCACATACCTCCCCCTATAACGATAAAATATAGGCCGAGAGAAAAAAATAAGTTTTTAGAGAGCAAATGCCGCTGCACAAACCTATCAGTCAGAGGAACCATCGGTTTCGGCAAATGTTGCCATTCATCGGGAATTTTGAAAAAGATATTCGTCAGAAAGTTAACTATTGTTTATTTTTATCTCGTATATCATTTTGAGCTCAATTTATATAATACTTATCTCAATTATTAAAATAAAAGACGTCTTGGTAGTGAAGTTTCCAGATTTTTCAAAATTTTGGGATCAGCAAAGACAATTTTAATTTTTTGATGACCATTCTTTTGATTTTGAAAATGTATCTATCTTATAAAATGTTAAAAATTAATGCGCCCGAAAAAGTGTCGAGGCAATGTACAGTGTTTAGGAACCAAACAAAATTAATCGTCACCTTGATGTCCCCCCGCAGTTTCTTCCTTTGCTCATCAGTCGCCCTTGATCAATGATTTTCGGCTTGCATGTAAAAATTTAATAAAATGTTTGTATACTAGATACACGCGGATACCATAAGAGGTTTTGTTAAAAATACATCGTTCCCCTGATGACGGCTAGAGCTAATCTAGCCGAAAGGTTGGGTCAAAAAATTAAAATTCTCTTTGCTGATCCCAAAATTTTGAAAAAAATGGAATTAATATTTATTAATTATATAGTTACTAGAGGTACCCGTGCCATAAAACATGATGGTAAATACTGTTTGAAAAATACTAAATAAAAATATAGATAAGAACGCAATGCAATATATTAATTTTTCTATATTTTTACGCAGGACACACGTTTTAACTGAGTATTTCAAAATGAGAACATTCACACCACTGCATCTGCCTTAGTATTGCTGCTGAGCGTATGGCCTGTAGTCGTTCTTGTGAACTACTTGCATACTGATCCCACCTTTGTTGCCTTACAAGCGCTTGTTGTTCTTGAGATAATCTTTCTCTCGCTCTTCTTTTTCGCTCCCACTCGATTAAGTCTTTTTTTCGTATGAATGGAGTTTCCCTGCCTGAGCTTATGTCTGAGGTAACTTTTTTTGTGACTGTATATAGCGAGTTGTGTAAGTTCTAGTTAGAGAAACCTAAAGTTGGCAACGCTCGTGAGAGCAACGCTCGCAGTCAGTTTTACTATCGGTCTCGGGCTCAACAACAAGTAAATGTTGGCCGAGTGTGTATATAATTACCTACTGTGGCTAAGTATACTACTTCCTAACTTCTAAACTAATGTACTTAATTCTACTCGACTCTTTTCTATATATTTCAATCTATCTCCGCTCTTATCTCACTGGCCACAGGATTGAGTATATTCCTAACTGAACCTATTCATAGCTAAGTGATATTTAAAGAGGTGAGTCCATATTTGTTATATTATTGATGTGTCAATAATTTCTATGCAGTGTTGTGTCTATGTGGAACCTATACTGTGCTCTAGTGTAGGAGTAATAGGGTGTTGGCAAGGGCTATCTGGAGTTAATTAACTTTCCATAAATAATATCCTAGGTTGGATTTACTTCAATTGGAGACGAGAATTTTTGTAGAACTACGGGGAGATGCTAGACTAGTGAAGTAACTCAGAATTATTCAGTGACTAGAGTATTGGTGCGGTAAATTTCTGTTTAACAAGGTGTATTATTATAGTCTCTTGAATTGGCTACTCTTGCAACTGCTATTGCTGCTACTACTATTTCA
Source organism: Morinoia aosen (assembly GCA_030386875.1). NCBI lineage: Eukaryota > Metazoa > Arthropoda > Malacostraca > Amphipoda > Talitridae > Morinoia > Morinoia aosen. Next base: position 1,162,930 of record CM059576.1, read on the forward strand.
GGCAATTATCTGACAAATTAGCTGTGTAAAAATGCCAATGCTAGGCTCAGTGGGAGAATTCAATCCTTTAGAAGAAGAGTTTCCGGAATGTGAAGTCAGACTTAACTGCTTCCTGAGTATAAATAAAGTGGAAGATTCAAATAAAGCCAAAACATTTATTGCTCTGGTGGGTCCTAAAATTGTGAGGCTAGCTAAGGACCTGCTCTCTCCGAAAAGACTTTCAGATGCTACCTATGATGAGATCATGGAAGCGTTAAGACGGCATTTTAAGCCGACACGCAACCAGATCTTTGAAAGGTTTAGGTTCTATAAGCGGAACCAGAAACAAGGGGAGAGCATCGCTGACTTTGTGGCTAGCTTGAAGGCCCTTTCAGACACCTGTAATTTCAAACAGGAAGTGCTAGAAGAAACACTTCTAAACAGGTTCATACTGGGTGTGGCCAGTAATGATGTTCAAAATTGTTTGCTGAATGAAGCTGACCTCACATTGAAAAAAGCCGTGGATCTGGCAACTGCTAAAGAAACCGAACTGAGGGAGACAGCTGTGTTGAGACAACCTAATTCAATACTAAATGTGGGCCAGCATAGAGTACAGCAAACTGCTATGAAGCCTCAGAGCAAAACTCAGGCTCAAGCTAGCCCCAAATCAGCATGCAGCGGCTGTGGTAATCTGCACTGGTGTAGAGATTGCCCCAATAAAGACAGTGTTTGTCATGGTTGTGGCCAAAAAGGCCATCTTCAGAAATGTTGCTTTAAATTAAAGAATCAAAATTCTGCTGAAGGCAACAAAAATAATTTTGTGCATGCTATGCATGAGAAAAGGGGGAGGGAACACCACCCTAACCCTAATAGAACTAACAATGCAACCGGTGCAGACTACCCAGTTGCTAATCTAGGCTGTTACGGGGAGACTTTTTCAATTGCCGAGGAAATGAAACCCCTATTAAAATAAAATTATTGCTCAACAACACCCAACTGGAAATGGAGGTAGACACTGGTGCTGCCAGGTCTATTATGTCAAAAGCTGCATATTCCAAGTTGCCATCCAAGTCAAGACCCGAGTTGAGGCCTTCGGATGTTAAGCTTAGGACTTATGGGGGAGCGGAGCTAGTAGTTTGCGGGGAGATTAGGGCTAACATCCAGCGTGCAGCTAGTGGTGGGGCTCCTCAGCTAGCAACTATTGTGGGGGTTGACAGGGGAGGTCCAGCTTTGCTGGGTAGGGACCTGATTGATTCCCTTGGGCTAACTATAGTAGCAAATGTAGTCAACAAATTGACCACCTGCCCTGAAGAGTTAGCAACTAAATTCCCCGACCTTTTTCAACCAGGTCTAGGTTGCTTTAAGGGAAGGAATTTGTGCTATCGTGTTTTTTCATCACGATATTAGGATTTGTAATTGTAGCTGCAAACTACAGTATCGGTAACTGTAACTACCGATCTGAAGCGTTAACTTCAGGAGTATGAAAAGGAAACTCTTAGCTAGGTTCCTATTCTTGTACTGAATCATCCATACACCGACACTGCTTATAAGCTATAGCGCTCGGAAGTGAAACAATGCTCTTCCGGTGCATACCAATGCGATGCGCCCCCAAGGCACAGCTTCCGGCGGAGGTCCCATAAAGACATCTGACCTGAACGCGATAATGCATCCGGCAAGACGCGCAAACCTCCGCTCCGGAACTCGTACTCACAAAACCAGTATCACATTATACGATGCATATTTTAATATACAACAATTTCCCTCCCTTTTAGATGAATATATGACACACGGAAGGAAAACTTAGCAACCTATTAGCATTACAGGTTTAGTTATTTTACCTGATCTACAAGGTACATTTTGTACAGGTAAACTGCTGACCGGTGTCAAAGCAGGAGTCTTTTAGTCTTACTAGAACACGGCGTGCTTTAAAAATACAGGAACTGCATCAGGCAACACATCTAGATGAACGGTATCTTTAACGTTAGACTGAATCAGATGACAAGTAAGAATCATTAAACAGATCACCAGAGAATTGAGTTACATACATAGGCTTAGCTCTGGACAAAGAATATTTCGGATTAACTCTATCTCTGGAAGTAACAATTTTACGATTGTTGAGCGCAACAGAGGGAGCAAGTTTTGTAACACTTTGAGGAATACAATGTGACTGAAATAACGCGTAATTAGTTTTTACATCAGAGAAATTATGAACATAGTTACCGTCACACGTATTGTTCCTAGGCTTTTGTAGAATGACTTCGTTCTTCCGCTGTAGAGGCGTACTTGAACTCTTCATTGACACATCTTCTCTTCCGACGTTGCACTGAGAACCGCTCCTTTCCAGCTGCACTATGTAAGTGCGAGCTGCGTCAAATTCTTCTTGTGTAGGTCCCCTTCGTGTAGGCTTAACAAGAGGAGGTCGTGCTGCAGTCGTAAATTGCAAACTTTAGAAATGTGGCCTATTTTCCACATTTTTTGCATTTTATTCATTTAATTTTAGGGCATAGCAATTCTTTGTAAGGTGCTTCTGCCTAGTTCCGCAGCGAATGCATATGTAATTCGGTTGTAGTTTTTCTGTAGTGAAAAACGATGAAGGTGAATCCTCACGAATAATATCTGGAGTGTCGAAGCTTTACTGTTCAATGAGTTTTGCATGTTCAACGCATTCGTTGAAGGACTTGCTGTCACACTTCTGTAGAACCGCGCTGAGAATTTGCGCTGAATGTAGACCGGCCACAAGAGCATCTCTCAAGAGACGATCGCGACCGCAATTTTCGTAGTTGCACGAAGATGCTAAGTCATTTAACGTTTTAGCATAAATTTGTATGGATTCATTAACACTTTGCTCTCTGTTTAGAAATGTAACAGATGCGCCAACAGTGGATTTCTTGATTTTAAATTGTTGTATTAACTTTCCTTCAAGTTCCTCATATGTAGCATCAGTGAGTAACGTAGGTTAAATTCTTCGTTGTAGATCAATAATGATGTTTACAGGCGAAGCTTCAACTATAATACTAGCTTTGTTACCATCATTGTTTCCCGCCTTCTGAAGAACGTCTGCACACTGTACTTGAATCGTTGTAGATATTACTCACTGTTTCCACTTTAACGGCGAATGGAGGACAGCAAACTGCAGAATGCGCCATCTTAATTTCGGAGCACTTGTAACGTTCAAATTTACTTTGGAGATTCGAAGAGTCGTCGCCATTTGTAATATCGTGGTTTTTCATCACGATATTAGGATTTGTAATTGTAGCTGCAAACTACAGTATCGGTAACTGTAACTACCGATCTAAAGCGTTAACTTCAGGAGTATGAAAAGGAAACTCTTAGCTAGGTTCCTATTCTTGTACTGAATCATCCATACACCGACACTGCTTATAACCTATAGCGCTCGGAAGTGAAACAATGCTCTTCCGGTGCATACCAATGCGATGCGCCCCCAAGGCACAGCTTCCGGCGGAGGTCCCATAAAGACATCTGACCTGAACGCGATAAGGCATCCGACAAGACGCGCAAACCTCCGCTCCGGAACTCGTACTCACAAAACCAGTATCACATTATACGATGCATATTTTAATATACAACAGAATTTCAAAATAGAAGTGGATCCCTCCGTACCACCAAAGTTTCGTAAGGCCAGGAACGTGCCTTACACACTTAAACCTAAGGTGGAGGCAGAACTTGATAGACTGGTGCAGGAAGGTATCCTCACCCCTGTACAGTACTCTAGATGGGCAGCGGCTATCGTCCCTGTGCTCAAGGCTGATCAAAGCATCCGAATCTGTGGCGACTACAAACTAACCGTCAACAGAGCCACTAGGCTTGATACCTACCCTATACCCAGAGTGGAAGATTTATTTAGCGGGTTAGCAGGAGGAGTTATATACTCCAAGCTGGATATGTCTCAGGCATACGCTCAACTACCCTTGGATGAAGACTCCAAGGAACTCACGGTAATAAACACCCACAGAGGTTTATTTGCCTACAACCGTCTCAGCTTCGGAATTGCGTCCGCACCTGGAATCTTTCAGCGTGCCATTGAAGGACTATTGCAGGGCCTCCCAGGAGTGTTCTGCTACCTGGATGACGTCCTGGCGAATGCCATTAATGAGCAAGAGCACAACAAGCGTCTCTATCAAGTCTTATCTAAACTACAGGAGGCAGGGCTAAAACTGAAAATGGATAAATGCCAAATTGGAGTGCCACAGGTATCCTACCTTGGTTACCAAATCGACAAGGATGGATTGCACCCCACTGCAGAGAAGGTAGCAGCAATCCAGAATGCACCAGCTCCTACTAATGTAACTCAACTGAGAGCCTACCTTGGGCTGCTAAATTTCTATAGGAAATTTCTGTAATCATTTGCAACTATGCTGGAGCCCCTAAATACCTTACTGAGGGATAAAACCCCTTGGAAATGGGATGCAAGTCAGAAGAGGGCATTCCAGAAGTCTAGACAAGCCCTCCTGGACTCCCAGACCCTAGTCCACTTCGATCCTCAGAAACCCATAGTGGTAGTGGCTGACAGTAGTGCGTATGGTGTGGGAGCGGTGCTGTGTCACCTTATTGATGGAATTGAACGCCCCGCCTATTTTGCCTCCCGAACTCTAACAGCAACAGGACGCAACTACTCCCAGACTGAGAAAGAAGCTCTGGCTATGGTGTTCGCACTCAGAAAGTTTCATTGCTACCTGTGGGGACAGGAATTCACGGTAATAACCGATCACAAGCCATTACTAGGACTATTTGATCCGGGACGGAGCATTCTCCCTATGGCCTCCGGGCGCATTCAAAGGTGGGCTCTACTGCTACAATCCTACAAGTTCACCTTGCGTCACCGGTCTGGCGTGCTGTTGGGCACGGCTAATGCTCTCAGCCGTCTACCTTTGACAACTCCCGAGGAAGCCACGCCCATCCCAGCGGAATGGACGTCCCTAGTAAACTTCCTCGAGTCAGCTCCGGTCACCAGCACCCACATTCGCGACGGCACCCTAAGGGACCCAGTACTTTCGAAGGTATACAAATACTGCCAGGCAGGCTGGCCTTCGACGGTAATCGGGGACCCCGATCTCGCTCCGTACACTAGGAGGAGAGACGAATTGTCCACACAAAATGGTTGTGTGCTCTGAGGAGCAAGAATAATTGTGCCTCAAGCCCTCAGACAAGCTATTGTGGATGAACTTCACTCTGGCCATGCAGGATCATCCAGGATGAAGGAATCAGCCCGCAGCTACGTGTGGTGGCCGCTTCTGGACAAGGATCTAGAAGAAACGACTAAATCATGCAGTGAGTGTCTGAGCACTCGAGCTGCCCCAACGAAAGCTGAACTCTACCCGTGGGAATGGCCTGCGAAGCCTTGGCATCGCATACACATAGACTACGCTGGCCCAACGGATGGAAAATACTATCTAGTGATCGTGGATGCACACTCTAAGTGGGTTGAAATTTTTCCCACATCTACTACAACCTCTAGCGAAATGATTTCGTGCCTGAAACACACTTTTGCGACATTTGGATTCCCGGTAACAATTGTTTCGGACAACGCAACGTGTTTCACATCGGCTGAATTCCAAGAATTTGTGAAGGCATGTGGTATGCAGCGTATTACGAGCACCATACCATCCTTCAACTAATGGACTGGCAGAGCGCATGGTACAAACGTTCAAGAAGAATATAAAAAAGTCAAGGGAACCCCTACGCCTAGCACTAGACAGGTTCCTGTTCAACTATCGGCTAACACCCCACACGACAACAGGTGTTACGCCCGCCGAACTGATGTTAGGCAGGAAAGTTCGCTCTCGTCTTGATCTACTTTGGCCGTCAGAAGCAATCGCGTCCAAAGTTGCTCAACGTAAGGACGCTCAGAAAAGATACCACCCAGGGTCTCGCGCGGTTGACATTCCGCCGGAGTCACCTGTGATGGACCGTCAATACACGCCGGGTTCCCCAAAATGGACCCCTGCTACCACCATTGAGAAAACAGGCCCGGTATCCTACAAGGGCCAACTGAAGGGGGGAGAGGTCGTTCGTCGACACCAGGACCAAGTTATTACCTGCTCGAACACCATCCCTGAACCCTTGGAACAACCTACGGAGGAAACCGTTGTGTTTTCACAACCTGCTCAAAATTCATACCCACCACCTCCGACCAATGACCCTGAATCCGAAACACCTGATTACCCGATTCCCACCCAGGAGGCGCTATGATGCACGAGCCTCCAAGTGCTAGCATCTCACGCAGGCCTACCCGGGCTCGGAAGCCTGTGGTGAGAATGAACCATCAGGATTGACTATATTAAATAAGGGGACTTGGGATACAAGGGGGGGCTTCTAATTAAGGAGGGAGGGGTGTAATATAGCGAGTAGTGTAAGTTCTAGTTAGAGAAACCTAAAGTTGGCAACGCTCGTGAGAGCAACGCTCGCAGTCAGTTTTTCTATCGGTCTCACCGTCTCGGGCTCAACAACAAGTAAATGTTGGCCGAGTGTGTATATAATTAACTACTGTGGCTAAGTATACTACTTCCTAATTTCTAAACTAATGTACTTAATTCTACTCTACTCTTTTCTATATATTTCAATCTATCTCCGATCTTATCTCACTGGCCACAGGATTGAGTATATTCCTAACTGAACCTATTCATAGCTAAGTGATATTTAAAGAGGTGAGTCCATATTTGTTATATTATTGATGTGTCAATAATTTCTATGCAGTGTTGTGTCTATGTGGAACCTATACTGTGCTCTAGAGTAGGAGTACTAGTGTATTGGCACGGGCTATCTGGAGTTAATTAACTTTCTATAAATAATATCCTAGGTTGGATTTACTTCACTGTAATAAATACTTACATACATATACATATATATACCGGGCTTTTCCTTCCTATGGGAAGGTAGCCAACAGCAGGCCACAATCACCACACTTAGTCATTAGGAGGCGAGAGAGGCAGCACTGGCCGCACCTGAACTGCCAGGATCAGCAGCAGCCCAGCACAACCACCTTCCACAGTCAGGCCCGACAGCTAAAGCTGGTTTACCCCTACCGCTTCATTGAGTGCAGGCCCTCCCCCCGCAAAGGACAGGTCAACCCCATCACACGCGGGCAGGCTTCCAGTGCTCAGTCAAAAATAAAATTACCTTCTTATGCACTGCCCCCACTCACTTCTGTCTCACTTCTGTCCTGTCACATTCATTCTTTCAACATGCCCAAACCATCCAAGCACTCTTTCATCCACTCGCATGCTCAACTTTTTGATAACACCCGTCTGCCCCCTAACCAACTCATTCCTGATCCTATCTCATCTTGTTACTCCATACATGCTCCTCAAACACATCCAATTTCCTCCTCTCAGCTGCTCTCAACTCTCAGCTGCTCTAAGTAATAAATACTTAGAATACAGTATTTTTGAGCCGTAATAGAATTAATGGTAGCCATTCATGTCATATCTTAGATGCAGCAATTTAGCATTACAGAGAGCAAATGCGAGCTTCTGTATGTATAATATAATATGCAATACCCTCTCGAACTCGGTATCAACGATACGGACTCAAGTATATAAGGCTCTGGATCTCTCTCATTTACTTGAATGTGATATTATAGTGCAATTATATAGCGAAAATGAGTGTATTCATTTATCAGTGAACTGAAACCGAGACCGCCAGTGCTAATTTCTTCCTATGTGCTCACTTGCTTTCAGAGAGTGTTCGCTTCCAGAATTTAGGTGTTTGGAAATCGGCGAACCGAACAGAAAGCGGAGGATGATGAACCCGTAAATTTTCTGATCGATGAACATGGGCTGCAAATTGAAGACGAAATCACTTGCGAAGAGATTGTAAGTTTTTTTAAGAAAGTGAAAAATGGAAAGGAATGTGGCCCGATAAGATCCCATATGAGCTCTATAAATTCGGAGGAGAGTGTGTAGTTAGTATGTTGAAATGTTTATTTGATGAGATATGGAAGATTGAGAGTACCGGATGACTGGAACTAGTGTAATATAGTTCTATTGCAGATGGGTGGACATACGCGTATAAAAGAACTTAAAAATTACAGACCAATTGCCCTGGCTGACACGGCCTCAGGGAGAGGCACGGCCTCAACCCATCGAGAAAACCTATCAATGATGGTCAACAAATAAGACTGACCACGCGATAAAGGCAAAGGACCCACCAAATCTAGGTGGACCGCGTCGAACTTGTGACCTGTGAATGCACAACTCTGCAGCGCTGCACGATTATGTTTCACCACTTTACTACTCTGACATGCATGGCAATTTTGCACAATTTGCTTGACCTCCTTACGCATCGCTGGCCAGACGAAACGATCGGAAATCAAACGCAATGTACGGTTAATACCAGGATGAGAGAGAGAATGATAGTGAAGAATAGCTACTCTGCGGAGAGTCGCAGGAAGATACAAACGAGAAAGTCGCTCGGCATCACGGTACACGCCGTCAACCAAGGTTAATTTCAGAGAGGAAGTGTTAGAAGGTTTGAGAAGATCCTGGAGTTCAGGATCCTCCTTCTGCGCGTTTTCAATGTTGCCGAAAGTGATTTCACCACTGGTTTGGACAGAGTTAATTCTCGATAAGCAGTCAGCGACAGTATTGTCGAGACCTTTGATATATCGGATATCAGTGGTGAATTGACTAATGAAGGAAAGGTGTCGAGCTTCTCTTGGGGAATGTCTTTCAGAAGGCATCTTAATCGCTGAGGTCAAAGGTTTGTGGTCTGTGTAGATCACGAACTCCCTTGCCTCTAGAGCATAGCGAAAGTGTCTCACAGACAAATAGATAGCTAGAAGTTCCCTACCGAACGCGCTATAAGCACGCTCAGTGGGCGACAGCTTTTTGGAAAAGAAGGCAAGAGGAGAGATGTTAGTTCCTACTTTCTGTTGCAAAACGGCACCTACAGCAGTACTTGAGGCGTCAACTACCAGACTGAAATCAGCATTAGCAATAGGGTAGGACAATTCAGTCGCGGTAGCTAACTTGTGCTTTATTTCGTCGAAGGTTTTGCGCGCATCCTCCGTCCATTTTACCTCAGCAGATTTGCCTTTTCGTTTAGGTTCGAGCAAATCTGACAAAGGAGCTAAGGTTTGAGCACAGTTGCGTATGAAGCGGTGATAGAAGTTAACAGAACCTAGGAACCTTCTTAGTTCCTTCTGTGTCTGTGGAAGAGGAAAGTTTTTGATCACTTCTACTTTGGAAGGCAAAGGTTTTAGACCTAGGCTAGAGATTTCATGACCTAAGTAAATCAGTGATGGCTTTCCGAGCTCGCATTTTGCAGGATTTACCAGGAGTCCATTGTCGGACAATCTTTGAAAAACGACCCTAAGATGGTCTTTGTGCAGCTACGGGGTTGTGGATGCCACTAGGATGTCGTCTAGATAGACATAGGCGAAAGTGAGATCTGAGAAAATTTCAGCCATGTGCCTTTGGAATGTCTGAGGAGCATTCCTCAGGCCGTATGGCATCTTTAGGAATTCAAAGAGACCAAACGGAGTGATTACCGCAGTCTTAGCGATAGCGCTCTCCTCAAGTGGAATTTGATGGAAGGCGTGCTGCAAGTCAATTTTTGAGAAAATTTGTGCTCCCTCTAAATTTGCACTGAAATCATGAAGATAAGGAATAGGGTAGCGATCAGGTAGAGTAACGGCATTCAACCTGCGGAAATCCCCGCACGGTCTGAATTCACCGTTAGCCTTGGGTACTAGCAAAAGAGGGCTAGCCCAAGGACTTTTGGAACTGCGGATGATGCCGCATTCTTGCATGCGCGCAAATTCTTTCTTGGCTAAAGCCAATCGATCAGGCGGTAGTCGCCTTGCTCGGGAATAGACTGGCGGTCCAGTGGTTTCGATATGGTGCTTTGTGCATGTCTGCACATTTTTAGAAGCTAAGTTAGAGTTTGTTAGTGCAGGGTAATCTGCGAGTACCTGCTCAAACATGCACTCTTGTTTGAAAGCGATTGAGAAGGAATGCAAGACATTAGCTCTAGTTATGCCACAAGCGGGAATTGAGATCTGTGTCTCTTCGTCCCTAATTCTACGGTTTTTAACATCTACAAGAATCCCAAACTTCGCTAGAAAATCCGCGCCAATGATAGGCTCTTGGACTTCCGCGATTAGGAAGGTGAAAAGGAAATTTCGCCTCAATCCCAGACTGCACTCTATTACTTTTTCTCCATAACAAGCTATTGGCGTGCCATTTGCGGCACGTAATGTCGCCAACAATTGGTTGTTTTTGTCTTTCGCCGTCGCTGGGATAATTGACACACTGGAACCAGTGTTGATTAAAAATCGATATTTGGTTGTGGGATCAAGAATGGTCAAGAGGCGAGTAGTCTGGGAATGAGGCAACGCAGTACTCGCTACTATGCGTTGCAGTTGGCGTGTCCCGAAGTCATTTCGGTATAACGAGGACAATGTCTAGAGGCACATTTGCGAGCTTGGTCGCCAAATTTCTCATGATACCAACACAAAAGACTGTTGGCATCGCGAGAGCGCGATCGAAAACGGCGGTTTTGATTTGACCTATCATAAGATCTACCTCTATCGAAACGTTGAGGAGGAGGAAAAGGATAGTGATAGGGATAGTCGTAGGCATCTTGGTAGCTTTGGTATCTCCCTGGGCCTTGCTGGATGTGAGCTACACTCTGACCTAACTGGCAATTCTGGAAAGCTTGCTTTAGCTCGGCGATGTCTTGCTGCATCCTATCTATTGTTGCTGAGGATTGATTCTGAGCAGTATTTGACGGGCTAAAATTCGCAGCTGCTGCGTTCAAAGAAGCTACCTGCGGTGCTTGTGACACGTTTAGGTTGCGCATCACTGTCTCAGTGGACTCTGCAAGCATCTCTAAAGTTTGGTCCGGGCTTGCTAGCGATAGAAATGGACGCACATTGGAAGGAAGTTTATTCATGTAAACTTCTTTCAGAAATCCCTCAGCTACAGCAACACCCGCTGCAAGTTTCCGCAACTCCTTAACTAACGAAGTGGGAGAGAAAGAGACAAGAGACAGAGATAGGTGGAATTGCTGAGGCGTCTACAAGGCTTCTGAATTTGTCCGCATCGGACATCTGAAGCTTTGCTAATATTTTGCCTTTCAAGATTCCGTAAGGATTTACAGCTGGAGGGTTTTCTAGCAATTGATTGGAGTCATTTAACAATTTTGTGGGAGCTGCGGACACAAGGGCATAAAACTTATTGTTTTCGTCCCTTATTTTATGATACCTAAACATGGCCTCCACTTGGTTAAACCAAGTGTGGCTGTCCTCCGGAATAAAAGATGGCAGACTAAGAGGTTTGGTGCGCGCTCGCTCTTCATTATCTGTGTCAGGCATGCTAGCAATTTTCTTTCAATTTGCGTAATCAACGCCTATGACTTGGAATTAAAGTGACAAAGGTTTGCGTTATTTCTTTACCTACTCAATCATTCACATAAAGTTGAAACGGAAAGAAGAAAATATAAGATTGGAAACGAAAATTTATGCGGTATGCGGCAATTAGCGTAGGCACAAAAAAACAGGTGAGAAAAATATTTTTCTACCTACTGTGGCATATGAGACAAAAAGGACAGGATAGCGCTGAAAAAAAAATTTTTGTTAGAGCTGCTCAGAGAACATTCATTAACACGGTCAAATCCATAGAAATTCTCAAAGACTACGACATGGGAAAATTTATCACTACAATGATATGCCAAAATTATCCTTTCTCACAATTTCTCAAACACTTATCGAGTTGAATATTTTTTTTATTTAAGTTTTAAAGCTGGGGTTTTAATCTTTGGGGTTTTAAACTCGGGGTCACCAGTGTTACGTTGGCGGGGTATGGATTAAACTTTAGTATCCGTATTCAACGACCAACGTACGTACTCGATAAGGTTCTCAAAAGTTGCGAGAAAGGGATAATTACGACACGTTGGGACTCAGCTTTTGGAATGGTTTTATTGAAGAAAAACCCGGGAGGACTGGCGATGAGCTTGATCTCGAAGATTTTCTCTAGGTGAGCCTCTTCGTCTCCAGCGAGGTCCGGTGAACGATGGTGTCAGCAGGATGTAATGAGTTGTGTTTGGGAATTTATGTAAGCCCAATTTAAACTAACTGGTAGCATAAGCCTTTGAGAGGACCCGTGACGTTTGGTGGTGTCACGTTAAGGTATCAGCGTTCTTAATCCCAAGCTGGACAAGCGAGTTATCATAGTCGAAGCAGGTAGTTTAGCTAGCCGGGAGTGGAATCTTAGGCTTACTAGCTTCAAAAATAACCCATATGAATTGCAAGGGGAATAGATTGTAAATGAGGTCTCTCAGGCCCAAGCTCAGGTAAGATTCAGTTAAGGCAAAACAAGACCCAGGGAACTGAGTGTGTGTTGGCGTTTGGCGATGTCGTTGAGGTTAAGAACGTTGTATGCACGAGCCACCAAAGCACAAGAGAGAGTGAGTAACGCTCAGTTCAAGCGTCGCGCCTGGATGTTGCCACTTCCAGAGGCTCTAAACTCGAAATGTCAATCGTTATTTTATATTCCATGTATTTACACAAAAGCTTTAAGAGTTTTCAATTTTAAGTTGAAAATTATTAGTAATAAATTAGAGTAAGATTTTTAATGCTAATAATTATTTTATTTAAGTGCGAATGGGAAAGTTTATAATTTTTACGCTTTGTAGCGAATGCTACATTTCTGTCCACAGTCATCGCTCTCGCTACGTCCAAAGTCAAACCCCTCTTATACAAAGCACGTTTCACCCCATCCATCCAACTCATCCGTGGTCTACCTTGCGCTCTAATACCACTCACTTCTGACATATAAATCTTTTTCGCCAGCCGCTCAACATTCATTCTTTCAACATGCCCAAACCATCCAAGCACTCTTTCATCCACTCGCCTGCTCAACCCGTCTGCCCCCTAACCATTTCATTCCTGATCCTATCTCTTCTTGTCACTCCATACATGCTCCTCAAACACTTCATCTCAAACACATCCAACTTCCTCCTCTCAGCTGCTCTAAGTAATAAATACTTAGAATACATTATTTTTGAGCCGTAATAGAATTAATGGTAGCCATTCATGTCATTTCTTAGATGCAGCAATTCAGCATTACTGAAAGCAAATGCGAGCTTCTGTATGTATAATGTAATATGCAATACTCACCTGTACTGTAACTGTACTGTAATATGCAATACTCCCCTCACCGCGCCCGCACCCTCCCCCCCCCCTTTCCCGTACACCTGCCTCCCGTCCTCTAACCGCTTCAGAGCATAGCAAAACCTGGACTTTTCCGCTTCAAGCAACCAAAGAAATTACGTTTGTTTTTGATCAATTTTTGGTAATGTCAAACCTCTCAGTTAAGTTTTTGTTCACTTCCTACGTGGCCGAGACGGCAAATGTGCACGAAAGAATTATTGTGTTTCGTACCTCCGTTTCACTACTGACACCGAATAGTTTGAATACACAGAAAGTTTGAAGTGAGCTACCAGTAAGAACAACGGGTGAACGAGAAGTTGAAAAACATTTACAATCACCAGGGAAAATACTATAAAAAGTGCACCTAACCTTGAATTTGTAATTCAAATATGTTCTCACTAAAAGCGTTAGTCATCCTACTGACGATGTGTTTCTTGATCCTGCAAAATTTCCTGCAAAATTACCGCAGCGAAAGGAAGCCCATCCGAACGAAGGAAAAGACTGAAGATGAGGCTGAATACTAAGATACGCTTTCTTTATAATCAATGAAACTAAAATTTAAAAATTGTGCTGTCCCTCAATATCATCATATCACATGTTGTACCAGATCTCATTCTGTTGAATAATTAAAACGTCCCTCAAATAGGAAGAAACTCTCGGCCAAAAAAAGAAAAAAAATCACGACTCGTGTCAGAGACTGTGACCTAGTCGTACAAAATGCAAAATGCAAAATTGCATGTCATTGTTCGCGGCCAACCCCAAGCCTCCCAGTTCCTCGCCTCTGTCCTCCAGCATTAAAGGGCAACCCCTCTTCTCTCAGCTGTGAGCTTCAATACCTCGATAAACGGCTTGGATTTACCTCACTTTTCATAAAATACTTGCTGAGCGAGGTAAAATTTAGCAAATCAGTATCAGCGATACATATACAAAAATTACATCGTTCTCATAATTCAGTCATAGCTATGCAAATATAACGCACAATGCATCACTACGAGACTCGCTACGCAGGCCGGAAAGTGCCGTTCTCTGCACAGATGTTGCCCTACACAACAACCCGGAAAAATGGTTCTTTCAGGGGCAAAAATACGACCTTACCAAGCAAAGTGCCTGCAAGTAGGAAACCTACATCCTCTCACTCACAAGATTCTAATGCTCAAAACGCAGGAGGCTTGCTAACCGTTGCCACTAACTCCGTCAGAGAATGTGTGTCACTTTCCGAAGCAACGTCAGTGAAGACTATGCAACCAATATCGCAGGACGAGGGAAAACATATCTGCCAAACCTCCAACAATCATTTGAAGGTTCGAAGCAGTGAAGTTTCAGCCGCAGCACCACAACCAACTGCTGCTCCTCATCTGAACAAGCATAACAGCGTGCCAGCTCCCCAGCTCTGCGTCAACAACAACGCTCCAAACTGTCCGCCAGCGACGGGGACACAAACGCCATCCTCATCAGTGGTACAAGACAGAATAGTTGTTATTAATAAGGACATTTCAAGCGTGGTAGACTCTCCTCATTCTCCAGATCATATGTTCGATAATATTCGCGCACAAACCGATACTGGCAGTAAATTACCCCAGAGCGCAAGCTGTGAGAACAAAATGAAATTTCCAGTACAGAGCAATAGAAAAAACACTGTTACTTCTTTAAATGGCTACTTGCACCCGCTTCAAATCACAAGCTCTCAAAAAATTCATGAAATTATTCACAATTTGTCTCTAACAGCAGCGTTTTTCAATAAATCCCTAAGACAACGTGAGCCTCCTAGCCCGTCGTCGATTTTCTCTACAGTATCAAACATTCAGAACTTAACCGAGCAACTTTTTGCTTTAAATTCACATATAAGTTCTCATGACCTTGCAACTGCGGTACCTGCTAGTATCTCTTGTGAAGTCGACTCCAATTGTCGAGAACCTTACGATACTCTGCTGCTAGGTGACAATATCCTAAGCACGATCAGAAGGAAGGACATCGATCGCTCTTGCTGGATCAAAACTGTTCCATCTGGGCGCTTCGACGACCTTCTCCATGCTATAAATTGCATGCCTAGATTTAAAAATTATATACTAAGTTTTGATGGTCTCTGCCACTCTCCCTCAGACCTTGCTCGAATCAAACAACAAATTGTAAGGAAGTACGCATTTTCTACTATTTATATCGCAAATGCTTGCAGTGCGAAAGAATTCAACAAAGCGATGAATTTCTGCAAAAACCTGGGTTTAAACTTGATTCAATTTCAAACTTACCCAGATAATGAAAATGGTGACGCACTCAATAACATTCAATGGCCTCGCACCCAGGCAGAAAACTTCTGTTTTCTTGGACAACTTGCAATGAAATCAACATTGCGAATCACCGTGCCATATTGTCCTCATTTTAACAAATGTCAAGCAAAAATTGGAATTGTAGGTCATTCCAATGAATCGAAAACTTCACGGAAAGAGACAAATAGTCTCACTTTAAACTTTGGAAAAGAATATAAACCTATGCACATCGCTGCACATGGTACACCAAATCCTTCAAAATTGATTGCGTCATCAAGCAGAGCTCTGAGTAACTCACCCACCCACATGAGGAACATGAATAAGCCTGAGCTTTTCCCTGACTCGATCTCAGACAAATATAATGTCAGTACGAAAAATAAATTTGCGTTACTTGCAACAGACACAAATAGTGATTGCGACATGCCATTCTTTTCAACCAATTCTCAACTTTCCAGTGAGTACGCAGGAACCGAGGAAAGTCAAGCTAATACCGATATTCAAAACTATTCACAAAAAAATCAAATCATTCAAAAAAAATCTGTTGCCTCTGCCAGGCCTCCGTTGAACGATCAAACCGATACTGCTACCGCAAAACCAACAGTGAATCAAATTTGCACACGCGTTGCAAACACACTGGACGACTTGAAACGATCGCTCAAAATGGAGCCTGCTTACACTGTAGGTGACGGACACTGTCTCCTCCACGCCGTAACGACGCAGCTTGCTTCACAACAAAGATCGAAATGGGATTATACATCTCTGAAAATAGCCATCAAAACTGAGAGCTCCAGAAACAAGGACCAGTATGCAAAATTCGTTGACAAGAACAGTGGCAGTTTCGAACAACTCATCGATAAATACATCAATAGAAAAGTCTTCGATCACGCAGTTGGAGACCTCATACCCCAAATACTTTCTAATGTGACGAGAACACCAATTCACGTATTTGATGAAAGAGAAAATGGGATTTGGAAGACGACAATCTCCCCTACATCAAATGCTCTGATAAACTGTCCTCCGGTAAACATACACCGGAAACAGGACCACTATAGCGCCCTCTTGAAAATGCGTGATGAAAATCGTGTTGCTCCCTCCCCCATCTTGTGACTAAATAACAGTGATCAAATTGAATTTGAAGCTGAAATCACAAACAATGAACGCGGCAATAAAGACCTAGAGACGAATACCAAATGCCCTGCTAGACCTAAAAAATGCAATAACTCCACTAAAGATCTGCCTATTGAGATAAATAACATCAAAATATTACACATAAATGCTCGCAGTCTCAATGGTAAAATGGATGACGTACGAGTAATGTTGATCACTAACGATATCGATATTTTATGCGTATCTGAAACATGGTTCGATTCACGAGTCGAAAGCTCATATCTCAGCATTGCCGGGTACACATTGTACCGTTATGACGGAGTCAAGAGTAATAGAGGTAGCGGTTCATGCATTTTCATCAAAGATGTCTACTCTACATCCTTATTTCCGATAAAAGAAAAATGCGAAGACATAGAAATGGTTTGGCTCAATGTTCAGGTAAACAAACACAAGTCTTTCATTATCGGCAGTCTTTACAGACATCCGTCAGCATCTCTACGTCCAACATTAGATTTCATTGAAAATACGTTTAAATTTATCTCTGCAGCCAAAAAATCTTTCTATGTTTTCGGAGATTTTAACGTAGATCTGACAAATAAAAACAACAAGCTAAGCAAGATGCTGCACAGACTTAATCTTTCTCAAATGGTCCAAGAACCAACGCGAATTACCAACGCTTCCAAAACTCTTCTTGACCTAGCAATTACAAACAATCCCCAAGCAGTACTCAGCACAGAAATCTTACCGTCCTTTTCTGATCACCATTCGGTAGAATGCCAAATAAATATTGCAAAAGAGAAACAGAAATCTAGTTTGATTTCATATCGCATGAAAAACCACTGCTCCCCTGAAATATTTCAAGAAAAGCTATTAGACAGATGGAGTAAATTTCAAGGCATGGAAAACACCGATGATGTCAATTTACAAGTTTCGCTTTTCAACGAAAATTTCGTACCGGCTCTTAACGAATGCGCACCTTTCACTACGAAGAAATTTAAGCCAAGAATTTCTAAATGGATAACAGATGAGATAAAACGGTTGAGCAGAGCTAAAAGAAATTTGCAGCGTGAGTACAAACTGAATAAATCAGACAGTACGCGTCGAAAATTATATAAAGATCATGAGAAGATCCTACGAAGAAAAGTTAAGGAAGCAAAACGGGACTACTTCCACAAAGAACTCTTGGCGGCAAAACAAAACCCAAAAAGAACTTGGGAAATCATTAGAGAAGTTGCTCAGTATAAAAACTCGGAGTGCAAAAGCACTTTCGACAACCCCTCAAAAATGGCTAATGACTTTAATACTTTCTTCTCAAAAGTTGGCGAAGATGTTTTCAATGAAGTATCCAGGACAGTTTCAGACACATCTACAGGAGCAAATCTGAGCGATGTATCATCCCCAAATAGTAGAAACAAATGGAGACCAAAGCCGGTTAGCGTCATAGAGTTACGAAAAATCTTATACTCACTAAAGAATACCAAAGCGACTGGACATGATGGCATAAGCCTCCAACATATAAAAGACAGCTTCCCTGTCACAGCACCCCTCATTCGTTTGATAATAAATACATCTATAGCCACAAACAAGTTTCCCGACCAATGGAAATTATCTATTATTAAGCCATTACATAAATCTGGTGATATCGACATAGCGTCAAACTACAGACCAATCAGTCTCCTGCCTGTTATGTCCAAAATATTAGAAAAAGTAATAACAAACCAGCTCTCGTCTTACATAGACGAGTCACATCTACTGCATCGCAATCAATATGCTTACAGAAGGAATACCAGTACTCAGGACGCCCTGTTAAACATAACAGAAAAAATTTACAATGATATTGACCAAAAAAAATTAACTCTCTTACTATTGCTTGATCTCTCCAAAGCTTTCGACAGTGTTGAGCATAAGAAACTTCTACAAAAAATTTCAAACCTCAGAATTGACACTCAATGGTTTGAAAGCTACCTACTAAACCGCTCTCATGCAGTGTGCTTGAATAACAAAATGTCATCATTCATACCAAACAATTTTGGCGTTCCTCAAGGTTCAATCATCGGCCCGCTCTTATTTTCAATTTTCATCAATGATTTCCCCACCATGCCGGCAAACACAAAAATCTCAATGTATGCTGATGACGTACAAATTGCCATGACAAGCTCAACAGCAGATTTAAAAGAAACACAAGCCAACGCTGAAAACCTTCTGAGAAACCTTAAATTGTGGTATGACCATAATGGCCTCAAACTTAACGCAAGTAAAACGCAATGCATTATTTTTGGATCACAGAATGCGACTAAAAATTTACCACCATTCAAGCTAACATTTGGAGACGATACAATTGAACCAGTAGAGACGGTAAAAAATCTGGGTGTTTGGTTTGACAAAAATATGACTTTCAATTCACACGTCGAAACAATGTGCAACAAAATAAACGGAACCTTAATGTTCTTTCATCGCATTAAGAACACACTTGACGAAAAATCTAGGTTGTTAGTGATTCAGTCTTTAGTTTTATCGCGCCTGGACTACTGCAGTCTTGTATGGGGAAATTTACCTCAATATCGTCAGGAAGAGTTGCAAAAATGTCTAAACTTCGCCGCCAAAGTGGTGTGCAAAGGAAATTTCAATAAATACGATCATGTCACCCCTCTTTTAAGAAAACTCGACTGGATCCCAATACCGAATAGATTCATGATCCAAAAAGCTCGACGAGTGTTCTCCTCTCTGTACCTCCCCCAAAGTAATGCAGAGGTGGTAAAATTTTTTCCATCTAATATCCCAAACAAAAAACCAAATCGGAGGAATGATGTTCTAGTCAGTTACCGTTCATCTAGCGTGGGACAAAAAGCTCTCTCAGTTTCTGGAGCTTTTTTGTGGAACAAGCTTCCCCAGCATATCAAAAACTCTAAAACTGTAAAAGAATTTAGAGTAAATGTGTCACGTCATTTTGCATCTCTATAGACCTGCAACATTTCGGTGTGAATTTCCCATTTACCAGAAATTTTAATTTTCCTGAAATTTCTGTTAGAAAATTAGAAACTATTTCATTTTACGTTTGCTAAGCCATTCGTGCATTCATCTCAACTATTTCTGTCGACAATAATGAGCACCCCAGCCGTGAGTTCAATACAGCAGAATGAACGTTTTTTTCCATAATTAGGAGTATTTCCTCATTTTTATTTTGTTATTTTTTCTTCTCTGTGTTAATATTTAACATCCGTATGGAAAATATACTCTGAAATACATTTTGTGTGTACACCAATATGCAGGTTTATAAATGTGAGGATTGTGCAAAGTTTATAATGAATTAAATTTTGGCTAACGTCTCGTTATTTCAAAATCATTCTCGAAGGTGTTTTCAATCGATTTCGGCTGAGCTGGGGGGAGAGGTTAATTTAAGCATTTTCATTTAGTCTTTTAATATTTTTCCTTGCGTTCAGTGCACACCAGCACTAAACTTTAAAATCGAAAAAAACTGTTAATTTCTGTTATCAAAATTATCACTTTGGACCATTGCTTAATCTACCTATATGTGCCAAATGTTGTAAATATTCTCCACTCAAATGTGATATCCGGCCACAATGTTACTCCATTTTATCCCATGTACACATGTCTGTATAATGCTGAAGAGTTGTGTTGTTTCTTGACTGTAACCCGAGTTTTCTTAAAAATTTCTATGAAGAAACTAAAAATCAGTTCATTTTACGTTTTCCGAAGTCTTCTTTTCCTTTTAGTTATTTTTTTTTCGAATAATTTCTTAGGATTACAATGAGCTCAACTGTCATTATCGGTGTAATAGATGGTAGGTTGTTTCTATCCTCTTATTTTATATTTGTATTTTTTTCTTATATTTCATTCTCAATAAGTACATATATTAATATGTGTGTGTACGTATATAGGTATATATATATCTACATAAATAGATATACATGTTTCTATTTCATTTCTTTACACAAAAACCATCCGGTTAATAAATTTTATTGCACTAGCGAAATGATTCAAAAATAGATCTCCCACTTACACCAGAGGACGTCTCTGTGAATCGGATAAATGACAAATACAATTAATGAAATTAATCGTAATTTGAGCGTATGAATCGTGGTAAAATTATCTTTCTGTCCGTATGTTGTACAAGCAAATTTTGATGTTTGAGTATATGTTTGTTTGCGCATTTCTGCCAAAATTTTGTAGATATTTGTCAATCATGAGTGGTAACTGGCCTACACTGTATCTCCATTTTATCCCATGTACCCATGTCCGCATGATGTTGCAGAGAATATCGAGAAGATATGATATATGATATATATTGAAGATATGTGTTTTTTTTTGTTGTTGTTCCTCAGCGGTAACTTGAGTTTTCTTAAAATTTCCTTTAGGAAATTAAAAAACCATTCCATTTATACGTTTTTCGAAGTCCTTTTCTATTCCTTATCTTTCCTCAGGTTATTTCTTACGATTCATCAGAGCTTGGGCTGTCATTTTAAATATTGAAAGAGTAAGATTATTTTTCATGTCTATTAGCATTTTTCTTATATTCGTTTTCAATACGTATATATATGAATATGTGTGTTGGTGTGTGCGTGAGTATGTACGTGTGCGCACGCAAACATAAATGTTTATGTATCAGTGTAAAGATGCACACGTTTCGCACACATATATGCGCACATGTACATATATCGGTTTCTATTTCTACTTTTTGCATAGAAAGCAAAACCTCAAGACACATTACATTTTACCTAAAGCTCTGCGATCAGTTAACACTGCACCAAATTTCAGAAATAAACAAATTGATTGCGCTTGCTTTATGATTTATAAATCGATCTATCACGACCCCGAAGGGCATTTCTGTGAACAGAAGAAATTAAAAAGTATAAACAGACAAAGGAAATAAAGCACTCGTGCAAAAATTATCTCTATATTTGTATGCCGAACAAGCCATGCATTTCAATTTTGAGTGTAAGTTTGTTTACGCATTCCTAGATGTGCGTGCTGTGTTGCGCGATGTTCTTTACAAATTATTTCGAGACTATCTTTTTCTCAATACTTGATTGTCATTTACGGTGTTGTTTCAATCTAGTACGGTGTAGCGTTTTTTTGTATTTTTCCTACTTCGATGATCTTATAAATAATTCGAAAAATACTAAAGAATTCTTCGAAACTGCCAAGTTCTTAGTTGAAATTATCGAAGTAGGAAAAAGGCAAGAAGCGCTGTACCGGAATCTCTTGGAATATAAAATATCCAAGAGATAATATTTCTCATTTCTCATTCAACTACCCTTGACAGAGTTAAACTATTAGCACGACCCGTATGGTTTGTCTATTAGTACGCCTCGTATATTTTTTCTATTAATATGCCTCGTATGGTCTATCTATCTGTACACCTATGATAGTATTGTCTAATATTACATCTCGTATAGTTTGTCTATTATTATGCCTCGTACGGCTTATCTATTTGTAAACCTCGTATGGTTTGTCAATTAGTATTCCTCGTATGGAACTTTGTTAGACTATATTAGCACACCACGTGTGGTTTGTCTATTATAGTACGCCTCGTATATTATGTCTATTAATATGCCTCGTATGGTCTATCTATTTGTACACCTCTGATAGTTTATCTATTAGCACACCTCATATAGTTTGTCGATTATTATGCCTCGTATGGCTTATCTATTTTTACACCTCGGATGGTTTGTCAATTAATCCTCCTCGTATGGATCTTTTGTTTTAGGACGTCTTATATTAAGGAACTTTTAAAAGCCAATATGTTGGCATATGTATCTCATGTGACAACTTGGAAATAAACGGTTTTGTTTAAAAAAAAAAAAAAAATACCCTGTCGAACTCGGTAGCAACGATACGGACTCAAGTTATAAGGCTCTTGATCTCTCTAATTTACTTGGATGTGATATTATAGTGCAATTATACAGCGAAAATGAGTGTATTCATTTATCAGTGAACTGAAACCGAGACCGCCAGAGCTAATTTCTTCCTATGTGCTCACTTGCTTTCAAGAAGCGCTCGCTTCCGGAATTTAGGTGTTTGAAACTCTGCGAACCGAACAGAGAGCGGAGGATGATGAACCCGTAAATTTTCTGATCGATGAACATCAGCTGAAAATTGGAGACGAGATCACTTGTGAAGAGATTGTAAGTTTTTCAAGAAAGTGTAAAATGGAAAGGAATGTGGCCCGATAAGATCCCATATGAGTTCTATAAACGCGGAGGAGAGAGTGTGGTTAGTATGTTGAAATGTTTATTCGACGATATATGGAAGTTTGAGAGTACCGGATAAGAAAAAGAAAAAAAAAGAAAAAAATGTGTATTTCCAAGTAATCACATGAGATATATGCCAAAATATTGGCTTTTAAAAGTTTCTTAATATAGGACATCCTCTGGAACAAGTGTAATGTAGTTCTAGTGCATAAAGGTGGACATAAGACTATGAAAGAACTTAAAAATTACAGACCAATTGCCCTGGCTGACACTGTATGTAAGATTTTTTGTTGTATTTTGAATAAAAGAAGAATGAAACATTTAGGCCTTGTTAAAGAATTAGGAGTTCTTGGAGGAGAACAAAATGTTTTTTTGTAAGATAGACATGATGACAAATTCAGGATGTAATTTAAGAAATGAAGGATAAATTTAAAAAAGCTTCAATTTTTTTTATCATATGTGGAAAAAGGGTCAAATTTTACTTCAATGTTGTCAACGATTTTCACAATTTCGTTGCGAAGAATCAATAAAAGAACACATATAAGAATGTTTGGTCAATATTGAATATAATGTTGTCAACGAATTTCATAATTTCGTAGGTATAGATGGGTAATATAGTCGATTATAAGACGTTTTACATGAATGACATTCTGCCCGGCGATGCGTTATTTTCGAATTATTCAACTTTGAAGCTGGCTTGTGCGCGCCATGGAAGAACGCGGGGCTAGCGTAATTAAATTAATAACTGAAGCTAACCCCCTATTACAAACGTAAAGAGGTTGGGTCGTGAGGGGTAGGCACAGTTCTTTCAGTGAAAATTATAAATAAAGGTTCCGAGTGACGTTTGTTTACATCGACACCAAGGTGGCTGCCGCCATGGCGCCAACCGGCTGAACATGGCGGCAGCCATCTTCGAGTCGATGTAAACAAACGTCACTAGAAAGCTTTATTTATAATTTTCACTAAAAGAACTGTTGCTACCCCTCACGACCTTACCTCTTTACGTTTGTAATAGGGGTTAGCTTCCATTTTCATTGCTAAAACAATGACTGTTTTTGCGTTAAAAAGGCCATTCAAGAGCGCCGTTTGTATAACTTCAAACTTAAATAACTCGAAAACTAAGAATTTCCGGGCATATTGTCATTCGTGTAAAACGTCTTAAAATCGACTATATTACCCATCTATACCTACGAAATTATGAAATTCGTTGACAACATTATATTCAATATTGACCGATTGTTTTACACGAATGACATTCTGCTCGCTGATGCGTTATTTTCAAATTATTCAACTTTGAAGTTGGCATGAGCGTGCCAGGGAAGCGTGCGTACATAGCGTAATTTAATTAATAACGGAAGCTAACCCCCTAGCTATTACAAACGTATAGAGGTTGCGTTGTGAGGGGTTGCCACAGTTCTTCTAGTGAAAATTATAAATAAAGGTTTTTAGTGACGTCCGTTTACATCGACTCCAAGGTGGCTGCCACCATGGCGCCACCCGGTACCCAAGATGGCAACACTAGTTCATTTGATTAAAAACCCTAGAAGGTATTGAAATATTGATAATCATATTGATGTCATTGGATAATTTATAAGGCTACCTAATAATAAAAGATTGAAAATTTCTTAAACTTTTCAATTATTGAATTCAGTTAAGTTCTGAAGTATATAAGCAAGCTGCTGTTTAGCATTGGTCAGTAATCTGTTTTCCAGTTATTGGTGGCTAATCGTAGTTAATTAGATTGAAATAAACAAGTTTTGTTCTATGCACTTTCCTTTGTAAATGAATACTTTACAAGTTATAGCAGTAAACAAGTTATCGCAACTCCAGTGTTTGAAACGGAAATAAATTCATCTATCCCGTGGTAGGGCATCACTGAAATGAAGTCTTGCTTCCAGCCTGATCGTCATCAAAGACGAAACCAAACCTACCGCTATACCTCGTTAAATACTCATTTGACGAAAAAAGTGTATAGAAGAAAAGTTGTTTACTTTGATGTTATTACCATGATTCAAGCAACAAAAATTCAAAAATCGATGAGTAGCTGTTTATTCGAGCGCATTTGTCATCAAAGACAAAACTAAACCTAGCGCCATAACTCGTTAAATACTCATTTCTGACGGAAAGTGCATAGAAAAAAGTTATTTATATCTAATTACCTATTTCTAGGCACCAAAAAGTGGAAAATCGATTAGTGACCAATGCTATGCATTTACCCAATAAATAGCTATTTTGCATACAGATCATTGATATTATTTCTCCTTATTACCATGTTTGGCAAAACCAAATTGTTAACCTCTGTAGGAACCTATTTTTTGGAAATGGGGATGAGAGGTCCATAATCGCATGTCGTAAGGCAACACTACCATGGACTCTCCCTTATGACATGCTCGACCATTCCTGCCATCTACGACAAAAACGAACATAGCTATAATTTGTTATTTTTGGGCGATAATTTCTATTGTGTTATCAAGTTAAAGATCCCAGAAGTGGGTTGAGGCTCTGCCAGGCCAGAAAATAATAAATTACAAAATGCTCAAACGTACTCCAATCAACTAAACCTACCGCTATAACTCGGTAAATATTCATTTCAGACGGAAAGTGCATAGAAGAAATTTTGTTTATTTATATCTAATTAGCTATGTTTAGGCACCGAAAAGTGGGAAATCAATTATGGTCCTCTCCTCCACATATACCCTATTTTTTATCAAATGGTGTTTTTTGACATTGCACTGGGTTAAATTATTGTGCTCATCTTAATTCGTCTCAAAGTTAAATTGCATAATATTCTTATCTGCTATGACTATGATATTTTGAATTTTTCTCATATAATATTGATCATTTGAGTTCTATGTGCTTCACCACAACGTTCTGGAAAATTAAAACATCTTAGAACATAAATAGACCAGCAAAGCACTGATAATGATGGAATCCCAACACTTTGACTACTTGGCTTCTCTTGCACTGTCTAACTTTGTCTTTTTTGGGAATCTGGATGAATTCTTAAAAATTTCTCTGCTTTCTCTTGTCTATGGCTGAAGCACAGCAAAATTTTAAAATATTTGCATTTATTGCAAAAAATTAATACTATGTTACTGGCATATAAGCTGATACTTACAAGAACTTGTTGACTCCCAGAAGACAAAAATTGCCTTTTTATTAAACCAAACTCTTGTGCACAGGTAATCTTCTTGTAACAAAATAAAACTATGGAGAAAGCATGAAAATGATGTCTTTAGAATTCAGCTATTCCGATAAAGCGCTATTTTGAGGTAACTCAAACTACTGCGACTGACAATAATGAGTTAGTTGCGTGTATTTCAAACAGGCCCTATACGCGATGTTTCATCCAAATTTCGTTAAATATTTTACAGGAATTGAAACGACTAGCAAACATACCCTCATATGGGACAAAATGCAGTTTAATCCGTTAATGGAAATCAAAAATTCCGTTCCCAAGAATCATTAGAGGAACACATTAAAAATGTTTTGCATGAATGACATTCTGCTTGCTGATGCATTATTTTTGAGTTATTCAACTTTTAAATATTTGTGTTCCATAACAGTTCCAGTCATTCAAACAGCAGAAACCATTGCACGCTTGAGCTGTTAGAGTGCGTTTGGGTACTTTGTAATTTATCATTAGCTGACCCCGTGGAGCCTGAACCCACTTCTAGGATCTTCTAGTTGATAACACAATAGAGGTTATCACCCAAAAATATCAGCGGAACTGTGGTATTGAAAACTTAAATCTAGGGTATTCACTCCTACAGTTTTGCTAATGTTCACTGAACCAGCCAGCTAGTTGCATCATCGTTCGATCATCGCAGAACGTAACGATTTCTGCTGTTTGTAGTGTAACTGCAATGCAAGTGTTTCCCACTTGTATGAATAACACTGTGCGCAACAAATGCTTTCAAACTAGCGCAATTGTCATCATAATAATCTTTGATACACTCGAACAGGGTCGGAGAACACATGCCACAGACATCTTCAACAATGCTATGATGGCCGCCATGTTGAAACTGTTGTTTCTCTTTACAACCTGAACAGTATTAAAGTTGAATAACTCAAACATAACGTGAACAGAATGTCATTCATGTAAAACGTTTTTAAATGTATTCCTTTAGTGATTGTTGGGAATGGAATTTTTAATTTCTGTGACTGGACTGAACTGCATATTGACTCTCATTTGTGCTGCGTTAGTTACTGATGAAATAAAACCATTTTAGAATGTATTTTTGCTGTGGTCCTCAGAATGTTAGGCAATACACCGGCATGTGTATTTACTAATATAAAAACTGCAAATCTTCAAACTAGTTACACAACTGCTGCACATTCTGCTGAATATCTCCTTAAAACATCGGTTATTTACAAATAAAAGGTAAAAAATTACAATTGTCAAACTCGCCAAATCAGAATGAAAGTAACGCTAAAAGTAGGAACGCTCCAGTACATTCGCACTTATCAACCTTCAATAGTGTAGACACAATTTAATAATTGGCATCAGTGCTATGAATGTGGATGGGTTGGTCACTTGAATGTCATAGCTCTGGCTGCAATTGTAGATGGAACACTAAATGTCTCTACAAATTGCTAAGCATGTTTGGAGTCATTAATTGTATTATTTTAAACAATTTTTCTTCTCTGGCATTGAACAACAACAAAAAACAGTAATGTAGGGAAATATTTTGTTCAACATTTAAAATTGAATTTTTAAATCTTCTTTTATCATAACTTCCAAATATTATGTAAGGAAATGTATGAACTGGCTTTACTGAACACAAGTGTTTCATGTTAAATAATATGTTTTATGATAGTGATTGATAATTTTTTGATATATGAATTGTTATGAGATAGATTTAGAACGTTTTATATTAAGAAACTGTTAAAACCCATTATGTTGTAATGCATCTCATTTATCACATTTTATGTAGATGAAAGAGTTTTCTTTCTTTTTTTCAAATGCCATCTAACTTCATCAAAAAATATTCAGTACAAACTTTGGTAGAATAATTTTGATAACCACTGAATTTACAATCAATTACATTTATCAATGTTAAATTTATCTGTGTGATAGATTTTATTGTTTTACTTATATGTTTTGTCGAAATGCGGTTTTTCTTTCTGCTTCTTATAATTGTCGTTTTCAGTTGCTGTCATTTCTTTAGATAGTTGTGACTTGAAGTCACAATTCTTTTATTTTAGCTAACACAGATCGATTGAGGCTTTTCAATGTCTGCAATATAATTAGTATGTTTTGTTATTTCAATTGATCAAATATTATGGTAGCGTGTAACTTTTCTCCACCGAAACGATAAATTTCTCCCATGTAATGGGAAATTCATAAGGTATTGATATCAATCATTTAATTCCTAATCTTGACATATGGATAATGGCACATTAAAAGAAAAAGAATCTAACGCATCTAATCTACATCACAAGTAACACTTCTGATGTATGCCGAGGGCATTCATCTATGAGTAACCCCTTTTGCACAGAAGAAAAGATATGAGGATGCTATGAATGGAACTCATCTTTTGGTTGAATCTAGTATGATGCTACTATATGCTCAGGGACTGCTATTATTTATTATTTAATAGATGAACTGTTACACTGAATTCACATGGTAAAGACTTGACAATGCCATGCCCTAAGGCAGGCTGTCACTGCCTAGAGAAGCACACTTCCTCGATAGCAGCCCCAGGCTTAATGCCTTTGTCCCCTCGTAGCTGTGTGGAGCTGACAACCTTTAAGCATCTGGCTGTGCACAATATTTCATCGCAATCTTAAGATGGATTAATTCCACAAACAAGCGGTTACGTATGACTCTAGTGTATTGAATTATACTCAAAATGGGAAACATCAATTCTCACTAATTGTACTGACAGTATAATTAACATTAGCTACTGGACAATAATAGAAATAATTATGGTAGAATCTTTCCCAGTGTTGCCGTCCGGCAACTCCTTTGGTCAGTTGACGCCCTTGCTTCATCGGTGTTCTTGAAGTTGATGTAGAGCAAAGTCAGTAGATGGTAAAGAAATGATAACTGCCACGCGGCTTACGACATTCTCTTGGCTGATTTGAACGATTCGAATAACAAAGCGTTCTCCATTAGTGAACGTTTCTTATACGTCATGGTTAGAATCACGACAATTTTCTTTGTGTTTAAAAACCATTCATTGCCTTTTATTCACAAATGTGAACAAAAAAAGAAAATTATTCCCAAATACTTACCTCTTCAAGACACCCACTTTCATTTTGGATGTCACGCTTTGCTTGCATTAC
The DNA here is from genome assembly GCA_030386875.1 of Morinoia aosen. NCBI lineage: Eukaryota > Metazoa > Arthropoda > Malacostraca > Amphipoda > Talitridae > Morinoia > Morinoia aosen. The sequence continues at coordinate 1,191,954 of CM059576.1, forward strand.
ATTTTCAGCTCTAATGCCTAATATTAAATTTCAAGTCACCAAGTGGGTTGGCAGAGATTAGCTTTTTCTAACTTTATGACACTATCAAATTGTCAACAAAAAAGTAAAAGTCTCTAACAACTTATTCTAAAACAAACCAAAATAATATGTAAATATTTATGCATTCTAAATGAAAAATAGAATTTAAAATATAGCTATTCCACAGCATGTTGTATACTCTGCCATGCACACAGCTGCCAGGTAGCTGTGGTGCAGGAAAAACAACTCTCCGGAGCCACTAGAACTTCTCCAAAGTTTATTTCAGAGGAATGAGCCAAATTTGTATCTGGAACTTGGCCAAAGAGCAATTATCCTTGTAAGAGTAACAGAGATTTATTCTTCCCCATCTTGTTTGCAGGGAACAATAATGATTTACTATTACTCTGATGGGTTTTTGACCCAAAAACTTACCTATTCGTAAAGCTGAAAGTTTTTTTTTTCTAATGGAATAATTTGAACGCTATTTGAAAAAAGATATATGTTATAAAGTTGTCTTTTAATATGAATGTCAAGCGCTCAGAATGCGTTCCGTTACTTTCAGTTGCAGTCTGGCTTCAGTATCTAAATAAAGATAGTCTGAGGAGGTGTGTGACGCTCGTATTACTCGATCCAGTCTAAGTTCATTCTTTCATGTTGAAAATGAAAGATGTTTATAAAAACAATTATTTTGCTCTCTTTTGCATTATTTTTTTTTGTTGCTCAGCGATAAAACCAGGGTTGCAGAGTTGGAGTCGAGAGTCAGAATCGCCGGAGTCGCATATTTTAGGGTGCAGTCGGAGTCGGAGTCGCTTCTCCGAATGTGGTGGAGTCAGAGTCGGAGTCGTTCATTCGGATGTGGTAGAGTCGTGGTTGGAGTCGCTCTTTTTTGGTGTCTTCGATTCTAATTTTTGCTAAAAATTATTTATAATTGTTTAAAACCGAAAGTAAACAAAACAGAGTTAGAATACTTTGCTGAAAAATCTAAAAAATATGCAATGTTTTGTTGATTATTTTGTTTTAAGTTTGAAACAGCGTATTTATACCTATCACCTAATATACCATCATGTTATCTATTTATTGTGGGTTTGCAGACCTATATATGCATATATGATACATACGAGAAAGAAATATAATTGTACTGAAGTAATAATGCATATTTTGCAGTTCAAAAACAAGAATTAGTGATTGAAAGCATTGCAAATTCGTTCTGTATGTTTCTGTTTCGTTCATTTCCCCTTCAATTAATACATAGGAAGTAGAAAATAGTCGCAAATGTGTTGCAAGTTATTTGTAGAACATTTCAGCTGATGTAATACATTGTACTTACATAAGGAGTGGTAACTCTGTACGCTCTTAATGATGCATTGATTGATAATGACTAGTCTTTGCAGAAACTCAAAGTAATGCTGTGATCATAAATATTTCTAGTCTTTAGCTTATGATTCCTTGCCAATGAGTAGTCTTTGCCTAAACCTGAAGCTATGGTCCGGGACATAAAGACCTAGTTTTAAGGTTATGTTATCAAAATTGATATGGCTTCCTTGTCTTTAGGTCAAGTTAACATGTATTAACAATAAAAATTTCTGCTCATTTCTAAAGTTATTTTTTGAATGTTGTTTGGTTCTTTCAGAGTTATATTGTATTTCACTATATGATCATCATGTTCAATTTTTATCTCGGATCACTCCCCAGTTTCTAAGTAAGCATACGCTGAAATGGAGAATTTAATAATTATGTTGAAACAATTTTAAAAACTGAAATAGTATCCGTTTTGTAGCATTATAAAATTAATTACGTCTTCTGAAGGGAGATTGGGAATGTTGTAAGGTAATCAATATCGGCATTGAGACACTTGAAAAAAATTATAATACAGTGTAAATGAGCTGCAATGAAAATAAGTACACACACTAACAAAAACTTCACTTATAGTCACACACATATTGTAACTGAAAGCAATGTGCTATCTCAGCTGCAATGGTTGTTGCATTTATGCAATAGTACAAATTCTCTTGCTGGAAACGTTTCAAATTGCTCCAAAAAACAAAAAAATGGGAAGAACATGGGCTTTCATTAAAATAAGAAAGTGTCAAATACAAAGTAAAGAGTTAGACGAGAATAAGAGATAGTATCATATCACACGCAAAGAAGGTAAAAGTGACTTTTATTCGTAGACCAAACGTTCCAAAAACGTCAGGCCCCTGCAACGAAAGCAGAACAACTTTTGCCTATTATAGCCAAAATGTAACAGTGTTGAGCAATAATATGACACCTTTTCTGTATTTTTACCCTGCATAGTGTAGATACAGAGAAGAAAAGGCAGTGTGCAAATCTAGCCTACCTTATCTACATGTATATAATAATTTTGGGGATTTGGAGCATAGTCATTGAATTAACTATTATAATTTCACTGAATTAGAGCATACTTAGTAATAAAAACTGTTGATACATATCTATGCTTCTCATTGTAGACAGTAAGACATTACCTGAGTAGACATTACCTACTCAGAAGACACTTGTCAGTAATATACAGGGTGTTTCAGTTTCAGAATAAGAGGCAAAAAATTGCACACCAAGTAAAAAATGTACAAATGAAGACTTTTTCTTCTATGAAATTTTCCCAAGAAAGAGACATTGAGATATTAACCGTTTATTGTTTTAGAGGATGAAATTTAGTGATTAAATTACTCGCAATAATTATTTTCAATTTACGTTGATCGGGTGAAATGTTCTAGTTGCATGTCCTCCTAGATCTCTTGACATGACTCCACTCGATTTCAATTTTTGGGAACACGTGAAGAGCCTTGTTTATGATACACCCATTGAGTCTGAGGAAGATCTTGTGGCCAGAATTGCAGTGGCTGCAGGTGAGATACCTTAATGACAGACGTGTTTCCTAATATCCGGCAGTCGTTAAGGCTAACATTCGAAAAGTGCATTGATGGAGGTGGAACACATTTTGAACAATTTTTGTAAAGTAAATTCAAAGTATGAATGTGTGAGAGGAATGTGGAAATACATTGCTGTACCAAGTGTCATGTATGGAATGAGTGCTCTAGCCTAGAATGGAAATGATCTTGAGAGGCTGGATGTGATACAAAATAAGGTAGGACGTCTAGTTTTGTGTGCTCCAAAATGGACAGCTACAGAAGCTATAAGATGTGATCTAGGGTGGAGTCCATTCTCAGAAAGAATGATGAAATCTGTGCAGAATTATAATGTGAGAATTGAGAGAATGCTGGATAGCAGGGGGGTAAAGCAAATTTTTGAGTGGAATCTGAGTGTAAGCTATTGGGAGAAAATATGTTGGGGTCATGTAAAAAAAATTGAGTGTGTAAAAAATTATTCGTGTTAGATTTAGAAGACCTGTGAATGACTGGATTTTAATGAATGTTGGAGGCGACAGACCAGAAGAGGTGGAAAAAAGAGATTGAGAGACTAACAAAAGAGTATGGATTGAATAAGTGGACGCTTAGCATGACGCAAAAGCCTACACTAATCTGGTATATGCAAAAGGAAGTACCTAAGTGCAAGATGTTCTATGTTGATAGTTGTGGAAGTCAACTCTTGTTTGCTCTGAGGTGTAAGTCATTGAGCATGAATTGGCGTACATGAAGGTGGAATGAAAATAATTATAGATTATATCATCAGTGCAATAGGAAAGTGTAGGAAACAATTGAGCATTTTGTGCGGGAATGTAGTAAGTATGGGCAAGAGAGGGAGTTTCATGAAAGTGGTGTTTGAGCAGTATGGAGAGAATGAGTGGTATGCCAGATATGCTGAAGATGATTGTAGGGTAAGCTGTCTTGTTGGATTAGATCAGGGGTGTCATTTGAGTATCATTGAAGCTATGAAAATTTTTCTTCTATGTGCCTGAAGTAAAAGACAGTCACTGGAATGAGCCAATCATGTAGAGTGGGCTGTAATGAGCAACCATGCCCAGGGATGATGCCTTGACTTACTGGTTATCCCAGTGATGCCGTCTAATGACCGTTTGTGACAAGGATTGGTGGATCCTGAGTAGTTTATTGGACAAGTCTAGTACACAGGTGCTGAACTCTTTTGTGTGTTTATTGTGAGCACTGAGGAGGGAATTTTAGGCCGTTTGAAAAACAACTTTAAAACAACTCTGTGGTGATATTTTCAACATTAGTAATAAGAGGAATAGAAACTTAGATTTGTAAAAGAGCTTCAAGGGTTTATTATTGAAAGAAACTCCAGATGAATGTATATAAGAATAAAGGTAAAAAGTGTTTGAAGAAAATGGTTTGTAAAGAATAAATGTCAGTGTGAATGGAAGAAGTGAGTTGTGTCTAATATTGGAGTGCTTGAAGGTGCTCGTGATGAATTAGATGAGGTAGAGACTCAAAAATGCTACCAAGCATGGGAAAGTTTGTAAGGAAAAAGTACCTGACTATAAATGCTAAAACAAGATTGTACTGTAAAGAAGTGAGATGCTTTGTTGTTGCTCTGATTGAATGCATTTACGGGGTCACTCCAGCGATTTTTAAGTTATGATCCGTTTTGTTTGAAGTTTGACCAGTATATGTATATGTTGAAAATAAACATATTTTACTCGTGTAACTTTTTCGGTTTAGGCCATATTTTTTACAGACAAAATGCTAATTGTTTGGTACATGTTTTATGGATATTTCAAAAGAATAAAAGTCATTGAGTTTATATGCTAGAACGAAACCAAGGATAGCTTTAGAATCCTTGAAGCATTGCAAAAAAAGTTACAGTAGAAAATTATTCATTTGGAACTTTTTTTAGATATATGCGATTTTTGATTACTAACTAGCATTAGCATGTACACTAATTTTGGGTTTTTAACTTGATTAAGTAAAATTATTTGTAAAATTGGGAAAAAAGCTACTGTAACTTTGTTTGCAATGCTTCAAGGATTCTAAAACTGTCTGTTTTTTTTCCTGGCATAAAAACTTACATACTTCTATTTCTTTGAGTGTTGAATATAAGGGTTTGTATAGTAAAAAGACAAATAAATTTTTATCTGAAATGTAATATAATCGAGAATTTATGTAATTGAATGCTGTTTTCATTTTTATTTCGATAATCTCCATGCTCAACTTCGAATTCATACTGCGATGTGTAATTTACCAAAAAAATTGTTATATTTTATAAAATTTTGAACTTTTATATTTGTAGTCTGATTCTTATGAAATTTGACCATAATATGTAATTTTTAAAATGAAACACAATTTCTTTAATTCATTTTTTTGATTCAGGCCTCAGTTTTTTGAAGAAATTATTCATATTTTTTTCTTGGTCATTTAATTGATATTTCAAAAGAGTTTAACTTATTGAGTTTTATGTTGGAACAAAACCAAACACAGTTTTAGAATCCATGAATCATTGTAAACACAGTTACGGTTTCAAATTTTCCATTTACATGGGCTCGAAAATTTAGAATTTTTGGTCCCCTTACCCCCGCCTCTAGGGGGTGATCTAGTGTCTGTAGTGCCATCAAATTTTAGGACCAAATAGTTCACCTTTTAAAGCTCCTTTTTCAACAAAAAAAAAATGGCTCATCGGACTGCCAGGGACCTGGAGTGACCCCCTTAATCCTTGTTTGTATATAGTTTCATTCTGTTTTATTGAGTTTTGTTCCTTTACTGAATGCTCTTTTATTTCTTTTCAGCTTTATCTAACAGTAAGACAAAATTTAAGTTGATGAGAGAAATTTAATTACTTACCAGAATACATGAATAACATCACAAAACCTGCCTCTCTGTAAAAGAAAAATCTGGTGTGATCAGGGCATTCATTGGGTAAGTTATTCACCTTTTATCCAAGATAGCATATGTTGGTAGTCTTCAATCATTATAGTTCTTGTGCATACTCCATTAAACTATTTATTCCGATTATGTTACAATGTAGTTGAGATTACAGGGGTCACATTTTCTCTTCAATTTAGAAGAAAATTCTAGAGAGACCTCCTAAATTGTTCTTGCATTTGCACGTTACAATGAGTTGATGCCAAACTGCAACCTTGAAGGCTATGATTCTTCATCTTTGTTTACCTTCATAGCAGCGAGGGTCAGGTGGAGACAAGGAGTTGGTGCTGGCTGGAGTGCCTGGCAGTGTTGGGGCTACTGATTGACTTCTGGAGTCTGACAGGTGAGCTTTCATAGCCTGTTCCACTTCTTGGAGGCCCCTTTTCAAATCCTATGTCTCGTTGGTTTTTTAGTCATTTTTCTGATAGCTTAAATTTTGTTTAGTTTTGAATTGTCTTCAATTTCCAGATAACTATGATTTGATTTCTTATGTAATAACATTCAAGACATTTGAGTTCTTCTTGGTTTTATTTGTTGAATTGAAAGTGAGTCCAAGTTTTTTTGTTTAGCTGTCTTGAATTTCACAACAGTCAGCAACTTAGGTTACTACATTTTGTTGATTTAATTTTGTTCTATGATTACCAGTGCTGATAAAAATTCATGAACCTTCTCTTCTACAGCCTTTGGGATTACCAAAAAGTTACTCTTATCACCATTTTGCAGTTTTCTTTGATTTTTCATTATATTTTGCTCATTCAAAAGGTTGGCTGTTAGTGTTCTTAAATTATAAATTCTGTAGTTGGTACTATATTGGTCTTCTGGAGCCGCCTTTAGCATTTCTGTATTAAGGAGGCAGACATTCAAATGTTCTCCTAACAGTATGAAAGCGTTGCGCTAATGTGCTGGATGGATATGAAACATGTCTCAAAAGCTGCTGACAGGAGCTGGTGGAATGTACTCCATTTCAAGTATTGAGGAGTATGGCAGGGGGTGACATTGTGTGATAGGTATATCAATGAGGCAAGGAGTGTGGCAAATGTGGGAATGTTGGAAAAAAGTGTGAGCTGTTGTGTGTGTTTAAGTGGTTTGGCTATTTGCAGAAAAGAAAAAAGAAATTATTGGTAAAGGAAGCAATGAAATCAGAAGCACAGGGAAAGAGCATTAAAGGTTAGCCATAAACTAGCCTAATGAATGGAATTGAAAGCACAATGCACCATCATTTTGGAAGATGAGCAATACTTGGAGATGAGAATATAATGATGTGGGTGCCTGGCTATGCTTGTCATGATGGATATGGCTTGAGGTTCTTGACCTGCAAGAGTGACCCATGTTTGGCAAATAGGATGTGTAGTTGTCAGTTCTTTAGGTCTGAAATCTTTGAAGTCTTATAAAGCTGCAAGGATAAATTCTTGTGATGCTGTTGGCCTTGCTGTTGAAGAGATGCCCAGAAGAGGTGTGTGCATGAGAGTTAACAATTAGAAGTTATCATCCTCTTAGGTGGATACAACATTTGTGTCTGTGGGAATTACCGCTCCCAGAAATAATTGTGAGATCCCAGGCTTAAAATTTGGAATATAGTCTTTTTTAAGATGGAAAAGTTAAATTTTGTTACATGTAACCTTTTTTTAGCTATTGGCTATCTTTTTTTCAGAAACCATAAATTTCTTCTTCAACTTAAATTTTATTTTTATTCTCTCCTCCCTATCTGTTCTTGTATTCAAGGGGCCCTGTGGGGCAGCAGACCTTGTGCATTGACACCTCATTCCTTTGTATTAAAACAAAGCATTGCCAACTTTCTCTCCTTTAGAACACTTCTGTTAGGAAAAGGATGCTTTTAACTAACAAATTTAATCCCTTAACATAATTCTTAGTAGTGCCTTCTTCATTTCTCCCTTCAGGTCTCCTTTGTAGGGGTTAGGGAAGCTTCAACTAATTTATGATTCAATTTATAGGTTATTTGACTGTAGGGGTAAATCTGATTCTTGCTGGTTGGCTATCTTTCCTTGGTGTAAGGGTTTGACCTTGGTAATTACAAAGTGTTCATTCATGATATTGCTGGTTTTTCATGTTTGTAATTGTTAAATTTTCATTCAAATGCTTGAAATTGGTTTTATTGATCAGATAAAAATAAAGTTTTATTTAATTTTATGTTGGGCTTTCAAAATAACCACCACCAGTCTGAAGGCATTCATCAATATGAATATCAATGTATGCTGCAAAATCCTTCTGAGTATTAACAAAAATAAATTTAATTATATATTTTTCAGTGGAGCAATGTTGCAATGTGCAATACAAAATGCCCTTCATGTTACGAAGCCAAAAAAATGGAGAAATCTAAAATCACATAATCTAATTGAGTGAGGAAAATATGATATAAGGGAAATTAGCCATTGAGATAATCATTCCTCCAACTCCCCCTGATTATATATAGAGTGAGGGCTATAGCTCCATCTTGTTGAAACAATTCAAGTCATGTGCATTTAGGCAAAATTCTTTTCTCAATTTCTTTGTTGGTTTGAGATATTGCACTCATCCATATCACTATCTAGCACGCAATGTTCTAGGATTTATTTTCTCTATGTTGATTTTAATATTGGATCCCCTCAGGGGGTTACAACTATTGTATCTATGGGAATTTGCAATCCCAAGGGAAAAATGTGTGAGGGCCCAAACAAAGAATTAGGTAGGCCTTCTTTTTATTGAAATAAAAACTTCCAGTTTTGTTATGTTATGTATGACCCTTTTTTGGCTCACTCCGATACTGTTATTCAGCCCCTTCTCCTTTCTTCTTCACCTTTCTTATTTCATGAGTTTTTTTCTCAACTTGACTGTTTCTATGCCCCTTTTGCATAAATTCCACATTCCCTTATCCCCAAACTAAATGGTGCCTTCATCCTTCCTCCTTCCTTTCTTTGATACATTCTTTTTTGTAGCAGTTAGGTAGGCTTAAACTAACATAAAATCATATAATCCAATCCATGTATTGAAGCTTGTGGTGACCATTTCAAAAGTTGAACATAGAATAACAACTAATGAAGATATAATTGTTATCGATATAACGTGCATCAGTCATTTAGCACTACAGCTTTACAAATACTTGCCATCACAGCCTTCAATTCCTAAAATAATTTACCTTTTTTAATTATTTAAATTAGCATCATTTTCCATCATTTCTGGGCTGAACCCTGATATAGAAACACATCTACAGAATACAAAGTTAAGCTTGCAAAGTCTCTCGTAGTCATGGGGCTACTGTTCATCTAGTTAGCCTGAGCTAAATGAGAAATTTGCTCCTGCCATTTAGTTGTCTCACCTTTGGATAGGTCTGTGCATTTTCTAGTTTTTTGTGCCATACCCTCTTGGCTTTAATCGGTTATCATACATCTTTACTTTTTGGTTTGTATCCCACAAACTTGCTGATTTAATTTATAGGGTAGCCTTATGGGAACACTTTGTTCATTGACTATACTTTTTTGTGAGTCAGTACTATATGATTTTTCTATTTCCTCTAAGAAAATATTTTTGCAATAGAAGTGAAGCATTACCAAATTTCTGCTTTGCTCTTTAGCATCTATGATATTTGCTGCAATGTTAGTTCATTTTTTGTACATTTGTTGATTGTTGTTTATTCTTGTATGTTTGGTAATTGTTCAAGTCAATTTTCCTCTATTTTACTTTCAATCTCTTTCATAGTTGTGTTGGGGCCAGAAACAGGTATAAAGAAAAAGAAAATTTAGCTTCTGACACCAAGTTTGGCATCCTGAAGTTGATTTAAAGAATGTACTGTGGACAGTAGCAGCCTTTAAAATACTTGAAATTGTGTTAATATATGTTTATATTAATTTGTGGCCACAAAAATTGCATAAAATCATAGGATATTTTATTTTTTGGAAATTAAAATTATTTGCACCTTATTGTATGGCTACAATGTACATAGTAACACAAAATTTAGGCACCCTATTTTAATCAGTTTAATTTTAGAAATGATTTTTTTGAACTTTGATATACTTGAGCTCTCATGTGAATGCACATTTTTTCTAGTGCATTGTTCCTTGCTTGTTTTTGATTATTTATTTTCAATATTGATTGCATACATCAATGAATGAATAGATCTCTGTATACATGGTACTTTTGATATTTATTGCTTCTAACATTGTTGCTATGTTTGAATTTACTACTTCAGTTCTCAAGGCCCACTCTTAATTATGACAGAATAATTACATCCATCATACATTACTAATTCTAATGATATAGGTACTAGTGATATGACATTGCAACCATATTTTGAACTCTAAGAAGTAATAGACAGATAACATTTAGATATTAAATCAAGATGATCACTGCTGAGTTGTTGATGTCCCACCAATGGGAGACCCCAATGAAGACTGTAACTTATACAGCTTGTGATGTTCAAGCTGACTCATGAACCTTTGATTTTTGTCGACTACACATTGAATCATCATGAAAGACCCAATCATTACTCTCATCTTTTACTAATTGATTGTTATTCACTATCAGACCATGGAAACAGGAGAATTAATTCACAGAGTAACTCAATATTCCGTGTCTCATTTGAAAACCAAGGGATTGATATAAAAAATTAAGTTGCACTTCAATGAAAACTTGTTTTACTGCATATTTTCGTGTTACAAAATAAGCTTTTGGTTGTTGATCCTGTTATATATGGACAAAAATAAAATTACTCTATTCATTTAATAAAAGAATAAAATTATCCAATTCACTAAATGTGAGGAGATGCTTTGCTTCATTTTTTGGTCCACATATTTTTTATGCAATGATGGAAAAACATTGTCATATTTTTTTATCAGATTGTAGCTTTAGTTTTCTCAGATATTAGAGCAGACAAACATTCCATTGCTCAGGTACCTAAACACCAAGCATGGAGCGTGCAGTGGTTATGGTGCACAAGCTGACGGATGCTGAAGTGGAGAGGCTGTCTTGCAGGCAGGACTTCATCAAACAGGAAGCTGCAGCAGAGGACAGGGGGCAAGGTAAGGCTTGGTTCTATTTGGGTATGAGACAGAAGTTGGCAGTTTATATTAGGGTAAAGAATCAAGCCTATCAAGGTTGAAAATTAACTGAAAAGGTATTGAGATAAAAGCTGTCCATTCTGATTCGAGGACAAGACCTGCTGTTTTTGATAATGTGAAAAGTAACACATAAGAAAATAAAAATAAATTATTGGATATTGTGTCCCAAAAATCTTGTGGAGAACAAAATTGCTTATTAAATATTTTTCCTAAATCGTTATTTTGATGTAGGCTATAGAGCCAATTCTCATTTGAATAGAATTTCTCAAGTCATACAGAAGATGCAACAAAGTTTGAATAAAATGCGATTAGGACACATGTTTTGTAAATTTTAGGAGCATAGACAAATTGAGAGTACAAGCTCTGAGTTGAGATGTGCTAACCTTAGAGACAAATACTTTAAATGTTCTCAACATCATCTGCAACTAATTGTTCTGGGTTTTGTGCTGTCATTCTGCATACATTTTGGTATACCAGCCATGTGTGGAGATAATGTGTGAATAATTGAAAGTGTAATACAGCCTGTACATCTCTGTTTGGTGTAGATCATTGAAGAACCATATTTTTTGTAAATTTTCATTGCAAAATTGCAATAGTGCACAACTTGAGCATTCACACAATGGATTGAAAAAAGAATAACTCCCACAGTAAACCTTATCTCAGTGATATTCTTTTTACCTGCTGAACCATGTCATGAGTGCAATGTTATGTATGTAAAACTTTCACTCTTAAAAGAAAGATGTAACTATTGTATTTATTGGAATAATCACTACAAGGGGAAATAGGTGAGTTTCCTATTTTAAGGTTAAGATAGCGTCCCCTATGTTAAAATAGAATAGGCATCTGTGTTATTACGGATCATTATTTTTGGTTCACTGCTGTCCTGTTTTTCAGCATTCAAATTTTTTTGTTAATATTTACCTTGTTTCTGAACTCACTGTTTCTATGCACCTTCTCTTTTTAATGCCTTACCTGCAGTTAAGTAGGCTTCAACTAACATCTAATCTTGTTCGAAAACTTTGAAAAAATTTTTGATATTGCTTTGTTAAAGATGAGGACTTCAGAGGTAAAAGAAGTTGTGTTGAGTTTTGGTCTTAGTTTCCAGTGTGAAACTTCCACAAGGTTGAGAAACGCTGTCATAATTAAGACAACGTCGCTCTATTTATTTAATTTTATTCCAATTTTCTAATGAATGATATAAAAATGGGATTACTATAATTTTTAATTCAAATTTGCATGATGTCATTCAAAAATATAGTGAAGTGCAAAGTACATTTCTAGTGCCAATTTTTATTGGATTTGCCAGTTTTGTTGGTTTGTATGCATCACTTATTCTAAAGACTGTGTTTTTCACTTACTATCGCCTTCTGTATTTGCTGATGTAAGCTAAAATTTTATTTCAGCTCATTTACATCTCCCAAGCTTTTGAACTTTTAACTATTTAATTGAAAGTATTGTATTGTGTTTCTTGCTTAAAGTATTACTAGGTTTCTGACCCTAACTTGCTAAATCCTTCCAGTTTTTCATGTGTTTAAAATACTAACAAAATTGTTAACATTGTCAATAGGATGAAATTAAATTTGTATTTCAACACATACAGAGCTGTTACTAGATTTGTTATCTCAGATGCAATTGTTCTCAACGAGCTTGTGTCACTTGCAGGTGACGGGCCGAGCTCTGGGAGCCATTTAGAAGTAATTTACATCAAAAGTGAAACGCCAGACGCTGAGCTGGAGGCAATTACTGTAAAAGACGAGCCCATTGACTGGTATCAGGAACCCCAGGTACGTTATTGGTTGCCTCTTGAGTACTTCAAATTGGTTGCCTACTCTTCTTTTGAGTGCTTCCATTGGGCTACTTCACTTACTCTCTTTTTGAGTGCTTTCAATTGGTTGTTTACACTCCTCTTCAGTGCTTCCCACTCTTTTCTTACTCTCCTCTTGAGTGCTTCCCACTCTTTGCTTACTCTCCTCTTGAGTGCTTCTCACTCTTTGCTTATTCTCCTCTTGAGTGCTTCCCACTCTTTGCTTATTCTCCTCTTTTGCGCTTTCTATTATTGCTTACTCTTTTCTTTTGTGCTTCCTATTAATGCTGACTCTCCTCTTTTGTGCTTTGTATTATTGCTTTCTCTCTTTTTGAAGGCTTTCAATTGGATGCTTACTCTAATCTTGAGTGCTTTCAGTTCATTGCTCACTTCCATTTCACACTTTTGAATTTAGTTCAGAAGTAGTTAGTATATTCTTGCTCATGGCCAGCATTTTTTTTGCCCATCAAAATAAAAATAAAATCGATTTAGTAATGAGTTTTTGAAAAAAACATTAACAGTTGACTTTTTTGTGACAATCCAGATCCAAAATATTCTGGTAACATTCGCTTAGGCATGTTTTAAATTTTGTTACATATTCATGTATGTTTATTTCTTGAAACGAGTGCTGTAATTTGAGACGCTTGTTAATTTTATTAGATTTTCGACCTGTATTGAAGTATTAACTTGTCATAAAAAGAGAACGTGTTTTTTTAAATTGCTCTTCTGCTATCGTTATTCATTTCTTTTGTTTATTTAAATTTAGGTAATTTCATTTATTTCTCTTCAACACCTGAACATATTTTCTCAAGAACAAGATAAACACAGATGCTTGATTGCACTAATTTGTTTCAAAAATAAATGGGTACACCGAATAATTTTAGCTCTAACTTGAGCATACTTCTGCAATTTTTGACAAATCCTGTACAGAAATAATTGAGAGGAGTTCTCCCTTACAGGTTGGTTCAAGTTCAGGGTCTCGTGCAGTTACTTTCAAGAGAGAAGTAAACAATGACTGCACTGAGGCACGTTCAAGGCGCGCAGAAGCAGAGGACGAGTTAAGGGAAGGCAGCTCTGGTGCGTGCAACGCAAGTGCTGTTCATCAGGGACCAGCTGGAGCATCTCAAGGGAGCTCTGACTCGCTACCATCAGATGTATCAGGTAGCGGCAGTGGTGTTGAGGCCGCACCTCCTGACAGACTCATGTCACGGTCCTTACTGTGTGCACATTGTGATTACTCCACTGGTAAGAGGTGCCTTATGGAGCTGCACCTCCGCGTCAGGCATAAATTAGGATGTTACTACGAGTGTGAGTTGTGTGATTACTCCACTATGTTCATGAATACTTTGAAAGGGCTTTTAGTAGAGCAGCATGGTCATGAGAACTTGCACGTAGGTCAATTTAGGCGTTACGAATTTCTAGCTGTGAAAATTATGGAGGAACAGCGACCTGAAAGGCATGGTCAGTCAGAGCTCGAATGTCAATTCTGTGGCTCTCATTTAGTCGTTAAGTCCAGTACAGAAACACCTAGAAAAAGTGCATTAGACAACAGTGAAGTGTTCAAGTGTGAGTTGTGCAAATATTCTTCAGCTAATGAAGCTAACATTGAGCAGGGTTGGTTTGGTAAACGCAAAATAGAACATCAAATAAACAGACGTCGTCAAGGCCAGCTTTACAAGCGTAAGTCAAGTGACTCTGTTCGTAGAAACGAACATGAAGTATACCCAACTAGCAAAGATGGTAATCGTCAACTGTTCAAGTGTGTGTTATGTGAATATTCTTCTGCTCGTAAGGAACATCTCAAAGTTCACCTAGCCAATAAACATGGCGATGGTCAGCTGTTCAAGTGTAAGTTCTGTGAATATTCGAATGCTCGTAAAGATCAGCTTAAACTACACCTAGTGCGCAAACATGGTAGAGGACGGCTTTTCAAGTGTGAACTTTGTGACTATTCTTCTGCACTGAAGATTAAAGTTGAGCGACACGTGGCCGGCAAACATGGTAAAGGTCGACTGTTCAAAGTGTGAGTTGTGTGACTACTCCAATGCTTGTAAGTATCAGCTTAAACTACACCTAGCCAATAAACATGGCGATGGTCAGCTGTTCAAATGTGAGTTCTGCGACTATTCCAATGCTCGTAAAGAGAGTGTTAAACTACATTTAGCTGGAAAACATGGTAAAGGTCAGCTGTTCAAGTGTGAGTTCTGCGACTATTCCTCTGCTCGTAAACCGAATGTTGAACTACATTTATCCAGCAAACATGGTAAAGGTCGAATGTTCAAGTGTGAGTTCTGCGACTATTTCTCTGCTTTTAAAGCAAACGTTAAAGGACATTTAGCCAGCAAACATGGTAAAGGTCGACTGTTCAAGTGTGAGTTCTGCGACTATTTCTCTGCTTTTAAAGCGAACGTTAAACTACATTTAGCCAGCAAACATGGTAAAGGCCAGCTGTTCAAGTGTGAACTTTGTGACTATTCTTCAGTGTTGAGGAAAAATGTCGGACAACATCTAATCCGCAAACATGGTAAAGGTCTGATGTTCAGGTGTGAGTTGTGTGAATACTCCAATGCTTGTAAGTATCAGCTTAAATTACACTTTGCTAATAAACATAGCGATGGTCAGCTGTTCAAGTGTGAATTATAAGACTATTCCTCTGCTCGTAAGGAAAAGATTAATCAACAACGAGATAGCAAACATGATTTCCCCAATTTGCTTTTCTAGCAGTAAATGCGTATTCATGGGCTACTCAAATGTCCAATTACCACACCACACTTCAGAGCTGCTAAATATTATAGTTGTTCAATGTCGTCAAATATGTTGTCTATGTCTTTGGGGGAACGCAATTTTTGTGTCGATTTGAATAAGCGTTCAAGAAGGGAATATGTTATTGAGAGTTGACGACGGCTTCTTTTTGTTACCACGAAATGTTTTATTTAAATTCAAGACCACCTTTTTCCGGTTAATTTCTTGCTAATTTTCAGCACCTTTGAATTTGTTTTCCAATTTTTATCTTGTTTCCTAACGTGCCTTCTTTTTTATCGTTTTTCTTGCACATGGTGACCGGTGCAGGAACACATTTTGTGCATGGATTCGGCGATCCCTTTTTTCGAGACTGAATGGTGCTTGCATCGGTCCTCTCTTATAATACCTTCGTAACAGGGGTATTGAAACTCAAGAATAATCTATCTCCGCATAGATATAATACTTCTTTCGATTTCGGCACGTTCTTTTGGACGGCCATCGGTTCTCAAAGAAGTTAAGCAATATATACAACATTGCCTGATGTTTTCGGTTCACCCCTAATTTTTTCAGCATCTATCACTTTTTCATCTCTATTTTGTTTCCCAAATTGTTTCCCACTCCTAGAAAAATTGTTGTGATAAATCAGACCTAGACTAACTTAGGTGATCTAGCGGCTCTGTAGCATAGTTGTCGGTAAATTCTACTTCCTTATTAACGCTGCATCCTAATACTTTGAGGAATTCATTAAATTTGTTTTTTGAAGAAAGCAAAAATATTATGTGTAAAGAGTGGCATTCTTCAGCTACGTGTGAAAATCAATGGTTTATTTCTATTTCAGAGCGTTCCGTACTAAATGCTTGTGGCATTTTTCCGACTTGCGCTGCAGATTATTTTTTGTTTATAGTTAAGAGTTTAAACTGACGGTCACAGTCTTCAATTACTTCGTGTTCTTTGTTTGGGTTTGTACAAAAATTTGTATTTCTGGTTATATACATCAGTGTTTTATGACAGAGACGCTGTTTATACAGATTTTTATACCAGACTGAAAAAATAAGGGAAAAATCTTCGAAAAAATATTCAAAAAATGGCAGTGAGCATTCATTTCTGAGTGCATGCTAGTTTTATACTTGAGTATTGTGCTATGTTTTTCATTAATTAGTTTTAATCAACTTTCACTGGTAACTTTCTATTTAGAATGGTATTTTGGTCAATTCGGTTGAGTGTTTCATGCATTTTCGTTCTTGTTAACAGGAAGCAAACATTTTCATTACCCAAGTGGTTGATCATTTCAACCTTCGCTATAGGCATTAGAATACCTTTTGTTTTACTACTACTAAGTAAACATAAGTAATTTTATATTAAGGAGTTCCTGATAATCCAGTTTATTCACTTTTCTAATATGCTCATCAGAAACTGGGAGTTTGGTTCACAGTTCTTTCTGATAGTGTAATGTTCATGTAAGCCTTGTGCGGCGGCCGCTCCTCCTCGTGTCTGACTGTCGAGAAACTTTAGTGCCGGCCTTATTTTGGTGAGAATATGAAGACAAAATTTTGTTGTGTAATGAATCATCTTTCCCGAGTTGGTTACTTAATACATACACACTTATTGACATGTAGGCAGGAAAAATTCGTTTCAAATTTCCGAAACGTCGACTTCCTAACATTCGAGGCCAAGTAATTTACTTTCACCCATTATACCTTCAACAAAATCAACTCCTGCTGCGGTAGACTGAGCTCTTGGGTTCGCCACCGTTGATGCCTTGGTTCGCCAAGGCATCTTTCCGTAGTATTGACGGTATCGATGAGCTTCCAGTCCTAGTGTTTAAAGGAAGATATTCACAAGAATAGATAATTATACTTTCAATTCTGTACATCAAATATTAAACCACTAACGCAGCTGTTGTCTATTTTAAGTGGTTTGTCTTTCAATTTAATCCCTTCAAGTTGAGCATTATTCAAAATTGAAATGGGTTGTAATGAATTTCGTTCTATAACTACTTTGGAAATGAACTGCCTCCCTTTTTTCTTGGACATGTTACTGTATCAACGTGTGTTTCCTTATTTTATTAGTTGAATTATATTTACGTCTTTTTCCGTTTTCGAATTTGCATCTGAGGAAGGGGATTTTTATTGCTATGCCCTCTGTTAATTCAACTTCTGTTAATTGCGGGCATTCCTCAAACTAGATTTAAGGCTCTTAGTACTGAAAATTTTCTAAAATTCATTCTGTTTAAGTTATTTTATCAACTCTGAAGAATTGTACCGTTTTAGTTTTTCTTTTTGTCAAACAAATCAAGGGTTTGGTGTCAAGGAAGTTTGTTTTTATTTATTGAAATGTAAAGCCAGCATGTCCAACTGCTTCTGTATTTTTTACCTAGTATATTATCTCTTCATATAATTTTCATATGTATGATAATGACCGGCCTTGGTCTTCTGTTCAATTTGTCTTCACTCGGTCAAATATGCGCAAATGAATTCGGGGAACGTTGGATTAGGTTAGAATGTAAGTTAGAATGTAATCATTTAAGTTAGAATGTAAGAATGTAATCATTAAAGTTACAATAGAACGTAAGGCCAAAAATAAATATGAATAGTTTGGATAGTTTTTAAACTGCTGTTTATTAGTGAAAATGAATATCTTCATGCAAAATTTCGCCTCTCGCATGCACGTAAACTGAGTAGCTCCAAAAAGTTCGCTTCAAAACAAGTTCGCTGCAAATTTCCCGCATTTAAACACAACAAAACCTGAGGAGGATTCTGAGACAAAAACTTCCCGCGAATGGACGTCAGTTCATGAACAAGGATGCGTAGCGAAGCGCTCCAGTAGACATAGTAAAATACTGCAGTAAGATCTTAACATTTCCGAATTCTATGCATCTTCAATTTATTCATATCACACCGAAGAAAGAATGCATGTATCGTGCTAATGCCGTATACATGTTCATGTAACAAGCTCCCCGCGTTCCCGCGGCTGTCAACGGTTGGTTTGGTTAGGTTGTAAACAGCAGAATAGGGAACTTGATTTTCTCCCTGGAATGAATTTTATTCTTCGTAATGTATATGAAGAATACAATTGCACGTTAACATTTCACCTCGTATGATAGTTATTTTAAATAACTTCACGAAACAAGCAAGATGTCGTGCATTTATACCGGCACGTCAATAAGCAATTTACCTGTTGGTACACATGTGGCTCTGTACGCTGGGAACGTGTTCTATTACAGTAGTTGTACATATAGTAGTTTTTGAGGTAATTTCGATGCTTACATTAGTGTGCCAGTATACAATTAGAATTGAAGTAATGATTTCACGTGTTTGACGCGTTTCATTAACCTTCGACAATAGCTCGACACGCACGACCTCCAGCTGTTTAGAACGAATGCCAAAATTCATCACAGCTCACCATGAGAATGCAAATCTTTCCCTAGTTTGCACGCATCAAAAGTGGCAACATTCCGGCAAACTTGGTTTTGATGTATTTGAGGTGACGTTATCGGAATGATATAATTATTTAACGTTAACGTAACACAAAAGACATTCTTCAGTGTAGTTGGCAAAACGGATAAAAGGAAAGTGGAACTTTCTATTATTAAGAGAGAAACAAACGATTTCGATGATTTTCAATGTTCTCACCACAAACATAAATGTGCATCTCAACGCCGTGTTGAATATCGAACAAATTAGCGCTCCCAGGGGGAAAATGTGAGGGCCTGAGCTGAGTTAGGTAGGCCTTCTTTTGTTGAAATTATTTTTTTCTCATGTTAAGGACCACCTTTTTTTCGTTCGCTGCTGTCCTGTTTTTCAGCACCTCTGACGGTCTTCAACATTTATCTTATTTCATTAAATTTTTCTCAACTTACTGTTTCTATGCCTCTTCTTCATAGATTCCTCATTCCCTTATCTCCATACTAAATGGTGCTTTCCTCCTTCCTCTCTTCGATACGCCCTGTTTTGTAGCGGTTAGGGAGGCTTAAACTAACTTATAATCTTAATCTTAAATATCGAACAAATGGTTGAGGGAAAGACAACCTATTCTTTTTCCTGAGTTATTGTAAGTCTCATATGCACATAAATACCGATTGTTGACCAGCAATTTGTTTGAAAAAAAAACTAACAGAAGGTAAAGGCTGTTTTATTCAGTATCTGAGTGGTTGGAAAATCTCGGGTGCGTAGTTATAAAGAAGAGGAAATATTGCATGTATTGAAGAACAATTTGAACTTATAGAGAGGGAGGCAAATTAAAGGTACTTTTTAGCAAAACATTTCTGTTACTGACACCCAAAACAGAATACTTCACATTATTACGAAAACAAAAAATGTATATTAGAGCCTCGAAAGCGAAAAAGTTCAGCAAAATCTAAGCTCCGAAACAGGAGCTACCTCTGTAGTTAGGTAGGGAAGAAGAGGCTGAAACGTTTCTATCAGTTTTACTGGGGGTCGGAGCTGGCTAGTCCGGCACTACCGACGGTCAAAGTGCGACTGCTCAGACACGACGAGCGCTTCTATGCGGCTCGGCTCACGAATGTACGGAGGGAGCCACATACCTCCCCCTATAAGGAAAAACTATAGGCCGAGAGAAAAATAAAAACAGTTTGTAGAGAGCAAATGCCGCTTCACAAACCTCTCAGTCAGAGGAACCATCGGTTTCTGCAAATGTTGCCATTCAGCAGGAATTTTGGAAAAGGTTGTACTATAAGTCAGAGAGTTAACTATTATTCATTTTTACCTAGGAAATTTCACTGTTCCCTTTACCACGTTTTACTGGCATCGAACTCAAAGTATTTTCTTACGGTTATTTGATGTGCAATTTTCTTTTTGTGGTTTAGGGAACAAAAAAGAAAAACAGACAAGGATTTGATAGAGGTTACCCGTGCTCAGGTGCGGGTATCCAGTCCACCCGCACCTTCTCGTGGTGGTGCCGTTAGTACACCCACTTCGACTACCGTCATTTGTACAACCTGTTGTACTGGGATAGCGACTTGATTATTGTAATAGTTTATCGCCAATCAGAATTATTGTGGGTGGAACCAACGTGGGGGGCGCCTAGAGCACCTCGGTGCTCTAGGTTTTAAATTTCTTTTTCATTTTGTTTGCTACGCGTTCGTTAGTGTAAGGTGATTAACTAGGTTGTGTAACCTACCTAATCAGTTGTTGTTCAAATTTTGCGTTAAATTTGTAGTTTTGTCCTTGTTCTGGAGCCTAGGATTAAGAGTAAAAACGCCAATCCTGATCCCGGAGGCCGGCGGCCTCAGGGGTCGGGCATCATGCCCAGAGGAGCGAGAGGCTCGCGGGCCGGGGGTAGGCGTGCGGGCAGCGAGCGCAAGCTGGACCCGGGACAACCAGGAAAACGAGAAATTTTGCCAAACTCCATCAAGTCAATCAGGACTCCAATCAACAAGGAAACTGTTGAGCCTACAGGCGGTAACGGTGGAAGAAATCAGGCGGAGCGTCGTGAGGCTGCGGCCGTGGGTGCAGCGGTCGAGCGAACTACGTCCGAGCGGGTGAGCGAGGTGGAGAGGAGTGTGAGCAGGCTGATGCGGAGTTTGGGTGAGATGGGAGGGGGCGGCGACGTTCAGGACGTACAGGGGGGCGACCCAGCAGCGATGGAAACATCTACAGAAGAGAGAATCAAGAAAATGGAATTGGCTGTGAGCAAACTGACGGACATCATTGATAAATTAACACTTCCTCCAGAAGGAAAACAAAAACCTACCTGTTCCCCTGGATCAAACAGGAAGCGAAAATATGTGCCCCTGGACCTCATGGAACTTCCAACCACACAGACTTTCATGCGCTTTTATTGCATGAAATTCAAACCAGAAACTAAACGCAACCTCAATCCGTACGCAATAAAGGCCAGCGTCGTAAACGCTACTGGACTGCCTCCCAAGTCAATTACCACCAGCCGTAAAGACAGCTTCACACTCGAAGCAAGGGACAACAAACAAGGACAAGCCATGCTGACCATTACTAGTGTGAATAGCGTGCCCTGCGAAGTCCTACTCCACCCAAGACTAAACAAATCCAAGGGACTCATCTACATCAATGAGTATAACATGAGCGACTTCGACGAGTTTGCAGCGGGACTGAAGGAAGCTTACGACATCAGCAACGTCATTGACGCTACCTTCATCAAAACCAGGCGCGAACAAACCAGCGCCCTTATCCTCGAATTCAACTCCGAAACACCCCCCACCTATATATATTCCAGGCGAACGGGCGGACACGCCAGTTTATCTATACATCGACAAACCGATGCACTGCTCCAACTGCCAACTGTACGGCCACACCAAAAAACGCTGCAACAGGCCACCAACCTGCGCCAAGTGCGGCACAGTGGGACACTCAAGCGATCAGTGCCTGGAAGCACAAGCAAAATGCCTCCATTGCCGCGGTCCACACCCAGTGAAAAGTAAAACGTGTCCTAAGCATACTGAAGAACAAAAAATAGTAGAAATTCAAGCAAAGCACAAAGAAGGCATCCATCGCGCAAGACAGCTCTACCACGACTCTGACGAATACTACCGAAAATACTACCGAATACTACCTCTGACGAAAAACGCAAGCTCTCACCGTTGATTCTGGAGAAGAGCCTGCAACTAGAACTTGGGGCTAAACCCAGCCGTATTTCCTCTAAGGGGGCCGATTCATTTGTAATTGAAATCTGCAACCTACGCCAGAGCGATTCCGTCCGCAACATGAAGTCAATCAACAATATTCCTGTCACCATATCCGAATATTGTCACCCCAATGCCGCCAAAGGACTCGTTTACGTATACGAGTACGACCTATCCGACTTTGAGAACTTCCGCAATGGACTCAAAGAAGACCATGACCTCTACGATGTGACCAAGGCAACATGGATCCGACCCAAGAACCCACTCGCCCAACCATTGCTACTAACTTTCCGTGGAGAACTCCCAGAATATCTAACAGTGCCAGGCGAACAATCAAAGAGCAAAGTATACGCCTACGTACCTCGCCCGATGATGCTTTGTAAAATATGCCTGGAATACGGGCATACACAAAAGTGGTGCTCACGTAACACCCCAATTTGTGCTCGGTGTGATAACGCCAACCACAGTGCTACAGAATGTACCAGCTCAAAATTAGAATGTCACCACTGCAGCCAAAATCATCTCACCGGATCCCTTAAATGTATTGAATTCAAATACCAACAAGAAAATGTAACAATACAACACAAATTTAGACTCAGTAGAGCCCAAGCCAAAGCCAAATTAGACTCAGAATGTCCGCAATATCGGCGCTCCTTCGTCAGTGCAGTGCAGACGACCGCCGCCAACGCAGCGTCAAGCCAAACCCCACCGAGGGAAAGGGAACCTCCGAACGCTGCTGCTGCTGCTGCTGACAGTCCCGTCAAACCTGCAAACTGTAGCACACGAAGAAAGCGGAAAAACTCCGAACATCAGGAGCGCCCTACGGAAAAGAAGCAACTAACAGAGGCAGTGTGTATGAATCCTGATACCAGCGAACTGTATACGACATCAATTCAAATGACCCCAAATTACGATTCCGCTCTTAGCGATTGTGAAATAACCAGCGAGAACAATCCTGCAGTCAGAAGAGAAACCGAAGAAATTTTCTATGAATATAAACAAATATATCCACACCTGAGCAATGAACAACCCAACCTCAATTATACGAGGCCTGTCGAAAAAGTATCCGACCTTTGGCCAGAAAAAATACTTCAACAACCTGACGGGGTTGGGACCCTAATCCCCTTCAAAGTAGGCTCCTTGTGCTTCCACACACTTAGCCCACCGATCCTTCCACTGCCGGAAACACCTCTGGAAGTCTTCTTTTGGAATGGTGTTCAGCTCTGTCGTCGCGTTCCGCATTATCTCTTCTCTACTCTCAAAACGGGATCCTTTCAGTGGTGTCTTCAATTTTGGAAACAACCAGAAGTCGCAAGGAGCCAGGTCTGGAGAGTAGGGAGGTTGGCGAACGGTCGTAATTCCATGTTTGGCCAAGAAATTGCGGATCAAATGGGATGAATGTGCGGGCGCGTTGTCGTGATGCAAGTGCCAGTTGTTCGCAGTCCACATGTCTGGTCAAAATGGCATGTGCAGAATCTTTACTCACTCCAACCTCTTGGGCAATCTCCCGCACGGTCAAACGACGATCTGCCATCACCAAATTTCGCACCCTCTCAACAACAGCTGCACTCCGAGAAGTTTTGGGCCTGCCACAACGCTGCTCACTCTCCGCTGATGTGCGGCCATCTTTGAATCGGTTGAACCACTCCTTAATTTGTGTTACACCCATAGCATCTTCCCCAAACACCTGCTGAATCTTACGAATTGTTTCAATTTGAGAATCACCAAGCTTTTGACAAAATTTGATGCAGTGTCTTTGCTCAATTCGTTCAGTCATCTTGCAAGAAAACTAAATCCGACAAACACTTAGAACAGCACCTTACTTGGCGACCCCCAGCTAGTGAGTGGCCCAAGTGAATGCGGTGAAAAAAGTCAAGCATGCGCATTAAGATTCCTCCTTCCACCGTGCACAGTGGCGCCGCCTTAGAATCACTACTTTGCGCGGGAAAAATTAAGGTCGGATACTTTTTCGACAGGCCTCGTACAATGGAACTGCCAAGGAGTTCGAGCCAAGAAAGATGAACTGCTGGAATTGATACACCAGCACCGACCAGCAGTCGTAGCGCTGCAGGAAACCAAACTCTGGCACAATTGCACATTCTCTATACCCCAATACTCCCTTCTCATCAAGCATGGCCACTTCAACTTCACCCCCCATGGAGGGGTGGGATTGCTCATCCATAACTCGGTCCCATTCAGAGAACACGTTTTGACATCCCAGTTTCAAGTCATCGCCGCCACCATCCAACTTAATCGGCCGATCACAGTCGTTTCAATGTACACGTCTAGAAATCATAGCCTTACCCTAGAGGCACTTCATGACCTCGAGAATCAACTCCCTACTCCACGTATTATTATGGGTGATTTTAACAGTTATAACACAATTTGGGGATGCAGAACCACGGACACTCGGGGGCGCATTCTTGAGCAATATATAGAACAGTCAAACCTCATTCTACTAAATACGGGATCCCCAACCAGAATCTCGTACAACTCAGAATCCGCCATAGATCTAACACTAGCCTCTCCCCGCCTGAACGCGGAGTTGCAGTGGTCCACCTGTCTCTCCCCCGAGGACAGCGATCACTGCCCCATCTTAATCCAGCAAATGAACGCACAACAAAACGAGTCTAGCAGAAGAGTGTGGTGCCTAAAAAGAGCAGATTGGTGCTCAAATGAAAACCACGCAAAATGGAACGAGCTGGAAATCTCGCCGGAGACTGACTGTGAAGAACACCTCCAGGCCCTCGTCAATGCCATACTGGCTGTAGCGGCGGATTGCATACAGACCATTGAAATTAAAACCTTCTTTCCAAAGCCCTATTGGAGCGCAAAATTGACCGAAACACGACGAAACCGCGAACGCCTATACCAAAAATACCGCCAGACCAGGTCGGTGCAAAATGCTCTTCGTTGGGAAAGAGCTCGAGCAGTCCACCGAAACCTCTTACGTGACGAAAAGCGGAAGGCGTGGATAAGTTTTGCAAATACGTTCACTAAAAATACACCTCTAACAACAGTTTATGCAAATATTCGCAAAATAAAAGGCCAACCCCAACGGAAAATCTCCATCTTGCAAGAAAACAACATCACGTATGCCACCGTACCCCAAATAGCTAACAAGCTAGCGATGACTTTCAGCAATACAAGCAGAGCCACAAACTACCCTGCCGAATTTCAACGAGAAAGAGAAAAAGTCCAAAACGAAGGTTTAAATTTTTCATCCACGAACTCTGAAGTATACAATATACCGTTCACAGCAGCTGAGCTAGAAGCTGCTTTTTATAACACCAAAGACACCTCTCCTGGAGCCGACCAAATCTCCTACCAGATGTTAAAGCACCTACCTGAAGCCGGCAAGCAGCACCTACTATCGATGATGAACAAACTTTGGCTAAACGGATATTTCCCTCCAAGCTGGCGGGAGGCCATAATAATCCCCTTTCCAAAACCGCACAAATCTCCACAGTCGCCCCAAAATTACCGACCCATCGCACCAACCAGTTGCCTCTGCAAAACAATGGAGCGTCTTGTCAGCAATAGACTCGTGGACTTCTGTGACATGCATAGCTGCCTCACGAACACCCAGTGCGGCGGTAGGCAAAGCAGATCTACAACTGACCACCTAGTGCGCCTTGAAACTACGATCAGGAGAGCTTTCGTACACAATGAACACTTTGTGAGTGTGTTCTTTGACCTTGCAAAAGCGTATGATACAACATGGAAATTCGGAATAATGCGGGACCTTCACCATAAGAAACTACGAGGAAGACTCCCCTCGTTCATCCAAGAATTCCTGCGCGATCGGACCTTTAGGGTCCGAATAAATAATTATTTGTCCGACCTCTTCCCGCAAGAAGAAGGCGTCCCGCAAGGCTCAGTGCTTTCGGTCACCCTTTTCGCCATTAAAATCAATGGTATCGCCTCTCTGATCCCTCAGGATCCGCGATTTCATGCCTCACTATTTGTTGACGACTTCCAGCTCGGCTATCGACATAGTGACCTAAATATCATCAAAACTAAACTCCAGGAATGTATTAATCATGCAGTCGATGGACCCAGACGAATGGTTTCACCTTCTTTTTTTTCAAAATTTCCCGATCAATGGAAACTATCCATAATTAAGCCATTACATAAATCTGGTGATATCGACATAGCGTCAAACTACAGACCAATCAGTCTCCTGCCTGTTATGTCCAAAATATTAAAAAAAGTAATAACAAACCAGCTCTCGTCTTACATAGACGAGTCACATCTACTGCATCGCAATCAATATGCTTACAGGAGGAATACCAGTACTCAGGACGCCCTGTTAAACATAACAGAAAAAATTTACAATGATATTGACCAAAAAAATTAACTCTCTTACTATTGCTTGATCTCTTCAAAGCTTTCGACAGTGTTGAGCATAAGAAACTTCTACAAAAAATTTCAAACCTCAGAATAGACACTCAGTGGTTTGAAAGCTACCTACGAAACCGCTCTCATGCAGTGTGCTTGAATAACAAAATGTCATCATTCACACCAAATAATTTTGGCGTTCCTCAAGGTTCAATCATCGGCCCACTCCTATTTTCAATTTTCATCAACGATTTCCCCACCATGCCGGCAAACACAAAACTCTCAATGTATGCTGATGACGTACAAATTGCCATGACAAGCTCAACAGCGGATTTAACAGAAACACAAGCCAACGCTGAAAACCTTCTGAGAAATCTGAAATTGTGGTATGACCATAATGGCCTCAAACTTAACGCAAGTAAAACGCAATGCATTATTTTTGGATCACAGAATGCGACTGAAAATTTACCACCATTCAAGCTAACATTTGGAGACGATACAATTAAACCAGTCGATAAGGTTAAAAATCTGGGTGTTTGGTTTGACAAAAATATGACTTTCAATTCACACGTCGAAACAATGTGCAACAAAATTAACGGAACCTTGATGTTCTTTCATCGTATAAAGAACACACTTGACGAAAAATCTAGATTATTAGTGATTCAGTCTTCAGTTTTATCGCGTCTGGACTACTGCAGTCTTGTGTGGGGAGATTTACCTAAATGTCGTCAGGAAGAGTTACAAAAATGTGTAAACTTCTCCGCCAAAGTGGTATGCAAAGGAAATTTCAATAAATACGATCATGTCACCCCTCTTTTAAGAAAACTCGACTGGACCCCAATACCGAACAGATTCATGATCCAGAAAGTTCGACGAGTATTCTCATCTCTGTACTTCCCCCAAAGTAATGCAGAGGTGGTAAAAATTTTTCCATCTAATATCCCAAACGAAAGACCAAACCGGAGGAACGATGTTTTAGTCAGTTACCGTTCATTTAACGTGGGACAAAAAGCTCTCTCAGTTTCTGGAGCTTTTTTGTGGAACAAGCTTCCCCAACATATCAAAAACTCTAAAACTGGAAAAGAATTTAGAGTAAATGTGTCACGTCATTTTGCATCTCTGTCATAGGGCCTGCAGCATCTCGGTGTGAACTTCCTATCTATCAGAAATTTTAATTTCTGTTAGAATTTTAGAAACTATTTCATTCTACGTTTGCTAAGCGATTCGTATATTCATCTTACTTATTTCTGTCGACAACAATGAGCACCACAGCCGTCAGATCAGTGCAGCAGAACGAACGTTCTTTCCATAATTAGGAGTATTTCCTCATCTTTATTTTGTTATTTCTTTCTCTTTTCTGTATTAATATTTAACGTCCGTATGACAAATATACCATGAAATACATTTTGTGTGTACACCAATAAACAGGTTTATAGATGTGAGGGTTGTGCAGAGTTTATAATGAATTTAATTTTTGGCTAACGTTGTCTGGCTATTTCAAAATCATTCTCGAAGATTTTTTCAATCGATTTTCGGCTGAGCTGGGGGGAAGGGGGTAATTTAAGCATTGCATTTAGTCTTTTTATTTTTTTTCCGTGCGTTCAGCGCACACTAGCACTGAACTTTCAAATCGAAAAAAACTCCAAATTTCTGTAATTAAAATTATCACTTTGGATCAAGGCCTAATCTTCCTATATGTGCCAATTTTGTGAATATTCTCCACTCAGATGTGATTTTCGGTCACAATGTTACTCCATTTAATCCCACGTACACATGTCCGTATAATGCTGAAGAGTTGTGTTGCTTCTTGACTATAACCTGATTTTTCTTAAAAATTTCTGTGAAGAAATTAAAAACCGCTCATTTTTATGTTTTTCGAAGTCTTCTCTCCTTTTAGTTATTTTTTTTTGCGAAAAATTTTTTTAGGATTACAGTGAGCTCAACTGTCATTTTCTGTGTAGTAGATGGTAGGTTGCTTCTATCTTTTATCTTATATATGTATTTTTTTCTAATATTTCATTTTCAATAAGTATATATATTAATATGTGAGTGTACGTGTGTAGGTATATATATGTATCTACATGAATAGATATACATGTTTCTATTTCATTTCTTTACGCAAAAACCATCCGGTTAATAAATTTTATTGCATTAGCGAAATGATTTAAAAATAGATCTATCACTTCCCCAAAGGGCGTTTCTGTGAATCGGATTAATGTCATATTTAATTAATGAAATAAAGTGCAATTTGAGCATATGAATCGTAGTAAAATTATCTTTCTGTCCGTATGTTGTACAAGCTATGAATTTTGATATTGAATATTTGTTTGTTTACCCATTTCTACCAATATTTTATAGATATTTGTCAATCATGAGTGGTAACCGGCTTACACTGTATCTCTATTTTATCCCATGTACCCATGTCCGCATGATGTGGTGAATATCGAGAAGATATGAAATATGTTTTTGATGGTGATAGGGCTTTGCATATTTTTAGGGCATATTTTTCATTTCTCATTCAACTACCCTTGACAGAGATAGACTATTGGCACGCCACGTATGGTTTGTCTATTAGTACGCCTCGTATATTTTTTCTATTAATATGCCTCGTATGGTCTATCTATTTTGTACACCTCTGATAGCTTGTCTATTAGTACACCTCGTATAGTTTGCCTATTATTATTATGCCTCGTATGGCTTATCTATTTGTACACCTCGGATGGTTTGTCAATTAGTACTCCCCGTAAGGAACATTTGTTTTAGGATGCCCTATATTTAAGAAATTTTTAAAAGCCAATATGTTGGCATGTATCTCATGTGACAACTTGGAAATAAACATTTTTTCTTTTCTTTTTCTTTTTTCTCAACAGAAAAATCCAAAGCCGTACATTTCACCACGCTGCCCGGTATCCAGATGCCCCACCCCTAAAAATTGCAAATGAAGATATCGAGTTTGTTGAGGCAATTAAATTTCTTGGACTTACCTGGGACACAAAGCTCACATGGAAAAAGCACATAAACGAAATTAAAGCAAAATGCAAGAAGGGATGTGCAATGATCAAATCCATATCCTCTCACGATTGGGGAGGGGACAAACACATTCTCCTCCACATGTACAAACTTTTCGTTCGGTCAATAATGGATTACGGATGCATTGTCTATGCATCAGCATCCAACACCACCCTTAAGCTCTTGGATCCCGTCACAAACGACTGTCTGCGTCTGGCTACCGGAGCCTTCAAGTCCACACCTGCCGCAAGCCTCCAAGTTCTAACTGGCAAAATGCCGCTGAACCTGCGAAGGCAATTGCTTTCCCTAAAATATTATTTTAAAATGAAGAGCCACTTGGGTAACCCAGCATTCAACTCTGTTATCCCACCTACTGACAGAAGATTGTTCATAAATAAGAAGGTTATGCCTTCGTTGGCCATTCGCACCCTCGATATCATGGAATCTCTAAATCTCGAACCACTTTCTATCAAGCCCGCTTTCTCGTACCGGCTACTGAACATTGACGTCCCAACATGGAACACGGTCACCGTCGACATAAACATGGACCTAACAGCCCTAAAAAAGGAAACTACCCATCCAACAACATACATCCAAGAATACAACCGACTAGAAAACGAAAACTACCAAGGCTGCTTTGCAATCTTCACGGATGGTTCCAAAAGCAACGACGGCGTTGGTGCGGCTGCATTCTGTAGCAGCATTCAGATTCAGAAACAGATCTCACTTCCCCAAACATCTACTATATTCACTGCAGAACTGTATGCTATTGATTTAGCACTACAGATCATTCGTGGTCGTTCTGAAAACCAGTATATTATTTTTAGTGATTCCCTGAGTGTTTTGCGAGTGCTTCTCAACAAACGCACGGACCACCCTCATGCCCGCCTTCTTCAACATCAGATTTACGACCTTGCCCAGAATCGGAAAAACACTAAATTCTGCTGGATCCCGAGCCATGTGGGGATTCGGGGCAACGAGACCGTCGATGGCCTAGCAAAAGCAGCTGCACTTCGCCCACCCGAGCGAGTCCCAACATTTTATAGGGACTGGTTCTCAGTACTTGAGAAGAAGATTCACAGCAAATGGATGGAGGACTGGCACCAGCGTAGGAGCCTCATGCACGAGGCCCAGCGGAAACCGGGATCATGGCCCAAAAGAAAACTGCCACGCCGAGTGGAGGTCGTACTAAATCGACTCAGAAGCGGCCACACCTACCTCACCCACAGCTACCTCATGAACAGTGAGGTACAGGAGCCTCAGCCTGGCTGCCCTTTATGCCTGGGGGCGCGCCTCACGGTGCGCTACGTACTTATCGACTGCGTCGCGCTACGTACTTATCGACTGCGTCGCGCTGCGCAGCACGCGACGACAATGCTTTGATGTCTTCTCTGACAATAGCCGGCCACCTTCAGTAAGCAATATACTTGGCCACAATGCGCCCGTAGATCAGCTGATTACCTTTCTTCAAAAAATTAATGCTTACGACGTGATCTGATACGGGGAACTGTTCAAACTCCTAAAATTATGATCCTTCAAGCCTAAGCCACGCACCATCAAAATTTACCCGCTAAATGCCCCTCTTGTATGTTCAGTACGACGTGTCATAATGCGTGAGCCTCTTTTCTCTTGCTGTAATCTGCCTTAGTAACAATCTCTGAGTTTTTCCCGGCCAGTGCTGGGGGCGTCCACATTGGCGTTACGCTGGCGACCCCGGTAGAAACGTTTCCGTAAAATTATTATTATCATTTTCATCTAATATATCATTTTGAGCTCAATTGATAAATATTTAATAATTATATAGTTACTAGTGTACCTGTGTCATAAAACATGATGGTACATACTGTTAGAAAAATACTTAATAAAAATATAGATAAGAACGCAATGCAATATATTTATTTTTCTGCATTTTTACACAGGACAAGCGTTTTAATTGAGAATTTCATAATGACAACATTCACGCCACTGCACCTGCCTTAGTATTGCTGCTGAGCGTATGGCCTCTAGTCGTTCTCGTGAACTACTTGCATACTGATCCCTCCCCTGTTGCCTTACAAGCGCTTGTTGTTCTTGAGATAATCTTTCACTCGCTCTCCTTTTTCGCTCCCACTCGATTAAGTCTTTTTTTCGTATGAATGGAGTTTCCCTGCCTGAGCTTATGTCTAAGGTAACTTTTTTTGTGACTGTAATAAATACTTACATACATACATATACCGGGCTTTTCCTCACTATGGGAGGGTAGCCAACATCAGGCCACAATCACTACACTTAGTCACTTGGAGGCGAGAGAGGTAGCACTGGTGGCACCAGAACAGCAGCCCATCACAACCACCTTCCGCAGTCAGGCCCGACAGCCATAGCTGGTTTGCCCCGACCGCTTCATTGAGTGCAGCCCCTCCCCCGCACAGGACAGGTCAACCCCATCACATGCGGGCAGGCTTCCAGTACTGCGTAAAAAATAAAATTACCTTCTTATGCACTGCCCCCACTCACTTCTGTCCGCAGTCATCCCTCTCGCCACGTCCACAGTTAGACCCCTTTTATACAAAGCACGTTTCACCCCATCCATCCAACTCATCCGTGGTCTACTTTGCGCTTTAATACCACTCACTTCTGACATATAAATCTTTTTAAAAATGTTAAATGTTTTCGCTAGCCGCTCAACATTCATTCTTTCAACATGCCCAAACCATCCAAGCACTCTTTCATCCACTCGCCTGCTCAACTTTTTGATAACACCCGTCTGCCCCCTAACCAACTCATTCCTGATCCTATCTCTTCTTGTAACTCCATACATGCTCCTCAAACACATCCAACTTCCTCCTCTCAGCTGCTCTCAACTCTCAGCTGCTCTAAGTAATAAATACTTAGAATAGAGTATTTTTGAGCCGTAATAGAATTAATGGTAGCCATTCATGTCATATCTTAGATGCAGCAATTCAGCATTACCGAGAGCAAATGCGAGCTTCTGTATGTATAATATAATATGCAATACCCTCTCGAACTCGGTATCAACGATACGGACTCAAGTATATAAGGCTCTGGATCTCTCTCATTTACTTGAATGTGATATTATAGTGCAAATAGGCCCGGTTCAACCCGAGTATCGGGTTGTCCGACTTGCCCGATACTCGGGTTGAACCGGTAATCAAGAAACGCGTTGTTAATCATTTGCGTGATTAAAAGTGGTTATGCACGCAAGAACAGTACTCAAAATTTATTTGGAAAAGTAAAATCGAATCAAAGTATTTCTTTATGAACTACATTTCTGGTGTACACTCCTTCTTTGCCTTCAAATTTTCCTTGCTGTGGACCATCAGTCACTTGAACTTTGATTGACGCCATATTTCGTACCTACTCGCGAAAAACTGACATAAAGTTGTCCATGTCCAAAGACGGGTTCTGGTAAGTAGAGACCAACGCGACCCAATGTCTGTCCTTGACTCTTGTTTATGGTCATTGCAAAAGAAATTCGAACGGGAAACTGTCGTCTTTTGAGAACAAAAGGTAAACCACTGTCTGAAGGTGCCAGCTCGATTCTCGATAACAAAATTCGTTGTCCCTTTGCTTCACCAGTTATCACTTGAAGGTCGATAGAATTCTCGTGTAAAACGCGCACAATCAATCTTGTACCGTTAACTAAACCTTGCTTAGAATTCATGTTCCTCAACAGCATGACGATAGCTCCAACTTTCAACGTGAGCTTGTGGGGTGTCATACCACTTGGAGTCTGTTCGTTGAGGAAATCTATTTGGAAATTGAGGTGGTCTTCAGGATCGTCGCTGACTATCGAGTCAACACTGAGATAAGTCTTATTGGTGCTGTTGATCTTGGCTGAAACAGTATCATTAACCTCGTTGCAGTGCTCATTTTTTGGACATAAAACGGCCCGCATACTCATTTCTTCCAAGTTTTCCGGAGTGATGTCCGAGTCGAATACCCAGTCTACTACATTGCCATTGCAAACACATTAATTAGGTAGTCGTATCACGTCTTCGTAAATATCTGGATGAGTCTGTTCAGTGCCATGTCCAATACGCAGTAAAAACTCGCCGAAATCTAATTCTCCTGGTCCAGTTCTCATATTTCTGGTGAGGTTGAGCTTTTCAATTGACCTCCAGAGACTGCATTTAGGAAGAGATATTCGGACTATTTCATGCCTTGTTGCTTTTGGGACTACAGGGAGACATTGTGAGAAGTCACCGCCAAACACCACCGTCTTGTTTCCAAATGGTTTATCATCGCATGTTACGTCTCTAAGCATGCGATCAAAACATCTCACGACATGGCCACTAATCATGCTTGCTTCGTCCCAAATAATCAATTGAGCAGAGCGAATAGCGTCAGCCAATCGAGACCTTGGTGTGATACGACAGATGGATGTCTCATTGATTGGAATGGGCAACTTGAATCTGCTGTGGGCTGTTCGGCAACCTTTAATTAATGTTGCAGCGATGCCAGTACTTGCGACGGCAATACATGATACATTCCTGCCACGTAAACTATGCAGCATTGTTTCATAGAGGAACGTCTTCCCAGATCCTGTTGCACCATTGATGAAGAAAGCTTTTTGGATATTTTGGGCGTTCATACTGCTTAAAATCTGGTTGAATACAGTCTGCTGTTCGTCATTAAGTTGAGCTGACATTAGATCCGCTGTTCGAGTTTCTTCAATGGCATCATAAATCATGTCATCAACTGCTGGCGTTGTGTGTATGGGCTCAGGCAATCCAAACTGAGTGCAGGTCAAGTTGTTAGTAACCAGAATTTCTTGAATATCGATTAAAGCTGAGTTTATGCTTCCTTCCTGAGTTTCTGATCGACGGAAATCTTCTATCAGATGTGTTTTGAATTCTTCAAATAGCTGTAAAGGTTCACAGGGTTCGCAGTAAATTTTCCAATTTTCCAATTTTCTAAACGGACTCGGACAAATTTTTAGTTACCGATTTATGATATCGGATATCAACACACATTCGTATCCATCATACAAATATATTTCAGTCGAAAATCGTACCATAAATTGTCCAAATCAACCAAATTTAGCGCAATCAATCAATCAGCACGTTTACGGCAAAACATGTGCATAAAAAACTGAAGAGACACACTCTTGACTTTTTTTTGCCAGTTTTAATGGCAATTTTTAATCACAATTTGTAGTCGCCGTGGTCAATATTTTTCAAATCTGATAGTTTTTTGCAAATATAGACACCAGTGGCTTCAATTTAATACCTCACTTGACCATATAGCCTCAGCCAATTTTCTAAACGGACTCAGACAAATTTTCAGTATCGGGTTGTCCGACTTGCCTAAAAATAAAAAATGAAATAAATAAAAAAATAAATAGAAAAAATGAAAATAAAAAAAGAAAGAAAAAAAATTAAAAAATAAAAAATAAAAAATAAATGAAAAATATACGAAAAAAGGGGAAAAAAATAAATAGTTTTCTGCAAATATAGACATGAGTGGCTTCAATTTAATACCTCACTTGACCATGTAGACTCAGCCAATTTTCTAAACGGACTCGGACAAATTTTGAGTATCGGGTTGTCCGACTTGCCTAAAAATAAAAAATAAAAAATAAAAAATAATAAATAAAAAAAAATAAAGAAATGAAGAAAAAAAATACAAAAAAAATAAAAAAAAATTAAAAAAAATGGAAAAAAAATAAATAAATAGTTTTCTGCAAATATAGACACCAGTGGCTTCAATTTAATACCTCACTTGACCATATAGACTCAGCCAATTTTCTAAACGGACTCAGACAAATTTTGAGTATCGGGTTGTCCGACTTGCCTAAAAATAAAAAATAAATAAAAATAAAAAAAAATACAAATAAAAAAATGGAAAAAAATGAAGAAAAAAGAAAAAAAAAATAAAAAAAAATAAAAAAATAAAAAAAAATAATAAAAAAATAAATAAATAGAAATAAAAATAAAAAAAAATAAAAAATAAATAAAGACATCAGTGGCTTCAATTTAATACCTCACTTGACCATATAGACTCAGCCAATTTTCTAAACGGACTCGGACAAATTTTGAGTTACTGAGTTAAGTATATAAAAAAAATGAAAAAAAATAAATAAAAAAATAAATAAATAGTTTTCTGCAAATATAGACACCAGTGGCTTCAATTTAATACCTCACTTGACCATATAGACTCAGCCAATTTTCTAAACGGACTCGCACAAATTTTGAGTTACTGAATTAAGTATATAGATTATATAGCGAAAATGAGTGTATTCATTTATCAGTGAACTGAAACCGATACCGCCAGTGCTAATTTCTTCCTATAAGAGTATAGTGTGTGACATTGTAGAGAGTGACCGTGAGTAGTAGGAAACGTTTTTGTTTCTTTTTGTTTGATAACTTGATTTTCAGTAGATTTGGTGAGTGAAGACTTCTTCTGCCTGTGAAATTTGTACTGAGATAGAAGTCTGTGTTTGAGGATGGCAAGAAATAGGACTGGTCGTAGGAAGGGAGGTGCAAGTGGAATGGATGAGGAGATTGAGTGCATGCCTGTAATGAGTGGGTAGATATAGATGCATGCAAAGGATTGAGAGAGATGAGTCGGAGGAAGTTGAA
Source organism: Morinoia aosen (assembly GCA_030386875.1). NCBI lineage: Eukaryota > Metazoa > Arthropoda > Malacostraca > Amphipoda > Talitridae > Morinoia > Morinoia aosen. The sequence goes on from CM059576.1 coordinate 1,227,908, forward strand.
TGATCTTGTGTTTACGTGCTGGAAATGTTTGAATGACGAGAGAAAGAAGTTGGAAGAGGAGGTTGAGAGATTGACAATTTTGATGGTTGCTTTAGAGGCTGACTTGAAGGATGAAAGGAAGTTGAATGAAGGAAAGAATGAGAATGGTGCAAATGCAGTGAATGAAGGGGTAAATGGTGGTGGTGCAAGGAGTGCAAATGAAGTGGATGATGTTGCAAGGAGTGCAAATGAAGTGGATGATGGTGCAAGGAGTGTGAATGCAATAAATGAAGTGAATGGTGGTGCAAATGTGCCAGATGAGAGTAGAAGGATGAATGAGCATGATGAAAGAAGTACGAATGGGAAGAGAGTGAAGGAGCAACCTGTTGATATGCCACATGAGGTGCAGGCGCCTGTAGTGGAAGTGAATGAAAGGAAGATGGATGGAAAGAGTGATGTGAGTAGAAGAGTTGAACAAAAGAGTAGTATGAAAGGGAGAGTGAGACCTACGATTAGAATATGTGGTGACAGCATGGTGAAGAATGTGGATAGGTTTGTGAGAATGACTGACCGTAGTGGATGTACGAGCATGAGAGGAAAAGGAGTGAAAGAGATTTGTAGGCATGCTGAGGAAGTGATAGATGGAATGGATGAAGGGATGGTTGTACTGCAAGGAGGTGGCAATGGATTGCTTGAATGTGGGAGAGAGCATACGGTGAATGCAATTATGAATGTTGTTGAAAGGGCGCGAAAGAAGAATGTAAGAGTGGCTGTGACCAGCCTGCTGAGAAGGCCTGCATGTGGTGAGGAGTATGAAAGGGTGCGAAAGGAGGTGAATAGGGAAGTGCATGAAAGGATTATGAGTATGAAAGCTGAGAGTATGAGAAAGCGTGAAATGGGTTCCAGCTTGCTTGATATGGATAACCTGATCCAGAGTGGATGTTTTCGTGGAGATGGAGTCCACCTTACCCAAGAAGGTGAGATGAAACTCTCCAGGAGATTCATCAAGTGGATTGGGTGTACTCATATTGTAATGGAAGGTGGAACTGGATGAATGGAAAGCTGTCAGACCAAAAATGAAAAATGTCGTGAATTGTCCAATAGTGTTGTAGGGTTTGGATGTTTAAATGTGCGTGGATGGAATGCAGGAAAGTTAAATGACCTTGTAGCAGAATTTGAGAATGGAGATTTGGATTGTGTTGGTGTAGTAGAGACCCAAATGCGTGATAGAGTCAGTTTAAAATGTAAGGAGAGTAAGTCCTATATGATTGGAAAAGGGCGTGTAAGTTGGCAAAAAAGAGGTGGTGGAGTTGGTCTCATTGTAAAAAATGCTCTAAATTGGAAATTAGAAGAAATTCCTGCTGGAAATGAACCTGAGAGTGAAGATCTGTTAGTAATAAAGTGTGAAAGAATGCATGCCAGAGAATGTGTTATTGTGGTTGTATGCTAAATGACAACTGATGGTATTTTAGCTCATCAAGAGAATGTAAAAAAGTATGAAATATTAACAAGAATTGTGCAAGAGCATTGCAGATGCCCTCTGATTGTGATGGGTGATATGAATGGCCATGTTGGTATACTTGGTGAGCCTGTGAATGCAAATGGACAAAAATTGATTGATTTCTGTGATGAGAATGAACTTGAGAACCTGAATGTAACAATAGGAAATGGCTTGCATACATGGCAAAGCAGGGAATGTAAAACTGCAATTGATTATATGATAGTGAATAGTAGAGCAAGACTATATGTCAAGGAAATGTTTGTAGATGAAGATGATTTTGATATTGATAGTGACCATAAAATGCTTGTTCTAGAATATAATTGGGGTGGAAAGGAGTCAATGCAGAAGGCCAGCAGATTAAGAGAAAATTGGCGTATTAAAATGGCAAACTGGGAAGAATTTAGAAATGAATTGAGTAGATGTAACTGGAACAGGTGTGGAAATGTAAATGACCTAAATAAGGAGATTGCAAGAACCTTGTATGATGTGGCAGAGCAAAAGATCGGTAGAATGAAATGCAGGAAAAGTACAGGGAATGCTAGGGGGTTTACGAGTGAGATAAAGGAAGAACGAACGAGAAGGAAGACTTTAAATAAAAAACAACGCAGTATGAGGAAAATGTATGAAAGACGCAGAATTACTGAGGATGAATGGCAGAGTGTATGGAATGAGTACAAGGACCAGCAGAAGAAAGTAAAGAGAATGATCAATGAGGCTAGGGTTAAAGAAGAGAAACACCAAGTTGAAAATCTAAGAAAGAAAGGTCCAGATGGAATAAAAGATTGGTATAAGTTTATACAAGGTAATGATAGAAGTAGTGAAGTTCAAGTTGATGAATTAGTAGTTAATGGTTGCAGGGTGCAAGATAGGATGCAAATGGTGAAAGCAGTTGAAGAATTGTCACGTCGTACAAGACGTGAGGAAATTTGAAGAATTTTCTATAAATTTATTGCGGCAACATTCTGCGGATCCGCGCTTCGTCCGCAAGAATGACGCCAACGTTTTATTTGTTTGAAGTGCGTGGGAGGAACAGGTTCCCGGATAATATTGAGTTTTTGTGTAGTTAGAGAGTGAACTTGAGTGGGAAACTCATTTCGTTTACGTGTTACCGCGCTGGCTATATATTTTGGGTGTTTTCACCCGACTTGTGTTAGATAGTGGTGAACGGCCGGTTTCTGGAGCATTCGAGAATGCTTCCGGCGGCCGGCAAGCCCACCTACATTGAGTCAGACCAGCCATTGCAGTTCGGTAGAGTCTGGTGTTTCTTTCGGTGTAGCCAGTAAGCTGCGGTGTAATGCTGGGAATTAGTCAGGTTCTGGCTTAACGGTATTTTAGCTGAACACTGTGATTTACCGATGAACTTTTCTATCTCTGTTTCACTGCTCCAAGTGATTTTGTGTTGATGTCCAAATGTTTTTTTTTGCTCAGCAACATTTGCATAACAGTCAAGCTATGTAAGCTGTGTTGTCATATATAATATTGTAAACAGTGTCAAGGGCAGTAAATGCAACATGGAGAGACTGACATTTCAATGCTTTTTAGTTTGACACAAGATTACTTGAAGTTTATTGCATTTCATAGATTAACACATGATAGCAAATTTTATATTTATTTGATAATACAAACCAACCACTGCTTCACTATTGAAAGATTTGTGTACTGAAAATAAAAGCTATGGTGATTCTTCCATGGATTAGACATCAGTTGTTGACATGGAAAAATTCATGGCACGTCGTGCCAGACTTGTACTAACTTGGGAACACGATTTTCTTGTCTTTGTATTATCTCTTGTCTTTTTATTATTTATAACATTCATTAATAGAAAGATGTGAACCAAGCAAATTAAATTTAGTCGATTGGCTTCTTACCTATGAGCTGTGCTGGGCAAGTTGCGCCAGTCAGCAAGGTGGAAGCCTAAAGTTACGGCATTCAGTAGACTGAGAATAGGCGCAGAAATTTGAGACCACTAGCTCATATGATTTGTGTTTTCAAAGCGACGTCGACAAACGTGCACTTGCCTCTCTCATTTTGTTTATAATAGAATTTATTGATAATGGTGATTTGATGACCTGAGTGACTTGCCCCTGCTTTAGAGACCTAATTTGCTGTCTCTTTTCCACAGATAGGGTAAAGAAAGCCAGAGTAGGCACTTATTTTGCAGACTAAAATAAGATGTCACAGGTCTAAACTGAGGGACCTTTCCTCATCGTCTGTAAGTATTTTAGAGTATCCTCTTTCAACTTGTGACGTTACCTAACTCGTCATCCCTTTATATTGTGAAAACTATAAACTTGTTGTGTGATCGTCCACCTTTTTCAAATAAAGTGCTTATTGACTGATGACCGCTGTGTTAGGATTGTTGGATACGGATGTACATTCATGTATGTAACTTTGTGCTTCCTTAAAGGGACACTTTGAACATTGGCCGAAACAAGCGATTCATGTATTATTGCCTGGCATCAAGGATTACGAAGCTTAGGTCATGTACATATAAACTATCAAAGGTGTTCTCACCTCACAATGGAAATGCATCGTCCATGAAATTGCGCTGTCTCTTATAGCTATCATTACATGTATTATTGAATGTGGATTGGGCAGGATTAGGAGTACATTGCCCTCAATCATTCCCTTCGACTAGTGACACGAGTTTACAATATTCGCGTGCGTATATCATAAATGTGTTCTTTCTAAGTGTGTTACTCGACTAGAGACTTACTTTTCTTCCCTATCGATGCAACAGAGACCTTTCTTGTTCGTGAACTTATTTCCCAGCCTACTGTTCCTGTGCACCTTGTGCGTAGATTCCGCGTTCCCCCCAACTACACGCTAGATGGTGCCCTCCTCTTTCCTCTCTTGGGACACCTTTGTCGCGGTCAAGGGAGGCTAAAACTTTCTTATATGATAATACTAGTGATGGTAACGCGAATTGTTGTTGTGCTACGTCGTTAGCAGGGCGGTGAATTCTCTTTTTATGTGCTACTATTCTACGGCCTCTTATGTCTCACTCCGCTATTTCTCGTGTACCCTGAGGTGTGAGTTTAACTTTCTTGTTGTGCGGTGCTATATGCATCAGTCAATCATTCGACTATGATCTTGAATTAAGCTTCTCTTGTCATGCAATTCGTGGTCCGACTCTGAATCATACCTTTCTGGGCAGATTCACGGAACCAGGGGATAAGAATTATAAAACCTGAAGAGACCTCGTTTCCCTTTGGGCATCCTACCGAGTTCCGTTCAATGGCGTGCCGAAGCGAAGATCAATTCCGCTAGCGCACGACATTACAAGAATACTGGGAGGACATTGGTGGAATGAATGAGCAGGTTACAGATGATGCACCCATAAATTTTCTGATTGATGAACGTGAACTGCAAATGGAAGACGAAATCACTTGTGAAGAGATTGTAAGTTTTTTGAAGAAAGTGAAAAATGGAAAGGCATGTGGCCCTGATAAGATACCATATGAGTTCTATTAATGTGGAGGAGAGAGTGTAGTCAGTATGTTGAAATGTTTATTTGATGAGATATGGAAGAGTGAAAGAGTACCGGATGACTGGAACAAGTGTAATGTAGTTCTGTTGCATAAGGGTGGACATAAGAGTATGAAAGAACTTAAAAAAATTACAGACCAATTGCACTGGGTGACACCGTATGTAAGATCTTTTGTGGTATTTTGAATGAGAGAATGAAAAATTTAGTTGAGGAATTAGGAGTCCTGGCAGAAGAACAGAATGGTTTTAGGCAAGATAGACGGGGGGAGGATAATCTGTTTGTAGTGAGTGAAATAATTGAGCGAATGAAGAAGGATAACAAGAAGGTATATTTAGCATTCCTGGATATTGAAAAGGTGTATGACAGGGTGGATCGGGTTAGGCTGTTTGAAATTTTGAGGAAAGTTGGTTTTAGCAGAGTCTGTATGAGAACACAAGTGCTATCTACAGGTTAGGAAATTTGGAAACAGGGCGAGTGAGGAGTTTAGAGGAGTAAGACAGGGCTGTACTCTGTCCCCCCTGTTGTTTGGATTGTACACAGAAGAATTAGCAGTTCGACTGAGAGGGAGTGGTTTAGGACTGAAAGTTGGTAATGAGAGACTGAGCTGTTTGTTGTATGCTGATGATGTGGTTGTGGTTAGTGAATGTGGTCATGAACTACAAAGGATGCTTGACATTGTGAATGGATATAGTACAGATTTCAAGATGAATTTTGGTGCCGATAAAAGTAAGGTCATGGTTATAAATAGTGATGAGACTGATAGAGACAGACTGTGGAATATTGGAGAAATCAGAATAGGTAGAACAAAAGAATACAAATATCTAGGTTGTATGATAAGTGAAGATGGATGTACTAGAACTAAAGGTGAGAAAATGGCTAAAGCAATGCAGTGGAGTGGACGGTTAGGTAGTGTGGCCAGATACAGAGCAAACAAGTACGAATGTGTGAGAGGAATGTGGAAGTATGTTGCTGTACCTAGTGTCATGTATGGTATGAGTGCTCTTGCCTGGAATGGAAGTGATCTTGAAAAGCTGGATGTGAAACAAAATAAGGTAGGACGTGTGGCATTGGGTGCTCCGAAATGGACAGCTATAGAAGCCATTAGAGGTGACCTAGGGTGGAGCCTATTTTCAGAAAGAATGATGAAAGCTGTGCTGAATTATAAGGTGAGAATTGAAAGAATGCAGAATAGCAGGTGGGTAAGGCGAATCTTTGAATGGAATCTGAGTGTAAGCTATTGGGAGAAAGTATGTTTGGGGCATGCAAGGAAACTCAGTATGCAAAAGATTATTCATGTTAGAATTGGGAGACCTGTGGATGACTGGAGTTCAATAAATGTTGGAGGTGTAGGACCTGAGTGGGACTGCAAGAGGTGGAAGAAAGAGATTGAGAGACAAACAAAAAAGTATGGATTGAATAAGTGGAAGCATAGCATGATGCGGAAGCCTACACTTAACTGGTATATGAAAAAGAAAGCACCTAAGTTTGAGCTGTTCTATGATTGTAGCTTTGGAAGTCAACTCTTGTTTGCTGTGGGATGTAAGTCATTGAGTGTGAACAGACGTACATGGAGATGGAATGAGAATAATAACAGATTATGTCAGCAGTGTAATAGTGGAGTGGAAGAAACAATTGAGCATTTTGTGCTGGAATGTAGTAAGTATGAGCAAGAGAGAGAGAGTTTTATGAATGTGGTGTCTGAGCAGTATGGAAAGAATGAGTGGAATGCCAGATGTGCTGAAGATGATTGCGGTATGAGCTGTCTTGCTGGATTGGATCAGGAGTGTAATGCGAGTATCACTGAGGCTATGAAAGTGTTTCTTGTGCGTGCCTGGAGTAAGAGACAGTGACTGGAATGAGCCAATCTGGTAGAATGGGTTGTAATGACCCAATGTGCCGGGGGATGGTGTTTTGACACACTGGCTGTCCCGGTGATGCCTTCCAATGGAGGCTTGTGACAAGGATCGTAGATCCTGAGTAGTTTAGTGGACAAGTCTGGTACCAGGCGCTGAACTCTTTGTGTGAAAATTGTGGAGGGAATTGTAGGCCGTTACAAAGGCCCCGACACTGTCGGCCCTCAAGTTCAAGTTCAAGTTCAAGCTCACTTGCTTTCAGGGAGCACTCGCTTCCAGAATTTAGGTGTTTGGAAATCGGCGAACCGAACAGAGAGCGGAGGATGACGAACCCGTAAATTTTCTGATCGATGAACATGAGTTGCAAATTGCAGACGAAATCACTTGCGAAGAGATTGTAAGTTTTTTTAAGAAAGTGAGAAATGGAAAGGAATGTGGCCCGATAAGATCCCATATGAGTTCTATAAATTCGGAGGAGCGAGTGTAGTTAGTGTGTTGAAATGTTTATTTGATGAGATATGGAAGATCGAAAGTACCGGATGACTGGAACAAGTGTGATGTAGTTCTATTGCAGAATGGTCGACATAGGAGTATAAAAGAACTTAATAATTACAGACCAATTGCCCTGGCTGACACTTTATGTAAGATTTTTGGGTAAATGTTGAGGACTTGACCATAAATGATTTTGGAATTTTCGATGCCTAAATAATGTTAATCAGATCAAAAGAAACAAGTTTTCGTCAATGCACTTGCCGGTGGAAACGAGTATTTTAAAAGTTATAGCGGTAAATGAGTTAACGGAACTGTCGCGCCTATCGGCTAAAGCGCATACTTCCAGATTTATCTGGCATTAACATAGTCCCTTCTGCATTAAGATAAATAAACATATGACAAGCAAAGACAATAAGTAAGGATCGCTCACCTGAACTTCGAAGAAAAGTTGTCCAGGGAACACTTCCTCGATGATAGCCAGCTATCCGGGCCCAGAGCAGCCCGAAAGCAGGAAACGGTTTAGAAGTCGTAACGCACAAGTCACGTGCTTCCGACTCCGTAGGTGGTTGTCTTCTGACGTGTCAGCCCGCAAAGGCCTCGACGTCAAGTGCGCTCCGAATCCGCTGTTGTGACTTCGGATTCAGCTCGCGAAGATAAACGAACATATTAAGGCTGTTCGACGTACGCATTTGTTGCCAGGAAGGGGAAGCAATCCATTATTGCCTGCTTGTCATATTTAATTAATATAATTCTTTTAGGTCAATTAAGAATTGATTTTGACCCAGTCCCTTATACTACAAGATATTAATTAACTTGCATGGGACATACAAGAGGAGCAGGCTGGAGTTGCGACACAATCCCGGCAAAAGAAAAAACGGAGTTTTCATTTGAAAATTCCGTGAAATACACAAAGACATGCAATGTCCTCCCAGCTCAATACTGGAAAGGACCAAGTAATAATATCTGCGCATAACACATAATTGAAAGGGTTTACAAATGCCCTTTCTTAATAAGATAAGTTAATTTACTGCGTTGCTGACGCGCCGCTTCCCTTAGAGGGCGGTCAGCAGGAGTAACTACTGGTTCTTCGGACAAGACCGAAGAATCCGTATCAGAAGAATTTGAAGAATTGAGCTGCTGAACTCTAGGGTGTTCAGAGGTAGAACTACCCCTTTGAGTTTCAAACCTCGCAGGAGGCTCGGAACGAGGGTATGATTCCGCGTCCGAACCACTCCCGTCTGCGCTATCTCCCACCTCCTCTGGAGTAGGATCGGTCACAACTAACTCCAGTGGGTACAGCAACGAGACTTTAATGGCGCTTTCGGTGTTATCAGCCCTTATAATCCTTACAACACGGACCTTGCCGTCGCGACCAGGGAGCAAAGCACTGATGCGAGCCAAGGCCCAAAATGGTCTGGGTTTTATAGGGTGTTTTACAAGTACCACTTGACCCACAGATAAGAATTTGTTTTGCAAAGGTAAAGATTTCAGAGGATATGGACCTCGCAAAGAAATAAGATACTGAGAGTACCAAAGCTCCTGGAACTTGGCGACCATGACATCGCGTCTCTCCAAAAGAGTGAGCAAATGCTCGCGATGCTCAACATCGTCAGTCTCCAAGTCCGGAAGCTCATCGGACAAAATAAGAGAATTAGATGTAGGATAAAGTTGAAGAAATTGAAGGGGCATTATAGGTAAAATCGAGTCCCCCATCTCAGTGTACGAGAGAGGACGCCGATTAAGGTTGAGAGAAATATCAGAAATAACAGTTATGAAAGAAGAATAAGAATAAGTGCTCCGTCCAAAAAGTTTATATATGCAATCCTTTATGGACTTGAACAGGCGTTCCCATATCGCTCCAAATTGAGGACTGTAGATAGGGATAGTTTTGAATTTAATATTAAAAGGGCGAAATCGCTCTTCATACAAGGAGGAAGTTAGCACTTCCGATAGAAGATCGGGAGCGGCGGTGAAAGTCCTAGCATTGTCAGAATAAACAGTGTTAGGAATGCCCTTTTCGTTCGTAAATCTTATGAAGGCAAAACAAAATTCCTCCAGAGTCATAGAAGGAAGAACTTCAATGTGAATAGCCCTAGTCTGAAAACACGTAAACAACAGTAAGTACACCTTTTGCTTGTAACCAAAAGGGTCTAATACCCAAGAGTGGGCAGAGAAATCCATGCCAGTTGTGGAAAATGGCCTCACGAAATTAGTACGCGAGTCAGGTAAAGCAGGAGGATCGGGATAAGAAAAAGCTTTGGCGTTTAGCTTCTTGCATACAATGCACTTAGCCAAGACGCCGCGAACTGTGCGCTTGCAGCGAGGCACGACATAACCGTCTAACTTAAGTTTCTGAACGGTGATGTCGAGCCCCTGATGGTTGAGAAGTTTGTGAGTGTGCGAAATTAGCAAATGAGTCAAATGTGAAGAACTAGACAGCAAGATGGGGTTGCGAGTGTTATAGTCTAATTCCTCAGCATTCGCAATACGACTATTCGAACGAATGATACCGTGCGAATCGAGAAAGAGGTTTAAAGTTCTAACTAACAGCGGCGGCCGAGGACTTTTGGTTTTCAAGGCCTCGAGCTCGCCTGCAAAGTATGTACTTTGCATAGAAGAAATAAGGAACAGGAAAGCTCGCAATTTTGGATTGCCCAAATCTGCATGTCGAAAAATAGCGACAGCTTTAAACACCTTCTCAACCGTACCTATTAACTTAGGATAGGAGGAGAAGCGTTCAATCTCCAGAATAGGAGCTTTACACGGAGGGACAACATTAACATTAATACATGCAGAGGATACAAATTGATGGGGAATGCATCCCAAGTGGCCCTTGGACCACTGGTCCTTACCTTCGCGTATCCAGTCAGGACCCTTTAACCATACATTTTTACTCTCGAGAAACTTTGATGCTTTTATGCCGCGAGTTAACATGTCTGCCACATTGTACGTGGTGGGTACGTATTCATAGTGAAAAGAAGCTTTAGTTTTACCTTCCAACGTTAGTCGCATGCCATCTATATCCTTAATTCTATTACTGACAAAAATATTCTTTCGAGGAGGCTTACCACTCAATAACCAAGCCAAGGTAACCTGGGAATCGGTAAGAAAAGTTACACTTGAGACCTTATAGGGAAAGTTGACGTCGCACATCAGGGAAACAAGACACTGATATGCTAGAAACACAGCCAGAAGTTCAAGAGAAGGAAGAGTTCTTTGCCTAGGAGGTGAAACCTTAACTTTTGAGAAAATTAGCGAGCTGCGCTCTTTTTGGACACCGTACATACAGGTTCCAAAAGCTCTCGCACTGGCATCACAAAAAATTACAAGGTCAATTTTCTCAGTTTCAACAAGATTCATCCTAGGGAACTCAAATCATAAATGCATGCAATTCAGAAAATTCCTGGCAAAAATTACGCCATTCTTTACAGATATCATCTGGAACGTCTTGATCCCAGCCTAGTCTCAACGGTGTTAATTTACGTAAGATGAGTTTTCCTCTAACAGAGAATGGTAATAGAATACCTAAAGGATCATACAACGAAGCAATGTCTGACAGCATACTCCTACGAGTTTTACAGGAAGGATTTAAGCTCTTTACAGATACGGAAAGAGAATCAGAAGAAGAATTAAAGTTGTAACCCAACACTCTGGAGTGCTCACTGGAGCTACAAAGAGAAGGGTCAATTTGAGTCAGAAGATCAGAGTTGTTAGACTGCCACTGACGCAAAGGAAAGCCGCTTTCTTTAAAAGCTCTGTTTGCGCGTTGAAAAGTGTCAAGCGCAAGCTCGGGACTATTAGTCGTGAAAATAAGGTTGTCAACGTACAGTTTGTTGGCCATTATGTCTTTAACCACCAAATCGTTAATAGTTTTAGCATGGAGTTTGAGAAGAAAATTAAGAATATAAGGGGAAGCGACAAAACCGAACAACAAGGTTGTGTATCGGAAATATTTGAACTCACCATTCTCAAAGAGAACAAAACTAAATTGATTACGGTCAAAGATCTTGGCCAACTTTACCTGAAGAAACGCCTTAAAAATATCTGATAGTACAACAATGGAATTAGATCGAAAGTACACCAACAGACCAAGCAAATCATTCATGAGGTTAGGACCCACGTATGAGGCCTCGTTTAGACTAGGCAATTTACCTCGCTTGAGCGAGCAATTAAACACTGGGCGTATTTTGGAAGTGGAAACGTGTTCTCTCACGACAGGCCTATGAGGTATCCACTTATGTTCACACACATTTAAATTCCCGAGAGAAAGAGGGTCAATTATACCCAGCTCGAGTTGTTCCTGAAAGACATCGTTATATTGCTTCTCTATCCCTTTACGAGAGTTAGAAGCAGCAACTTTCTGCGCGAGATAGCGCGCCAACCCGAAACTATGTGGAACTTTCGCTAGTATATTACGATTCCACGGTATGTGAACATGATAGCGGCCTTCGTCGTAAACTACGCTACTCTTAAAGTCTGTTAGCTCTTTATCATTCTCCACTTCCTTAGCAGGCACCCCTATTAATTCCAAGTCTAGAAGTCTATCAAGACCGGCCTGCACATCACACTCGGTCCCATCCAAGGCAGAAGAACAAACTTTAGGAGGCTCAAAAAATGCCTCCAACATACCATGATAACGCTTAGTTTTAGGTTTACTCTTTTTTGTTTGCTTTTTTTGTTTATTTGCAACAGTCAAGGAAGAAGAAACTCCATGCAGTGCAGAAGAGGAAGAAACGTCAGGCGAAACAACAGAAGGAGAAGAACTCTTAGGCAAAACAACAGAACAAGCCGAGCCACCGTCTTGCTTTTTAGCGGCCGAAGCCACGATAGGAAACAAAGAGGATTTATAACATTTTAGATCCCCGAAGGGTAAAAAACCGTTAGCTACACGCATAACTTTATAGCCAGCGACGTTTTGCAATTCAAGCACTCGAAAAGCTTGAAGAGCATCAATCCCCAGAATGCCGTTGATTTGAATATTGTCATCAACGACTTCAGGAAAGGAAGTAGACAGAGGAAGCTTAGTCATAAGGAGCTCGAGTTTAGATTTCAAACCCTTCATCCCCATCTGTAGGTGCAAATTTTGCATTGCAAAAATATCAAGCTCATGCTTCTCACAGTCAGGAAGCACGAGCTCGACGTTAATGTGCTTGCCCAGCAACGGGACAGAGGCACCTACCGTGTTTACAGTAATTTGCTGCAAATCAGCGGTAGAACTGTTAGGACTAACGGTATCCAGGTCAATCAACGTTTGTTGACTCCCGGTGTCGATTACGAAATTTACACGCTTAGAAAGATTATTAATTTTAGTGGAAAGAGCGATTACAGGGCACATTCGAAAACGTGCCTTTAACCGTCAAGAAGATGAGGCGGCAAGAGAAGAAAAACTTATAAACTTAGGGCATAACGGGCTAACGTGGGTATTAGCCTTACATAACGAACAATTAAAGGGCAAGCCTCTGCTTTTTGCAGGGCAAGACTTAGCTACGTGGTTGTGACTAAGACATACGGAACACAATTGCAACTCGCCTACTTGCTTCACGCGTTTTTCGTGAGTATCAAATTTACGGCAAGAAAAAGACGTGTGACCGGTCTGCTTACAAAACCGGCACACTTTCACGTTAGGAAGGTTAGAAGATACAGGAGAAGATTTAAACTTAGTTTCAGCTCGAGTCTTCTCCTCCACCCTATCATTGCGAAGGGAGAGACATTTCTTAGGTTTGGATTTAGTTTCCAACAGAGACAGCACATGATGCGCGTTCTCAAACATTTCTAAAGAGAAGAAACTAGCTTTACAGTAACGAAGAAGTTCTAACAAAAAAAAGTCAGGCAGTTTGGTTGTAATTATAGCAGAAAACAAGAGATTGCCTGATTTCTCGTTACGAAAATCTACTCCAAGCTTAGAGAGCTCAAGTAGACGAAACTTAACTTTAGAAAGAAAAGTCCCTATTTCTGCAAAGCTAAAGACACTGGGAGAATTTATTAATTCGTCCAGTGCAAGAGAAACTAGTTTGTCTGCGTTCAAAAATTCCTGCTTGAGCAAAGCCCAAGCAGCTTGGAAACAATTCTCATTGGGAAGTCCCTCAACCAGACTAAGGGCTCTTCCCTGTAATTGATTTTTTAAGAATATAAATTTTTGCCCCTCGCTCATATTAGGATAGGCTTGAAGAGCATTAAGAAAAGATTCCTGAAAATGGAGAAAAGAAAAAGGACAGTGTTCATTATCACTGAAATTTTTTAAAGTTAACTGAGGAGCTCGGAAAATGTTTAATGGTACATCCACAACAGAAACCTTACTAGCCTCAGAAGGAGGCGCGGTATCATTAGAGTTTGATACCTGTGCCGAAAAAACTGAATTTTTTAATTCAGCTATTAATTCAACAATTTGTACTTCATATTCAGCTCGTCTAACTAACTCCTCTTCAGAAATTTCCTCAAGGTCAGAAGGTAGAATAGAGGAGAGATGGCGAAAGTCCTTTAGAAGGCTACTCAACTGAGGAATAGCCTCCCTTAGGAGAGAAGGTGCACAGCCAGGAGCTAGCACTTTCTTTCGCAAAGCGGTAATACTACATTTTACTCCCCGCATTTTCATGCTAAGGGCTGAGGCATTAAACGTTTCGGTCATGTTTGCAAAAAAAAGATAATAAGTAAGTAGTTTAATAGGCTTATTAGAAAAAAGTTCAGCTAATAATGGTCTACACTATTAAAAGTGGACAGGTTAGGTTTACATCCTCCTATTACATAGATAGAAAAAATACAAATGGGACATAAAATACACAAAAAGGTTACATCCCTCACCTAATTAAAGTTTTGTCACATTAGAATGTTTTACACGGTTAAGTTTTTCACAAAAATTTTAATTAAATTTTTGCTGCAATATTTTAATTTTTTCACTTACATACTAGCACACAAAAAATGCAATCAGAAAAAATTATAATTGTGCAAGGTAAACAAGAGACTAGCTCCCAAAAGCACAGGGAGCCAGTAATACGAACAATAGTACCTTGCACAAAAACGACACGAAAAAATATACCTTAATCTAAAAGAGAAGAGAACCACCCCGGCTCCAAGCCCGGAAAGCTCGGCAACCAACAAAATTTTCCTAATTACGGAAAATTTATTACATTTATTTTAAGTTTTTTTATGAAAAACAGTTATTTAAACTGGAGAAAGAAGAAACAAAAAGATATAGTCACCAGGATTATTCCTGAAGCAACTCCAGCCTTACTTAGCAGCTGACGAACGAATTGCGCACGTCAGAACTGCTTTTCATAAGAAGTTACAATTTCGAACTTTCAAATGAAATGAAGAATTTTATAATTTAAGAAATTCTTCGTATAAATGAATAATGAGTTAAATTTCTAAGAACAAAGATTTGAAGATTAGATCACTTTCTTCAAACGAAGTATTTGAAGATTAAATCACTTTCCTCAAAAAGTTGCGATGATTACAATTACGTTAAACTTGTCTTCGCAAAAAGGAACTTTCGAAGAAAACGAATATTAAGAATTATAAAAAACTTTTCTTCGAAAAAAGATAACTATGTCGCGCCTATCGGCTAAAGCGCATACTTCCAGATTTATCTGGCATTAACATAGTCCCTTCTGCATTAAGATAAATAAACATATGACAAGCAAAGACAATAAGTAAGGATCGCTCACCTGAACTTCGAAGAAAAGTTGTCCAGGGAACACTTCCTCAATGATAGCCGGCTATCCGGGCCCAGAGCAGCCCGAAAGCAGGAACCGGTTTAGAAGTCGTAACGCACAAGTCACGTGCTTCCGACTCCGTAGGTGGTTGTCTTCTGACGTGTCAGCCCGCAAAGGCCTCGACGTCAAGTGCGCTCCGAATCCGCTGTTGTGACTTCGGATTCAGCTCGCGAAGATAAACGAACATATTAAGGCTGTTCGACATACGCATTTGTTGCCAGGAAGGGGAAGCAATCCATTATTGCCTGCTTGTCATATTTAATTAATATAATTGTGCTGCCTTCGCAGCAATTTAGGAAATTTCTATTTTCAAACAGCGGTAGAAAATTTGTGCCTTCGAATATCGAGGGAACCAGTCCGCACGTTCACTCGTTTTCCGGAAACGCTCTCTTCCGGTACATTAGGTATTTAAACTCTGCGAGCTAAGTAGAGGCCGCCAGTTGTGTTGAAGTAGTATGTAGACTCCAGAGAAGGAAATGTAAGTAAAGAGTGCTAAATATTAAGTGCATTGGGTCCCTATAGATGTCTGTTTTGTGTCTCCTACTAGACAGTGAATTCTTAGGTCCTAGAAAAGCTAAAAGATTTCAGGGAATGTTAGAATGTGTGCTGTCACAGTTTTTCTGTTTGTGCTTTTACAATTCTAGATACTGATTCTTCATTCGCGGTGCCAATATAATGTAATGCTGTGAATTTACCTATTTGTACCTGGCTCAAATTGCCTAGTGGTATTGCCCTGTGTTGGACAGGGTTGTGAGACTTTCTTGCAAACACTCAGTCATGTTTTGATTATATTGTTGAGCCTGATTTGTTCTGTGCTTGTCAGTGCTACTTAATTTATTTGCTGGAATTCACAGCTGGATTCATTGTGCTCAGTTGTTGATTTGATCTAAGCACATTGCATTATATAGATCCTTGTTATCATTCACGATTAATGTTAGTGGATTTAAACTCTGGTATTTGGACTCTAGAATTGTGTAATTCCTCACTCAAGTTGCTATTTTACCAGTCTGTAGAGTGTGGTGGTTTTTGCCTATTTTTATTTGTGTGATTTTTACTGTGCTGCGGATATTTTATATTGCCTGTTTGATGATGTGTTCATGCCTGTTAGGTAACTATTTACTTGTTCAGAGGTGTCTAAGTGTGCCCCCTTGTTCACTTATTAACCACCTTTATAGATGGGTGTGTTTTAACTATGCCCAGGTGGTACTATAGATTGATAGACTTTTGTGACTAGTCATGTGAGTCAGAAACAACTCAAGTTGTCAGGCACTGTTTACGTAGGAATAGCTGTGTAACTTTAGTTCAGCGTCTACCGGGCTGGACATGCATTTTTATATGGGAATAGCCGCGTAACTTCAATTCAGCATCTACCTGGTTGGACATTAGTGTGTAGAGCCTACTGCCTGACCTTAGTATTTAATGAGGGCCTCATTAGGTTGACTGGTTATATCTGATTGTGCCATTGGGATGCTCGTATGAAAATTGTACTAAGTCTCGCCAATGATTTGGGTGTTGAATGAGCCGCTGAAGTATTACCCGTGTTCTCTGAATTAGATTTTCTTGTGCCAGTGATGCAGTTCTGCCCCAATTTTTGCGTCCTTATTTTCTGGTTTGCCCTCTGAATCACCTTTAGATATGCAATCTCTAAAAACTGTATATTTTTTGTATTACTTTTGTGCTAACTAGACCTTTCTATTTCAGGAAAATTTATGTACAATAAATGGCTGCTTAAGACAAGTTTTGCATCATCCGTGGACTTTTCTGAACCTTCCCCTCGTCGATAGAAATTGTTGAGGCAGTCACAATAATTCTTTTAGGTCAATTAAGGATTGATTTTGACCCAGTCCCATATACTACAAGATATTAATTAACTTGCATGGGACATACAAGAGGAGCAGGCTGGAGTTGCGACAGAACTCCAGTGTTTAAGGCGGGAATAAATGAATAAGGGAAGCATCACCCTATTACAAACGTAAAGAGGTTGGGTTGAGAGGGGTAGCCACAGTTCTTTTAGTGAAAATTGGAAATCAATTGAAATTCTACTATACATAAACATAATTAATGAGATGACGAGTTATATTGTCGATGCGAAAGACTTAACTCGAAAGTTCCCAGATACGTCGAACCGACGATATACCGTCATCTCAGGGCTGCCAGTGACGTCAAAGCAGCGGTAAACACTTTATTATAAACGTAAAGAGGTTGGGTCGTGAGGGGTAGCCACAGTTCTTTTGGTCAATGTGAAGTTTAATGCAATCACGGACATTCTGCTCGCTGATGCTTTATTTTCGAATTATTGAACTTTGAAGTTGGCCTTCCCGCGCCACAGGAAGCGAGCGTAATTCAATTATAAACGGAAGCTAACCCCCTATTACAAACGTGAAGAGGTTGGGTCGTGAGGGGGAGGCACAGTTCTTCTAGTGAAAATTATAAATAAAGCTTCTAACCCACCCATTTGGGTGACGACCGCAATCTTGTTTACATCGGGTCAAAGATGGCGACCACCATGGGCGCCGCCATCTTGGACCCGATGTCAACAAGATTGCGGTCGTCACCCTAATGGGTGGGTTAGAAGCTTTATTTATAATTTTCACTAGAAGAACTGTGCCTCCCCCTCACGACCCAACCTCTTTACGTTTGTAATAGCTTCCGTTATTAATTAAATTCCGTTTCACGCGCTCGCTTCCTTTGGGGCAAAGGCCAACTTCAAAGTTCAATTATTCGAAAATAACGCATCAGCGAGCAGAATGTCATTCGTGTAAAACGTTCTTAAATGGGTTCCTTTAGTGATTCCTAAGATCGGAATTCTTATTTTCCGTGATTGCATTAAACTTCACATTGACCGTTCTTTTAGTGAGAATTATCAATAAAGTGAAATTCTAGTATGCATTAGTATAAAAACTGAGATGACGAGTTCATTTGTCGATCCGAACGAATTCATTCGAATGCTCTCAGATACGTCGAACGTTCGACGTACATTTGTCGATCCGAACGAATTCATTAGAATGCTCTCGATTCGTTGAACGTTCGACGTAGTGGGTCGGTTAAAGCCTTTCTTTATAATTTTCATTTAAAGAACTGTTGCTAGCCCTCACGACCCAACCTCTTAACGTTTGTAATAGGGGGTTTGCTTCTCTTCTTTATTTTTTCTAGCAAAGTCGGCTTGGTTGGCACGCGGCAACGCCTGTTTACTTTCACGTCGGACCGTGAGGTATATTTTTCCCCGCCTGAAACACTGGAGTTCCGGTAACTCATTTACCGCTATAACTTTTAAAATACTCGTTTCTGCCGGAAAGTGCATTGAAGAAAACTTGTTTCTTTTCATCTCATTAACCATATTTTGGCATCAAAAATTCTAAAATCAATTATGGTCAAGTCCTCAACATTTACCGATTTATGTTGTATTTTGAATGAAAGAAGAATGAAACATTTAGTTGAAGAACTAGGAGTTCTTGGAGGAGAACAAAATGTTTTTTGGTAAGATAGACATGGGGACAAATTCGGGGTGTAATTTAAGAAATGAAGGACGAATTTAAAAAAGTTTCAATTTTTTTTTTACCATACGTGAAAATAGTTCTCATTTTCCAAATATCCGTTCAGTTTTGAAAATCTTGAAGATCTGTTCATGAAGAATAGTTCATTTGATTAAAACCCCTAGAAGGTAATGAAATATTGATAGTTATGTTAATGTCATTAGACAATTTATAAGGCCACCTAATAGTAAATGATGAGAAATATCTGAAAATTTCAATTATTGAATTCAGAGTAAATGTTGAGGATTAACTGGGAATCGATTTTCCACTTTTCAAACCTGAATCATGGTTAATTAGATCAAAATAAACAAGTTTTCTTCCATGCATTTTCCGTCGTAATTGAGTATTTTAGGAATTATAGCTGTAGGTGTAGTTTCGTCTATGATGACGAATGCGCTTGAATAAACAGCTACTCATTGATTTTGGAATTTTTGTTGCTGGTATTCTGGTAATTGCATCAAAATAAAGGTAAATCTGAAGGATATAACAGTCATCGATTTTCCAATTTTTGATGCCTAAACATAATAAATTGCATCAAAATAAACAAGTTTTCTTCCATGCACTTTCTGTCTTATATTATTTTACGAGTTATAGCGGTAGGATTAGTTTCATCTCTCATGACGAATGCGCTCGAATAAACAGCTACTCATCGATTTTCAAATTTTTGTTGCCTCAATCATGATGATAACATCAAAATAAACAACTTTTCTTCTATACACTTTTTTGCCAAATGAGTATTTAACAAGGTATAGCGGTAGGTTTGGTTTCGTCTTTGATGACGATCGCGCTGGAAGGGAGTGCGCATTGCAGTGTTGCTGTCCGATGTGCTCCATGAATTACTTGCCGCATCAAACACTGGAGTTGCGGTAAGTCATTTACCTCTATAACTAATAAAATACTCATTTCAGACCGATAGTGCATAGAAGAAATCTTGTTTATTTCGATCTAATTCACTATGATTGGGCATCAAAATTTATAAAATCAATAACTGTAATATCCTTCAGATTCACCAAAATAAACTACTTTTCTTCTATGCACTTTTTTCACCAAATGAATATTTTACGAGTTAGAGAGGTAGATTTTATTTTTTGCGTAATTGAGCTGTTAGAGTACGCTTAAATCCTTTGAGATTTATTATTAGCTCATCTCGCAGAGCTTGCGGAGCCTGAACCCACATCTAGGAATTTTTAGTTAATAACAATAGAAATTATCGGTCAAATTCAGTTTAAAGTTGTCAATGAATTTCATAATTTTTTCGCCATAGATAGATAATATAGTAGATTGTAACACGTTTTACATGAATGACAATATGCTCGCCAATGCTTAGTTTTTGAGTTATTTAAGTTAGAAGTTATATGAATGGCGCTCTTGAATGGCCTTTTTTGCGCAACTTCAGAGTTGAAACGGAAGCTAACCCCTATTACAAACGTAAAGAGGTTGGGTCGTGAGGGGTAGCCACAGTTCTTCTAGTGAAAATTATAGATAAAGGTTTCTAGTGACGTCAGTTTACATCGACTCTAAGATGGCGGCCGCTATCTTGGGTTCTGGGTGCCGCCATTGGCGATGTTATAAACGAATGTCACTAGAAACCTTTATTTATAATTTTCACTAGAAAAACTGTGGCTACCCCTCACGACCCAACCTCTTAAAATTTGTAATAGGGGTTATCGTCTGTTATTAATCAAATTACGCTTGGCGCGCGCGCTGCTCTGGCATGCACAAGCCATCTTCTAAGTTGAATAATTCAAAAATAATGCATCAGCAAGCAGAATGTCATTCATGTAAAAAGTTTTTAAATGTGTTCCTTTGTTGATTATTGGCAACAAAATTATGAAAATCACTGAAAATATTTAACTCAATATTGGCTAAATTATCAACCAAAAAGATGAATTATAGCCATATGTTAACTTCCATCTAAGATCGAATTAGATCGAAATAAACAAGATTTCTCCCATACACTCTCCGTCGTAAATAAGTATTTTATGAGTTATAGCGGTAAATTAGTTACCACAACTCAAGTGCTTGAAGCGGGAAGTAATATGAGCGGTATTTGGCAACACTGCGCAATGGATGCTCGTTTCTGTTGGGCTCAAATGATTGGGGTCAATCATTTGAGCCCAACAGAAATTACTTCCCGCTTCAAGCACTTGAGTTGTGGTAACTAATTTACCGCTATAACTTGTAAAATACTTATTTACGACGGAGAGTGTATGGGAGAAAACTTGTTTATTTCGATCTAATTGACCATGTTAAGGCACCTAAAAATCGAACATCAATTCCCGTTTAATCCTCAACCTTTACCAAATTCAGTTGAGTTCTGAAGTAATATAAGCAAGATGCTGAAACAATTAATAACTTTTTTTCATCATTGATATTATTTCTAATTATTACCATGTTTGGCAACACCAAATTGTTAACCTTTGTAGGAAGCCTATTTATGGTGAATGTGGAGGAGAGGTCGGATGGCAACACTATAATGGACTCTCCCTTCCAACTCGCTCGATCATTCCTGCCATCTAAGACGAAAATGAACATCCCGCTATAATTCATTATTTTTGGGTGATAATTCCTATTGTGTTATTAAGTTGAAGATCCTAGAAGTGGGTTGAGGCTCTGCCAGGCTGGAAAATAATAAATTACAAAATGCCCAAATGTACTCCAATCTTCTTAACCTATTGCTATAACTCAATAAATATTCATTTCAGACGGAAAATGCATAGAAGAAATATTGTTTATATACATCTAATTAGCTATGTTTAGGCACTGAAAAGTGGGAAATCAATTATGGTCCTCTCCTCCACATTTACCCTATTTTTTATCAAATAATGTTTCTTTACATTGCACTTGGTTAAATTATTGTGCTCGTCTAAATTAGTCTCAAAATTAAATTGCCTAATATGCTAAACTGCTATGACTATGATATTTTGAATTTTTCTCTTGTAATATTAATTATTTGAGTTCTATGTGCTTCACTACAATGTTCTGGAAAATGAAAACATCTTAGAACAAAAAGAGACCACCAAAGCACTGATAATGAAAGTATCTCAACTCTTTGACTACTTAGCTTCTCTTGCACTGTCCAACTTTGTCTTTTTTGGGAATCCGGATGAATTCTTAAAAATTTCTCAGCTTTCTTTCATCTTTGGGTGAAGCACAGCAAAATTTTGAAATATTTGCATTTATTGCAAAAAATTAATACTATGTTACTGACATATAAGCTGTTACTTACAAGAACTTGTTGACTCCCAGACAACAAAAATTGCCTTTTTTTAAGCCAAACTTGTGTGCACTGTTGATCTTTATGTAGCAAAATAAAACAATGGAGGAGCATGTAAAAAATGACATCTCCAGAATTCAGCTCTTCCGATAAAGCGCTGTTTCGATGTAACTCAAACTACGACGACTAACAATAATGAGTTAGTTGCGTGTATTTCAAACAGGCCCTTTATGCGAAAATGTTTTATTCAAACCCCAATGAAATATTTTACAGGAATTGAAACGACTAGCAAACAAAACCTCATTTGGGACAATCTGCAGTTTAATCCGTTCATGAAAATTGGAAATCCTGTTCCCAAGAATCATTAAAGAAACACATTTAAAACCGTTTTAAATGAATGACATTCTGCTTGCTGATGCATTATTTTCGAGTTATTCAACTTCGAAATTTTTGTGTTCCATAGCAGTTCTAGTCATTCAAGCAGCAAAAACCGTTGCATGCTTGAGCTGTTAGTACGTTTGGGCACTTCAAAATTTATCATTCACCGACCCCGCGGAGCCTGAAGCCACTTCTAGGATCTTCTAGTTAACACAATTAAGGTTATCACCTGAAAATATCAGCAGAACTGTGGTATTGAATACTAAAATCTAGGGTATCCACTCCTACGGTTTTGCTAATGTTTACCAAACCAGCCAGTTAGTTGCATCACCGTTTGATCGTCGCAGAACGTAATGGCTTCTGCTGTTTGTAGTGTAACTGCCAATGCAAGTGTTATTCACTTGCATGAATAGCACCGTGCGCAACACTTTCAAACTAGCGCAATTGTCATCATAATAATCTTTGATACACTCAAACGGTCAGAAAACACCCGCTGCAGACACCTTCTACGATGCTACGATGGCCGCCATATTGAAACTGTCGTTTCTCTCTACATCCTGAACAGTATTAAAGTTGAATAACTCAAGCATAACATGAACAGAATGTCATTCATGTAAAATGTTTTTAAATGTATTCCTTTAGTGATTGTTGGGAATGGAATTTTTAATTTCTGTGAATGGAATAAACTGCATATTGACCCTCATTTGGGCTGCGTTAGTTACTGATGCAATAAAACTATTTTTCAAATGTTTTTTTGCTGTGGTCCTCAGAATGTTAGGCAATATACCGGCAAGTGAATTTATTAATATAAAGACTGCAAATCTTCAAACTAGTTACACAACTGCTGCACATTCTGCAGAATATCTCCTCAAAACATTGGTTATTTACAAATATAAGGTAAAAAATTACAATTGCCAAACTCACCATATCAGAATGAAAGTAACGCTAAAAGTAGGAATGCCCCTGTACATTCGCACTTTTCAACCTTCAATAGTTTAGACACAATTTAATAATTAGTGTCAGTGCAATGACTGTGGATGGGTTGGTCACTTGAATGTCAGAGCTCTGGCTGCAATTGTAAATGGAACACTAATTGTCTACAAATTGCAAAGCATGTTTAGAGTCATTAACACGTTAAGTGTGGCGGGTTAAACTGAAGTTCAATATCCAGCTCAAATTTAGAGTTAATTGTTATAAGAAATTTTGAAAATATCCAACAATAACTGAATCATGCCTTTATTTAGCTTTCTTTTATTGTATGTAAAAATTGAGTCAGTGACTGCTGGTCTGTCAGAAGCATTAGGAAAATCTCCTAAATGACCACCGATATGTCATGCTGCACTTAACGTGTTAATTGTATTATTTTAAACAATTTTTCTTCTCGGGCATTGAACAACAACAAATAACAGTAATGTACGGAAATATTTTGTTCAACATTTAAAATTGAATTTTCAAATTTTCTATTTTCATAACTTAAAAATACCATCTAAGGAAATGTATCAACTGGCTTTACTGAACACAAGTGTGTCATGTTAAATATTATGTTTTATGATAGTGGTTTGTAATTTTTTGATATATTAATTGTTATGAGATCAATGAAAGACATTTTATATTAAGAAATTTTTAAAACCCAATATGTTATACTGCATCGCATGTATCAATTCATTTTAAATAAACAGGTTTGCTTCCTTCATTTTCCATGTCCCTTCTAACTACATCAAGAAATATCAAGTAAAATCTTGGGTAGAGGAATTTTATTGGAGATAACTACTGAAATTACAATCAATTACAGATATCAATGGTAAAGTTATCTGTGTAAGGGAGTTTATGGCTTTGCATAGATTTTTGCTTTGTGTATAAAGCATTCGTTGTATTTCATTCACAAAGGTGAACAAAGAAAGAAAATACTTACCTCTTCAAGACACTCACTGTCATTTTGGATGTCACGCTTTGCTCACATTACATTTTTTAGCTCTAATGCCAAATATTTAATTTCAAGTCATCTAATTGGTTGGCAAAATTAGCTTTCTCTAACTTCATGACACTATCAAATTATAAACTAAATATTAAAAGTTTCTAACAACTTAATCTAAAACAAACCAAAAATAATATGTAAGTATTTACGCATTCTAAAGGAAAAAATGAATTTAAAATATAGCTATTCCACAGCATGTTTTATACTCTGCCATGCGCACAGCTGCCAGGTAGCTGTGGTGCAGGAAAAACAACTCTCCGGAGCCACTGGAACCTCTTCAAAGTTTATTTCTGAGGAATGAGCTAAATTTGTGTCTGTAACTTGGCCGAAGAGTAATTAATCCTAGTAGGAATAACAGATTTATTCTTTCCCGTCTTGTTCACAGGGAACAATAATGATTTATTATTACTCTGATGAGTTTTTTGACCAAAAATTTGCCTATTAGTAAAGCTGAAAGTTTTTCTTTCTAATGGAATGATTTGAATGCCATTTGAAACATGATATATGGTTTGAAATTGTCTTTTAATATGAATGAAAAACGCTCAGAATGCATTTCGTTCTTTTCAGTTGCAGTCTTGCTTCAGTATGTAAACAAAGATTGTCTGAAGAGGTGTGTGATGCTCGTATCACTTGATCCAGTCTAAGTTCATTGTTTCATGTTGAAAATGAAAGATATTTTTAATATCCATTATTTTTAAGATAAAACCTTGTATAAAGTAATTTTAGGTTATATTTGTCCTAAGTTATGGTGCTAATTTGGATTTTATGGTAATTCTAAATATAAATACTTCACAAAAATTTGCTGAGCTGCTACGTCTAGTTCCAATTTGCCATTGTGTCCCAGCATAAAAAAGTTCCCTGTAATTCTTTCCTAGTGATGATAATCTGTTTGTAGTGAGTGTAATAATTGAGCGAATGAGGAAGGATCATAAGAAAGTGTACCTAGCATTCCAGGATATTGAAATGGCGTATGACCGAGTGGATCAGGTAAAGCTATTTGAAATTTTGAGAAAAGTTGGATGTAGCAGAAAGATAGTAAACGTTGTACAAATTCTGTATGAGAACACAAGCGCTATCTCCAGGTTAGGAAATTTGGAAACAGGGCAAGTGAGGAATGAAAGAGGGCTGTGCTCTGTTGCTTCTGTCGTTTGGATTGTACTCAGAAGAATTAGCAGTTTGACTGAGAATGGGTGACTTTAGATTAAAAGTTGGTAATGAGTGACTGAGTTGTTTCCTGTATGCTGAAGATGTGGTTGTGGTTAGTGAATGCGGACAACAACTACAAAAAAGATGCTTGACATTGTGAATTGATATAGTACAGATTTCAAGATGAACTTTGGTACTAACAAAAGTAAGGTTATGGTTATAAATAGGGATGAGACTGATAGAGACAGACAGTGGAAGATAGGAGAAATCAAAATCGGTAAAACTAAAGAATACAAATATCTAGCTTGTATGATAAGTGGAGATGGATGCAGTAGAACTAAGGATGAAAAAGTGGCAAAAGCAATGCAGTGGAGTGGACAGTTGAGTAGTGTGGCCAGATACAGAGCAAACAAGTATGAATATGTGAGAGGAATGTGGAAATACATTGCTGTACCAAGTGTCATGTATGTTATGAGTGCTCTAGCCTGGAATAGAAAAGATCTTGAGAAACTGGATATGATACAAAATAAGGTAGGAGGTCTAGCTTTGGGTGCTTCAAAAGTGGACAGCTACTGAACCTATCAAAGGTGATCTAAGGTGGAGCCCATTCTCAGAAAGAATGATGAAAGCTGTGTTGATTTTTAAGGTGAGAATTGAGAGAATGTAGAATAGCAAGTAGGTAAAGGAAATTTTTGAATGGAATCTGAGTGTAAGCTATTGGGAGAAAATATGTTAGGGTACTGTAAAAAAATTGACTGTGCAAAAGATTGTTCATGTTAGATTTAAAAGACCTGTAAATGACTGGATTTTAAAGAATGTTGGAGGTGAAATACCAGAATGAGACTGCAAGAGGCAGAAAAAAGAGACTTAGAGACAAACAAAAGAGTATGGATTGAATAAGTGGATGCTTAGCATGAAGGAAAAGCCTACATTAACCTGGTGTATGCAAAAGGAAGTACTTAAGTGTAAGATGTTCTATGATGATAGTTATGGAAGTCAACTCTTGTTTGCTGTGAGGTATAAATCATTGAGCGTGAATAGGCGTACATGGAGGTGGAATGAAAATAATAATAGATTATGTCATCAGTGTGATTGGGAAGTGGAGGGAACAATTGAGCATTTTGTGCTGGAGTGTAGTAAGTATGAGCAAGAGAGAGAGTTTCATGAATGTGGTGTTTGAACAGTATGGAGAGAATGAGTGGTGTGCCAGATTTGCTAATGATGATTGTGGTGTAAGCTGTCTTGTTGGATTGGATCAGGAGTGTCATTCGAGTATCATTGAAGCCATGGAATTTTTTCTTCTATATGCCTGAAGTAAAAGACAGTGACTGAAATGAGCCAGTCATATAGAGTAGGCTGTAATGACCCACCAAGCCCGGGGATGTTGTCTTGACGTACTTGTTATCCCAGTGATGCCATCTAATGGCAGTTTGTGACAAGGATTGGTGGATCCTGAGTAGTTTAGTGGACAAGTCTGTCACACAGGTGCTGAACTATTTTGGGTGTTTATTGTGAGTATTGACAAGGGAATTGTAGGCCGTTTGAAAAACAATTTTAATAAAACTCTATGGTGATATTTTTAACATTAGTAGTTAAGAGGAAAAGGAACTTAGAATGGTAAAAGAGCTATAAGGGTCTATTTTTGAAAGAAACTCCAGATGAATGTAAATAAGAATAAAGGTAAAAAGTGTTTGAAAGAAATAGTTTGTGAAGATAAAATGTAAGTTTGAATGGAAGAAGTGATTTGTGTCTAGTATACGAGTGTTTGAAACTGCTGATGATGAATTAGATAAGATAAAGACTAGAAAATGCTACCAAGCATGGGAAGTTTGAAAGCAGTTGTAAGGAAAAGTTACCTGACTATAAATGCTAAAACAAGATTGTACTGTAAAGAAGAGAGATACTTTGTTTTTGCTTTGATTGAATGTACCTAATCCTTGTTTATATATAGTTTCATTCTGTTGAATTGAGTTTTGTTCCTTTACTGGATGCTCTTTTATTTCTTTTCAGCTTTTTCTAACAGTAAAACAAAAAAGAAGTTGATCAGAAAATTTTCAACACTGAACACTTCAATAACATCATAAAACTTGCCTTCCTGTAAAAAAGTTATTTTGTGTGATTAGGGTTCTCATTAGGTAAGTCATTTATCTTTTATCCAAGATAGCTTGTGTTGGTAGTCTTTAATCATTATAATTCTTATGCATACCCAATTAAGGAAAGCGTACCCCCTGAGTGTCGAATTTTCTAGAGATATTGATTTTAGCCGCTATATGAAGGGTAAGATGTCAGGTATATCCTGTGAAAAATCAGGTTTGTACGTTCACTCGTTTGCCCGCTACAATGGTTTGAAGTATGGAGGATAGGGGAGGGGGGAAGTGGTATTTTTTCATGTTCCACCTCCCCCATGACAATTTCTGCATGGCGTGATGTTGCTATGTCATCTTCTATGTCTCTTTAATACTGTATAGTGGTTTCAATGGTCCCTGCTGACCCAACTAATGATAAAGAAAAATTTAGATGGTTTGTTTCTTTGTTTACCTGTTTTGCCTTATTTGGAGTATCGGAATGTAGGGTTTCAAAATGCATCTCCTCCTGCAGTTTTTAAGCTGCAGTAATGGTTTTGGTAACATTGGATTTGAAAAATTGTGGGCATTTCAAAAACTCAAATGGAAATTAGAAATTTAGTTTTGATCAAAAGTTGTGACATCATGAAGTACAAAATTTTATGAAAGAAGACATCTTAGAAATTTTTATGTTTTTATCATTTCAAACTACAAGTTTGGAGAATTCCATTTAAATTTTTGGAATGCTCACGTCTCTCCGCATGTAATGATATCAAAATCATTACTGTAGCTCAATATCTGTAGGGGGAGATGCATTTCAAACCTGCCCCCCCCTCAAAAAATCTTGTTTTCCATGAATATCTCGTTTTCTTTACAGAAAATCGCATTTTTTCATGGAAGACAAAGGATTCAAAATTCCATTGCCTATCAGTATACCAAATGTCATTGCTCTAAGTTCAATTTTGAAGAAAATCATTCTAAAGGAGTACGCTTGCCACAAACTATTTATTGCGATTATGTTACGGTGTAGTTGAAATCACAGGAGTCACATTTTCTCTTCAATTGGAAGAACATTCACAAGTGACTTCTTAAATTGCTATTGCATTTGCACATTACAATGAGTAGCCAAACTGCAACCTTGATGGTTATGACTGTTTGTCTTTGTTTACCTTCAAAGCAGCGAGGGTCAGGTGGAGACCAGCGAGTTGGTGCTGGCTGTAGTGCCTGGCAGTGTTGGGGCCACTGATTGACTTCTGGAGTCTGACGGGTGAGCTTTTGTGGCCTGTTCTACTTCTTTGATGCCCCTCCTCAAATTCTATGTCTCATCGGTTCATTAGTCATTTGTTCCGATAGCTTAAGTTTTGTTCACTTATGAATTGTCTTCAGTTTCCAGATAACTATGATTTGATTTCTTATGTAACAACATTCAAGACTTATGAGTTCTTCATGGTTTTTAATTTTATTTTTTGAATTCAAAGTGATTCCAAGTTTTTTTGTTTAGCTGTTTCAAATTTCACAATTGTCAGTAATTTAGGTTACTACTTTTTATTGATTTGATTTTGTGCTATGATTACCAGTGCTGATAAAAATTCATGAACCTTCTCTTGTATAGCCTTTGGGATTACCAAAAAGTTACTCTTATCACCATTTTGCAGTTTTCTTTGATTATTTTTTATATTTTGTTCATTCAAAAAGTTTGCTGCTAGTTTTTTTTAAATTATAGACTGTGTAGTTGGTACTATATTGGTCTTCTGGAGCCTTTAGCATTTCTGTATCAAGTAGACATATTCAAATGTTCTCCTGTAGTGAAACTAGCCTGCTTAGTGTTTCACCACTAGGACGCTATAACTGTCAGGATGACGACCAGGCAAGGGTTAGCTATTCAGGCTACAATAGCTAGGCCCAAACACTAGGTTAAGGTGCCGCTCAGATAAGTAACAACGATTATATTTAAAAACAGTAAGTATGACAGACGGAACATTAGTCAACTCAGGGAGTGTTTTGCGGGAGAGTCATGCAGGGGCCGTCTCCGCACGAGATCATAACTCTCCCGCCGCCCACAAACCCCGCACAACTCAAGAGACCACTAATGTACAATAGTAAAAGAAGGCATAGGATTTGCCAAGCATGGCACAGGACTCACAAGCATCAGGCAAAAGCAGCTGTATTGGCCTGCTTGCAGACAAGTGCTCTGCATGAGGGTCTCAGCAAGGTATTGACTTGTACTCTAAGTTTGGCCATGCAGTGCCTACAAGTTCAAAAGCTGCACCGGTGGTTGCCCGTGCTTTAGAATATGGTATTTTGGCTAGTTGTCCCAGGACCCCTAAGGTTTTGTGGTCGGACAATGGTCCCGAGTTTCGAGCCAAATTATGTGGGCAATTGTTGGACCGGTATGGGGTGTGGCATGAGCGCTCAATCGCCTATGCTCCGCATACCAATAGAGCTGTAGAGAGACTCAACCGGACCCTTAAAGAAAGACTCACCACAGCCTGCGCTAGTAACCCCGGGAGCTGGGACCTAGAAATAGCAAGAGTGATGTGCCAGTACAATCAACTTACCCACAGTGAGACTGGTCGAGCCAAGAGTGAATTCTTCGTGAAAGAGGCGACAGAGCCAGATCTGCCAAGGCGACCCGCAACCTGGATGTGGCGATCCGCTGGACTGAGATTCCGGCCGTTCATGATGGGAGAGCGGGAGCCATTACACTGTACCAAGAGGAAGAACAAGGCAGAAGGTCTGCTGCAAAGGCAGCCACGCAAGAGGACCCATCGAGAAGTGGGGCCGAGGGAAGACAAGGCTGTTGTAGCAGGATTAAAGGAGGAAGAGGACCGAGTGGCTCTCGTGGAGGACAAGTGGTTGGGTCGCCCAATTCATCCACTACCGCAGTTGCCAGCAATGCAGCAGGAGGAGGTGACAGGCGATGACAGGAGCAAGGACTTCTCAAAATTCATCAGGCAGTACCCGAATCCTCCACTGGCCGAGGAGGAGAGCCTCGACTCTATATGCTGAATATGCTACAAAATCCTTCTGAGTATTTACAAAATAAATGTAATAACATGGTTTTTCAGCAGAGCAATGTTGCAATGTGCAATACAAAATGCTCTTCCATGATACAAAAGCCCAAAATGAAGCAATTTTGAAAAAAAGCATAAATCACATAATCTTGTTGAAGAGGAAAATTTGATATAAGCAAAATTGGTCATTGAGATAATCAGTCCTTCAACGAGCTCCTGATTATATGTCGAGTGAAGGCTCCATCTCGTTGAAACAATTCAAGTCATGTGCATTTAGGCAAAATTCTTTTCTTAATTTCTTTGTTGATTTGAGATATTGCACTCATCCATATTACTACCTAGCACGCAATATTCTAGCATTTATTTTCTCTATGTTGATTTATATATTGGATCCCCTCATGAGGTTACAACTATTGTATCTATGGGAATTAGCACTCCCAGGGGGAAAATGTGTGAGGGCCCAAGCTGAGAGTTAGGTAGGCTTTCTTTAAGTTGAAATAAAAACTTCTAGTTATGTTATGTTAAGGATGACCTTTTTTTTGGTTCACTATTACCCTGCTATTAAGCCCCTTCTACTTTCTTCTTAAACTTTCATTTTATTCCATGAGTTTTTTCTCAACTTAACTGTTTCTATGCCCTTTCTGCATAGATTCCACATTCCCTTATCTCCATACTAAATGGTACCTTCATCCTTCACCCTTCCTCCTTCCTTTCTTTGAGACATTCCTTTTTTGTAGCAGTTAGGTAGGCTTAAACTAACATAGAATCATATAATCCAATCCATGTGTTGAATCTTTCGGTGACCATTTCAAAAGTTGAACATAGAATACCAACTAATGAAAATCTTATTGTTATCAATAAAACATGCATCAGTCGTTTAGCACTACAGATTTACAAATACTTGCCATCACAGCCTTCATTTTTTTAAATAAACTCCCTTTTTTAATTATTTATATTAGTATCCTTTTCCATCATTTCTTTGCTGAATCCTGATATAGTAACACATCTACAGAATGCAAGGTTAAGCTTGCAAAGTCTCTGGTAGTAATCGGGCTACTGTTCATCTAGTTAGCCTAAGCTAGATGAGAAATTTGCACCAGCTGTTTAGTTGTCTCACCTTTGGATAGGTCTGAGCATTTTCTAGTTTTTTGTGCCATGCCCTCTTGGCTTTCATTGGTTCTCATTCCTCTTCTTTAATTTTTGGTTTGTTATCCCCCCAAAAAATACTTTTTGCATTAGAAATGAAGTAATAAAAAATTTCTATTTAACTTCTCAGCATCTGTGATATTCTCTGCAATGTTAGTTCATTTTTTTCATACATCTGTTGATTCTTGTTTATTCTTGTATGTTGTTTGGTAATTGTTCAAGTCAATTTTCCTCTATTTTATTTTCAATCTCTTTGATAGTTGTGTTGGGGCCAGAAACAGGTATAAAGAAAAAGAAAATTTAGCTTCTAACACTAAGTTTGGCATCCTGAAGTTGGTTTAAAGAATGTACTATGGACAGTAGCAGCCTTTAAAATACTCAAAATTGTGTTAACATATGTTTATATTAATTTTTGGCCACAAAAAATGAATAAAATCATGAATAAATGCGGCGTGACCCACCGGTGGTCATTTAGGTGATTTTCATAATGCTGCTGGCCGACCTGCAGTCACTGACTCATTTTTGATAAATATTAAATGAAAGTTAAATTAGGGATGATCCAGTCAATGTTTGCTATTTTCAAATTTTCTTACTACAATTGACTCTAAATTTGAGCTGGATATTGAACTTCAATTTACCCCGCCGCACTTAACGTGTTAATCTGTTTAATTTTAGAAATGATTTTTGTTGAACTTTGATATTCTTGAGCTCACATGTGAATGTACATTTTTTTTAGTGCATTGTTCCTTGCTTGTTTTCATTACTTATTTTAAATATTGATTGAATGCATCTATGAATAGATAGGTCTTCGTATGAATAGTACTTTTGACATTGATTGCTTCTAACATTGTTGCTATGTTTGAATTTACTACTTCAGTTCTCAAGGCCCACTCTTAATTATGACAGAATAATTACATCCATCATGCATTACCAATTTCCATGATATAGGTACTAATGATATGACATGGCAACTATTTTTTGAACTATAATAAGTTATAGACAGATCACATTTAGAAATTAAATCAAGATGATCACTGCTGCCTTGTTGATGTCCCACCAATGGGAGACCCTAATGAAGACTGTAACTTCTACAACTTGTGATGTTCAAGCTGACTTATGAACGTACGATTTTTTTTCAAGTACACATTGATTCATCATGAAAAACTCGATCATTACTCTCATCATTTACTAATTGATTGTTATAAGACAATCAGACCATGGAAACAACAAGAGAATTAATTCACAAAGTAATTCAATATTCCGTGTCTCATTTAAAAAACCAAGGGACTTGGAAAATAAGTT
The DNA here is from genome assembly GCA_030386875.1 of Morinoia aosen. Lineage (NCBI taxonomy): Eukaryota > Metazoa > Arthropoda > Malacostraca > Amphipoda > Talitridae > Morinoia > Morinoia aosen. The sequence continues at coordinate 1,260,706 of CM059576.1, forward strand.
GCACTCCAATGAGAACTTGTTTGACTGCATATTTTTTTGTTACAAAATAAGCTTTGGGTTGTTGATCCTATTATACATGGACAAAAATTAAATTATTCTATTCATTTAAAGAAAGAATAAAATTATCCTATTCACTAAATGTGAGGAGATGCTTTGTTCCATTTTTTTGGGCCACATTTTTTATGCAATTTTGGAAAAACATTGTCTTTTTTTATCAGATTGTAGCTTTAGTTTTCTCAGATATTAGAGCAGACAAACATTCCATTGCTCAGGTACCTAAACACCCAGCATGGAGCGTACAGTGGTTATGGTGCACAAGCTGAGGGATACTGAAGAGGAGAGGCTGTCTTGCAGGCAGGACTTTATCAAGCAGGAAGCTGCAGCAGAGGACAGGGGGCAAGGTGAGGCTTGGTTCTATTTGGGTTTGAGACAGAGGTAGTGGATATTAGAGTAAAAACCAAGCCTATTTAGTGTAGAAATCAACTAAAAAGGTAATAAGATAAAAGCTCTCCATGCTTCTTCAAGGACACAACCTGCTGTTCATGATATTTTGAAAAGTTATGCAAAAGAAAAAGAAAATAAACTATAGGATATCGTGTCCCAAGAATCTTGTTGAAGGAGAACAAAATTGCCTATTAAATACTTTTCCTAAAGCGTTATTTTGATCTAGACTGTAGAGCCAATTTGAATAAAATTTCTCAAGTCATAAAGAAGATGAAACAAAATTTGAATTAAATGCAATGTTTTGTGAATTTTAGGAGCATAGAAAAATTTAAAGCACAAGCTGTGAGTTGAAATGTGGCAACATTAGAAGCAAATAGTTCAACTGTTTTCTTCAGCTGCAACTAATTGTTCTGGGTTTTGTCACAATTACGTGAGAATTGGGGTGGTTCACGTACGCATAGAGGGATTTCAACCTCTTCTGATCGATTAATAATAGTACACCTTTGTGTTTGCGTGCTACCCGCATTACAAGCTTGGAAAATGAAAAAATTGAAAGAATAAAATGGGTACAAAATAAAATTTCTCACCTGCAGTTAGGTAGGCCTCAACTAACATATAATCTAATTCAAAAACTTAACAAAAAATTGTGATATTGCTTTGTTAAAGATGAGGGTTTCAGAGGTAAAAGAAATTGGGTTGAGTTTTGGTCTTATATCAAGTGTGAAACTTCCACAAGGTTGAGAAATGCTGGCATAATTGAGACAATGTCGTTTTATTGATATCATTTTATTCCAATTTTCTAATGAATGATTTAAAAATTGGATTACTATAATTTTTAATTCAAACTTGCATGATGTCATTCAAAAATATAGTGAAGTGCAAAGTACATTTTTAGTGCCAATATTTTTTGGATTTGCTAGTTTAGTTAGTTTTGTATGCATCACTTATTCTAAAGAGCGTGTTTTTCACTTGCTATCGCCTTCTATATTTGCTGGTGTAAGCTAAAATTTTATTTCAGCTCATTTACATCTCCAGAGCTTTTGAACTATTAACTATTTAGTTGAAAGAATTGTATTGTGTTTCCTGCTAAAAGTATTACTAGGTTTCTGACCCTAACTTGCTAAATGCTACCAGTTTTTCATGTGTTTAAGGGAACCATTTCCACCAGTCGGCCAAAACTTGATTTTCCATCCGTAGATTTTTTTCTATCGGACTTACGTCTATGAAAATTTGCAGACTATTAGATCTCTAGATTTCCAACAACTTTTCTTCTACAAGATTTTTTTGCATTGGGACATAGAAAATGAGTTATTCATGATAAATAAGAAAAAATATATGTATAAAATTCGTTATAATGGGGCCGAAATTTAGAAAGCTAGAGCAATGCGGTTTATTGCATGCGAAAGTACAACGTATTCTTCAAAAATGCTGTGAACCAGTTTTTGAATTTGAATTCATTTTGAATTTATAGAATTTTTTTTGAAAAAGCTATAATCAGAGTTTAAATTTAGGGTAAAAAGTCTACGGAAAAAATTTCACGTAAAAATTTTTGAAAACTAAGAACACAGCAATTGTAGATTACACCTGTGACTTCCAAATGCAGCAAACCACATTGCTCTAGCTGTGTAAACTTCGGCCCCATTATAACGAATGTATTGAAAATTGTGATTGTTCAATATCGACGATTTTAAGAAAATAAAATGCTTGTCCTCCTACAGTTTTTGAGCTACAGTGATGATTTTGGTATCATTGGATGCAGAACAAGGGCTTTACAATGTATTAGGAAGTTTTTCAGAATTCATTTTTGTTTCAAAGTTATGACATCATAAATTTGAATTTTCTTGAGAATATTTTGATTTTTATTTATTTTAATTTTTTAAATTTTTATATTGGAAATTTGAGGAAAAGCATTCAAGTTTTTGGAATGTCCACGTTATTCTGCATCCAATGATACCAAAATCATTACTGTAGCTCAAAAACTGTAGGAGAAGCATTTAGGAAACCCCCCCCCCAAAAATGTCGTTTTCTATGATTTCCCATTTTATTTTCAAGAAAATCGCATTATGTCATAAATGATGATTGATTCTAAATTGCATTTCCTATCAGTTTACCAAATTTCATTGCTCTAAATTCAATAATAAAAAATATATTCGGATGGGGGATGCTTACCTTGAGGAATATGAATGATGAAATATATATATAAAAAAATCAAATTGAAAATGCAAGAATTTTTTTTCACGGTTTTCTGCATCCAATGATACCAAAATCATCACTGTAGCTCAAAAACTGTAGGAGGAGAAGCATTTAGAAAACCCCCCAAAAATGTCGTTTTCTATGATTTCCCATTTTCTTTTCAAGAAAATCGCATTTTGTCATAAATGATAAATGATTCTAAATTGCATTTCCAATCAGTATACCAAATTTCAGTGCTCTAGGTTCAAAAATGAAAAAAAAGGTCCGTAAGGGGGATGCTCTCCCCCTCCTGGGGGGGACGCTAGCTCTGGGATACGTTCCTGATATTTTTACAGACATTCGGGGACATATCTCAAACTCATTTAAAGCAATAAAAAAAAATCGGGAGAGGACTGCAGATGCGCTGAACATGGTTCCCTTAAAATACAAACAAAATTGTCAACATTATCAATAGAATGAAATAATCTTCGTATTTCAACATATAAAATCTAGATTTGTCATCTCAGATGCGATTGTTCTCAACGTGCTTGTGTCACTTGCAGGTGACGGGCCAAGCTCTGGAAACCATTTAGAAGTAATTTACATTAAAAGTGAAGTGCTTGACGCTGAGCTGGAGGCAGTTACTGTGAAGGACGAGCCCATTGACTGGCATCAGGAACCCCAGGTACTGTTATTGGTTGCTTACTCTCCTCTTGAGTACTTTCAGTTGGTTGCTTATTCTTCTTTTGAGTGCTTCCCACTCTTTGCTTACTCTCTTCTTGAGTACTTTCAGTTGGTTGCTTATTCTTCTTTTGAGTGCTTCCTGCTCTTTGCTTACTCTCCTGTTGAGTGCTTCCCACTCTTTGCTTACTCTCCTCTTGAGTGCTTCCTATTATTGCTTACTCTCTTTTTGAGTGTTTCCTATTATTGCTTACTCTCCTCTTTTGTGCTTCCTATTATTGCTTACTCTCCTTCTGAGTGCTTTCAATTGGATGCTTACTTTCCTCTTGAGTGCTTTTAAATTGGATGCTTACTCTCCTCCTTAGTGCTTGCAATTGGTTGCTCACTGTCATTTCACACATTTGAATTTAGTTCAGAAGTAGTTAGTATATTCCTGCTCTTGGCCACCGTATTTGTTGCCCATCAAAATAAAAATAAAATCGAGTTTGTAACGAGTTTTTGAAAAAAACATTAACGGTTGACCTTTAACTGTGGAGCTTTAACGGTTGACCCCAACATTAACGGTTGACCCCAAAATATTCTGGTAACATTCGCTTAGGCATGTTTCAAATTTTGTCACGGATTCATATATGTTTATTTCTTGAAACGAGTGCGACAATTTAAGAAGCTTGTAAATTTCATTAGATTTTCGCCCTGTATTGAAGTATTAACTGGACGTAAAAATAGAATGTGCTTGTCAACTTGTTCTTCTGCTTAAATTATTTATTTCTTTTGTTTAATTATAAGGAATTTCATTTTTTTATCTTCAGCACGTGAACATATGTTCTCAAGAACAAGATAAACACAGATGCTTGATTGCACGAATTTTTTCCAGAAGTAAATGGGTACACCTAATAATTTTAGCTCTAACTTAAGCATAATGCATTTTTGACAAATCCTGTACAGTAATAATTGAGAGAAGTTCTACATTACAGGTCGGTTCAAGTTCAGGGTCTAGTGCGGTTACTTTCAAGAGAGAAGTAGACAATGACTGCACCGAGGCACGTTCAAGGCGCGCAAAAGCAGAGGATGAGTTGAGGGAAGGCAGCTCTGGTGCGTTCAACACATGTGCTGATCAACAGAGACCAGCTGGAACATCTGGAGGGAGCGCTGACTTTCTACCATCAGATGTGTCAGGTAGCGGCAGTGGTGTTGAGGCCGCACCTCCTGACAGACTCATGTCACGGCCCTTACTGTGTGAACATTGTGATTTCTTCACTGGTAAGAAGAGCCTTATGGAGCCGCACCTCCGCGTCAGGCATAAATTGGGATTTTACTACGAGTGTGAGTTGTGTGATTACTCCACTATGTACATGAGTACTTTGAAAGGGCATTTAGTCGAACAGCATGATCATGAGAACTTGCACGTAGATCAATTTGGGCGTTACGAATTTCCAGCTGTGAAAATTATGGAGGAACAGCGACCTGAAAAGCAATGTCAGTCAGAACCTGAATGCCAATTCTGTGGCTCTCATTTAGTCATTAAGTCCACTTTAGAAGCACCTAGAAAAAGTGCATTAGACAGCAGTGAGGTGTACATGTGTGAGGTGTGCAGATATTCTTCAGCTAATGAAGCAAACTTGAATCAGAGTTTGTTAGGTAAACTCAAAATAGGACATCAAATAAGCAGACGTAGTCAAGGTCAGCTTTACAAGCGTATGTCAAGTGACTCTGCTCGTAGAAACGAACATGAAATATACCCAACTAGCAAAGTTCAGCTGTTCAAGTGCGAGTTCTGTGAATATTCCTCTGTTGGAAAGGGGAGTGTTGAACTACATTTAGTCAACAAACATGGTAAAGGTCGGCTGTTCACATGTGAGTTCTGTGACTATTCCTCTGCTTATAAAGAGCATCTTAAACTACACCTAGCTAATAAACATGGTAAAGGTCAGCTATTCAAGTGTGAGTTCTGTGACCATTCCTCTGCTCGTAAGGATAAGCTTAACCAACACCTAGCCAGCAAACATGGTAAAGGTCGGCTGTTCATGTGTGAGTTCTGTGACTATTCCTCTGCTTATAAAGAGCATCTTAAACTACACCTAGCTAATAAACATGGTAAAGGTCGGCTGTTCAAGTGTGAGTTTTGCGACTATTCCTCTGCTTATAAGGAGTATCGTAAACTACACCTAGCTAATAAACATGGTAAAGGTCGGCTGTTCAAGTGTGAGTTCTGTGACCATTCCTCTGCTCGTAAGGATAAGCTTGAACTACACCTAGCCAGCAAACATGGTAAAGGTCAGCTGTTCAAGTGTGAGTTGTGTGACTATTCCTCTGCTCGTAAGGATAAGCATAACCTCCACCTAGCCAGCAAACATGGTAAAGGTCGGCTGTTCATGTGTGAGTTCTGTGACTATTCCTCTGCTCGTAAGGATAAGCTTAACCTCCACCTAGCCAGCAAACATGGTAAAGGTCAGCTGTTCAAGTGTGAGTTCTGCGACTATTCCTCTGCGTATAAGCATAACGTTAAACAACACATCGCCATTCATGGCAATGGTAAGCTGTTCAAGTGTGAACATTGTGACTATTCTTCGTCACAGAAGCAGTGTGTTAAACGACACCTAGCTAGCAAACATGGGAAAGGCAAGCTGTTCACATGTAAGTTCTGCGATTATTTCTCTGCTCGTAAGAATTACCTTAAACGACACTTAGCCAATAAACATGGCAATGTTCAGACGTTCAAGTAGGAGTTATGTGACCATTCTTGTACATATATGGTTAGTATGAAAAGAAACGTAGCCATTAAACATGGTAAATAAAGGTCAGCTGTTCAAGTGTGAATTATAAGACTATTCTTCTGCTCGTAAGGAGAAGATTAACACCGAGTTGGCAAACATGGTTGACCCAATTCGCTTTTCTAGCAGTAAATGCATATTTCTGGGCTACTCAAATGTCTAATTACTGCACCACACTTCATTACTGCACCAAAATTACTAATTACTGCACCACACTTGCTAAATATAATAATTGTTTAATGTCGTCAAAGATCTTTCGAGTGTTTCCCTCGGGTAACGTAATTTTCGTGTCCATGGGAATTAGCGTCCAAGAAGGGAATATGTTAGGCCCTAAATTGAGGGTTAAGGACGCCTTCTTTTTGTTGCAATGAAATGGCTTTTGTTATGTTCAAGACCTCCGGTTTTCGGTTAAACACTTGCTATTTTTCAGCAACTTTGAATTTGTTTTTCAATTTTCTTCTTGTTTCCTAACGTGCTTTCTTTTTTTTATCGTTTTTCTTGCACTTATTGACCGGTGCGAGAACACATTTTGTGCATAGATTCGGCGATCCTTTTATTCGATACTAAATGATGCTTGCATTGTTCCTCTTTTATAATAACTTCGTAGCAGGGAGATTGAAACTCAAGAATAATCTATCTCCGCATAGATATAACACTTCTTTCGATTTCGGCACGTTTTTTTGACCGGCCATCGGTGCTCAAAGAAGTTAAGCGAGATATTCAACCTTGTCTGATGTTTTCGGTTCACCACTATTTTTTTCAGCATCTATCACTTTTTTTCAACACAGATGAAAATCTCCCCTATAACGAACCTATTACCATCTTAGAAATTTATAACGCTCCCAAGGAAACTAAAAACACCTCTCCTGGTCCAGACGGCATTCACCATAAAATGTTGAAGAAAATGCACCCTACAGCCCTGAAAGTGCTTTTAGCAATATATAACCAGATCTGGACCACACACCAGTACCCCGATGCCTGGCGTTTTGCCACTGTCCTAGCTTTTTTAAAACCCGGCAAACCTCCTACAAATCCTGGCAGCTATCGCCCTATCGCCCTCACGAGCTGTATCGGCAAGGTGCTTGAAAAGATAGTTAATGTTAGGCTGGTGAAGTTTTTGGAAGCTCGTGACCTCCTCTCGCCTGTGCAGTACGGCTTTCGCAGAATGCGAGGTACTACGGACGCTTTAGTCCGTCTGCAGAACCACCTAGTTAAATGCAAACGTGAGCGCCGGCATACTATATGTGTGTTTTTTGACATGGCGAAAGCCTATGATACTGCCTGGAGGTACGGTATATTGCAAAACCTGCATCGTGATGGGCTGAGGGGAAATATGGCTCTTTACCTGCAGCAATTCTTGAGCAGGAGGACTTTTCGAGTGAAAGTCGGCTCTTCGGAGTCTCCGTGTGAGACGCAGTCTGAAGGAGTCCCTCAAGGAAGCGTCATCAGCTGTACGCTTTTTGCTGTGGCTATTAATGGAATCACGACAGCTGTGCCGCCTGAGATCTGCTCGTCGCTATACGTTGACGATTTTATGGTGTACGCGTCTTCATACTTTTTGCCTGCTCTGGTTCGTAGAATTCAAAACGCTATAAATAATGCAAATGGTTGGGCATCGGAGCATGGGTTCACGTTCTCTACTGAGAAAACTATGACTCTTCTTATTCCGGGAAACCACAAAATGCGTGACCCTCCACAACTTTTCCTGAAGGGCAGACCAATAGTCTACGCAGCAAATGCTAAATTTCTTGGTATGACCATCGATAGCAAACTTACGTGGAAACCTCACCTTCAGTCACTAAAAGCAGCGTCTATAATGAGATTAAATTTGCTAAAAAGCCTCTCAGGTCAAACGTGGGGCGCCGACCGTGTGACTCTCCTGCGGCTCTATAAGGCCCTCATCAGGTCTAAATTAGACTACGGTAGTGTAATATACCAGTATGCCAAAGAAAGTACTCTCCGTATGCTGGACCCAGTACACCACGCAGCCATTAGGCTCTGCACTGGAGCTTTTCGAAGCTCCCCCGTCACCAGTCTCTGCGTGGAAAGTGGGGAGCCCCCCCTCAAGCTTAGGCGTATGCAACTGTCATTACAATACCTAGCCCGGCTACAGCAACTCCCTCTCTCTCCGACCTGGATAAGTTTTCGTACCGACGTGGATGAGCGTATACCCACTCCGTATAATTTGCCATCCTCCGTAGATTATGGTGCGCTTATGAATAACGTGCGGTTCCCCCCCATGGAGGTCCTTCCCGCACGGGTTGCAGGTGCACCAACGTGGCGCATCCCAATTACTACTTTTTGTACAGGCTGCAAGATCCCTAAGAAGGACCTGCTGCCGGCCTCGGTTTAGAGGGGTATCTTCTTGGATCATGTACTGGCGGAGCACTCTGATCAACGTAAGATATATACAGATGGTTCTAAAACGAATCAATCTGTTGGCTGTGCTGCTGTGTCTGGCGACTATGTGCGTGCTCGAAGGCTCCTGCAGGAAACTTCTGTTTTCTCGGCTGAACTACTTGCAGTTGTCGAGGCTCTAGACCTCGTGGCGCAAATACCCTACTATGATTTTGTAATTTTCACTGACTCGAAGAGTGTCTATGAAGCTGTCCAAGCATACCACAGCAATCACCCAATAATTAGTGACATTGTTGTCCGACTGTCACGCCTTGCCCGGAGCCCGAAGCATGTGCAAGTCTGCTGGGTGCCGGGCCATGTAGGGGTGGCCGGCAATGAGAGAGCTGATGCCGAGGCCCGGCGTGCTGCTGGATCTGATGACCTGCCGAACAACCCAGGTGTCCCCTGTAGGGATTACTACCCCATTATCAAGTCTACCGTGCGTGATGTGTGGCAACAATGCTGGGACATGGAATTGAATAATAAACTGAGAGTACTTAAGCCTATGGTGGGGGAATGGGCTTCAGCTGAATGTCGTAGCCGGCGTTTGGAGGTGATCCTATGTCGGCTGCGTATCGGGCACTGCCGACTTACCCACAGTCATCTAATGGAGCGTTCCCCACAGCCGCGCTGCAACACCTGTCATGTACCACTAACGGTGCTGCATGTACTTGCCGAATGTCCAAACTTTGCTGCTGCTAGAAGAGAATCCTTCCCTCATCTTCGAGATGCGGACACTTCGTCGCTGCACATTGGGATGCTTCGTGAGCCCCCCCCGTGCTCGTTTCAACCTCGGAGCGCTAACGACCTTTCTTGCACGAAGCGATTTGATAGGTAAAATATAACGAGCCTTTATGCCCAGAAAACGGAAATCTGTGTGCACTCTGCAAGTGCAAACTCATGCCGAAGTTATAACTTGAGGAGAAGAAATGGCCGAGCGTACCGTGCTGCCACTCTTGTCTTTGTGAGGGGGTTCCAGCGTGGGTAAGACGCTCGGCCATAGTGTGGGCGGGTAGCTGGAGCCTCCGATTCGGGGTCCCAGCTGTTCTCGCACTCTTTACCCTGCTAAAATTTTAAAAATCTTTTTTGTTTTGTATCAACTCGCGGTGTATACCGATACGTTTTGCAGGTGCGACCTGTAGAATGGATCCTGCTTATTGAGTGAGAAATCGTAATGTGCTTATGCAAACAAATATAACTGTGTGTGTTGAGGCAATGGAAATTGAGTTGACCACCGAAATAATGTTCTTATAATACTACCTCGGAGGTGATGTAGAATTCAGGTATCTTTAAAACCATGAGACCTTCGGCGCGAAATAGTCGGAGCTACTGAAGCGCTAGTAAGCTTATGTTACTACTACTACTACTACTACTATCACTTTTTAATCTCCATTTTGTTTCCCAAATTTATTTCACAACTTGCTGTTTCTATGAAATATGTACACACCCTCTGCGTTCCCTTGTGTCCCTACTGAATGATGTCTTCCTTCTTCCGCTCCTAGAAAAATTGTTGCGATTAATCAGACCTTAAACTAAATTATGTGATCTAGCGGCTCTGTAGCATAGTCGTCGGTAAAATTCTACTTCCTTATTAATGCTGCATCCTAATGCTAACTTCGAGGAATTCATTTAATTTGTTTTTGAAGAAAGCTAAAATATTATGTGTAACGAGTGGCATTCTACAGCTACGTGTGGAAATCAATGGTTTATTTCTATTTCAGAGCGTTCCGTACTACATGCTTGTGGCCTTTGTCTGACTTGAACACCCAAACTAAAATATTTGGGTGTTTTTCATGAAAGTTGATAGAATGGATAAATTTAAACTTCATTGCATAGTCTTCAATAGAATGACAATTTGATTGTATTTCTACATGCTTATGTGTTTAGACGTGCGTGTTATTTGTTTTAATCAACGTTTTCTCATTACTTGAAAATCACTTTGGATGTTATGTTGGTCTGTACGGTCAAGTGTTTCATTCATTGTCGTTTATCCGAACAAATAGCAAACATGTTTATTACTTAGGTGCTAGTTGATTTGAACTTTTGCCACAGGCATTAGAATACTTTTTCTTTTACTACAATTAATTAGACACAAGTAATTTTATACTAAGGAGTTCTCTGTAATCCAATGCATTAAATTGTGTTTTATGCTCATCAGAACCTTGGGTTTTGTTGACAGTTCTTTTTGATTGTGAAATGTTCGCTTTAGCCTTATGCGGCGGCCGCCCTTCCTTGTGTTTGACTACTGGAGACATTTTGTGCCAGCCTTCTTTTGGTAAGAATTTCTCGAAATAAAATTCTGTTATGTTACCCGGCTGGGTTACTAGATCTTATTAATATGTGAGGGGAAAATTTGTTTCATATTTCCGAAATACCGACTTTCATGTCCGTGAAAATGTGAGGTCTCGAGCTGAGAGTTAGGTAGACCTTTATTTTGGTGAAATTAAATCATTTTTTGTTATATTGAGGATCATATTTTTTTGGTTCACTGATGTCCTGTTTATCAGCACCTACTACTTTTTTCTTCAACGTTTATCGATTTTCTTGAACTTATTTCTCATTTTACTGTTTCTTTGCAACTTGTGCATAGATTCCGCATTCCCTTATCCAAACCAACATCTAATCTAATGCTTCCTTGGTATTGTCAGTGGTAAAGTTTTATGTGCATAATTATAAACTACCCTTAGCTTTGCACACTTAACTGCACAACTTCCAGGAATTCATGTTCCTTTTATGATGAATACTTGAAACACACTTGCATGCTTGAAAATATTTATTAGCAACGTCTTTTGCTTCATTAAAAAAAAAAAAAAATACTGTTGGCTTTGGTTGTGCTACAGTATTATGTATGTGATATATCTTAGCGATTTTAATTGTGCACGATGTCGTATGTCGGCTTTACACAACGAGCTTTTGACGTGAAAATTTCAGAGCATGCCGGTCGATTTTAGTTACCAAGGTTTATTTTATTATTCTTTGCATTTTAGTTTAAAATGCATTGTTCAGACTATCCGTGTGAACAAGTTAGAGAAGCAATAAATGCAGTAGCTACTATGCAGAGTGGCTACTATGCAGTTACAGGATTTTGAAAACCCGCAAGCCATAAGTCTGATGATGACATGCGACATGCCAGCTTCCTATCGACTGGAAGATTCTCATTCTTGCGTCTGTTTTCATTTTTTTTGCGTTTGTGAAAATTTAGTGATGACTCCAATTATCCAATTAAGTTCTCATATTCATTTGTCTTCGATTGATTGTGAGCTGGGGCGGGAGTGTTTTGTATCAAATGTAAATGTTTTCTGAAACGTGGCTTCCTTTCCGTTGCACTAGGGTTATGTATTGTACTGTAGAACATAAAAGTCCAGGTACGATGCTATTTAAATCCAGGTTCCTCCCTAAGTGTTTATTTCAGAGAAAGTGCAAATTAGCGCTACCGGGGGGAAATGTGAGGTTCCGACCAAGCTAACTATTAGGTAGGCCGTCCTTTTGTTGAAATAGAATAGAATTCTGGTTCGTTACAGGTCATCTTTTTTTCGGTTCACTGCTTTCCAACTTTTCAGCACGTATTTCATTAAAAATTCTGCATTCTTTTAAGTCAATAAATGGTGCCTTACCATTTCCTCTCTTTAAACGTCTTTTTTACTGTCTGTGAGACACACGTTGCTGAAAGTTGCTCGTAAAATGCCATTTTCCGATCGACATGTTGCCTAAAAGCACGATCGTTTCATCATAACTATTTTTGAGTTACGCTAACTGCGTTCTGATTTCACTCTTGGTATTAAAATATAATAATTTAAAGCGTACGTTCGAGAAAGTTTTTAATGATTTGCGCAACTTGTAGATTTGCTACATTATGCTGTAATATTCGCTGTCGTAGGTCTATAAATGATTTTTTTGTCGAAATAATTAGAGATATTATTCTGTTACATGTGTTTACGACAGAAATGCTTTCCTAACTAATACATTTAATTTGCCTGCCGTTCTCAAAGTTTGAATTTTTCTCCAATACATATAAAATTCCCCATCTTTGTACCTGCGCACCAGAGTTTCCGACCACACGGTTACTGGGTAAAACAGCTCTCACCTTCTGTCAAAATTACGTAACTCTAAACTTATTTATTTTTATTATTCTGTCAAATTTCGTTCAAAAAAGTGCTTGTCAACAGCCGTTTTTTACCTGTATCTGTCTACATGCATGTCAAACTTACAATGAGTCAACTCAAGGAGCATGATATTTTTCTCTCAACCATTTGTTCAATATTTGGCATAGCCGTTAAGATGCTCAAATATGTTAATTCATGTGTTGAGAATATCAAAACTCATCGAAATCGTTTGCTTCTCTATTAATAGAATTTTTCACTTTATGCAATGTAATGAAGAATGGCATTCATTCTGTCGAGCTATTATTGAAGGTTAATGACACTCGTAAAATCCGTGAAATAATTACATCAATTCTTTATTTGTCTATTAACATAAAAATACGAGCATCGAAATATTCAGAAAACCACCAAATGTATTACTATTCTAATTTAAATGAACACATAAACGGCATTAACATCATACGTGTATTCTTTCTTCTAGATGATATGAATAAATTGTAGATGCATAAAATTCGGTAATTTTAAGATGTTACTGCAGTCTTTTATTAAGTCTACAGGAGCTTCTCGCAACTCATCCTTGTACATGAACTGACGTCCACTCGCGGGAAGTTTTTGTCTCAGAATCCTCCTCAGGTTTTATTGTGTTTAAATTTGGAGCGACTCAGTTGTTCACTTGCATGCGAGAGGCGATATTTTGCATTAAAATGTTCATTTCCATTAATAAACAGCAGATAAAAAATAATCAAAACTCTAAAATTATTTATGCCCTTACATTCTAACTTAAACGACATAATCTTGTTACTGATGCCAGAATTTATTTGAGCATATTTGACCAAGTGAAAACAAATTGGACTGAAGACCACAGCTGGTCAGTTTTATAGATATGGAAATTTATACACTCCGTAAAAAATAGAGATAGTTGGACATGATGGGATTTCATTTCATATATAAAGAGAAACCTTTCTGGTACCTGATTGTTCTACTTGAAACATAGAACAGTACAATACTTGAAAGGTGATACAAGAAATTAAACAATGATTTCCAGATAATTTCCACACAAACAGCCTTATATCTAATATGAGGAGAAACCGCAGCACATACTTAAACATCTAGAACAGTAGCTAAATTAACAGAGGACAAAGCAGTAAAAATGCATCCTTAGCTACTAATTAAAAACATACAGAAATATAAAGTATTCTACTAGTAAAACAGCAAGAAAACACTTATATGCTGATACAGCAAGAGTTTGAAGGTTTATTCCCACACAAGTTATTAAACGAAATTCATTACAACCTATTTCAATTGTGAATGCCTAACGTGAAGGGCTCAAGTAAATGACACACCGTATGAAGGAGACATTATCTGCGTAACGGGTTAGTACTTGATTGACATATATGAAAGTAAAATTTATTCCCTCGGATATCTTCCTTCACACACTAAGACTGGAAGCTCATCAATACCGTCAATACCAGGCCGGACAATCTCCTCTTTCATTCACACAAGTGCTCAGGCTGCCGCAGCAGGAGCTGATTTTGTTGAGGGTATAATGGGGGGAACTAAATTATTTTGCCTCGAATCAAAAAATTCGTTGACCTAGAAATTTGAAACACATTTTTCTGCATACATGTCAGTAAAATTTACTTGCTAACTCGGCAAACATGACTTATAACACAACAAAATTTTTTCTTTAAATTTTTACCAAATATAGCTGGCACAAAAGATTCCCAATCGTCCCATACGAGGAAGAGCGGCGGTCGCACAAGGCTAACATGAACATTTCACCATAAAAAAAACGAACAAAAATTAAACGTTGTTGAAAACAAAGTTGATGTATTGGATTATAGGGAACTCAATATAAAATTACTTTTGTCTACTTAGTCGTAGTAAAATGAGAAGTTCTCTAATGCCTACAGAAAAGGTTCAAATCGAATACGAGCTGTGTAGACTAATCTTTAGTTTTAGCCTCCCTACCCATCAACAAATGCGATCCAAAGAGAGGAAGGAGAAAGGCATCATTTAGTATGGAGTTAAGGAAACGCAGAATCTACGCTGAAAGGGCTAGAAGCAGTAAGTTGTGAAAGAAGATTCTGAAACAAGAAAAAGTTGAAGAAGAAAGTAGTAGGAGCTGATGAACAGGACAGCAGTGAACCGAAAGAAGGTGGTCCTCAACATAACAAAAACTTTTATTTCAACAAAAAGAAGGCCCACCTAACTCTCGGCTCAGGCCCTCACATTGTCCCCCTGGGAGCGCTAATCCCCATAGATACAATAATTATGTCCCCCTGAGGGGTACGAGCTGTGTAATAAAAATGTTTGCTATATGTTTGAAAAAACGAATATCCATGAAACAATTGACCGAACACGTTAAAATGCCGTTCTCAATGATGTTACAGAAGCGGGAAATAGGTGACCAAGAATTTATGAGAAACAGCACAACGCGCATGTCTAACAGAAGATACTCGCAGAAATGCAAGCAAATTGCTTCTCTATTGAAGAACATGTCATAAAATTCATATGTATGTCGTCATTGTACCAAAAAATTTTCCAGAAAATTTTCGAGTTTTATTCGAAAAATTTCGAAGTCAAAATAGGTTCGTTCAAGCCTCCCTAACCGCAAAAAAGGCATTCAAAAAGAACATGAATGAAGGCACCATTTAGGCTGGCGTTGAGGGGACAGATTCTATGCACAAGGCGTGCTCTTGACCAGGAACCCCGGCGCATAGAAACAGTAAGTTAAGAAATAAGGTTGAAATAAGATAAAAATTAATGTATAAAAGTTAATGGCTAAGTAACAGTTGAAAAAAAGTCGGATTTGCGGAAAATTCAGGATACCAATCAACCGAAAAATTGGTCCTAACAAGCAAAATTTAAATTCGGCCTAAAAAAGACACCTAAATAACAGCTCAGAAATCTCATATTTTCTGTCAACTAATTTCCATAGTCGGATTCGGGTTTAAAATCCTTTCGAACCCAGTTTCTGTGTCGCAAAGCATCGGAGAAGGTTACCAGAAATGTACATTATCTTATAAACACTTTCAAAGAACAAAAAGAAATTCAAGACTATAACAGTTATTCCTAAAATTTAAACAAAGAAAAAGAATCCGCAGGGCAAGTCGGACAAATGTCACGAGGATACGACAAGAAACACTACGAAATAGAATGAGAATACCTGAATTTCATGCATCAGTCTCGAAAGTAACTCAACAACTGAAGGAAAGTTCTCATCTCATTAAAAGAACTTTCAAGTACCTGAAAGTCGTGCAGAACAGTACGCAGAACGAAGAATGCAATGTTAATAAGGAAATAGAATTTTGCCAACAACAGCGCTATAGAGACGTGAGATTACATTAGATAAGTTAGTTTAGCGTTTAGTTATAACAACTGGTTTTATGAGAGGAAGGAGGACGACATCATTCAGTGATGACTTAGGGGAACGCAGGGTTTATGCACAATGTTCATAAAAACAGCAAGTTGCATAAGAAACTTATAAAATAAATTAAAGTTGAAGACGTATTGAAAGCTGAAAAACAGGACTGCTGTAAACCAAATAAAAGATGGTCTTTAACAGAACAAAAAACATTTCATTTACACAAAAAGAGCTCCTTAACTCGTAGCTCAGCGACTCAAATATTCCTCTTGTGAACGCCAATTCCCATGGACACAAAAGTTGCGGTCTCACAAAAATTTCGTTTAAATCTGAAGTGAAGTTATTGGATATTTGAGTAGCCTATAAATGTGCATTTCACAGCTAAAAATGAATTGAATTGGTGCGACCATGTTTGCCTGCTCGATGTTTTTTGACAATATCCTTACGAGCAGAGGAATACTCGCATAGTTCACACTTGAAGAGCGGACCATCACCATGTTTACTGGCTAGGTGTAGTTTCACAAAATCTTTACGAGCAGAGAAATATTCACACAATTCACACTTGAACAGCCGACCCTTACCATGCTTGCCGGCTAAATGTAGTTTAACTCTTTCCTTCTGAACAGAGGAATAGTCGCAGAACTCACACTTGAACAGCGGACCTTGACCATGTTTAAAGGCTAGGTGTTGTTTAACGTTATGCTTATATGCGGAAGAATAGTCACAGAACTCGCACTTGAACAGATGGCCTTTACCATGTTTACTGGCTAAGTGTAGTTTAAGGAGCTCCTTACGTGCAGAGGAATAGTCACAGAACTCACACTTGAACAGTTGACCTTTACCATGTTTACTGGCTAGGTGTCTTTCTAATCTATTCTTCCATGCAGAAGAATAATCACAAAGTTCACACTTGAACAGCTGACCTTTACCATGTTTGCTGGCTAGGTGTAGTTTAAGACAAACCTGACGAGCAGAGGAATAGTCACAGAACTCACATTTGAATAGTTGACCTTGCCCATGTTTGCTGGCTAAGTGTTGTTTAAGATAATCCTTACGAGGAGAGGAATAGTCACAGAACTCACACTTGAACAGCCGACCTTTACCATGTTTACTGGCTAGGTGTCTTTCTAATCTATTCTTCCATGCAGAAGAATAATCACAAAGTTCACACTTGAACAGCTGACCTTTACCATGTTTGCTGGCTAGGTGTAGTTTAAGACAAACCTGACGAGCAGAGGAATAGTCACAGAACTCACATTTGAACAGCTGACCTTGCCCATGTTTGCTGGCTAGGTGTTGTTTAAGATAATCCTTACGAGGAGATGAATAGTCACAGAACTCACACTTGAACACAAGGAGGTTTAAGAATGGAGGCGGCATCAGCGCTCTAAAGTGAAGCCAATTTTCGGTAGCTGTAGGGTATACGGGCACATGCATGGAGGGGGCTCAGTGCGTGTCAGACACTCAGCGTGACAGGGCGCCGCTTATCCACGCTGCGGTCAAAGACGAGTTTTTCCAATATGACGCGTTCATGCATTGTGTTTAAGTGCAGTAGTAGTCGCAAAAAAGATCCAGGCACAAGTTATCACATGTAAGTATTATGTATTTTTTTATATCGTTCAGTTGTTTACTGCTAGCATACAGTTTAACGTTTACAGATGTGATCATCATAAATTTAATTTAAGGTTGGTCAGTATTGAATTGAATGTTGTCAACGATTTCAGTATTTTCGTTGCCACTTATAGGTAATATGCTAGATTTGAATGTGTTTTACGTGAATGAAATTGTGCTTGCAAATGCATCGTTTTAAGATATAGCATAAATAACATTCAGGTAAGAAAAGCATAAACAGCATATGCGATCACAATGTCATTCATGTAAAGAAGAATATTGTCTGTAATATACAAGAATATTATCTGTAATATATGTAGTTAGTGAAGTTTGCATAATATGAGTTGATATATGCATAGACTTTTGCTCCATACATCTAGTGAGAAATATATTACACATATATCAACATATTATAGTATCGAAAATATACAGCGTCTCTCATAAAGGCTTGTCAATGCAGTGGCATGCCAAATTTAATCCAAAAAGGGAATACTTTTGGTATTGTAATAGTTTTGACTTTTTGCGGTTTCTGTTAGAAACGCGAATAAGGAAATCTTAAATTAAATAAGTGCTCTCATTTTTTCCAGGATACCGAAAGATAAGGAGAGAAGAGAGGAATGGCTAAGAGTAATCGGCTGCAGCGATGTGGAGTTGCCTAAACGAGTTTACCTTTGCTCAAGACACTTTTCTCCTAATGATTACGATGAAAATGTATCTCATCTGAGAAAGTTGCTTCCTAACTCAATTCCTTCTATATTCCACGATGTTCCTGATGGAAGGCCTATTTGCAGAGCTAAAAGGAAAAAAAAAAACGTTTCAAAGCGTTGCTACGCTTTCTTCATTCTCAGTTGCGCCTTCTTCACTCTCAGTTGACCTTTCATCATCTGCAGTCGTGCCTTCATCATCTGCAGTCGTGCCTTCATCATCTGGAGTCGTGCCTTCATCATCTGCAATCGTGCCTTCATCATCTGCAGTCGTGCCTTCATCATCTGGAGTCGTGCCTTCATCATCTGCAGTCGTGCCTTCATCATCTGGAGTCGTGCCTTCATCATCTGCAATCGTGCCTTCATCATCTGCAGTCGTGCCTTCATCATCTGCAGTCGTGCCTTCATCATCTGCAGTCGTGCCTTCATCATCTGGAGTCGTGCCTTCATCATCTGCAATCGTGCCTTCATCATCTGCAGTCGTGCCTTCATCATCTGCAGTCATGCCTTCATCATCTGCAGTCGCGCCTTCATCATCTGCAGTCGCACCTTCATCATCTGCAGTCGCACCTTCACCATCTGCAGTCGTGCCTTCATTATCTGCAGTCGTGCCTTCATCATCTGCAGTCGCGCCTTCATCAACCGTAGTGGCGTCTTCATCATCTTCAGTCATGACTTCATCATCTGCAGTCATGCCTTCATCATCTGCAGTCGCGCCTTCATCAACCGTAGTGGCGTCTTCATCAAGTTCAGTTGCATTTTCTTCACACTTAGTGGCGCATTCATCGTGTGATGCCACGCCTTCGCATTATTCTGCATCACCGTCTGTTTCCTTTTCACCCACAAAAAAAACTCCTTCTCCAATAAATACTCCCCGTAAACGTAAGTTGAAACGAGATTTAGATAATGCTGTAGAGAAATTAACAGGTGCTCGGAAAAAAATTAAATTGCTGCAACAAAGCAAAAGAAGGTTGTTGAAAAAAAATTGCGAACTCAGTTCAATTATAACTGAATTGAGGTCGTCCAATTTGGTGAGTAGCGAGTCTGTTGACATCATTGAAACATCTGCGGGAGGAGTACGGGATCTTTTAAAAAGGAAGGTATCAAAAGCATCAGGTAATAAAATAGAATGTCAATATTCTCCTGAGCTTAGAGCATTCGCTTTAACATTGCATTTTTATTCCCCTCGAGCATATAATTTTGTCAGGAATAAATTTGATACATGTTTGCCTCATCCAAGAACCATTGAAAAATGGTATCAGACAATAGATGGTAAACCAGGATTTACAAGTGAAGCTTTTAAAGCGCTGCAAGTAAAAGCACAATCAGCTAAGGCTAAAGGTAGAGCATCGCCATGTGCGCTTATTATGGATGAGATGGCTATCAGACAACATGTCGAATGGGATGGCATAACTGCTCATGGCTATGTAGATATGGGTGCTGGTGTTAATGATGATGCTTTACCGGTAGCAAAGGAAGCTTTAGTTTTTATGGTTGTTTCTTTGAACGATAGCTGGAGGTTACCGGTTGGATATTTTTTAATAGATGGTCTTGGTGCAAACGAACGAAAAAATCTCGTGAATCAATGCATTGCAAATCTTCATAATTCTGGTATATCCGTAGAATCTCTAACATTTGACGGAGCTGCTTCCAATATAGCAATGGCAAAACAACTTGGGTGCAAGCTAGGATTAGATAATTTGTCGCCAAGTTTTCCTCATCCTATAACTAACGAGAATATTCACTTGTTTCTAGATCCTTGTCACATGTTGAAATTAATTAGAAATACTTTTGGTGATAAAAAATTTATTGTTGATGGCGAAGGAAATACGATAAAATGGAGTTACATACAGAAATTACATGAACTGCAAACTTCAACAGGAATACATTTAGCTAATAAGTTAAAATCAAAGCATATAAATTACTTCAAAAAAAAGATGAGTGTAAAACTTGCAGCTCAACTTTTAAGTGATTCCGTTGCAGATGGATTGCAATTTTGTCTAAATAATAATATTAACGGTTTTAGCGGTAGTGAGGCAACTATAAAATTTATTAGAGTATTTAATCGAGTTTTTGATATATTAAATTCCAGAAATAAATTGTCTTATGGATATAAGAAACCTATCGACTCAAATAATGCCGGCAATGTATTTTCTACCCTTGATGACGACACTTTGTACATAAAATCCCTTTACTGCCCAACATCTGGCAAACTAATGTGCGAGTCTGTTAGGAAAACAGGATTTATAGGATTTTTAATTTGCATTGTTAGCATTAAAAACTTATTTTACAAAAGCTTACAACTGGGCATGAGTTTTTTACTCACGTATAAAATAAGTCAAGATCACTTGGAATTAATTTTCGGAAAAATTAGGAGCAGAGGAGGTTGCAATAACAACCCAACAGCAAAACAATTTGCTTCTTCCTATAAACGTCTATTTGTTCACAACGAAATAAAAGATGTTCTTAATGGTAACTGCACGTCTTTTGAAGATGTAACAATTTTAACAGCATCTAGCAGAAGCAACCCATCTCTATTGATCTCATCCTGCGCTGTAACAGAGTTCAACAATTCGTGTTCTAAGAATAGAATAATGACTGACGATGTTCAATGTAATGATTCATGCAAAGAGGATACATGTACCAAATATATAGAAAATTTCTCCAAATTTTTTTCTAATTCAGAGTATTTCTATCATGTTGTTTCTTATATAGGAGGATACATAGTAAGAAAATTAAAAAATGTTCTTCGTTGCGAATTATGTATAACTGCCCTTTGTCGAAATGCTGGCAATAAAGATTCCTTAAAATTCATTAAACTTAAAGAGAAGGTGCACTTGACGTATCCCTCAAATGATGTAATTGACATATGTTTAATTGCAGAAAAGAAATGTCAGCAAGATCTTGCTACGTGTACGAGTATGAATCCTAATACTTACAACTTGAAAAAAATGCTTAATTCTACACTTCGTATTTGTATTGAAAAGAAACTGTTCACTTCACTTGACAACCACTGTTTTGAAGTTGAACCTCTACATAATCATGTTTATTTATTAATAAAATGTGTTGTATCTGAATACATTACTATAAGATGTCATCACTCTACTAAACTATTTAACGAAACCATACATAAACAGAAAAAAATTAGCCGTCAGATCTCAAATAAATTAACTTTATTTTCAGGTATGTAAATATAATGCCTATATTCTATAAAACTTACTCTGTACAACAAAATGAAATTACTGTATGATTGTAAAAATGTTCTTTATTAACTTAAGACACGAAGAAAAAGTTAGGTATGTAGAGCGTAAGTAATTATACATTTCTTTGCATATCTGGATGTAAGTCGCTAAGTAAATGTTTCTACGTAAGTGTTGTTTTTCTTCATCATTCAGCGAGGACGCAATTGAAATACATGCCAAAGAAAAAAACGTATAGCACAGAGTAGCGAAAGTCTGCCATTTAACAGCGCGGTCTTCAGTCGCTGATGATGAAGGTGGTGCTACTTGGTGCTACCCCTCCACTGCAACACCACCTCCACACTGGGACTCAATGCCGGGTGGGCGGGGCTTGGGTCGGCAAAAGTGGCTTCACGCGCTTGACTGGCAAAAGATAGGGATGCCGGTTCCATAAATCCAACTTCCTTGCTTGAACAGCTGACCTTTACCATGTTTACTGGCTAAGTGTAGTTTAAGGAGCTCCTTACGTGCAGAGGAATAGTCACAGAACTCACACTTGAACAGTTGACCTTTACCATGTTTACTGGCTAGGTGTAGTTCAAGATACTCCTTATGAGCAGAGGAATAGTCACAGAACTCACACTTGAACAGCTGACCTTTACCATGTTTACTGGCTAGGTGTACTTCAAGATACTCCTTACGAGCAGAGGAATAGTCACAGAACTCACACTTGAACAGTTGACCTTTACCATGTTTACTGGCTAGGTGAAGTTTAAGATGCTTCTTATGAGCAGAGGAATAGTCACAGAACTCACACGTGAACAGTTGACCTTTACCATGTTTACTGGCTAGGTGTAGTTCAAGATACTCCTTATGAGCAGAGGAATAGTCACAGAACTCACACTTGAACAGCTGACCTTTACCATGTTTACTGGCTAGGTGTACTTTAAGATACTCCTTACGAGCAGAGGAATAGTCACAGAACTCACACTTGAACAGTTGACCTTTGCCATTTTTGCTAGCTTGGTATATTTCATGTTCGTTTATATGAGCAAAGTCACTTGACTCACGCTTGTAAAGCTGACCTTGACAACGTCTGCTTATTTGATGTCCTATTGTGAGTTTACCAAACAAACTCTGCTTCAAATTTGCTTCATTAGCTGAAGAATAGTCGCACACCTCACACATGTACACCTCACTGTTGTCTAATGCACTTTTTCTAGGTGTTTCTGAAGTAGACTTCATGACTAAATGAGAGCCACAGAATTGACATTCGAGCTCTGACTGACCATGCCTTCCAGGTCGCTGTTCCTGCATGGTTTTCACAGCTGGAAATTCGTAACGCCCAAATTGACCTACACGCAAGTTCTCATGATCATGCTGCTCTACTAAATGCCCTATCAAAGTATTCATGAACATAGTGGGGTAATCACACAACTCACACTCGTAGTCACATCCCAATTTATGCCTGACACGGAGATGCAGCTCCATAAGGCTCTTCTTACCAGTGAAGAAATCACAATGTTCACACAGTAAGGGCCGTGACATGAGTCTGTCAGGAGGTGCGGCCTCAACACCACTGCCGCTACCCGACACATCTGATGGTAGAAAGTCAGCGCTCCCTCCAGATGCTCCAGCTGGTCCCTGATGATCAGCACTTGTGTTGCACGCACCAGAGCTGCATTCCCTCAACTCGTCCTCTGCTTTTGCGCGCCTTGGACGTGCCTCAGTGCAGTCATTGTCTACTTCTCTCTTGAACGTAACTGCACAAGACCCTGAACTTGAACCGACCTGTAAGGGAGAACTTCTCTCAATTATTACTGTACAGGATTTGTCAAAAATTGCATCATTATGGTCACTGTACAAGGAGTTCGAGTCTCGCGAACTCTTCGTACATTTATTTCGTTTGAAAAACCTTGTGGAAGCAGTAGCTTCCCGTACCAGATTCATTAACTGTTTCTGGGGGCGACTAGACTTAGAACTCTCGATACATTATGCTCAAGTTAGAGCAAAAATGATTCAGCGTACACACCTATTCATGTAACAAATTCGTGCAATCAAGCATCTGTGTTTATCTTGTTCATCTTGTTCTTGAGAAAATATGTTCAGGTGTTGAAGATAAAAAATGCAATTACCTAAATATAATTAAACAAAAGAAATAAATTACAGAAGCAGAAGACAATTTAAAAGGCACGATCTCTTTTTACCACCAGTTAATACTTCAATACAGGGCGAAAATCTAATAAAATCTACAAGCTTCCTAAATTGAAGAACTCGTTTCAAGAAATAAATGTACATGAATCTGTAACAAATTTTACAACATGCCTCAGCGAATGTTACCACATTATTTTGGATCTGGATTGTGACAAAAAACGTCAACTGTTGATGTTTTTTCTCAAAAACTAGTTATCAACTCGATTATTTCTCTTAATTTGATAGACAACAAATATGGTGGCCAAGAGCAGGAAAATACAAGCTACTTGTGAACTAAATTTAAATGTATGAAATGACAGTGAGCACTAATTAGAAGCACTCAAGAGGAGAGTAAGCACCCAACTAGAAGCACTCAAGAGGAGAGTAAGCATCTAATTGAAAGCACTCAAGAGGAGAGTAAGCATCTAATTGAAAGCGCTCAAGAGGAGAGTAAGCATGCAATTGGAAGCGCTCAAGAGGAGAGTAAGCATGCAATTGGAAGCACTCAAGAGGAGAGTAAGCATGCAATTAGCACTCAAGAGGAGAGTAAGCATGCAATTGGAAGCACTCAAGAGGAGAGTAAGCATCCAATTGGAAGCACTCAAGAGGAGAGTAAGCATCCAATTGGAAGCACTCAAGAAGATAGTAAGCATCCAATTGGAAGCACTCAAGAGGAGAGTAAGCATCCAATTGAAAGCACTAAATATGAGAGTGAGCATGCAATTGGAAGCACTCAAGAGGAGAGTAAGCATCCAATTGAAAGCACTAAATATGAGAGTGAGCATGCAATTGAAAGCACTCACGAGGAGAGTAAGCATCCAATTGGAAGCACTCAAGAGGAGAGTAAGCATCCATTTGGAAGCACTCAAGAGGAGAGTAAGCATCCAATTGGAAGCACTCAAGAGGAGAGTAAGCATCCAATTGGAAGCACTCAAGAGGAGAGTAAGCATCCAATTGGAAGCACTCAAGAGGAGAGTAAGCATCCATTTGGAAGCACTCAAGAGGAGAGTAAGCATCCAATTGGAAGCACTCAAGAGGAGAGTAAGCATCCAATTGGAAGCACTCAAGAGGAGAGTAAGCATCCAATTGAAAGCACTCAAAGGGAGAGTAAGCATCAAATTGAAAGCACTCAAGAGGAGAGTAAGCATCCAATTGGAAGCATCTCAAGAGGAGAGTAATCATCCAATTGGAAGCACTCAAGAGGAGAGTAAGCATCCAATTCAAAGCACTCAAGGAGAGGAAGCAATAATAGGAAGCACAAAAGAGGCGAGTAAGCAAAGAGTTGGTAGCATTCAAGAGTATAAGCAACCAATTAAAAGCACTCAAAAAGAGAGTAAGTAAATCAACCAACTGAAAGCACTCAAAAACAGAGTAAGTAAAGCAACTAATTGGAAGTACTCAAGAGAGTGTACATGAGCAGGGAGGAGTACGTATGGGGTTAGAAGCTGAATTAAAAGCTAGTGCGCTAAACTGCATACCTAATAAGACGAGGGCAACTTGAATACATAGCACAGAAAACAGTGGGTTAAAAATTTAATTTCCTACGAATCAACAAATAAGGCGTTTCTGGGTTCATTTTGAGAAATATGCGTAGCAATATTGTGAAGTAAGAGACACGTCAATTCAGAGAAGAGACGCACGAGGGTTTGCCAATCGCGAAATGCCACGTCACTTTCAACTTTCCGCGGGTAACGCACTGCCGCACGGGACGTGCCCTTTGTGGGGGTGAGGTATAAATCTGGGCTAGAACAAGCAGCCGGTCTATTTCTGCGTGATCCTGACTAAGTGTAGATGTAGGGTTCCAAGATCTTCGAGGGGAGGTGAGATGTTGTACTTTGTTATTCGCTAGAAAAGTGAAGGGAGTCTTAATATCGAGTAACGTCAGCAGTTTAATGCAAAATTAGTTCTTTGGGGTTTTCACTTTTTTAATGTTCTCAAACAGGGAGTGTGTAGAGTTTCACTTTGATATTTGGGTAGAAGTTCGAGGGTGTCATTATTTCTCATAGGGAAATCAAATATATTCGTGTTTTTATTATTGAAGTTCAATCAATTCGATTTGAAGTAGGTGTATTGCAGGGAATAAAGATTCAAATGGAACTAGTTGCTAAATATGCTCATTGTTCACAGGCGGGTTGGGTTGTGTTGGGCCTCCGCAACCGGGGTTCTCTCTGCAACCGAGCGCTGTCTTTGCAGCTGGGCCGTCGTGGTGCTCTCTGCAGCTTTCAAATCTCAGGCAGCCTGGTGGCAACCTTCAGCGAAATGTCGCTAAGCGGGATAGCAAAACACCTGAGGGACGACTCAAGTTCCATCAAGATAACCTCAGTGCACATACTGAGTAGCAGGTCAACTGCATACAGGAAAGTCGCTGGCAGATTGCGCGGATGTAGGGGTTAGCTGGTGCAGTGAAACGCGATACGCTTTGCAGTGGACGCTTTGGCATTGGTAGGTAACAACATTTCTATTCCCTGGTATTGTGATATGTAATGCAAAGGTTGGGCATTGCTGCAGTGTAAACTTCTCACATTTTGCCACACATTTGTATGAACATGCACTGGTTATGAATTCAACGTACGATTTTACGTGTTCATTAGTTAACTTGAAATAAAGTAATCAATAATGTACCATTAACTGAGTGTTTCATTTTCCCATGTTGAACTGAGGTATTGGTGCGGTTGAGCAGATCAGTATTTACTTTTTCTAGTTTTCCAACTGTTCTACCATTTCCTCTTTCTGTGTTTTCCGCTCTGTATTTTCATCTTTCCCCTCTTACTAAGGAGGTTTCGAGTCCTCCATTCGAACTAACACAGTGGAGGCGCCTGATCAGCACCGTGCGCAACACTGTGACTTAATTTCATGACAAGAGTAAGCAGCCGTTTACAGCACCTGGTGTTCCTGATGCCAGTCAATGGGCTCGTCCTTCACAGCAACCGCCTCCAGCTCAGCGTCTGGCACTTCACTTTTGATGCAACTTACTTCTAAATGGGACAGCGAGCTCAGCCCATCACCTGCAAGTGACACAAGCTCGTTGAGAACAATTGCATCAGAGATAACAAATCTAGTAACAGCTCTTTATGTGTTGAAATAAAAAGGTGATTTTATGATATTGACGATATTAACAATTTTGCTAGTATTTTAATACATGAAAAACTGGAATGGTCAAGTAGGTTAGGAAAATACATCTAGTAATACTTACAGTACACTAAGGACCACAAAACAATTATTTCAACTGAATAGTTAATACTTCAAAAGTTTTGGAGATTAAATGAGCTTGATCATATTTTAGCTCACACCAGCGTATATGAATTACAATAACAAGTGAGAAACACAGTCTTTGAAATAAATAGCACATACAATACACACACAACTAGAAAATCCAATACAAATTGGCACTAAAAAGTGTACTTTGCCCTTCACTATATTTTTGAATGACATTGTGCATGCATGAATTAAATATTTTAGCAATCCGATTTTTTAATCATTCATTAGAAAATTGGAATTGAATGAAATCCACACAGTGACAAGTTTTCCCAATCATGACAGCATTTCTCAACCTTGTGGGAGGAAGTTCCACATTGAATAGCAAAACCAAAACTCAACACAACTCCTTTTGACTCTGAAGTCCTCATTTTTAATAAAGCATCATTGATGCTTCTCAGCTTGAGAATAAAAAGCAAGGCGAAAATCGCTACACGATGAGTCAATTTTATTAAAAATGATCAAATGAAACTGAACGAACATTTTGGACTAACTTTCCATCTTCAGCAAGAAAAATTTCTGTAAAACAAAACCAAATAAGAGATATTAAAGCACTAAAGTGATATATATAAAAAATCCAAACTTTGAAATAACACAAACAACAGTAAAAAAACATGTAAAAGACAAAGGAAAAACTGAATTACATATTGGCAACATGAAACAGGAAAGCACTTTGGGTGTCATTGAGAGCAGGTTTCATTTTGTGAATATGCAAAGATTCCATAAGGTGCAGATCTGTTTTGTAAGAGGTACTGGCCAAGATTTTAAAATCATTTTGGGGAGACCGGAACATTGCACTCTTCCGCATGAGATCTAATAGAGGACAGTGGGAGGGACCCAAGAGGGAGACCAGTTCTGCAACTACGCCTAGCATGCTCGAAAACTCTAGTCTTCAGGGTACGGCAGGTAGAACCAACATACCGCGATTCACAACGTGAACAACTGTATTGGTACACTAGAGACGATCACAGTGAGGGTGGCAGGTTGTCTTTGAAACGAAAAAGAGAACCAATTGTGAAATTATTTACGAGGATCATTAGAACTTTGAGTTGCGGGAAAAGCTTGTTAATAAGGGATTTAACATCCTCGCTTTGTTTCAATGACTGATCTCCAAAATACAGCAACTTAACATAAAAAGCTTGTTGTGCACAAGATTGAACAGATTGAGAGTTATCATAAATTTTTGACAGAAATCTATTGATATGCCAGTCAACCACAGAAGGAAAGCAGTTTTTGGCAAAATATCGTCGCAAAAAATCGAACTCTTTGTGTGAGTATTGAAAGTTAGAACACACATTGAAAGCTCTATGGACGAGAGTATGAATACTGCAAACCTTAAAATTGTATGGACAAAAGCTGAAAAAGCTAGTCCTGAGCCCAGAAAAAGTTTGCTTTCGGAAAACAGAGCACTGAAAAGTATTGCCAACTCTCTCTACACACGCATCAAGAAACGGCAACCTTTCTTTAAGTCAATGCTGTTAGGCATTAGTCTGAAGAATTTCACCCCTTCTTTCTTGAGTTGAATTCTCTCGTGCCACTCGATGTTGTCAAGCACTATGCCGAAGAATTTCCTCGCCTCTTTCATGTGTTAAGCTCTCTCTAGCTACTCAGTGTTGCTCTGCAATATTCCGTAGAATTTCCAAACGTCGGTCAAGGGTCAATAATTTAGCTCTAGCTTCTCGTTTGCGAGCAGCATTGTTTTGTCTTGCCATTTCGCGTTCTTCACCCGATCGTCTTCGGCGTTTTTCTTGCTGTTGAAGTCTTGCTACTTCTCCCTTGCGGTTGGACACATTTCTATTCATGGTGGCCTCTTTTGCCGCAATTTTATTCTGAAATATCGTCTATTATCTCTTCGGAGCTTGTCAAGAAAATCCCAATTTCGAAAACAACAACTCAAGTTCCAAAGTCTCGGGCCTTATACCAAGTGGTAGCCAGGTTACTGGTCGAACGAATTTAAAACATTTCTATTTGCATTATCAATTAAAAATAACAAAGCAACATGATGAATTTCAACAGAGAAAGCTCCATAGAAAATTTCTATTAGTAAAAATAAGCCAATTGCGTATTGTGGATACCATAATCAAGAGGGGGTCACACGGACGGACAGAGGGGGTCACACGGACGGACAGAGGGGGTCACACGGACGGACAGAGGGGGTCACACGGACGGACAGAGGGGGTCACACGGACGGACAGAGGGGGTCACACGGACGGACAGAGGGGGTCACACGGACGGACAGAGGGGGTCACACGGACGGACAGAGGGGGGTCACACGGACGGACAGAGGGGGTCACACGGACGGACGGAGGGGGTCACACGGACGGACGGAGGGGGTCACACGGACGGAGGGACAGAGGGACGGACGGAGGGACGGAAGCGGCTTCTTTTATAATAGTGATTCACAAAAACTTTAAAATGCGCCTTCAACTTTATTTTGTTTGCTTTTTTTAGCCTGTCACATACGTTAACACATTAACTGCAATGGGTTAAACTGAAGTTCAATATTCAATTCAAATTTACTGTTAATTGTGGTAATCAACTTTGAAAACAGCAACCATTAACTGGATCGGGCGTCTATTTAGCTTCATTAAGTATTAATAAAAAATGAGTTAGTGACTGCAGGTTGGACGGCAGCACTATGAAAATTACCTAAGTGACCACTGGTGGGTTCCTTTGCCAGAAACGTGTCTAGTAATAGAAATTGGGTCAAACAATATAGGTTTTGGTTGTAATAAGTATAATAATTTTATGTAGCTACTGTAGGCAATTATTACTGTGTTTAAGGGGACCGTCTAGTCAGAATCAAGAAAATGGCCGTCCCGTTTTTTGTATGGGATCTAGTTCTATGAAATTTTGCATACGTATGTATTTTAGAAAAT
This sequence comes from Morinoia aosen, assembly GCA_030386875.1. NCBI lineage: Eukaryota > Metazoa > Arthropoda > Malacostraca > Amphipoda > Talitridae > Morinoia > Morinoia aosen. Next base: position 1,290,459 of record CM059576.1, read on the forward strand.
GAATAAGGGTTACATTGGGCACTTTTTCCGTTTTCGCCATAATTACGGAGATAACGAAAAAAATGAAATGAAAAAAATGGGGTATATTCAAGCCACTTCTTCTCAAAAAGTAGTCATTGTAGAGAAATGATTTAGGTATCATTGAATGCGAAAACAGCTGCTGTATAAAGAGTCAAGGGGTTATATTGAAACTACCAATAACTTATTTGTCATGGAATTTAAAAAAAAATTAAAGTGTCATTCATTTTTCCGTAGATTTTTTAATGTAACTGAAAATCTTCTGTGAATTTCAATATAATCCTCTGACTCTTTATGCAGCAACCCTTTGCGCATCTAATGGTACCAAAATCATTGCTCTGCAATAACAACTTTTTGAGAAGAAGAAGCTTGAATATTGACATTTGTATTGCTCAGAAAACGCGTTTTAGTGCCGAGACAGGTTTTTTGTTTGCAAGCTACATTTCTTGGAGAAATTGTAAAAATGAAAGAGCAAGACAAGCTACTTGAATCATTTAAGGTATATATTCGAATAAAACCTAATTTCAAACGTTTCGGCCACAGGCCATCATCAGTGATTAGAAATCTGAAAAGTACAAAGTAAAGAGTAAGAATAGACAAAAAGACAAATCAAATCTAAGAATGACCATTCTAAAAAGAAGCTATAAAATTGCGTTAATTGTGATTATCTATTTACAATGGCTAAAGGAAAAGAACTCAGAGTGTTATTCAAAGCCGGCCTAAGTTTAAAAATGTACAAGGACTCTAAAATGCGCATATCTGTATATAACTGGGGTTTTGCTAAAATTGAAAATTGATTAATGGAAATTGTACTATCGCACTCGTCCGAATGCTCTCGAACGGCGGAAAAAGGGGGTTTTGCCAAAATTGAGCCTGTTCTAAAGCTCCTAAAAAGAATGCTCGCTGACTCGAGTGCGAAGACTACGGGATGTGCATCCAACGTACTCTGATGCACAGCGTGCACAACTAAACTTATAAACAAGAGTAGCTTGCATTCCGGCAGGAAGCTTATCTTTATAATTAAAAAACGACGATATTCTAAAATTGTTTACCAGTATTATTTCAAAATTCACATCAAAATTATATTTCGAAAACACACCAGCCAATTCTTTCTTTAACTTCTCTGACTGCGCACCAAAGTAAGGAAGCGATACATATGCAGTCCGATGGGCGGGGTCGATGTTGCCAACTTCAGATCCGTTGTCATAGAATCTATCGAGGAATAAACGTATTTTTGAATCTATACAACTTACGGAGTAGCCATTGTTTTTGAAAAAAGATCTCAAAAAATCAAATTCTTGATGTAAGAAAGCGAAATTAGTGCATATATTAAAAGCGCGGGATATCAACGTTCTGACACTATTGATTTTAAAAGACCACGGACAAAAGCTGTAAAAACTTAAGCCTAGTCCTGAAAAACTCTTTTTTCTATAAACGGTGCACTGAAATTTATTTGATTTATGAATTAGGCAGTCTAAAAATGAAAGTTTTTGATCTTGTTCTATTTCCATGGTAAATTTTATGTTTTCATGTTTTTTATTCAAATAATTCAAGAACAATTGGGCGTGAGATGATTCACGAAAGAGCAGGAACGTATCATCTATGTAACGTCTATAAAACACAGGCTTAAAAGACTCGGGGCAGGTCGACAGCCACTGAACTTCATTTTCACACATAAATATATTGGCAAAAGTTGGGCCCAAAGGCAGGCCCATAGCCATTCCTTCCGTCTGTCTATAATATTTTGAATCAAACACGAAAAATGAATTAAGCACTGATAATTCTAAAAAAGTTTTGAAAAGCTCTCGGGAAAGGCCTATGATTTTTGCAGTAGAATTTACGAACAGTTTACGTAGACAAATAGCAATAGTCTCATGCAGAGGGATGTTAGTAAATAATGACTCTACATCGAAAGAAGCCATAAAAAATCGGTCTGCATCGACAAATTTTTTCAAGTCTGAGACGAAAGTGTAGGAGTTGTCAACAGTATATTCATTGGTACAGAGAGGTGACAAAACAGGTACTAAAAACTTCGCTAACGAAAAACTAGGAGCATTGTAGGACGCAAAAATTGGACGGAATTGGTACTTAGAAGTAAAATCAGGTTTATGGATTTTCGGAAGGCCATAGAGAGTACCCGGTCCAGAACCCTTGACATAAAGCTTACTATATAAATCTTCTCCAATGCAGTTCAAGCCTTTCAATTTTCGCAAAAAATTATTGATTTTATCTTCTATACGAGTAACTAATTTTTCTATCGGTTCAATAACTTCAACAAACTTATTCGGATCCGCTATAAGCTGTTTCATGCTGTTTAGGTAGGTCGACTTATCCAACAGAACTATTCCCCGTCCTTTGTCTGGTTTGGTTACAATGATATTCCTGTTTGATGCTAACTTTTTTCAAGAGAGTAAAATCAGATTTTGAGAAAACAGACGAAAAAAACTTTGTATGGCTTGAAATTATAATAGTACTTAAAAGCAATTGTCCGTACTCTTTCAGTAAATTCGCTAAAATTATTACAGCAAACATTTTTAAGATTGTACACTATTTTTTCAAAAGATAAAAAGAATTTATAGAAATCTAGATGAAAAATTGGCAAACAAAATTCTAGGCCAAATGCAAGTAAGTACTTTAATCGAGGAGACAGAACCACAGAGCTAAAATTAAAAATAACTTGAGATGGGTCCACTGGACCGACCTCCCCTTGAACGCCGAGGGCCTGTAGTTTTCTTCTGTGGGTAGCCAAGGTCTCATCCCTGAACTGCTTGATACGAAAAGCGATGTATCTACTGTACAAAATCCGGTGAAAAGGTGAAAGAAGGGGTAGGAAGGTGGCTTCGCTGGTGGCGAGCGATGTCCTGAAAACGACCTCACTTCTTCTTTTACAACGCAGTTCGTTGACAAGTAACTTACTCTGCCATAAACGATAAAAGGTGGATGATTGCAGGCAACGTTTGTAGAGCTTGAAACGGAGAAACTTCGGTACTACGTTGTGGGCCTTGCCTGCAATCATCCACCTTTTATCGTTTATGGCAGAGTAAGTTACTTGTCAACGAACTGCGTTGTAAAAGAAGAAGTGAGGTCGTTTTCAGGACATCGCTCGCCACCAGCGAAGCCACCTTCCTACCCCTTCTTTCACCTTTTCACCGGATTTTGTACAGTAGATACATCGCTTTTCGTATCAAGAAGTTCAGGGATGAGACCTTGGCTACCCACAGAAGAAAACTACAGGCCCTCGGCGTTCAAGGGGAGGTCGGTCCAGTGGACCCATCTCAAGTTATTTTTAATTTTAGCTCTGTGGTTCTGTCTCCTCGATTAAAGTACTTACTTGCATTTGGCCTAGAATTTTGTTTGCCAATTTTTCATCTAGATTTCTATAAATTCTTTTTATCTTTTGAAAAAATAGTGTACAATCTTAAAAATGTTTGCTGTAATAATTTTAGCGAATTTACTGAAAGAGTACGGACAATTGCTTTTAAGTACTATTATAATTTCAAGCCATACAAAGTTTTTTCGTCTGTTTTCTCAAAATCTGATTTTACTCTCTTGAAAAAGTTAGCATCAAACAGGAATATCATTGTAACCAAACCAGACAAAGGACGGGGAATAGTTCTGTTGGATAAGTCGACCTACCTAAACAGCTTATAGCGGATCCGAATAAGTTTGTTGAAGTTATTGAACCGATAGAAAAATTAGTTACTCGTATAGAAGATAAAATCAATAATTTTTTGCGAAAATTGAAAGGCTTGAACTGCATTGGAGAAGATTTATATAGTAAGCTTTATGTCAAGGGTTCTGGACCGGGTACTCTCTATGGCCTTCCAAAAATCCATAAACCTGATTTTACTTCTAAGTACCAATTCCGTCCAATTTTTGCGTCCTACAATGCTCCTAGTTTTTCGTTAGCGAAGTTTTTAGTACCTGTTTTGTCACCTCTCTGTACCAATGAATATACTGTTGACAACTCCTACACTTTCGTCTCAGACTTGAAAAAATTTGTCGATGCAGACCGATTTTTTATGGCTTCTTTCGATGTAGAGTCATTATTTACTAACATCCCTCTGCATGAGACTATTGCTATTTGTCTACGTAAACTGTTTGTAAATTCTACTGCAAAAATCATAGGCCTTTCCCGAGAGCTTTTCAAAACTTTTTTAGAATTATCAGTGCTTAATTCATTTTTCGTGTTTGATTCAAAATATTATAGACAGACGGAAGGAATGGCTATGGGCCTGCCTTTGGGCCCAACTTTTGCCAATATATTTATGTGTGAAAATGAAGTTCAGTGGCTGTCGACCTGCCCCGAGTCTTTTAAGCCTGTGTTTTATAGACGTTACATAGATGATACGTTCCTGCTCTTTCGTGAATCATCTCACGCCCAATTGTTCTTGAATTATTTGAATAAAAAACATGAAAACATAAAATTTACCATGGAAATAGAACAAGATCAAAAACTTTCATTTTTAGACTGCCTAATTCATAAATCAAATAAATTTCAGTGCACCGTTTATAGAAAAAAGAGTTTTTCAGGACTAGGCTTAAGTTTTTACAGCTTTTGTCCGTGGTCTTTTAAAATCAATAGTGTCAGAACGTTGATATCCCGCGCTTTTAATATATGCACTAATTTCGCTTTCTTACATCAAGAATTTGATTTTTTGAGATCTTTTTTCAAAAACAATGGCTACTCCGTAAGTTGTATAGATTCAAAAATACGTTTATTCCTCGATAGATTCTATGACAACGGATCTGAAGTTGGCAACATCGACCCCGCCCATCGGACTGCATATGTATCGCTTCCTTACTTTGGTGCGCAGTCAGAGAAGTTAAAGAAAGAATTGGCTGGTGTGTTTTCGAAATATTTTTCTGATGTGAATTTTAAAAAAATACTGGTAAACAATTTTAGAATATCGTCGTTTTTTAATTATAAAGATAAGCTTCCTGCCGGAATGCAAGCTACTCTTGTTTATAAGTTTAGTTGTGCACGCTGTGCATCAGAGTACGTTGGATGCACATCCCGTAGTCTTCGCACTCGAGTCAGCGAGCATTCTGGTAGGAGCTTTAGAACAGGCTCAATTTTGGCAAAACCCCCTTTTTCCGCCGTTCGAGAGCATTCGGACGAGTGCGATAGTGCAATTTCCATTAATCAATTTTCAATTTTAGCAAAACCCCAGTTATATACAGATATGCGCATTTTAGAGTCCTTGTACATTTTTAAACTTAGGCCGGCTTTAAATAACACTCTGAGTTCTTTTCCTTTAGCCATTGTAAATAGATAATCACAATTAACGCAATTTTATAGCTTGTTTTTAGAATGGTCATTCTTAGATTTGATTTGTCTTTTTGTCTATTCTTACTCTTTACTTTGTACTTTTCAGATTTCTAATCACTGATGATGGCCTGTGGCCGAAACGTTTGAAATTAGGTTTTATTCGAATATATACCTTAAATGATTCAAGTAGCTTGTCTTGCTCTTTCATTTTTACTACGATTGCTACGGCTCCCTGATGACTTTTTTGGAGAAATTGGTAGTTTTGACGTTTTGAATATCATTTTTGGAAGTTATTGTGGTTCCTTGAAGGAACCAGTACCACAAGTGGTACCAATAATGTCTTAAACGCACCAGGAGCATAAGCTGGGGCATCCTTGGCATCCTCGTAGGCTCCTCTTATAGGATATGGAAGCGCCACGCAGAGCCAAACGCTTATATCACTACATTAGTACCAAGCAATCAATGTCAAATCCAGAAAAATCTTGATCTGCAATCGAAAAAAAGCCGTCTGAATAAAACGTCGGTCTGCAACAACTAGATCAGCTAACGTGATATATCTACGCAAGCAGATCGGGCGAGCTACCAATCACCCTCTTTCCCCCGAAGGAGGAAGGGGTGGAGGTACCGAGAACTCAACTTGCCAAATCTCAAAAATTTCGATCTGCTAGCAGATAAATGCATATCTAAAAATGAACAAACCGTCGGTCAGCAACAACTAACTCGGCTTATTTGGCACATGTGCACTAGCATGATGAGCGAGCTTCCCCCACCCTCCTTCTTCCTCCCAAGGGAGGGAGGGGTAGAGGTACCGAGAATTCAACTTGCCAAATCTCAAACGTTTCGACTTGCAAGCAGATAGATGCATACCTAATTATGAACAAACCGACCCTCAGCACCAACCAGCTGAGCTGACGTGGCATATCTGCACAAGTTGGCCGAGCGAGCTACCCTCCACCCTCCTTTCAAACCCCCATTTGACCTACTTTGGTGAGACGGATCGTTCTGCCGCTTTGCAGGAATGAAGTTTAAGACTTTCTCAATCGAATAGAGCAATAAAAAATAATAGGATGCATTTTGGATTTTCGACTAGACGGGGCCCTTAACTATTCATGCTACATAGCTTTCACTCACTGACCGTACGTAACTCATCGGGAATTTAAAATAGTAAATTCAGTTAGCGGGCCTGATTAAACACTATAATTCAACAGTTGGCTAACTAATTCTCTAGTTATGAATAGGCTCTTTATTTAATTACTAGTGTGCACAGCCCGCCAAAAATGACGGGATTCACTATCTTTCTTGAACAAATTTTCCAGACGTAGACGACAAACAAATATATTTATCATAGCAGTGCCCATAATAAAAAATATTATTGTACTTACGCACTGGCAAAACTCGTATCACAGATACGGTCTTTATGGCTACATTTATGAGCATGACAGAAATAGAAGAAGCGGACTCCAATTAAACCAAGGGTATTCCTAGGGAGTAGCAGGACCCGTGGAAATTCTGTGTACAATGTCATCGTTAAGCTAGGTGGACCTGTGAAAAAATTCCGTCAACATTACTCAACCTTTCCTGTCCTAACCTATCCTAACCGAAACTATCCGGATAAAATATCAAACATTTTAAAGCATGTCAAGGCCATCTTTCAATGTTACACGGAGATGTTCGGTATCCATGATACCGCACACTCAGACATCCTATGTTTCTTGAGAAGCGAACACCAAACAAATATATAAATGAATTATAAATGAACACACAACTGGTATTATTAGGTTAGATGCTTTACTTTCACGATTTATGACCTTAATTTTCATGATAAAATACGTATTATTGGAAAGTTTCGGTAAAGTATCAGCTGAATTTTGCCGATACCGATACCAGTAAAAATGACCGATACTTCCCGATACCTAAACATCGGTACATCACTACTCAATACCTTTTTAGTTAATTTCCACACTAGATTGGCTTGATTCTTTACTCTGATATCAACTACCTCTGTCCCAAACCCAAATAGAACTAAGCCTCACCTAGCACCCTGTCCTCTGCTGCAGCTTCCTGCTTGATGAAGTCCTGCCTGCAAGACAGCCTCTCCACTTCAGCATCCGTCAGCTTGTGCACCATAACCACTGCACGCTCCATGCTGGGTGTTTAGGTACCTGAGCAATGGAATGTTTGTCTGCTGTAATATCTGAGAAAACTAAAGCTACAACTTGACAAAAAATATGGCAAAGTTCATCCTCATTGTGGAAAAAATATTTTTACCAAACTATGAAACTAAGCATCTCGTCATGTTTAGTGAATTGGATGATTTGAATTTATTCATTAAATGAATGGCGTATATTCCCCTTTAACTATGTTGAATAGGATCAACAATCCAAAGCTACTCTTTCAACAAAAAAGACTATACGGAGTACTACTATATAATTTACCTAATTTTTCAAATTTCCCTTTTCACATTTTTATTGCAACTACGTTAATGAAAATGCGTACAAATATGTAAAATTGGATGCTGAACACATTTTCTTCCATTAAAATTCTCAATTTTTGCAATAGAAAACAGTTATTGCGTGAACATGAGGAAAAATATACATACTCACACCAAACTTTTCTCACTCTACAACTTTTTATGAAGTGCGATTTTGGTCTCATTCAACACGGAAAGGCGAGGTAGCTTGTGAGGATTTTTTGTGAATTTTGAATTAGAAAAAATTCATTGTTACATTTGCCCGAAAAATTTCTCTCCCCCCATAAATTTTAGATTAAATTTTTAGTTTCAGTTTTTGCATTTCTATTGCAACTAGGCAAACAAAAATGGATGTGGACATTTGAAATTAAATTCTGAATACATATACTTCTATGATAACTTTTGATTTTTGCAATAGGAAAAGTTATTGTGCAAACATATTTGTACAGTGGTACCTCGAGATACGAGCAACTTAACATAAAAATTTTTTGAGATACGAGCTGGAGCTTGGGCCATATTTTTGTTCAAGATACAAGCTCAAATCCAAGACACGAGCTGTATTTATGGAGTGACCCTCTAGTTGGCACGCTTTGATGACACTTGTTTGTCACATTTTTTAAACATTTTGAAAGGCAGGCAGAAGCAAATGTTTTAGATAGATTTTTCATGAAAATAGCTGCAAGTGAAAGCGCAGAAAGTGCAGCCAAGAAGGCAAAAACAAGTGATACATAATTAAATTTATGTAAATGTTAAGCTTAGTTTAAGTTTAAAGTTAAGTGTATTGTTTAACGTTTTTTGTTTCATTTAAAATGAGGAAAGTGTAGTTTTAGTTTTAATGTTCCAAAAATTGTTTCAAGTTCTAAAACGCCATTTACATAGCTGTCTAGAGTGCCTGCATCCCTTCCCTCTCCCTCCTCCTTGGCGTTCACCTTCATTAGGCTATGGTTACAGTGGATCCGAATTCGTACGAAGAATTGTTCGTCCGAACAATCAAAATAATGTAATACATAGGAAGTGGTTACACTGGCAGCATCTTTTCAGATGAGATCGGACCAATTCGGTTCAATGAATTTTGTCTTTTTGTTTGAACAGTCACGAACTACCCTTCATCAGACATGGATGTCCAGCAGCTCATTAGTTTAATCTTTGAAAAGAGGAGCCTGTGAATTTCATTTGATTAAGAATACAATTAGATTTCATTAAGAACAGAATAAAATGTATGTGGTGTCATTCTATGATACGCATGGAACTTATTCGGTTGACTTAGAAATTCTGGAAAAGTTTATGGTGCTTGCCATCCGTGTTTCTTTTAGTGAATGATGGATTCACATTTTCAGTTCTTCCAAACATCAAGATTTTTAACAGAGGACTTTCCAAGAGGCATAGATCATCCATCCCATCACTCACTTGACTTCTCACAAAGTGACGAGATCCGTTCGAATAGATGGAGGCACTGAAACCACACAGTTCGGACAAAAATTCCGCGAAAATTCGAACGAACAATTTTTCATCCAAATTTGGATCCACTGTAACCATACCCTTAGCTGCACTGGTCTGTCTCCAAGGTATGACTATTATGTTAAATAACTTTATTTCTTTATTTCATATTTTGTTATGCATTTGTTAATTGTGCATGTTTATTTTTTATTTAAAAACACATCTATATTCATAATTTACAATGGTTTGGGGATTTTTCATAGGTCCAGAATTGATTAAATCAAATTCAGTTATTTTAAATGGGAGAAATTTGTTTGAGATACGAGCTAATTGACTTACAAGCTCGGTTCTGGAACAAATTAAACTCATGATACCACTGTAGTGAGAAAAGCAACTTGAAAAAAATGGGATGTAACAAAATAAACCCAATTTATTTTAATAGAAGGAAAACCTTAACTTTAAGGGGGTCATCCCAGGCCCATGTTGGTCCGCTGAGTATTTTCCATGTTTTTGTTGGTGGTGGACTATTCGGTCCTAAAATTTTATGGAGGGTAAGTGGACAAAAATCTTGAATTTTTTATCCCATTTTGACCCCATATAAAATGAAAAAAATGGGAAATGAATAAATTAAAAACGTACTTTTGTTAGAAATGTTTGAAGGATTCTAAAACTGTCTTTGGCTTTGTTACAGCATAAAAACTCAATGAGTTTTTCCATTTGAAATATCAAAATAAATGAACTAAAAAACCAATATGTCCAATTTTTAAAAAAAAACTAAGGCCTAAATCAAAAAAATGAATATAAGAAATTGTGTTTCTTTTCAAAAGTTACATATTGTAGTCAAACTTTATAAGAATCAGACTACAAATATAAAATTTCATAATTTTTATAAAAATGAAAAAAAAATTGTTTATTTTTAATTTTTTTGTAAATTACAATTCACAGTGTGAATATGAAGTTATGCATGGAGATTATCGAAATAAAAATGAAAACAGCATTCAATTACATAAATTGTCCATTATATTACACTTCAATAAGAATTTGTTTTTTGCTTATACCCAAAAACCTTTAACTTTCAACATTCATAAGAGGACTTGTCGGTGAGTTTTCTGCTAGAATAAACAAAGACAGTTTTAAATCCTTGGAACATTTCTAACAAATGTATTGAAGAAAACTTCAAAATTTGGGGGAAAAAATTATATAGCTCAAAACCAAAAATGATGTATCATTGATGTAAAAAAAATCTCAAAGATTTTTTTTCAAATGTTCCAATTTTTCTTCAATACGTTTGTCAGAAATGCTTCAAGGATTCTAAAACTGTGCTGAGAGTCAGGGCAAACTCTAGCCCTTAGTTCGAATTACCTACTTGGGCAAAGAATTGTTGAAGAACCGTATTTGAGGGCTTTCGTGAACAAGTTTTTAATTAATTTGTAATACAAGGATAAACAAGCTCAGAAGTTAATGACATTTAATTGACCGAAAGCAAAAGTTTATTACGTGACAAAATTAAAGATTAGAGGAAAGACAAAATAGAGGGATAACACGAAAGAATAGAATAATCATAACCTCTACTGAACACATAGGAAGAACACTAAATGAACACGAACTATACTGATTAAGAGAATATACAGACAGAAAACTGAGACTGAGCAGTACTATACTGGCATGGGCAATTGGTGCTCGTAGGACCTGAATGAAATAAAAAAAAATTATGAAACCAGTGACAAGAATAGGGCATTTCGTATAAATCTAAGTATGCGCAAGTAAATTAAGATTATCGACAACAATTTAAACTTACCAATGACGGGGCAGGAGGATAGCGCAATACTAGAAGCGGCCTAGCGGTTGATCCAAGAAACAAACTCAGAAAAAGGAATCGTATTTAAGAAGACCGTATCCATCTACTGACAGTTCTGTTCTAGCATCAAAACTCAATGACAAGTCCTCTTTTGAAATATCCATAAAATGTCCACAAAAAACTAATTTTTCGTAAAAAAAGGCCTAAATCAAAAAAGTTACAAGGGTAAAAAAGTTTACTTCCAACAAATACATAAGCTGTCCAAATTTCAGACGAATCGGACGAAAAATGTTTAAAAAATCCGAATGAGCCCCTTAAGCCTTAGATCTCACAATTGCCCCTGAGAACAGTAATTCCCACAGACACTGAAGTTGTATTCTTCTTAGGGGAGAATAACTTACAATTGTTTACTCTCATATACCTATATCTTTTGAGTGTCTCTTCCAGCAAGGTCCAATAGCACCATATGGATTTCCCCTTGCAGTTTCATAACTTATTAACACTTTGATTGCGACGTGTGCCACCGGTGGTACATGGAGGTAATTTTCATAATGCTGCTGACCAACCAGTAGTCGTAAACTGAATTTTCACCAATACTTAATCAAAGCTCAACGAAGACAAGATCTAGTTCATGTTTGGTATTTTAACATGTTAACTGCCATGGGTTCAACTAAAATTTAAAGGCATTTGTAGTAAGCAATTTTGAAAATAGCAATTATGTGAATGGGCCCTTATGGAGCTTTGATTAAGAATTTATAAAAATATTGTTTATTGTTCATGTCGTCAACAGCACTATGAAAATTCCCTCCGTGTACCACCGATGGTACACGTGACGGTTAATGTGTTGAAAATAGTGTACTATAACTGACTTTAAATTTGAGTTTGGTATTGAGCTTAACATTTAGTAGTTGCAGTCAAAGTGTTGAAAGACTTTACACCCGCAGGACTTACACAATAACACATCCTATTTATCAAGCCTGGGTCACTCCTGCAGGCCAAGAACCCCCCCCCCCTGGGGGGGATCTATTGTCTGTAGCGCCATAAAATTTTAGGACCGAATAGTCCACCATCTAAGGGTTCTTTCCAACAATAAAATGAAAAATGACCATCGGAGAGAAAAGGGGCCCCGGAGGACCCCCTTAACTATATGTCAACATTAACAGAAATAGATTAGTCGTGCAACGTATACAAACTATCATGAATAATGATTGTTATCATAAGCTATCTTTTGATAAAAATCAATGACTTACCTAATGAGAGCCCTTATTATTTTATGTAGAAGATCCCTTTTACAGGAAGGCAGACTCTTCACAGTTATTTTAGTACTGTATTTATTGAATAAATTTTCATCATCAAGTTATTTTCAGTCATATAACGCTGAAAACAAACAAACAGGCACTCAGTATAGGAAAAAAATTGAATACAATACAAACAAAATTTAAATAAAAAAAAATGAAACGCATGCAACAAATGAAACAACAAAGCCAGTCTCATTCCCTAACAAGAATTTCCTTTTAGCATTTATAACGCTGGCATTTTTTACTTGCAACTGCTTCCAAACTTTCATATGCTTAGTACTCTCTTCTAGTTTTCATCTTCTTATTTAATTCATAGTTAGCAGCCCCAAACACTTCCAAAATCTGTTAACAATTAACATCTTCTATTCAAACTTAAATTTATTCAAACTACTCTCTGTAAAAACTTTTTAACTTTACTTGTATTCTCATTCATTTATAGTTTCTTCAACAAAAGACCCTTTTGAACTCTTTCACCAGTCTACAGTTTCTCTACATCTTGGCTATTAATGGTAAAATACCAGCACAGAGTAGCTGCTAACTGTTAATACCTGTGCCCTGTGCTGCCAATATTTTCAACCCCCACCAAACAGTCTGTACATTGGAATGAGTGCTGCACAAAAATTTCTATTGGTTTGAAAACATCAACAAATAGTATTACTTCCTAAATAATTTTGTCTTAGTGATGAACATGGGATGACTGATCATTCTTCAATTTTTCCCATCTAAATCATGTGCATGTCCATTAGAAACTAATATATCTATCTTGATGATAAGTGAAATTTGTATATGTAAGGTCAGTTCTTGCTGCTTCGTCTGTTGAGTTTCGTTTTTTGGGGTCGCCGCTATTAAGGCCAGATTTTGTCGCTGCTTCAACCATTGAGTTCCGTTAAGCGATTGATGCAGCAACCTTACTTCCAAACTTCTCCAGCTGTAGGTATTGGTGATACGAAGCGGAGAAGAGGGAACTTTTTTTTAATTAAATTTACATTAATACATATTAAGGTTACCTAACAGTTGCATGACTAGAAACGGGATTTTAGGGGTAACTTAGGTAGGGCACTACAAGTACCCTCCCACTAGAGAGAAAGAAGTTCAAACGATACAATTTAGTGAATGAAATAATGATGCTGCAGAACGCTGGTGCCGAGCGATGAAGCCGAGTGATGAGGCCGTGCGATGAAGCCGAGCGATGAGGCCGTGCGATGAAGCCGAGCGATGCGATGAGGCCGAGCGATATGATGAGGCCATGCGATAAGTCGTGCTGTAGGCATTTTGAGGTCGTGCTGTAGGCATTTTGGCGGCTTGGTTGTGCATTTTTGCGCTTGGTTATACGTCCTTGAAGTGATAGGAGGAACACCTAGCAGAAATAGTGACGTAGGTTGCTTCGTTGATAGAAATTGGAGAGCAGCAATGATGCTGATGGGTCACCAGTTGTTAGGGGCAGGCACTGTAGAAGCATCAGCCGTTGAGTTCCAATTGGAGGCGTATGAAGCAGCGGCCTTACTTATACTCCTCCTGTAGGCGGTATCGGTGATACTCGAAGGAGTCAGAACTTTTTGATTAAATTTTCATTGATACATATTAAGGTTACTGAACAGTTGCATGACTAGAAACAAGATTTTAGGGGTAACTAAGGTAGGGCACTACAAATATACTTCATTAATTAAGGGAATTGAACGATTTATTGTTATATAACCTAAAATTTAATAAAAAATACTTCAAGAGCATCATGAGCGAAATAAGCTTGCAGGTATTCACAACATATTTAGAACATTTGAATAGACATTCAGAGCCCTAAAACTTTTTAAATTTGCCCATACCCTCCTCCCCCTCCTCCCCCCATCAGGGAAAGTTCTAAAAAACCTAATTTCTCAGCAAATATTGTACATAGAGACAATTAGTTTTTTGTTAAATTTACAATGAAAATATCTACCAAAGCTAGGTCCATGTGTTTGGTTTAGCTTGAAAAAAAAAATTTTAATTTTTTTTTACATTTTTTAAAGCAATATATACCAACTTTTTAGTTATTACTTCACATGTCAATAAAAAATTTTTAATAAACTTACCAAAAAACGACTAGGCAGGTTTATAGTACTCACCTTGATCTTTACACTGCAAGAAAGATCTTTTCAATGAGTAAAAAACTGTTGGAGAAATAATTAAAAAACTGAAACACTTTTTACCCATAAAAAGTTTTTTCTACTCTGCAGCTCAATATCTCCTACAGTTTTTTACCTATGAAGGAAATCTTTTCTGCATTGTGGAGAGCAAAGGGAGTACTATAATAGCTAGCTTATTTGGGTAAGATAAGTTGATTAGAAATATTTTTCATTGTCCATAGAAATAAAATAACAGTAGTAACTGTGTTTTTAACACAGTAAGTGCGGCAGGTTAAACTGAAGTTCAATATCCAGCTCAAATTTAGAGTCAATTGTAGTAAGAAATTTTGAAAATAGCAAACATTGACTGGATCATGCCTTCATTTAACTCCTTCCCCGGCAGAAACAAGTATGCACGTTTTCACAAAATGTTCGTTATTCAGCTGTTGATGAGTATACTCGTCTAAAGCTTTACCTTCAAAAACCAGCTTCATACGTATATACTCGTCAATTTTAAGCCTTTGTAAGCCATTCTACGTGTGAAACAAGTGTTCTTGTCCAATTGTACGCCCAGCACAGGTGATAGGGTAGAGCTGTGGGATTTCAAGGACATTGTTACTAGACTTGCTCCGACAGCCATTGTCGTCGGATGGGTGTTGTTTGCATCCACATTTGCATTCATTTTGAAAAGTACAATTCTGAATAATTTCATCTAGAAACAATCTGAGGAAATACTATTCGGTAAATCTGAAGGAGATGACAGTTGTCAATTTTCCACTTTTTGGTGCATGAACCTAATTAATTGAATCAAAATAAACAAGTTTTCCTCTATTCTTTTTTCGTCTCAAATGAGCATTTTACGATTTATAGCGGTAAGTTTAGTTTCGTCATTGATGACGAATGCGCTCGAATAAACAGCTACTCATCGATTTTCGAATTTTTGTTGCTTGAAACATGGTAATAACATCAAAATAAACAACTTTTATTCTATGCACTTTTTTCGTCAAATGAGTATTTAACGAGGTATAGCGGTAGGTTTGGTTTCGTCTTTCAAGACAGAGCGCTGGGAGCGAGACGCCTTTGCAGTATTGCCATACAACTCAATCAAAGAATTTCTTTCCGCTTCAAAGACTGGAGTTGCGGTAAGTCATTTACCGCTCTAACTAATAAAATACTCATTTGAGACAAAAAGTGCATAGAAGAAAACTCATTTATTTTGATCTAATTAACTATGCTAAGGCATCAAAATTTACAAAATCGACAACTGTCATCTCCTTCAGATTTACCTACTATTCTTTTATATGTGGAAACAAAATTCATTTGTTTTATATTTTTGCTAACAACTTACAGTTTTCATTTGATTTTGTTCATAATAAAATGCCGGAAAAAGGAATTTCATTTATCATGCATAATATAATTACTGCTAGATATTTGGTATACAACTGAAATATAAATAAAACATAAAATAGCTTTTTATTTCTCTTTACATTTGGTGATAAAATTTTGAGAAAAATTGAGAAAATATGATAAAAAATATGGTTTATAGAAAAACGAGTTGACTCGTTTTGGCCAACAAAGGTATTTTCAAAATAAAAAGTTTACCACAAAAATGGGGAGAAAAAATAATTACAAACTGTTTTCATAATCAGCATCAAAAATACTATATAGAACCAAAATAAAAAAAATTAGTCTGAAAAAGAAAAGTTTTTTTGAAAAAAATTGTTGGGGAAGGGGTTAACTCTCATTTAGTACTTACAAAAATTGAGTCAGTGACTGCTGGTCAGCCGGCAGCATTATGAAAATCACCTAAATGACCACCGGTGGTCACATCGCATGTAACGTATTAATATTAAAATAATAGTCAATTTTTTTTAGAGCATAAACAAACGAACTGAGCTAGCTATTGCAGATATTTTGATTGTGAATTGAACAAAAAAAAACATTAATCACTATGTACAATATTAGCCGAGAAATTGGAATATAAAAAAAATTCTTTGAGGGGGGAAGGGGGTATGGGTAAATTTTAAAAAATTTTAGGTAAATGTAAAGGACTTGACCATAATTGATATTCGAATTTTCGATGCCTTAATAATGTTAATCACATGAAAATAAACAAGTTTTCTTTAATGGACTTTCCGGTGGAAACGAGTATTTTAAAAGTTATGGCATTAAATGAGTTACCGTAACTCCAGTGTTTGAGGCGGGGAAAAATATACTGCGCGGTCCGACGTGAAAGTAAACAGGCGTTCTCGCGCGCCAACCAAGCCGACGAAGAGCAAACCCCCTATTACAAACGTAAAGAGGTTGGGTCGTGAGGGGTAGCAACAGTTCTTTTAGTGAAAATTATAAAACTAAAAGGACTGTGGCTATCCCTCACGACCCAACCTCTTTACGTTTGTAATAGGGTGATGCACAATGGAGTTCCGGTAACTCATTGAACGCCATAACTTTTAAAATACTCATTTCCGCCGGAAAGTGCATTGAAGAAAACTTGTTTATTTTCATGTGATTAACATTATTAAGGCATCGAAAATTCGAATATCAATTATGGTCAAGTCCTTTACATTTACCAAATTTTAAGCTACAACTGTCTATTCAAATGTTATAAACATGCTATGAATACCCGAGAGCTTATCTCCCTCCGGAAGTATTTTTTTTATTTTTCAAAGAGTTAATAGGAAAAATCGTTCGATTCCCTTAAGTCAACGGAACTGTTTTCAATAATGTGGCGATGAAGTATTGTGACCCGCAAGAGCCCAAAAATTTTAACTACACAGCAATTATGATTATAGATTACTCTATTGATCTCATGAATGTTAATTGTATCTAAATCACTAAGAGTACTCCCATAAAACATCTTTTAAAAAACGTTCTTTTGAGAAATTGTTTTGAAAGAAACACTATTACATTAATGATGCAGTTTCATGCCCAAAACTCTTTCAAAACACAACTCTAAATAAGTCAATGTGTGTCAGGCTATTGTCAGAGATGCCGACTAGTGCTTTGTAATTTCGCGGGAGGAAAAATAATTCTCTCGCAAATAATCGAACTGGCGTATCACAGATACTTGCGAACCCTATATCCATCACAGATTTCAAAAGCTCCATAGCCAGAAAATTCTTCGGCTCTAAAACTTCAAAGCTTGATTTTTATATCGGCTCCAATTTCGCAGCTCGAATTTCAATTCGGCTCTAACTTTCGACGGCTGCATTACCAGCGTGAAAAGCTCCATAGCCAGAAAATTCTTCGGCTCTAAAACTTCAAAGCTTGATTTTTATATCGGCTAAAATTTCAACTGCTGGAAAATAATTCGCCTCCTGAAAACCTGTGGGCAAGCCCCAACTAATAAATTAAGTCGCAAAAACCTGACTTTCCATTTTCCCTGAAGATATCAGGAAGATCCTTCCGGGATAAGAAGACTCTGAAAAATCTGGCTCCCAAGAAGGACCAGCAAAAATTGCAAATATTCAACAATTTGGCACCCAAAGAGGATATTGCCAAAACCAAATATTCAACAATGTGGCATTAATCAACACAATCATGGTCAACCTGTATTTTTATTCATTATCATTTAAAATGCACACCCTAACAGAAGTAATCTTAGTATCACGAAAGAATAAAAAATGTGATACAAAAGTGTTACAAATATATTTTCAATCACTGAAAACCATTTTGCAGCATTTCTAGTCCCCCCAAATTGGACATGAATAATGCATTTTTACAATTGTTAAAAAATTAGGAGCTTTCAATCAAATTTGTACATTTCAATCCTTAACCAGCTGAGATACACTTTTTATTCAACATAATTTTAAAAGTTTTCCAGAAAATTTCATCTTAGACACTTTTACTGCGGCAGGTTAACCTGAAATTCAATATTGAACTCAAATTTACAGTCAATTGTAGTAAGCAATTTTGAAAATAGCAAACATTTTTTAAATTGTGTTTTCATTTATCTTTGACTAATTATTTATTAAAATTAACTTTGTGACTACTGGTCAGTGAGCAGCATTGGGAAAATTCCCTCCGTGTACCACTGGTGGCTCACGTTGCAGTCAAAGTGTTAAGATAAAAACTGAAACCTGGAAGAACTCTATTATCATCTAATGAATGCTTGTAATAATTGATATCTTATACATATCATAAAAATTAATCTAATCTAACATTAAAAGCACACACTTGTGACACACCATAATATTTTACAACAAATAGTAACATGACTTCTACGGTGCAAGAAACATTATTCAACCTATTTTTACATCAATAAAAATATTTGTAACTACTCAAACATATTTCAATTCTGAACCACAAAAATATCATAAACACTGAATAACACAACCTTAGGAAGCAAATTACATCAATAAAATAAGCTCAGGCTTTCATGGAGTTATTAAATTTCAAGACCTAAATCAGTTGTCACTAACAGAGCAATGTCATATGGAAATTTGCTTCTCAAATCCCAAATAAAAGATATAAAGCAAAAAGGTTCTTTATGTAAGGTAGACTAAAATTAAGTAACACGTGAGTCAAAAGTTGATAATCCAAAAATGGCTAACTTAAAAATACCAAGAAAAATCATGTCGATCTTAAATTTCCCTGCTAAATCACTCCGCTGTGAGTACCAAACTCAACATTAAATTTAAAAGCCATGACAACAACAACAGCATCATTTTTTATAAGAGAAGTTGAGATGCAGGACTCAAATCAGTCTTGCAGAAAAATAATGTACATGTGGGGGTTAAGTCCGTTTATACTTACTTGTTACTTGTTAACGATGCGGCGCATCTCCTTCCCTGGGAATTAGCGCCCCCACTCCGCCACTGGTTCCATTAGATTCTCTTCAGTAGTCCAGCTTCCCGGAGGAATGAAATGATCAAGCTTGGAGCAAGGGGGGGATAGAGTAGTGTCGAAAGACTGAAAGGAAGAGCATTGATCCGGCAGGTTGTACGCAGCTGGTGGCGAAAGGGTTCATACGTGGGACACTCAATGAACACGTCCTTCAGCGTGATGCGAGAGTGACAGTTCGGACAGGATGTAGGGGCTGATTTGGTGATGTAGTGGCCATGAGTTAGAAGGCATGTTTGTAGTCGCAGACGAGTGATTACCTTCTGGTCAGCACGGGAGAGGTTTTGTGGGATGAATGGCCCCAGCGTTGGTTGGAAGTGAGTGATGGATTGAGGAAGTGATGACCAGTTGCTTTGCCATGCTTGGTCATAGTGAAGAATGAATTTTACTTTTAGCTCATAGTTGCTAGGAAAAAGGTGCGTCATATGGTTCAAACCCAACGATTCTCTCGCCAATTCATCAGCGGCTTCATTCCCCAGGATGCCAACGTGACTTGGTACCCATTCAATCATTATTTTATTTGCTTCTAGTGAGAAGATTATTTCCATAATCCAGATTACCAAGTAGTGGTCTGGTTTTCTTTTGGAGTTTAGGGCATAAATGCAGCTTAGAGAGTCAGTGAAAATGACAAATGAGCCTGGGAGAGTCAAAAGGAATTTACAAGCAACGAAGATTGCATACAATTCAGCTGTAAATATATAGGAGTGGGGAGGAAGTTTTGCCTTGATTTTGAATATGTGCGAGAAAACCCCGCACCCGGTGTTTTCATTGCTTGAAGAGCCGTCTGTGAATACAAAGATTCTGTGAGGGTACAGAGTCAGGGTAAGATCTTTAAAAACCTGCGCCCAGTGTGTATTATCCATGGAAAGTTTGGGATAGCAAGATAGAGAGGAGCAAGCAAATGAAGCAGAGGGCAGGTACCGGGCAGTCATGGGTATAGTAGGAACGTCGGATATTTTGATATTCAAGCTTTGGAGTTCCCTACCTGCACGCCCTGCAAAGGGAAGAGGAAGAGGCAGGATGTCATACAGAGCATAGGGAAAGTGGTTAAGTAGCAGCTGACGCACAGGATGGCGAGGGATGGTGAGTACACGCGAACAGTATGAAGTAAGTAAGAGATTGCGGCAAATTGATAGACGGATGAGGTTGGCCTCCGCTTCAAGTTTTGAAGTTAGGGTGCAGCGAAGAGCTCCAAGCATTATGCGTGCGGCTGCAAATTGAATGCGATCTAGTTTTATCAGGCTGGAAGGAGAAGCAGTAGAAAATAGGAAAGAGGCATAGTCAAGTTTAGGGCGAGTAAGGGAAGTATAGAGGAGTCGGAGAGAGGAGTAGTCAGCTCCCCACCCGCGTGCAGCAATCACAGTCATCAGACGTAGGTCAGCCTGGCATCGAGATACTACATTTTTTATGTGGTGGTGCCAAGTGAGTTATTTGTCAAAAGTGAGGCCCAGGAATTTACCAGTGTTGGCAAAGTTGATGGGGGTGTTCTGAAGAGTTAGGGGATGGACAGTTTTGGGTCTGTGCCTGGTAAAGATGACAGCTGATGTTTTGCTTGTTGATATTTGGAGTCCCCACCTGTGGCACCATTTTTCAATTTGGTTTAGAGCGTCTTGCATCACATTGGTGGCTTCTGGAAGACTATGATGTTTTATCCATATGGCTACATCATCTGCATATAATGAGTGGGATGTGCTTGCTGGTAGTGCATCTAGAAGATCATTTATTTATTGTGAAAAGGGTGGGACTGATAACAGACCCTTAGGGGACTCCAGAGTAAATAGGAAATGACCTTGAGGTGGTGTTGTTGATTCTAACTCTGATGGATCTTAGGTGCAAGAAGTTTTGAATAAATGAGGCAATATTACCTTTGATTCCTATTTTTTCAAGTTTGAGAAGGATGCCTTGATGCCAGACGGTATCAAAGGCCCTAGTTATGTCAAGAAAGACGGCTATACAGTATCCATTTTCGAGAAAGGTTTCTCGGATGGAGTTCTCCAGTCTGCAAAGTGCGTCCTGTGTGTTGTGTCCAGATCTGAAGCCGCTTTGCCTAGGGTTGAAGAAGCTGCTACGCTCTAGAGCAGTCTGTAGTCTGTGATTGACCATTTTTTCTAAGATTTTGCATAAGCAGTTACTAAGGGCAATGGGGCGGTATGAGTTGATGTCAGTTGAGGGCTTGGTGGGTTTCAGAATTGGAATGATAATGGTTTCTCTCCACTGGTGAGGGAATCCATGGGAGTAAATGTAGTTGTAAAAGTGCAAGAGAGCCTGTAGATGATGCTTTGTGAAATGTTGGGGGAATGAGAATGGTATGGAGTCAGCTCCAGGAGAGCGAGATGTGGAGTGCTGCAGAGCTTTACTAAGTTCTTGAATGCTGAAAGGTTTGTTGTACCATGGAGAGTAATGTTGGATGAATTGGGGTGGGTTTCTTTTAACTGTTTCTTTGACTTTTAAAAAAGCTTGATCATTTGTTTTACCATTACTCACTTTAGAGAAGTGGAGTGCAAGTTCATTAGCTACATTCAATTGGTCAGTGATAATAGTGTCATTGTGTTTAATTACAATTGATTTATTGGTTTGCCGAGAGGATATGGCTCTAACTTTTTCCAGACTGTGGAATTGCTGGTTTGGGCAGTCATGTTGCTTAGGAAAGCCAGCCAGCTGGATTTACGGGCTTCATGCACTGTTCGCTTGAAGTATGCCTGCGCTTTTTTGAATTTGATCCAGAGCTATAGGTTGCCTCGAGGGTTTTTGTAGTGTGACAATGCCCTATTTTTAGCCCGGTGTGCTGTGGAGCATTCTTTGTTCCACCAGCAGGCAGATTTTGGGTTGGGTTTTGCTTTGGAAATTGGGATGCTTGCATGAGCTGCCTCTGAGATGGCCAGAGTCACAGCACCACAAGCCTGAGTAGGTGATAAGAATTTATCAGGGAGTTTCAAACTTGATTGGAAGGCTGACCAATCTGCCGACTGCAGGTGCCACCGCGGAAGGGGTATGCTGGTTTGGGGTAGGGAGGTTGAAATAATTAGAGGAAAGTGATCGCTGGTACATGGACTAAAGTGAGGTTGCCAGGAAAAGAGAGGAGCTATATCAGGAGAAGTTATTGTCAAGTCAATGTGACTGAAGGTACCGCTTGGAGATAGAAAAGTAGGTTCAGAGTTGTTTACTAGAAAAAGATCATTACTCATGATCCAACCCTGAATAAGATTTCCCCTGGCGTCCTCCCCAGGGGAACCCCAGCTGGGGTGGTGCGAGTTTGAGTCCAAACAGATGATAAAAGGAGAGGAGAGCTGAGCGAGGAGTAAAGGAAGTTCAGAAATTAGGACAGAGTTTGGAAGTTTGGGTGGGATGTACAAGGAACATATTGAAATAGTTAGCTGGGAGAAGAAAATTTTGCTTGCAAAGGCTTCAAGGGAAGACTTTATGGGAATGATAGTATGGGGGAATGAATTATGCACAGCCACTGCCACTCCACCACCACCACCACAGACCCTTTCATAACTTGCCATTGGTTTGGAAAAAATTTTCAAATTGATTGAATTAGAATTGGCCATAGTTTCCTGTAAACAGAGTACACTAGGATTGCATTCAGATATTAACTTTTGCAAGAAATGTTTGCAAGAAAAGATAGATCTAACATTTCACTGTATTATTGTGAAGTTTAACATGAACTTGATATGGAAGTGAGACCCAAGTTAGTTAGTGAGTCAATTACTATAGCATCTGCCTGAAGAATTTGACCAAGTTGAGTCAGACATTGAATTTTATCTGTTAAGCTGGAGGTCATGAACAGTTTGATAATGACTGGCAAGACTTTAACAATCAGGTTGGCCATTTCAGTTGAGAAAGTTGAAGTAGATGAGTTAGTATTGGAAGATTGAGATTAATGAACAGGATGACGCATAGTATTGCCAGAGTGAGATGGCCGAAGGTATGGACTGTTAGGGTTTACCTGAGATTGTGAAGGAACAGAAGTTTGAGTGAGAGGTGAGCACTGGGGAGAGTTCTGGCGTTGTCCTGGAGTTATCCATTGACTGGCAGGACTGTTAGAAGAGATTGGGCGTGACGGAGTGGGGGACGCTTCGTCTTCATTCATCAGCTGAGTCAATGTTGGGAAAGCTTCAGGAGAGGAGATATCCAAGATTTCATTATTGGAGATTCCATTGGTAGGACGAGGTTGGATGATTTGCTGCCTTGTAGTTGGATTAGGGTTAGGTGCATTTTGGTTGGCAGTAAGTTCAGCTCTGGCTCTCTCCCTTGCAGCAGCAAATGAGAGTCCCTTGTCTGTGGTAAGTTGACAGGCCTGCCGCTCAGCTTTGTAAGCAATACAGTCGCGAGAAGTTACTGAGTGTGGGCATTTGCAGTTAGGGCAGGTAGAAGGAGACTCTGCTGAGGGGCAAGCATCAAATAGATGGCCTTCTTTGCTGCAGTGA
This sequence comes from Morinoia aosen, assembly GCA_030386875.1. Taxonomy (NCBI): domain Eukaryota; kingdom Metazoa; phylum Arthropoda; class Malacostraca; order Amphipoda; family Talitridae; genus Morinoia; species Morinoia aosen. Next base: position 1,314,123 of record CM059576.1, read on the forward strand.
CCACAGATTGGAGTAACTCTACTGCATCTGCTGCGCGAGGGGCCATATTTGCAGCATTTACCGCAACGCAGGAGGCTGGGATAATATTGATCTATCTTATAATAAACATATCCAATTCGAATTTTGGCTGGAAGGGTTGAGGACAAAAAGGTGAGGACATATAGAGGAACATGAGCTTTTAGGGGATCAACAAGCAGCTTTCTTATTCCTACAACTTGGTTGGGTTTCAAGATGTCATGTAGGAACTCCAGAGACTCTTCTTTTAATTCTGGAGCATAGATGGTGCCATAGGAGAATTGGGTGCTCCAGGCAACAGAGGCACTTATGGGGATGCTCTGGTTCTTTATTACCAGAGTCTTAGCAGAAAGAAGTTTTTTGACTTGGTTGAAGTTTTTAGTGGTGACAAGGAGTGATCCTGACTTTTGATGCTCAATGGTTTCTATGGGATCACACAGTGAGTCCATTGCTTGTCCGATCCAGAAAGGGTTTTTCTTTGCAATGTTTATAGTTGGGTCGGTGCATGTCAACACAACTTGACGAATAGAATCCGGTATGTTTTTTAGGTTTTCGTCCGAATTTAGGTCAATCCGCGCGCTGCTTTGAGCCGCGGTTGAAGGGTTGTTCTGTTTAGCAGAGCTGGAGGCTTCAGCGTCAAGAAGGCTGTCCGATTTTTCTTGATAGGATGGGGTAGGAGGAATGTTATCGGCAATAAGGCTGGTGCAGGAGTCAGAGAGAACGCCACTGCAGTCTGACTCGCAGTCAGAGATAGGCCGGTTTGCGTCTCTAATAGTTTTCTTTGAGCTTGTTGCAGAAATGTCTGGAGAGTCACTTCTGCGCTTTAGGTTAGTTGGTTTGGATGGAGGTTTTTTGCTTTTCAAAAATTTATCCGGTGGCTGTTTGGGAGGCAAGTTTGCCGCACTTTCACGCCTACTAGGCATTTCAATCAAAGCACCGAGTAGCTAACTGCGAAATTAGGGAGTTAGGCCACAACACAACCTCACAACACTGTGTTCCGAAGAGAACTGAAGTCCGTTTATGACTAGCCAGGCAGGATAATGATTTTAAATTGGAGTTTCGTCCGCGAACCGAAACCTGAAAAGATCAAGTTCGATCTTTTACTTTCATATAAATAAATATTACACAGCGTTAGAATTCATTATAAACAAAGTGTCTTACAAAAAGCGCGAAATTCTACAAGAAGGTTATTCCAGACATTGAAGTTCAGAGACCTTGATTAGCTTAAACTATGTACAATGAAACTCACCCTAAAACAGAGGTTCTGACTGGCTGAAACTATACAGACGAAACTAGATATTAATTGGAATTTTATTTGGAATTTACCTAGTCTGAAATGAAAAAGATGCAATGAAATAAATTATGAAATCTTTCAGTTATACGTTTGAAACAAATTTTGAAAGTTTAAACAAGGTTATACAATAAACAATCTACTATTAGTATTAAGCGCACACGATGCCTTACTACGCCTAACTGACGAGGTAACAGTCTTTGTAACTTACGCCTAAATTGCAAGTGTTGCCATACACTATAGTACGAGAGGTTTTTTTATTAGGCAAAAACAATGAAACTCGCTGAAGGAGCACCACATACACCTACAAAGAAAAGATTATGCATGGTTTGAAAAAGTCCGCTTGGTAAAAAATGCATATCTGTCAGCATCTGTTTCTGCTTGGGTAATAATACGAGTTTTATCAAACAAAAACAGGTATTTAGAATGGACTGAAATTAATATCTGAAGTATTACTTTGTATTTGCTATACAAAAAATTTGATTTGCAACTCAACTTCAACTTGTTTACTCTTCGATATCTCTACAAAGAAATGTCAACTGTTGCTGTATAATACAAGAAAAATGAAAATACATGAAAAATCTTACGAAATTTATGAGGACTAGCAGCTTTCCCATGCTTACTTTATTAATTGACTTCAATTCATTTTTGAAAGTAACATAAATCTCTAATGTGTTTCGAAGTCTTCTTTTCCTTTTAGTTATTTTTTTGCGAAAAATTTCTTAGGATTACAGTGAGCTCAACTGTCATTTTCTGTGTAGTAGATGGTAGGTTGCTTATATCTTTTATTTTATATATGTATTTTTTCTGATGTTTCATTTTCAATATGTATATATATTAATATGTGTGTGTACGTGTGTAGGTATATATAGATATATATATACATATCTACATAAATGGATATACATGTTTCTATTTCATTTCTTTACGCAAAAACCATCCGGTTAATAAATTTTATTGCATTAGCGAAATGATTTAAAAATAGATCTATCACTTCCCCAAAGGGCGTTTCTGTGAATCGGATTAATGTCATATTTAATTAATGAAATAAAGTGCAATTTGAGCATATGAATCGTAGTAAAATTTTCTTTCTGTCCGTATGTTGTACAAGCTATGAATTTTGATATTGAATATATGTTAGTTTACCCATTTCTACCAATATTTTGCAGATATTTGTCAATCATGAGTGGCAACCGGCTTACACTGTAGCTCTATTTTATCCCATGTACCCATGTCCGCATGATGTGGTGAATATCGAGAAGATATGAAATATGTTTTTGGTGGTGATAGGGCTTTTCATATTTTTAGGGCATATTTTTCATTTCTCATTCAACTACCCTTGACAGAGATAGACTATCGGCACGCCACGTATGGTTTGTCTATTAGTATGCCTCGTATATTTGGTCAATTAATATGCCTCGTATGGTTTATCTACTTGTACACCTCTGATAGTTTGTCAATTAGCACTCCTCGTATGGAACATTTGTTTTAGGATGCCCTATATTAAGAAACTTTTAAAAGCCAATATGTTGGCATGTATCTCATGTGACAACTTGGAAATACAATTTTTTTTTCTTTCTAACCTTCTAGAGCACTCACAGATTTCCTCCTCTCTCAGAGAAGTGGGAGAGATCCCTACCCTTTCTGAGTGGGGTCTATTCCACCAAAAACCTTGGTACTAACTTTCTATTCCTGAAGTAATGCTTTGAGAAAACCTAATTAACTATTTAAACTTTATATATGAAATCTTCAGCCTTATAAGCCTATACTAGGAATATACTTTCTTCTGATTTTGACCCAATCATTAACGGTATTATCTAATTCTTGTATATATTCGAGGAAAATGTGAGGGCCCGAGCTGCAAGTTATAAAAACCTCCTTTTTGTTGAAGTAAAATGTTTTTGTTATGTTAAGGACTATTTTTTCGATTCACTGAAGTCCTGTTTTGTTTTTCAGCGCCCAATTCTTTCTTTATTCTTAAACTTTGATCTTGTTTCATGAATTTCTTTCTCAACTTACTGTTTCTATGCTCTTTATGCACAGATTCCGCTTTCTCTTGACTTCATACTAAATGGTTTCTTCCTTTTTCCTCTCTTTGAATTGCATTTTTTGCAGACAGGGAGGCTTAAACTAACTAATAATGTCTATATTCAGTTGTTTTCAATTTTATCAATAATATTGATATATATCTATTTTTCTCCCGTTCCGTCATATAAGTGAAGAATGATTTGACTTTATGTCCAGTTTTTATAACTTATAGCCCGTCGTTATACCAATTAAGTTATCCGTTTTTGCGTTCGCTGGTTTGTTTGGAGAAAGAAGACTCGTCACAAAATGACCGCTAGACACGGTTAGTTCCTATGCATCACTCGGAGACAGCGCTCCATAACTGCGGTGTCCGTGGCATTCGCCAGCGCGGCTCATAGGGATGGGGACTGGGGAGTAAAGAAACCTCGTTCCCTGCCCCCCAAGAAGCGTACGAGAGTTTTATTATCCATGCTACCGGAGAGATTGATTCGATTTTCAAGTTGAAACTAATTTTAAGTTTGTGGGTGCAATAGTTCAGAAATTAATGTTGGCACAAAATGAGGTTTGACGAGAAAATCGGCCGAGGATTGAGGAGGTAGGGGTACCTTATCCGCTGCCCTCCCCAGGAAACGAACGGGAGTTTTATTATACGTGCTCACGTGGAGCTTGATTCTATGTTTGAATTGAACCTAATTTAAAGTTTCTGGGTGCAACAACTAAGCAATGAATGTTGGCGCATAATAAGGTTATTGCATATCCTACCTAGGATATTATTGTTAATAGTAGTAGTAGTAAGGTAACCAATTTATGATAGCCTATGCCCATACACATAGCAATCCTACACTAGACTTCACCACAGTATAGGTTAGACACCCCATAGATAGACACAACACAGTAATAGCAATAGTGCTGACATCAATAGCAATACATAGATCAATAGCAATATTGATACATCAATAATATATAAGCAAACAGGCACTCACCTCTTGGATATCCCTAAGCTATGCATACGATCAAATTTCTTAATCATGTGGCCAGTGAGCGAAGAAAAAGAAAAGAAAGAAAAAACGTTTATTTCCAAGTTGCCACATGAGATACATGCCAACATATTGGCTTTTAAATTTTTTTTAATATATGACGTCCTAAAGCTAAAGTTCCATACGAGGCGTACTAATTGAAAAACTATCCGAGGTGTACAAATAGAAAAGCCATACGAGGCATAATAAGAGACACACTATACGAGGTGTACTAATAGACAAACCATCAGAGGTGTACAAATAGATAGACCATACGAGGCATATTAATAGACAAAATATACGAGGCGTGCTAATAGACAAACCATACGCGGCGTGCTAATAGTCTTTCAAGAGGTAGTTGAATAAAAAATGAAAAATATCATCTCGTGGATATTTTATATTCCAAGAGATGGATAAGAACTTATAAATAATTCGAATACTACTAAAAAATTCTTCCGAACTCCCAAGTTATTAGTTGAAATTATCAGAGTAAGAAAAAGACAAAAAACGCCACCGGAGCAGATTGAAACACCATCGTAAATGACAATCAAGTATTGAGAAAAAGATAGTCACGAAGTAATTTATAAAGAACATCGCGCAACACAGCACGCACATCTAGAAATGCGCAAAAAAACTTACACTCGAAAATGAGATGCATGGCTTGTTCAGCATACAAATATAGAGATAATTTTTGCACGAGCGCTCTATTTCATTTGTCTGTTTATACTTTTTAATTTCTTCTATTCACAGAAATGCCCTTCGGGGCCGTGATAGATCGATTAATGAATCATTAAGCAAGCGCAATCAATTTGTTTATTTCTGGAATTTGGTTCAGTGTTAACTGATCGCAGAGCTTTAGGTAAAATGTAATGTGTCTCGAGGTTTTGCTTTTTACGCAAAAAATTGAAATACAAACATATATTTGCACATGTGTGTCCGAACGTTTGCATGTGCACCCAGAAGCGGAGATAGATGGGAATTATAGATTTAGATAGGATAGAATTAGTAGTAGGTAGTTAAAAAACTTAAGGGTAGGTACTTAGCCACATGGGTAATCTATATGTACACTTGCAGTCAACATTTACTGTTTAGCTGACTACGACCAATAAGGAACTGGCTGCGATTGTTGCCGTCACGAGCGTTGCCAACTTTTGGACTCTCTAACTAGAACTTACATCACTCGCTATATTACAGAGGTTTATCAAGAAAATTGGCTGAAGATTTAAGGATGGGGGGGAGGGGAGGGGGGCGTTGATGGTAGGGTGAACCCCACTCCCTACCCCACGGGAGCATAAGAAATTTTTAATCTCTTCCGTGTGGCGCATTTCCGTGTGGCACATTTCCGTGTGGCGTATTTCCGTGTGGCGCATTTCCGTGAGGTGCATTTCCGTGTGTGCCGTTTTTCGTATGTGCCGAATTTCCGTGTGTGCCGCATTTCCGTGTGTGCCGGATTTCCGTACGGCGCATTTCCGTGTGTGCCACATTTCCGTGTGCGCCGCATTTCCGTGAGTGTCGCGTTTCCGTGTGGCGCATTTCCGTGCGTGCCACATTTCCGTGTGGCGCATTTCCGTGTGTGCCGCATTTCCGTGTGTGCCGAATTTCCGTATGGCGCATTTCCGTGTGTGCCGCATTTCCGTGCGGCGCATTTCCGTGCGTGCCACATTTCCGTGCGTGCCACATTTCCGTGTGTGCCGCATTTCCGTATGGCGCATTTCCGTGTGTGCCGCATTTCCGTGCGGCGCATTTCCGTGCGTGCCACATTTCCGTGCGTGCCACATTTCCGTGTGGCGCATTTCCGTGTGTGCCGCATTTCCGTGTGTGCCGCATTTCCGTATGGCGCATTTCCGTGTGTGCCGCATTCCCGTGCGGCGCATTTCCGTGCGTGCCACATTTCCGTGCGTGCCACACTTCCGTGTGCCGTGTGAAAAGAAGTAAAATTTTAAGTTAACTTATAACGCGTTTTATTTTACCCCAAGGCGTTAAATTTACCCTAATGGGTTTCATTTAACCTCAAAACCATAAGTTTACCCTAACGTGTTTCATGCGAACCTACAGCTCTAATTTTACCCTAATGGGCATTGGTTTACCCTGAAATTTAAGGTTTACCCTAACGCGCTTTGTTTTTCTAAGGCCTTAATTAAACCATAGAACATTTTTTTCCCCAAAAACGCTCCAATTTTACCCTAACTCGCTTCTTATTGCCCTCACGTATGCAAGAGACGCCAGTTAAACAAATTGTTTTCGTGGAATAGATTATTCAAAACAATGAATTGTTTTACCCTATTTACTGCAGGTTTGTTGTTGCCGCTTAGGGTAAACAAAAGGTGAATTAGAAATAGTTTCAAAGCCAGTAAGATATTCTTCAGTCAAACATATTTATTAAGTATTGAAATATTTATGTATTACTTTAATACGATAATTAGATCAATTATTACTAATCAATTGATAATCATATTTAATTAAGGAAAGTGTTCCCAAGAAAAGTGTCCGGAAATTTAAAAAATCCTCAATTAGTTGAAGCTTCGCAAAAAAAAGTGATTCAAAGAGAGCAAAGAGATACCTAAGTACCACCTACTATGGAGTCAAGGGACCGGGGAATCTATGCACGCGGTCCCCACACAAGTTAGGAAGCAAGTTCATGAAACAAGACAAAAGTTAGTCAAGGGACCGGGGAATCTATGCACGCGGTCCCCACACAAGTTAGGAAGCAAGATCATGAAACAGAACAAAAGTTAGTCAAGAGACCGAGGAATCTATGCACGCGGTCCTCACACAAGTTAAAAAGCAAGTTATGAAACAAGAAAAAAGTTAGTCAAGGGACCAGGGAATCTATGCACGCAGTCCACACACAAGTTAGGAAGCAAGTTCGTGAAACAAGACATAAGTTGAAGACGAAAGCAATAGGTGCAGAAAAAAAGCAAAGCAGTCAACCGAAAAAAAATGGTCCATAACAAAACAAAAAACCTGTTCCATTTTAATAATTCTAAGCTTGGGACCTCACATATATTCTCTGGTGTATATTAGGGAAATGTATATGTAAATAAGGGAAGAAATGTGTGGGTATAGCATAACAAATAAACGTACTCTAGGACACATTCATATTAAAATGGTATTATTATGGTCAAAATTATTTTTCCGAATTGAAAAACCGTAACAACGGAAATTAAAACGCAAATTCAACAACTAATTAAAATCAAAACACAAAAAACACAACCAATTAAAATCAAAACACAGGTTACACAATTAATTAAAATTAGAACACAAATTCAACAACTAATTAAAATCAAAACACAAATTACACAACTTTTAACCTAACAGTTTAACTTTTTCTACAGAGTCGCGGGGTCCACTAACTAGTCACTAGTCCCCTCCACACGAGCACCAGCCACACAGCAACAAACGGTCCTATGTTATTTATCTATATACTTCCCACGCACCATATACAACTACCACATTCATAGATAATAGTGTTTAACTCTATACATCATGGCGGTGAGTTGAGGATAGTTTAATTTTTTAATTTTTTTGAGGTTTGATTATCTAATTTTAAGTTAGTTTTAGTTTTCTAAGTTAGAAAAGTTTTAGTTGAAGGTACAAGGTGGGAACCCACCAATCGGTAAAAGTCCCGGAGATGACCATAACCGATTTTTAAGTTTTCGGTGCCTTAACATAGTTAATTAGATCGAAATAAACAAGTTTTTGTAAATGCACTTTCCGTCTAAAATGAGTATTTTACGAGTTAAAGCGGTAAATTAGTTACCGCAACTCTAGTGTTTGAAAGGGGAAGTAATTCATCGAGCGCCTCGTATGGCCACACTGCAATGGACTCTCCCTTCCGACGCGCTCGAATCATCGACCGGATTCCCGCCATCTAAGACGAAAGTTAACATACCGCTATAACACATTATTTTTGGGTTATAATTTGGTAAATCTGAAGGAGATGACAGTTGTCGATTTTGTAAATTTCGATGCCTTAGCATAGTTAATTAGATCGAAATAAACAAGTTTTGTTCTATGCACTTTTTGTCTCAAATGAGGATTTTATTAGGTATAGCGGTAAATGATTTACCGCAACTCCAGTCTTTGAAGCGGAAAGAAATTCTTTGATCGAGTTGTATGGCAATACTGCAATGGCGTCTCGCTTCCAGCGCTCTGTCTTGAAAGACGAAACCAAACCTACCGCTATACCTCGTTAAATACTCATTTGACGAAAAAAGTGTATAGAATAAAAGTTGTTTATTTCGATGTTATTACAATGTTTCAAGCAACAAAAATTCGAAAATCGATGAGTAGCTGTTTATTCGAGCGCATTCGTCATCAATGACGAAACTAAACTTACCGCTATAAATCGTAAAATACTCATTTGAGACGAAAAAAGAATAGAAGAAAACTTGTTTATTTTGATTCAATTAATTAGGTTCAGGCACCAAAAAGTGGAAAATCGACAACTGTCATCTCCTTCAGATTTACCGATAATTTCTATTGTGTTATTAATTAAAAGATCCTAGGAGTGGGTTCAGGCTCCACGGGGCCGGCAAATAATAAATTACAGAGTACTTGAACGTACTTTAACCGTTCAATCGCCCAACAAATAAAACCTACCGCTCTAACTCGTAAAATACTTATTTGCCACAAAAAGTTTAGAGAAAAAAGTAGTTTATTTCGATGTTATTACCACGATTCAAGCAGCAAAAATTCAAAATCGAATAAAAGTTGTTAATTCGATCGTATTCATCTAAGACGAAAATTAACATACCGCTATAACTCGTAAATTATTAATTTCAGAGGGAAAGTTCATGGAATAATAGTAGCTTATTTACATCTAATTAGCTATGTGTAGGCACCGACAAGTAGAAAATCGATGATGGTCATCTCCTGGACATGAACCCATCAATCAAAATCGACTTCTTGTTTTGATTAATGGATATTTTATTTAAGGTTTATTTGTATGACTTAGGTTTTATGTGTATTATTTAAGGTTTATATTTACTATTTGAGGTGTATTTGTATTATTTGAGGGTTATATGCATTATTTGAGGGTTATATGTATTATTTAAGGTTTATATGGATGATTTCACCGTTTTATAACAATTAAGCAGTCAGCACTTGTGTGCCTAATGTGTCCCGGCACAACCCTTTTGAAATGAAAGAAATTTGTTAGAAAAGTGTTGAAAAATACTTGTACTAAACTCTGCCCTAATTTAGGTAAAAGTTGAAAACAATTGACAAGTGATGAAAAAATTGATGGACTATTGATTGAAAAAAAATTGCTTAAATTACTTATAAATTGATGAATTATTGATTGCTGAAAGTATTTAAAAATTTATGAATTAATGATTGATTGCTGAAGTTATTTTAAAATTAGTGAGCTATTGATGGATGAAATAATTAAAAAATGATGACCCCTCAGGGGGATACAACTATTGTATCTATGGGAATTAGCGCTCCCAGGGAAACCATGTGAGGGCCCGAGCTAAAGGTTAGGTAGGCTTCCTTTTGTTGTAATAAAATAGGTTTTGTTTTGTTACGGACCATCTTTTTTGGTTCACTGCTGTCCTGTTTTTCAGCACCTACTACTTTCTTCTTCAACTTTTTTCTTGTTTCATGAACTTCTTTCCTAGCTTAATGTTTCTGTGCACATTGTGCACAGATTCCGCGTTCCCTCAACTCCATACTAAATGGTGCCTTCCTCTTTCCTTTCTTGGAACATCTTTGTCGTGGTTAAGGGAGGCTAAAACTTTCTCATATAATAATAATAATAATAATGAAAAAATGATGAGTTGATGAGTAGAACATGCAGGACTCACCTAAGCCCCGCTGTGAGCTCCACTTCTTGGTAAACTTACCAAAGTTACATAACTTCTACCTAAATTATGTACCTTCTACCTAAATTATGTAACTTCTACCTAAATTATGTAACTTCTACCTAAATTATGTACCTTCTACCTAAATTATGTAACTTACACCTAAATTATGTAACTTCTACCTAAATTTTGTAACTTCTACCCAAATTATGTAACTTCTACCCAAATTATGTAACTTCTACCCAACTTATGTAACTTCTACCCAAATTATGTAACTTCTACCCAACTTATGTAACTTCCACCTAAATTATGTAACTTCTACCTAAATTATGTAACTTCTACCTAAATTATGTAACTTCTACCTAAATTATGTAACTTCTACCTAAATTATGTAACTTCTACCTAAATTATATAACTTCTACCATAAAATCCTGCATAAATGGTATATTTATGTAATAAAGAACTTTCATGTTATACAAGTTATTATTTCAGTATTTGATGGTTGGTAAATAAAACCATTATTCTGGCGTCCCAGTGAAGATACAATTATTGTTAACATAGTTTAGCCAGTTTTATATTGTAAGGTTATAAGATGCTTACCCTAGTTTTCTTTCCAAATTAATGAAAATTAATCTTTTGTATTTTGTCTTCATTACGTTGACGAAATGCATTGCATTTATATAAATTTAAAAGGAAGTTTTATGCCAGCCAAGCCTGATACACATCACTTTGTACATTGGTATATCAAATGCCCTAAACTACTGTTTCAAAGCCAAAGTGATATAGTGCGGGGGCACATTTTGTGTATCGATTCCATATCCCCTTTAACACTGTACTAAGTGGTGCCTTCTTCTTTCCTCTCCTTAGAACACCTTTGTTGTGCCTGTAGAGACTTAAACTAATCTAACTTTTGTTTGACGCTTTCTTTATGTCAGCTATCACAACGGACTTGAAATTGAAAGGTTGTAAATGAGAAGTAATCTGATGTGGTTCCATTGTGGATGTCATCGTCCAACATTCCCTCCATTTGTTTTACTCAAAATTTGTTTTGTCTAAAATACCTTCCCCGCGGATTGGGCCACACGTGCGCCATCATGTGGAATGCTCATTCCCGTACCGGTATAAATGGATATTTCATCTATTTCAAAACTCCTCTGAAAAATGTCTGTTATCATACGAGCTGAAATGTTATCGTGCAGTTGTACGTATTTCATAAAAAGGATAAAATGGATTCGAGCAGTAAAAGTAGATTTCCCTATTCTGCTACTTACAACCTCACCAAACCAACCTAACAGCAATCGCAGAAACGGTTGATGTTAGATTTGGTTAGGTTAGGTTTGGTTAGGTTAGGTTTCAAGTAGGAAACAACCGAATTGAAAACCCTCTTTACTGCTTAAATACAAGTTTAACTTTTTGAAAGAGTTTGAAAAATACAAATGCAGTATAATATGTTACCTTGTACAGTAAAATTTATTTCGTTAACACTTTGACCGCAACGTGCACCACCGGTGGTACACGGAGGGGATTTTCACAATGCTGCTCACCGACCAGTAGTCACAAACTCAACTTTCATGAGTACTCAATCAAACCTAAATGAAGGCACGATCCAGTTCATGTTTGCTATTTTCAAGATTGATTACTACAATTGACTTTAAATTAGAGTTGAGCATTGAAATTCAGTTTAACTAATTGTCTTTCAAAGTGGAATAGGTAGTAAAAGAGTTGAAACGCTATTCGTTTACACCTGTACGCAAATGAGCAGCCAGCCTAGTGCACCAATATGCACCAATACATAGTCAATGGATTAAACGGAAATGTATTCCACAAAGAGCACACATATGTACCAATACGTACCTAATGAACGAGTTCAATTTGACACGTTGACTTGTGCAGTTGCTTACGTTCAGTTTGCTTAGGCTAGAAGAAGTCGTTTTGAAAAACCTGCTTTTCTGCTATAATTCATTTTTAACCTTTTTAAAAAGTTTAAAGTATACACTTGAACCATAATATGTTACCTTTTACTCTAAAATTTATTTCGGAAAAGGTAGCGAAATATTTGATTGAAGTGTTCTTTGTATATTCTGCTACGTAAATGAAAAATTCACCTAGTGGTACACATATGTACCACTTCGGAGTCAGTGTTAATTAAATCTGTTCCACAGAGCGGTGGACACAAGAACACCAAGTCTGAGAACTTCCAGAGAGCCGTCTGGCGGTTACTCATTCCTACGAACCTGAGTACGAACATTTTGCATCGGGCCCAACTTCAAGTACTCATTCTTTTTTACGTACGTGATGACCTGAAGAAGATGACTATTGAGGAGAGTGCACTAGTGAACAGAAAGGACTATTGGATCTTCCTACAGAAGCAGAGGGCGTATCTCCGGTCGGTATGGGTTGTAAAATATGCCAGATACAGAATCAGCAACGACGATCTTCATGCACTCCATCATTGTTTGGCCAATATCCAGGCATTCCTGGTGGATATCAACAATTGCTCTGCAATTCGTCTTATCAAAGAAAGGGTAAATAAAGACAAACCCATGTTCGATTTGGCGGAAACGTCGTTCAAAGACTGTCAGAAGAAATTTGACACGTTCCATAAAGTGTTGGTCGAACGGGGCGTCAACCCACAGGTGAGGGATGTGTTGGAGTGTAGGATGTCATGTGCAGGTGAAGGATATGTTAACTATGTGCAGGGTCATAAGTTCGTACGTACATGTTGATACTGAACAGGAGTTTTAAGTTTTTAAAAAATACTTTTCAAAAATTTTTTTAATTTCAATTTTTCAATGTTTTTTAATTCCAACGTAATTTTTCAATGTTTTTTAATTCCAACGTAATTTTTCAATGTTTTTTTCGTTTTTTTCTAAAAAATTCAAATTCAATTTTTCAATAATTTTTTATACTTTCAATATATTAATAATATTTTCATTTTTAATTTCTCGATTTCTTTCTTAATTTTAATACTTCAAAAAAATATAATTCTACATTTAAAAAAAATTGTTGAATCGTTTTCAATTTTTTCAAAACATTTTAAATAATTTTCATAAATATTTTCAAAAATTTATTTAAAACATTTTCGAGCAATTTTGAAATATTTAAAAAATTGAAGAATTTTCAATTTTTTAATATTTTCAAAAAAAGGTGTGTGAATTTATTTTTTAAATATATTTAATTTTTCTTTTAAATTAAAAATTTCAGAAATATATTTTGCCAAAAAATTCAAACATTTTTTACAAAAAATTTCAAATATTTTTAAAAAAACATTTGAATCCCCACACGCCCCCCCAGTTCCCACAACACCTCAGGGCCCCCAGCGGACTCGCCTACAACTTCAACGCAGCCATGGGGTGCATCGCGCTGCCTGCGGACCCAAGCACGACCTTCGATGCGCGTTGTAGTGAGTGGGTTCGAGTCCTGGAGGATATCAGGGAGGCCTTCAGAAGGATAACTCCATATGAGGTCCTTCTGATCCCTGCCATCTCCTACAGGAAATTCGTGAGGGCGCTCAGGGAGTACCTTTGCTCAGAGCACTTTGTCGTTCCAGACTTAAGTGAGGCAGAGCCGAGCCAAATAGACCCGATTGAGGTCGAAATAAAAGATATATTCCTGAGTTCCAGCGACATCCGGTCGCTGGTGCGGGACATCAGGCTCAGTGACGCCAACGTCAACCTCAGCGCTAAAGCTGAATTTTATCCAGAAAGGTTCTGTGTACTTGATTTTATTTGTGCGTACTTTGCGGAGCGTAGGGACATTTTGCGGGATCGTATTTACAAAAGATCAAGTAAACACAACGATGAAGGTTTAGTTTGATTATACGTAGTTCATGTACGTTTTTATTGAGGCTTGAATGTCTGTGCTCGTACTAAATACAGGATGAAACGTTCATGAAGTTTAAGAGCGTGACAGTTTTTAACCTAATTTTTAAACTCAACACCGTTTTTATTTGCGTAGATCGATTTATTCAATCAGTTTGATATCTTGTTAAAATCAAATATCGACCGCCGTATGAAAATATATGAACCATTCAAGTTGTACAGAAATTTATACATTTTGAGCTTAACTTATAGACCTGCTGACAATCGTAGCATTTTTACCACACGACTCCCGAAAGAATTACAACAAAGTAAAACTCGGCGGTGGTGTTCTTATTTGCCTTCTTATTTATTCTTTGTTTATTTGTGTTTCTTGTGATTTGTTCTCTGAAGGGTACGGGAACTGGCGCTCCCAAGGGGAATATGTGAGGTCCTAAGCTGAGAGTTGGGTAGGCCTTCCTTAAGTTGCAATAGAACAAGTTTTTTGTTATGCATGTCTATTATGGGATGAGATATCCACCGCTGCACAGCATTTGTCGCGGCACTTTCTGGTCACAAGTCTTATGTTTTTATTAATCAAAGTTAGACGAAACTTTTCAATGAACTCATCATTATAGAAATTAATCGCTAGACAGGCTGCCACCACCTCAGGTGAGGGAATACAAGTCGTGACTATGTCTCATTGGCATGAAGCATTGACGTGTGTTCAACGAGTTGCATTTGGTAGCGCAACCTTCTAACATCATCGATACTTTCTATGTATCACAAATGAAAATCTCCTCAGGAGGACACAACTATTGTATCTATGGGAGTTAGCCTTCCCAGGGGGAAAATGTGTGAGGGCCCGAGCTGAGAGTTACGTAGGCCTTCTTTTTGTTGGAATAAAATTTTTTTTTGCATTATTGAGGACCATCTTTTTTCGGTTCACTGTTGTCCTGTTTTTCAACACCTACTACTTTCTTCTTCAACTTTGATCTTGTTTCTTGAACTTCATTCTCAACTTACTGTTTCAATGCTATTTCTGCATAGATTCCGCGTTCCCTAATCTCCATAGTAAATGGTGGCTTCCTCCTTCCTCTCTTCGATACGCACTTTTTTGAAGCGGTTAGGGAGGCTTGAACTAACATCTAATCTAATTTACCTTAATATGGAATTTATTAGATTTGACACACACCAGTAAGTTATAAGATGGTCACAAAATCATTTCCAGTGCGACGACCGATTCAGTATGTCGTGTAATGCCTCTGAACGCACCCATGCACCTAGCTAATGCACACAGCAATATGACGTACGTGCGCTGAAAATAAAGCGTCAGTAAACCTACGCCACGGTAAAGGAAACAAAGTAGGGTCATTTCTATGGCAGAAAATACACCTCTTGTTCGGCTAACTAATAGAACGGCTTTATTTCAAACAAACTTTATGACGTCACCAAAACGCCATGTCGTTTGGCAAATAGTGGAGCCAAATTTGAAGGTACCAGTGCTACCAGGTGCAAAATGAACGCTGTTATTGGTTAGTTGCAGTGACGTCAGCAAAACCACACCGTCAACAAGAAAAATACTGGTTTGAACCTACCTTGTTTCCTCTACCGTGACCTACACATAGAGTGGCTAGCATGGAGGTTGCCAAGGGAAATGGGGACGCGTTGTAACGCTATTCTTGCTCGTGGGCTCCAGGAAGATGATTCCAAGGGGCTTTGTGACTGTTTTTATGTCATTATGTCACTGATTAACGTCATAGAGTCAAAGCCAAGCCTGACCCCGTAGGGCCGAAAAGGAAGAATGAAAAAGGAAAAACCGTTTTTTCCAAAAAGTTGATCTTTGAGGTACGGGCCAACAAATTGGCATTTGAAAATTTCTTAACATAAGACGTCCTTAGACAAAAACGTAATAAATAAACTATACGTGGTTTATTAACAGACAAAGATACGAGGTGTGCTAATAAGGGAATGTCTGAGAGAAGGGAGGAGTTGGTTTGAGTTCGTTAAAAAAGTAAATATAATGAAAAAGTATATGTGCTGTTACAAGTTCAAGTATGAGCTTTATAAGTATGAAAAATATCTTCTATATGTATGAAGTAGAAGTTTTATAAGTACATGAAACAGTATAAAAGCTGCTCAAGTTCAGGTATAAGTTGTAAATCGTTGATGAATGATTGTATAATTGATGAAAAGTTGATGAATTTCTGATTGTTTAAATTTCATGCAATTCTTTAAAATTTGATAAATTAATTATTGATTGGTTGATAACATTTTCATCGTACTGTTAAAAAATAATCAATACAAGCTAATGAACTGACGAAGATTTTACACCGGTTCGTGAATGAGCAATTCACATGATTGGACACATGGGACCCAACACGTGGGCAACGAATTTTAAACAACTAAAATAAAACGTTAACATTCATTACGTTCGAGTCAAGAGCCAGAACGAAGGATTTCAAAAGAGAGGACAGAGGAAGGGCAATTTAGTTTGTACCGCAGAAAACAGGAATCTATGCACAAGGTGTGGGGTCCCCACATAATCAGTAAGTTTATGAAACGAGGTAAATGTTTGTCAAGGGACCGAGGAATCTATGCACGCGGTCCCCACACAAGTTAGGAAGCAAGTTCATGAAACAAGACAAAAGTTAGTCAAGGGACCGGGGAATCTATGCACGCGATTCCCACACAAGTTAGGAAGCAAGTTCATGAAACAATACATAAGTTAGTCAAGGGACCGGGGAATCTATGCACGCGGTCCCCACACAAGTTAGGAAGCAAGTAAATGAAACAAGACAAAAGTTAGTCAAGGGACCGGGGAATCTATGCACGCGATTCCCACACAAGTTAGGAAGCAAGTTCATGAAACAATACAAAAGTTAGTCAAGGGACCGGGAATCTATGCACGCGGTCCCCACACAAGTTAGGAAGCAAGTCCATGAAACAAGACAAAAGTTAGTCAAGGGACCGGGGAATCTATGCACGCGGTCCCCACACAAGTTAGGAAGCAAGTTCATGAAACAAGACAAAAGTTAGTCAAGGGACCGGGAATCTATGCACGCGGTCCCCACACAAGTTAGGAAGCAGGTCCATGAAACAAGACAAAAGTTAGTCAAGGGACCGGGGAAGCTATGCACGCGGTCCCCGCACAAGTTAGGAAGCAAGTTCATGAAACAAGACAAAAGTTAGTCAAGGGACCGGGGAATCTATGCACGCGGTCCCCACACAAGTTAGGAAGCAAGTTCATGAAACAAGACAAAAGTTAGTCAAGGGACCGGGGAATCTATGCACGCGGTCCCCACACAAGTTAGGAAGCAAGTTCATGAAACAAGACAAAAGTAAGTCAAGGGACCGGGGAATCTATGCACGCGGTCCCCACACAAGTTAGGAAGCAAGTTCATGAAACAAGGTAAAATTTGAAGAAGAAAGCAATAGGTGCAGAAAAACAGCAAAGCAGTCAACCGAAAAAAGAATGTCCGTATCCAAACAAAAAACCTGTTCTATTTTGATAATTCTCAGCTTGGGACCTCACATATATTCCCTGGTGTATATTAGGGAAATGTATATGTAAATAAGGGAAGAAATGTGTGGGTATAGCATAACAAATAAACGTACTCTAGGATATATTCATAATAAAATGGTATTAATATGGTCAAAATTATTTTTCCGAATTGAAAAACCGTAACAACGGAAATTAAAACATAAATTCAATAACTTATTAAAATCAAAACACAAATAACACAACTAATTAAAATCAGAGCACAAATTACGTAACTTTTAACCTAACAGTTTAACTTTTTCTACCTAGTCGCGGCGTCCTCTAACTAGTCACTAGTCCTCTCCACACGAGCACCAGCCACACAGCACCACACGGTCATATTTTACTTATTTATCTACCTCTCACAATAGGTACTCACCATATACAACTACCACATTCATAGATAATAGTGTTTAACTCTGTACATTATGGCGGTGAGTTGAGGATAGTTTGGATTTTTTTTTTTTGAGGTTTGATTATCTAATTCAAGTTAGTTTTAGTTTTCTTAGTTAAAAAAGTTTTAGTTGAAGGTACAAGTTGGAAACCACACCAACCGGTAAATGTCCATTAGATGACCATAATCGGTGTTCCAGTTTTTGGTGCCTATACATAGTTAATTGGATCGAAATAAACAAGTTTTCATAAATGCACTTTCCGTCTGAAATGAGTATTTTACGAGTTATAGCGGTAAATTAGTTACCGCAACTCTAGTGTTTGAAGCGGGAAGTAATTCATCGAGCGCGTCGTATGGCCACACAGCAATGGACTCTCCCTTCCGGCGCGCTCGAATCATCGACCGGATTCCCACCATCTAAGACGGAAGTTAACATACCGCTATAACACGTTATTTTTGGGTGATAGTTTTTATTGTGTTCTTAACTAAAAGATCCTAGAAGTGGGTTCAGGTTTCGCAGGATCCGCGGGGCCGGCAAAAAATAAATTACAAAGTACTTGAACTTAGTTTAACAGCTCAATCGCTCAAAAAATAAAGCATACCGCTCTAACTCGTAAAATTCTTATTTGCCACAAAAAGTATACAGAAGAAAAGTAGTTTATTTTGGTGTTATTACCATGATTCAAGCAACATAAATTCGAAAATCGAATAGAAGTTGTTTATTCGATCGCATACATTTAAGACGAAAATTTACATACCATTATAACTCGTAAATTATTCATTTCAGACTGAAAGTTCATCGAACAAAAGTTGTTTATTTACATCTAATTAGCTATGTTTAGGGACCGAAAAATGGGAAATTGATTGTGGTCATCTCCTGGACATTTACCCCCCAATCTCAATCGACTTCTTGTTTTGATTAATGAATATTTATTTAAGGTTTATTTGTATTATTTAGGGTTTATGCGTATTATTTGAGGTTTATATCTACTATTTGAGGTTTATATGTATTTATTAAGGTTTATATTCATTATAGGGTAATTCATCAAATATCGAACAGAAACCACGTGTGTCTAGAAACAACCTTCATAAATCGGTAACTTTTGCTCTGAATAACTGTTGCGGGCCTCAAGATTATTCTTGAACAGTTGCTTTCTTGTTCTGTGATGATGCTTTAAAGACAACGTAGATTGTTGGAATTTATTTATTGTTCTAAAAATCGAATTCTTTAATAACATAATTTCATCAATATCGAACATGAATCGAACAAGAATTTTGATCCGACCAGGATGGTTTGTCAATTAGTTCTCCTCGTATGGAACTTTTGTGAGAGTATTAGCACGCCTCGTATATTTTGTCCATTAATATGCCTCGTATGGTCTATCTATTTGTACACCTCTGATAGTTTATCTATTAGCACGCCTCGTATAGTTTGTCAATTATTACGCCTTGTATGGCTTTTCTATTTGTACACCTCTGATGGTTTGTCAATTAGTACTTTTCGTATGGAACTTTTGTTTTAGGACGTCCTATATTAAGAAACTTTTCAAAACCCAATATGTTGACCTGTATCTCATGTGGCCACTTGGAAAATAAACGTTTTTTTTTCTTTTTTTTTCTTTGGTGCACTGGATTTTCTTGGAAGTGCTCGCGGTGGCACAGCGGTTAAGGGATCGGACTTGTATGTAGGAGTCGCGGGTTCGTATCCCGGCGCTGGCGCTGCGATTTTCCCCGTTGGGTATAATGGAAAGCTCAAGCACAATACCCCACTCGACCCAGGTGTCGGAAATGGGTACCGGCTTTACGGGGGAACCGTCATGGTGTCCTATGCATAGTGTTAGTTATAAGACATTTGAAAAACCAATGCTTAAGATCATTTGTATCAGGCTTGATTGGAAATAAAGCATCCCAAAGATGCCGATGTTTGTTTTGTTTGTTTGTTTGAAATAACTGTCTCATTACTTATTTTCAGGAAGCATTTGAATGGAGAGTTATCAAAATTTGAAAATGATGTCGATGTTTCATTTGCAGTGCTTGTTGAACCATCATTGTGATCATCAACCTGTGTGACCTTCTTTGGAGTAGAGTGTAGAGCACTCGTCAATGAATTATTATTGATGCTTGCATCAGTTTTCTTGGCAAGGGATTGATCATCAGTAAATGTAGCCAGACGAATAATTGATGATCTTGAGGGCCTTGGAACACCAGCAGCTGATTGGTCGCCATCTTCAACTATTCAATGTTATTATCAAGCGTTAATACAACATTTTAAGGAAATGAAACAGGCGTTCAATAAATCGATTCAGTTATTTAAAAGAATTAAGAATCGAAAAGCCTTGTTCGAGGCATAAATTCATGGTTTTTAGGGAATTTTGATTCGAACACCTTTGTTCAGTATTTAATACTGACATGAAATAGGAACTGAATGTCGAACATGGAATAATTATCATGTTTTTATCGGGAAAGAAAAAAATACAGCAACAGAACATCATTTGGCAACACTACTCTCTAGTTATGACGGGAGGTTGACTTTGGCACAACAACAGTTAAACCGTCGCAATTTTCCCGAGGTGCGTAAGATTTTTCAAGGGAAAAAATATGACCAATTTGTAAGGGTCGTACAGAAAATGTGTTCGTAACAGCTGGTAGCAGTTTGCAGCTCACATAAATGAGTTCTTATCACTAAAATAGGAGTTTTAGATGTAAGATCACCGGCACTGTGCAAGTTTGGATGCTTACGAAATTTATTACGCGCATATTTTCAAAGTTGTTCGATAATCAGTTCAGTTCGATATTTGATGAATTACCCTATGTGGTTTATATGCATTATTCACGATCTATATGAATTATTTAAGGTTTATATGGATTATTCCACCGTTTTATATCAATTAAGCAGTCAGCACTGGTGTGCCTAATGTGTCCCGGCACATTCCTTTCGTGATGAAAAAAATTTGGTAAAAAAGTGTAGGAAAATGCGCGTACAAAAACTCTGCCCTAATTTATGTAAGAGTTGAAAACGATTGAAGAGTGATGAAAAAATTCATGGATTATTGATTAAAGAAAAATGGCTTAAATTATTTTTAAATTGATGAATTAGTGATTGCTGAAAGTATTTGAAAATTGATGAATTAATGATTGATTGCTGAAGTTATTTTAAAATTAGTGAGTTATTGATTGATGAAATTGAAAAAATGTTGAGTTGATGAGTAGAACATGCAGGGCTCACCTTAGCCCTGCTCTGTGTCCCACTTCTGGGAAAACTTCCTACTTTGCACCAAAATTACATAAATCCTACCTAAATTATGTAACTTCTACCTAAATTATGTAACTTTTACCTAAATTATGTAACTTCTACCTAAATTATGTAACTTCTACTTAAAATATGTAACTTCTACCTAAATTATGTAACTTCTACCAAAATTATGTAACTTCTACCAAAATACCACAAAATAAAAGTGTAATTATGTAAACAAAAACCTTCATATTATTTAGGTTATTATTTTAATCTTTGATGGCTCGTAAACAAAATCATTATTTCGATGTCCCACTGAAGATACAGTTAGTGCTTACATGATATAGCCAGTTTATATTGATGGCTATAGGATAGTTACTCTAGTTTTTTTTAATATGAAAAGCCTTCCTAATCTAGTTAATTTTAATTTCATATCGTGCCTTCATTACGTTGACGAAATGCGTTACCCTTATATTAATTTTTTACATGCCCTACATTTTCATTAGACATTAAGTTTTAAAGAAACAAAAGTGATTTTTTTCTCACAAGTCTATGATCTTTAATGTTTTTTCCTCCATGTCTACTACCGATGAAGCAATTAAAATATGCCTCAAATAGTGCTATTTATGTTAGTACTGTAGAAAACGAATTCAAGTTGTGAACCATGCACACATTTTTTTCTGGTCATTTGTTTTGTTACAAAATATCATTTTTGTTTTTGTTTGACTGCTTCGCTGTTTTTCAGCACCTATTGCTTTCTCTCCCTATTTTGATCTTGTTTCATAGACTTTTTTTTATTTACTGTTTTTATGCACATTGTGCATGGATTCCGTGTTTCACCAACTCCTTTCCAAATGATGCCTTTCTCCTTCCTCTCTCTGGAACACCTTTGTTGCGGTTGGGGAAGCTTAAACTTACATCTAATCTGTTTTGCTCATGATTCTCACGAAGATTAAGGTACACATGCGCATTAGGTATTACTTGAGTGGCCAGTCTAAAGCAATTGTCCTGCAGTCAAAGTCCCCTCAGGGGACACAACTATTGTATCTATGGGAATTAGCGCTCCCAGGGGGACTATGTGAGGGCCCGAGCTAAAGGTTAGGTAGGCTTTCTTTTTGTTAAAATAACATAGGTTTTTGTTTTGTTACGGACCCCCCTCAGGGGGATACAACTATTGTATCTATGGGAACTAGCGCTCCCAGGGGGACAATGTTAGGGCCCGAGCTGAGAGCTAGGTAGGCCTTCTTTTTTGTTGAAATAATGTTTTGGTTATGTTAAGGACCACTTTTTTTTCGGTTCACTGCTGTCCTGTTGTTCAGCTCCTACTACTTTCTTCTTCAACTTTGATCTTGTTTCATAATCTTCTTTAACAACTTACTGTTTCTGTGCCTTTCTGCATAGATTCTGCGTTTTCTTATTTCCATACTAAATGGTGCCTTCCTCCTTCCTCTCTTGGGATCGCATTTATTGCTGGGTAGGGAGGCTGAAACTAACGACTAATCTAATTTGTTACGGACCATCTTTTTTTCGATTCACTTCTGCCCTGTTTTTCAGCACCTACTACTTTCTTCTTTAACTTTTTCTTGTTTCGTGAACTTTTTTCTTAGCTTACTGTTTCTATGCCCTTTCTGCATAGATTCCACGTTTCCTCAACTCCATACTAAATGGTGCCTTCTTCCTTCCTCTTTTTGGATAGCCTTTGTTGCAGATAGGGAGGCTTAAACTAACTAATAATCTAATTTTGCAGTCAAAGTACTCAAAACCGAGAATTTTTTTAAGCAGTCATCTCATGCGACAAGAAAGGCTGTTCGTTACCCAGTCTAAATTTTTCGCCGCCTGTATGCATGTTTTTCGCAGCCTAGGTGATTTAAGGGATTAGATCACTTAGGTGGCAAAAACATGCATTCAGGCGGCAAAAAAGTGTGACCGGGTAGTGACTCTAACATCCCATTTAGCCCGACTGAATAGAAAGGTACTTCAGGAAATGAGGTAAATGTCAGTAATTAGTTACATACAATGTCCATCACTGATCATTTGTTCATATAATGTGCCTCATTTCTAAAGTGTCCGTTCATTTGAGAAGTTTATTTTGGTATTTTTTGCTCTGTGAACGCAACGCGTCAACTTTATCATGTCTTTTCACGCGGGATGCAACTGTTATTTTTGTGGGAATTGGCGCTCCCGGGGGGTAGAAGCGAGGTCCCGAGCTGAGGGTTAGGTAGGCCTTTTTTCATGAAGTCGAATTGAATTTTCGTTTTGTTACGGACCATCTTTTTCAGTTCACTGCTGTCCTGTTTTTCAAGCACCTAATGTTTTTTCTTCGACTTTCAAATACTTTTCTCCTAACTTACTGCTTTAAAGCGAAAGGGATTTAGCTTGGGACACACTTTAATCGATTCTAAATCCCATTACCACTATACGAAATGGTGCCTTCTTCCTACCTCTTTGAAACCCCTCTGTTGTGCATATAGAGACTTAAACTAATCTAACTTTTGTGTAGCACTTTCTCGATATCAGCTTTCACAACGGATTTAAAATTAGAAGCTGGTGTTTGTGAAAGAATCTGTTGTGGTTCCATTGTGAATTTTATCGTTCAAGACCGAATAAATCAAATTGATTTAGAGCAAAATTAGGTTATACTTCTGTTGACAGCATTCCGAAGGTCGCTGCCAGCTTTGGCCTGTTAGCCCGCGCCGGTCATTTTGGGTGCCTAGGCCATTTCAAGATAGGTTGCACATTAATTACTACGTGTCCCCCTACAGTTACAGTGGTTACATTTCTGACAATGTCCCTTTTGTTTTGAGCACGTTCCGACGTAGCTGAAAATCCTCTTGTTTTATGCCCTCGGCCAAAAGCTCCATTTCCTTTCGTAAGTAATAGACTAGGACTGTTATGGTTATCATGACGACTGTTAGGATCATCAGAAGGACATCACTTACTCTGTCGGGTATCCAGTCTGTATTACTGTTGGCTGCTATCCAGTCGTTGGTTATTTGGCCCTTAGTGTCAACTAGAGCCGCAGTTAGTGTGTCGACACTAATCGAACTTATCTTGTTGCCCATAATATAGTGTTTCCCGTATTTAGTATTTGAAGTGTTTGTTTACTCGTTTCTCAGCCACCAGGATCTGCAATTAAAACGAAAACAAGACTATTAGCATGGCTACAAAATTTATAATGTCATACACAGCCAATGAAACATATAATCCTAAACACAATTAAAAATGTAATTAAAATATCAATTTATTCGTCTTTCACATTTGAAAATCAACAGTGAAACACTAACTATTAACTGAATTATTAAATACTAACTATTTCTGAATCAGTTCTGAACTGAAAATGAAAACAATTGAATTGAAACTATCAAACTGATTGTCAATCAAATAAGTTAACAACAGTATCCAGTTTCAACCAGGAAATTTCTCACGATGTATTCACGATGTATTTTGATTAATTTTTTTATTTCCTCAAGCCATGAGGTTGATTTTTTATCAACCTTGAAGCTCTATTGATGTGATGCATTTAGCAAATGCGGAACTCGCTCATCATTTTTAATTGGCTTTTCAGCATCAAAATTTGAACGTAAATATTGACTGTTGTGAAACATAGCAATTGCACGGATCGTGAGAACATTCATTGGAGGATGTTTTCTGTGATATTCGTTAATCTTGACTTTTAACTTCCAAAACTTAAGCTTTAACAAAGGGTAACTTGTTTGGAAGCTTAGTTCATTTGCTGTTAGCAATGAAAATTCACTCATATTAGAACACACGAGATTATTTAACACAAGCATGTACGAGATTAATATGATACGAGACATAGCATATATGAGATTAATATGATGCGAAGCAAGTAACGCAAGGTAGATACTTAATACTTAATTAACATAATACATAGTCACACAATCGTATTTTTAGCAAAATAGTAACTTATCACGTCTGAAATGTAATAGTCGCAAAAAATAGTTATAGGTGAAACAGTACGTTGTGAAGTTATCATTTCCGTTTACTTGGGGGCAATACATGGTTCATGTTACTTCTATGGATTTTATCCCCTATTTTGATATCGACCCAATGTCCTTTGATTTTCGTAACAATTCCAGGACCTCGCCACATCAGATCTAACTTGCTTGTTTTGAAATGTTTTTTTAACATAACCCGGTCACCAATTTTGAAATTTTTGTCCTTCCTATTTAGGTTCTGGTACATTGTACGTACATCAGTATTATTCAACATTAGGTTTCTAACGTTTTCTACGGTTCGCCTCGCTTCCCTTGCTCGAAAATTCACTAAGTCACTTTCGTCATCGTAACTCTATGAAATGGGAAGATCTTCCCCGCGGAAATATGGGCACGTGTTCCTATTGAATACTACATAACTAGGTGTATCACCTAAAGTAGAATTAAATGAATTGTTGATAGCGTTCTCCACCATTTCCAAGCAATGGTTCCACTCGGTATGGGCTAGGGAATTAATGTACAATTTTACCAAATTGCTTATTCTTTTGTTATTTCGTTCAATAATTGCATTTGACTGTGGGCTAAAAGCTAGAACTTCTTTTTTAGCAATAGCATGAATTTTGGCAAATTGTTTCACTGCGCAATTCAAGCGCATTGTCACTTAACAGGGCTTTCGGGTAGCCGAAAGTGCTAAAACAACTTCCTAAACATATTACTGTTTCTGTTCGACGGTTAGAGGTCGCGTATAATTTACAGAAGCGTGAAAAAGATCAATCACAACTAGTATGTATTTATTCCCACTATCGATAGTTTTAAGAGGACCAAGATAATCCATTGAAACTACTTCAAAAGGTTCTTTTGCTTTAGGGGCTGTTAATATTTTAATAGGTACGGAAGGATTGGCTTTAAGAAGTTTGCAAACTTCACAATCTTGAACAAATTTTCTTACAACCGTTTTCTCTAAAATATTGAAGTATTTAAATCTAAATTTGAATAGCGTGTGCAACGCATCTGTATGGTACATATAGTGTATACTTAAGATTGCTTGATTCAACAACGAAGTTGGCATCACCGCTGTTAATATTGTTGTAGTTCGGGAGTCAATGCGTCGTCGTGGATACAATATGTCATTTACAATTAGATAACACGGTAAGTCAAGAATTACCGGCGTACTTTTATGAAGTAACGCTTCTCGAACTTCAATACAAAAGGGGGTCTTGCTTTTGCTCATCAATAAACTCTTTTAAAGTCCAGGAGATCTCTTTTTCTGTGGGGACATAGTCAATTAATTTTGGAGTCAACACGTCGTTATCGTGTGATTGCATCGTCTAGTCAGTGAGTACGTCTTGCTTTGCTCGTGTCTTGGCTCGCGTCTGCGCTAAACATGCCTCAGATTCAAGTTCAGGCATTAATGTGTCACAGCTTTCTAATTCTTTTATGGTTAGCTGATCATTGTTGTTTGGTAGCCTACTTAGGTAGTCAGCTACGACGTTTTGTGTACCTGGTAAATAATGAACGACAGGGTCGTAAGAATGTATGTTAATACACCACCTTGCCATTGCTGTGTCCTCTAGCAATTTCCTTGTGAATAGAGGCGCTAATGGACGGTGATCCGTGTACACATGGATGGGATTCCCAATAATTAGGTATTTGAATGCTTTACGACCACTATAAATGGCAAAGAGTTATTTTTTCGTGGTGCTCTAACGTTTTTGACTAGAATTTAAACTTTTGCTGAAATATGCAACTGGACGCATTAATTCATCGCCTGAATCTTCGGGCTGCATCATGACAGATCCTATGCCAAAATTTGATGCATCAGTAAATATGTGAAACATCTTAGTAAAATTGGGATGTCGTAACACAGTCTCAGAAGTCAGAGCTGATTTTATGTAGTCAAAACTTTTTCGGCAGTCGTTTGCCCAGTCGATATTAACACATTTTTTTAACAATCTGTTCAGGGGATTTACAATCACTGCAAATTGAGCTATGAAGTTGCGGAAATAGTTGGCTACGCCAAGGAATTGCTGCAATTCTTTTACGTTTGTTGGTGCTGGACAATTCTGAAATATCTTGGAGTATTTACAATGTATACCCTCTGCCGAAATAACATGATCTAGGTACTCTAGTTTTTTCTTGAAAAATTAACATTTTTCGAGTTTGATAGATAGTTTGCCGGAACGGAGCGTCGAGATGACAGTTTTAATATCGCACAAATATTGCTCATTAGTTTTTGAGTAAATTAATATATCATCAATGAACACAAAACACAATTGTCCTAAAATAGGCCTTAGAACAGAGGACATGACACTTTGAAAAACGCTCGGACTCGAAGTGAGTCCGAACGGAATGCACCTGAATTGAAATTTTTAATAACCTATACTAAATGCTGTAAATTTCCGACTTTCTTGTTCTAATTCTACCTGGTGGAAGGCGGATTTCAAATCCAGAGAGGAAAATACGGTATTGCCACCAAGGGTAGACAATATTTCATCTATTCGTGGTATAGGATACGACTCTTCGATCACAATTTTGTCCAAGGCTCTGAAATCTATAACGGGTCTAATTTCACCCATTTTTTTCTTTACCACAATCACCGGGAAATTGTAATCTGACGTTGACCTTTCAATAATGCCCAGTGAGAGCATTTCTCTGTTGACCTTGGCCAACTCATCTTGATATTTATGAGGTATGCGATAAGGCGGTATCTCTACAACTGGTGCATCAGATTTAACACGTTGACTGCGACACGACCCACCGGTGGGTCGTGCTTAGGTTTTTCCTGCTGCGAAACGACCCATCGATGGGTCGTTTTGAAAAATTCTAACAACCTTTCTAAATTAGTGGTATTTAACAGGCCCAGTGAATGTTTGATATTTACAAATTTGCTTATCACTTTTGACTTTAAATTCAAGTTGAATATTGAACTTCGGTTTAACCCATCGCAACTAACGTGTTAAGTACAATCTTATGTTTTGTCACATTCGTGACACCTATAGTTTTGCCTTGTAACGTGATCACGTCACGTAAATTGTTCATCAATTCCAGTAATTTTAGTTTC
This sequence comes from Morinoia aosen, assembly GCA_030386875.1. NCBI lineage: Eukaryota > Metazoa > Arthropoda > Malacostraca > Amphipoda > Talitridae > Morinoia > Morinoia aosen. The sequence goes on from CM059576.1 coordinate 1,342,258, forward strand.
ACGTCAACTTTATCGCATGTTGCATCATTATATGTTAACGGACGGCGTACGTCCTTCTGGACATTAGACACACTTTCGACTTGTGCACCACACTCACAAATATCTCCGCGAACATCGACCTTCGACTCAGGTCTCTCCGTGGCCATAGTCTTTATTTCACCAAGTCCTGAGATGACCTTATTTGAATCCGATGTAACCTCAGAGTTTATCTCAACATTATTCGCCTCATTAAGCGCTTCCTCTATATATGTTAGGTAAAGTTCGGCCTCAACTTCCTCCTCAGGTAATGCTTCCATGTTACACAACATTGTGTTTTCACTAAAATGAATGGCCTCATCTGTCGGGTTCAGTATTAGTAAGGGTACATTCCCATCTTCAATGACTGTAACTATTGATTCTGCTATTAGTGCTCCATTATCAAATCCTCGTTTCAACACGATATAATTACCTTGTTTAGCTTTTTTGACAAAGGCATTAATCAGCTTGATGCAATTAGCAGGCACTTCTATTGCGTCACAGTGAACCAACAGAGGTCTATTGTTTTCTCTTACCACTGGCTTTGGAAGCGCGGCTACACACTCGAGTTCAGCCTCTTTTTTCTTGCCTGTTCTTACAGCGTCTTTTTTCTCTCGCGGCCATTCATTATGCCCCGGCATCTGGTGCTCATCTTAGCACAGACAACTACTTCTGACAGTAAACAATCACTGTTTATTATATCCATTAACTCTACTTATTGTAGGCTTACTCTCTATTTCATTGAAAGGTCCTCTGGTTCCCTCCCACTGGAGTGAACCATCCTTCAAATTAATTACTGCATTGGTTAACACATCTCTTCCTAAAATTAAATCATATTTGAATTTGGCATCTTCAATTACTAAAGCACTAGTCTTCAGTACTTTGTCAGTACCAGGTATAGAGATATTTAAGTCAACCACACCGCTAACATTACTCTTCGCGTTTATGCCTCTAACGGTCAAAAAATTTGGTTTTAACTTTTCTCTGGGGGTATTTGATGTTACTGTAACTAATGAGGCATTTTTCACTGCCGCTGTCAAGCAGCGCGCTTAAGTACTTGTCTTTATTAGACAGTAAAATGGTCGGTCGTTTAGTTCTCCTAAACGTTACAAGATCGGCTCCATTTTCAATTCTTTCTTCACCTACAACTGTAGTTTCAAAATAGATTTCAACTTTTTTCTGTGATATCTCATGAGCCAGTTCTTCATCTTTCAAATTGGCAAACCTATTTCTACATTTAAATAATGGATCAATGTATGATTTACTCTCATCATGATTACACTTCGTCATCTCAGTGTCTGGATTCGTTTCGACCACAGCGTTAGGATTAACAAGAATCGTGCGGTGACCCTCGGGCTTCGTCTCATTTTTTTCTCCAAATTTTTTTACCTTCACCTTCAACTACTCTCCCTCTAAAAAATCTCTTTCTCTTTCGTACTCCTCACCATAGTGCACCTCGTGCCTGCCACGGTTATTGCCTCTGTAGGCATTATACCTACGCAAGTATGTTTTATACTGCTTGATTTAATTTCTGACGCTCTCCAGTTTCGGACGAGGTGCTCTTTCGAACCGCATGCAAAGCAGGGGCCAATGTACACTCTTGGTTTGCTCAGATCTCTTTGAGTCCGACAATTGGCTTCGACGTGTCCTGAAACGTTGCATATCCTGCAGAAAGAAGAGCCTCTCGTTCTAGCTGCAGAGTGCACTGGGGCATGATTTGAGCTTTCTGCCCGCAAAGTATTACATTCAAAAGAACCAATTCTTCTATCACTTACATAGCCACTAACATTCCTTCCTACTCTAGAATTTTTCAGCCAGGGTCGATGAATTGACCTCCGACCCGCGAAACACCCTCTACGGTAATTTCCGTAGAAAACTTCACTTTCCTGAGGGGAATCTTGCTCATCAATATTGTCTTCTGACTCGGCAACTTCGGCTACAAAGGTTTTTCTATTGTACTGCGTCTCGTACCGAGTCGCTACTATCTGTTTATTTTCAGGTTGATTTCGAACCACGGCAACACTACGTGCCAATAATTCCTCTGACGTATTGAACGACGTATCAAATAGTTTCTTTGCAAATGACTCTTCGAGTAATGGTGCTAACACGCTGATAGCGAGACTAAGATCAATGCTGTCTCCTACAAAACGTTTTAGTTCTACTTGATTTGAGCTAGCCCTGAAAAATGGGTGTCTCGACCACGCTTTGAATTTGAGTTCAACAAATGTTCCGACGACTTTCTGATATTAGCAAATGCGGTTACCAACTGGGCCGCAAGTGCATCATTCCTAACGAAACGTAACTTATTTAAATCGCATGCTAATGCGTGAACAGACTTTTCGCCTCTAGCCACATAGATGTCGTCCAAGATTTTGGCGACATCTTCGAAAGAGTAATGAAGGTCAGAATTGACTAATTTGGTTACTATGCTATTAAAATCTCCTACCTGTTTGTTAGCAGATCTAACTAACAACTCTTTCTTTGCACTGTCGGAATTCACATCCTGTAGTAACGTCATGTAGGCATGCAAGTTTCCTATATGAGTTTTAAATGTTTTATTCTCAATGAAATCAGGATCCTCTCTGCGTCTACGTCCACGAAAAAGTGGGAGTTCCGAGTTTGATAGAATTGTTCCTGATCTCGGCATGTTAGCTGCAATTTCTCTTGCTAAACTGCTAGTATTTGTACTTGGGCCAACGGCCGCGCTAGATGCTGGTTCAGTCATTTTTGGATTGCTTTCGGCACGAAATCTAGTTTTACTAATTCAACCTCTACTTGTTTTGGTCGCTGCTGTTCTAATAGTTTCTTCTGAGTCGGACGTGTCCGACATACAGTAGTCAATAATTTTTTTTGTACAATATTAATACTTGTAAATCAACATTTGCTACAGATCAATATTACACACACTAGAAATTAACATTACACATCCTAGAAATTAACATTACACATCCTAGAAATCAACATTACACATCCTAGAAATCAATATTACACATTCTAGAAATCAATATTACACATCCTAGAAATTAATATTACACATCCTAGAAATCACTTCAATAAACACACAATTTACGAAATAAAGCACTCTTAAAAAAAATTTATCACTCCTGAACGCTATAGCTATCTTGCATAACTTCAATTTACTACTGCTCTTGCTACTCTGCTCTAGCCTGACGCATGCTGTCTGCACCTTGCTCTGCACTGCGCATGGCCTCGAGCCGATGCAAGAAATAAATTGATTCTCGCAGAGCAAAAAAACTACTTACACAAAAAAATTATTACTCTGCCTGCCTGTGCTGTCTAGCAATCGCGCTGCTGCGATAAGGCGGATAAACTATCCGTTAATTCAGTGCAAGCTATTATTTACTTAGCTTCCACTGGATGAATGAAGGAAGTTGTGAAGTCGCTCGCCACTGTAGACGTACACTGGGATGAGGGGAAGAAGTGAAGTCTCTCGCCCCTGTAGACGTACACTGGGATGACTGCAAGGTAGATGTAGCCGAAGTAGTCGTTGTAGATCACTCGTTGTAGGGTGTCGCACCAAACTGTAGTTGCAGTACTACTTCTATGTCTTTTCCTGCGTCAAAGATGAGTACTTTGGTTCTGAAGGGGTAGCAGGTATCTATCCACGCTGAAAATTGAACGTAGGTCTCCACCAATGCAGTATACGGGATCTCGAAGCTGATGTTTATCACAGACGGTAGTAGTTGTCGAAGACTCGTATTGTTGTTGCTGCCAGTCATTGACGCGATTTAACAATTTTCTCTTCTTTTCTTGACTCTTGCTAAAATTCAAAAATCTTCGGAGTAGGAATTTCTCGTAGGTTTTCAATCTTGTAGTAATCTTCTTGTAACGTTATAATAACTTCTTCACAACGTCGTGGGTTTGATAATACTGGCCCCCATATATGCCGCTAGAGGTGCGGCTTGGTCGTCGTAAGAAAACTCCGGAGACGTTTTCTTAGGTGTTTACTTCGAGGAGGTAACGAGAACGATTGCCCCAGGGCCAAGATGCCTACTGCTTACAAAGACTCCGATGTGCATAGGGGTTGGGGTTTCACGTACAATTCCTTAGATTTGTTTTATCCAAAATTTTATTTTATTTAAAATACGTTCCCCGCGTACTGGGCCACACGTGTACTGGTCTGTAAATTGTTCATGAATGAAACTTCATCTGTTCTCGACCTTTTATAAATATGTTATCATACGAGGTGAAATGTTGTCGTGCTGTTTTACTTTTCGTATTTATCAGGAAAGAAAAAAATGTATTCGAGCAGTAGAGTCGGAATCCCTATTCTGCTAATTACAACCTCACCAAACCAACCTAACAGCAACCGCAGAAACGGTTGCTGTTGAGTGTGGTTAGGTTAGGTTTGGGTAGGTAGGAAATAACCGAATTGAAAACCGGTTTTACTGCTTGAATACATGTTTATCTTCTTTAAAGAATTTGAAAAATACAGATGCAGCATAATGTTACCTTGTATGCAAAAATTGATTTTGGCAACACTTTAGCTGCAACGTGGGCCACCGGCGGTACACGGAGGGGATTTACATAATGTTGCTGACCGACCACTAGTCAAAAACTCATTTTTCATGAATACTTAAAGCCAAATGAAGGCACAATCCAGTTCATGTTTGCTATTTTCAAAATGATTTACTACAATTGACTTTAAATTATAGTAGAATATTAAACTCCAGTTGAACCAATTGCAGTTAAAGTGTTAAAGGTAGTAGAATAGCTGAAATGCTATTCATATATACCGGTACGCAAACGAGCAACTAACCTAGTGTACCAATATGTATAGTCAATGGATTGAACTGAAAGTTGTTCCACAGAGGACACACATATACACCAATCCGTACCTAGTCAATGTTTTCAATTTAAATATGTTCCACAGAGCGTTGAACACAAGAAGGAATTGCCCGAGAACTTCCAGAACGCAGTTTGGAGGTTTTCGATGCCTTGGGAGAAGAGTTCGAACATTTTGAATCTTACGGAATATAAAGTACGTATCCTGTTTCACATACGTGAGGACTTCAAGAAGATGACTACAGAGGAGACTGCACTAGTGAAGAAATATGACTATTGGGTCTACCTAGAGATGCTGAAGTCATATTTCCGGTCGATAAAGGATATAAAATTTGAACAACTCGGTCTTGGCAGCGACGATCTCCACGCACTGCTGCATAATTTAACCAACATCCGGTGGGGCTCACTCGATTTAGACGATTGCCCTACAATTGTTCTCTTCAAAGAAAAGTTTAATGAAGGTACCCCCTTGTGGGATCTCACGGAAAAAATGTTCAAATGCGTGATAAAGAAAATTGACGCCTTCCAAGAAGTGGTGAACCAGCGGGGCGTGAATTTACAGGGGCAGGATCTGTTAGTTCGTACATACATGTAGGTACTGAACATGAAAAAAAAATTAGAAATAGTTCTAAGTTTATTATTTGAAAAAAAATTTGATGTCAATTTATAAAAAAATTATAATTCTAATTCTTTCGAAAGTGAAATATTCATTTATCAAAAAAATCTAATTTTAATTTTTCAAATAAATCCAATTTTAGTTCATCAAAAAAATCCAATTTTCATTTAAAAAAATCCAATTTTCATTTGTCAAAAAAATCCAATTTTCATTTGTCAAAAAAATCCAATTTTCATTTGTCAAAAAAATCCAATTTTCATTTTTCAAAAAAACCCAATTTTCATTTTTCAAAAAACCCAATTTTCATTTTTCAAAGAAAATCCAATTTTAATTTATCAAAATATATCAAATTTTCCTTAAAAAACAATTTTTATTTTAAAGAAAATCCAATTTTTATTTTCAAAAAAAAAATCAAATTTTCATTTTCAAAAAAATCCAATTTTCTTTCTCAAAAAATCTAATTTTCTTTCTCAAAAAATCTAATTTTCTTTCTCGAAAAATCCAATTCTCATTTTTCAAATAAATTCGATTTTTATTTTTCAAAAAATCCAATTTTATTTAACAAAAATTTAATTTAAAAAAATTTTTATTTTTTATTTTTCAAAAAATTAATTATAATTCCCACACGTCCCCCAGTCCCCACACCTCCTCAGGGTCCCCAGAGGACTCTCCTACAACTTCAAGGCAGCAGTGGGGCGCATAGAGCTGCCTGTGGACCCAAGCATATCCTTTGCTGCGCGTTGTAGGGAGTGGGTCCGAGTCCTGAAGGAAATCAAGGAGGACTTCAGAAGGATAACTGTATATGAAGTCCTTCTGGTCTCTAATATCTCCTACAGGAACTTCGGGAGGACGCTCAGGGAGTATCTTTGCTCAGAGGACTTAGTCGTTCCAGACTTAAGTGAGGCAGAGCTGAGCCAAATAGACCCGATTGAGGTCGAAATAAAAGATCTATTTTTGAGTGCCAGCGACATCCGGTCGCTGGTGCGGGACATCAGGCTCAGTGACGCCAATGTCAACATCAGCGCTAAAGCCGAATTTCATCCAGAAAGGTTCTGTGTACTTGATTTTATTTGTGCGTACTTTGCGGAGTGGAGGGACGTTTTGCGGGATCGTATTTACAAAAGATCACGTACACGAAATAATAAAAGTTTAGTTTGATTATACGTAGTTCATGTACGATTTTATTGAGGCTTAAGCGTCTGTGCTCGTACTAAATACAGAATCAAACCTTCATGAAGTTTAGGAGCGTGACCGTTTTTAACTTAATTTTTAAACTCAATACCGTTTTTATTCGCGTAGATAGATTTATTTAATCAGTTTGGTGGTATCTTGTTAAAATCAAATATCGACCGCCATATGAAAATATATGAACCTTTTAAGTTGTACAGAAATTTATACTTTTTGAGCTTAATTTATAGACCTGCTGATCGTTGTAGTATTTTTATCCCACGACTCTCGAAAGAATTAAAACAAAGTAAAACTCCGCATCCGTATTCTTATTGACCTTTTATTTATTCTTTGTTTATTTGTGTTTCTTGTGATTTGTTCTCTGATGGGTACGGGAACTGGTGCTCCAAAGGGGAATATGTGAGGTCCTAAGCTGAGAGTTAGGTAGGCCTTCCTTAAGTTGCAATAGAACAGGTTTTTGTCTATTATGGGATGAGATATCTACCGCTGCACAGCATTTGTCGCGGCACTTTCTGGTCACAAGTCTTATGTTTTCATTAATCAAAGCTAGACGAAACTTTTCAATGAACTCATCATTATAGAAATTAATCGCTGGACAGGCTGCCACCACCTCAGGTGAGGGAATACAAGTCGTGACTATATCTCGTTTGCATGAAGCATTGACGTATGTTCAACAAGTTACATTTGGTAGCACAACCTTCTAACATCATCGATACTTTCTCTGCATCACATATGGGAATCTCCTCAGGGGGACACAACTATTGTATCTATGGGATTTAGCCTTCCTAGGGGGAAAATGTGTGAGGGCCCGAGCTGAGAGTTAAGTAGGCCTTCTTTTTGTTGGAATAAAATGTTTTTTTGCATTATTGAGGACCATCTTTTTTCGGTACGCTGTTGTCCTGTTTTTCAACACCTACTACCTTCTTCTTCAACTTTGATCTTGTTTCTTGAACTTCATTTTCTACTTACTGTTCCAATGCTATTTCTGCATAGATTCCGCGTTCCCTAATCTCCATAGTAAATGGTGGCTTCCTCCTTCCTCTCTTCGATACGCACTTTTTGAAGCGGTTAGGGAGGCTTGAACTAACATCTAATCTAATTTACCTTAATGTGGAATTTATTAGACTTGAACCGCACCAATAAGTTATAAGATGGTCACAAAATCATTTCCAGTGCGACGACCGATTCAATATGTCGTGTAATGCCTCTGAACGCACCCATGCACCTAGCTAACGCGCACAGCAATATGACGTACGAGCGCTGAAAATAAAGCGTCAGTAAACCTACGCCACGGTAAAGAAAACAAAGTAGAATCATTTCTATGGCAGAAAATACACCTCCTCTTGTTCGGCTAGCTAATAGAACGGCTTTATTTCAAACAAACTTCATGACGTCACCAAAACGCCATGTCGTTTGACCAATAGTGGAGCCAAATTTGAAGGTACCAGTGCTACCAGGTGCAAAATGAGCGCTGCTATTGGTCGTTGCAGTGATGTCAGCAAAACCACACCGTCAACAAGAAAAATACTGGTTTGAACCTACCTTGTTTCCTCTACCGTGACCTACACATGGAGGGGCTAGCATGCAGGTTGCCAAGGGAAATGGGGACGCGTTGTTACGCTGTTCTTGCTCGTGGGCTCCAGGAAGATGATTCCAAGGGGCTTTGTGACTGTTTTTATGTCATTATGTCACTGATTAACGTCATAGAGTCAAAGCCAAGCCTGGCCCCATGGGGCCGAAAAGGAAGAATGAAAAAGGAAAAACCGTTTTTTTTCCAAAAAGTTGACCTTTGAGGGTACGTGCCAACAAATTGGCTTTTAAAAATTCCTTAACATAAGACGTCCTTAGACAAAAACCTAATGAAGAAACTATACGTGGTTTATTAAGAGACAAATATACGAGGTGTGCTAATAAGGGAATGTCTGAGAGAATGGAGGAGTTCGTTTGAGTTCGGTAAAAAAGTAAATATTATTAAAAAGTATATGTGCTGTTACAAGTTCAAGTATGAGCTTTATAAGTATGAAAAATAAGTTTTATATGGATGAAGTGGAAGTTTTATAAGTACATAAAACAGTATAACAGCTGCTCAAGTTCAGGTATAAGTTTGAAATATTTGATGAATGATTGTATAATTGATGAAAAGTTGATGAATTTATGATTGTTTCAATTTCATGCAATTCTTTAAAATTTGATAATTTATTGATTGGTTGATAACAAATTCATCGTACTCTTAAAAAATAATAAATGCAAGCTAATGAACCGACGAAGATTTTACACCGGTTCGTGAATGAGCAATTCACATGATTGGACACATGGGACCCAACACGTGGGCAACGAATTTCAAACAACTAAAATAAAACGTTAACGTTCATTACGTTCGAGTCAAGAGCCAGAACGAAGGATTTCAGAAGAGAGGACGGAGGAAGGGCAATTTAGTTTGTACCGCAGAAAACAGGAATCTATGCACAAGGTGTGGGGTCCCCATATAATCAGTAAGTTTATGAAACGAGATAAATGTTAGTCAAGGGACCGGGGAATCTATACACGCGGTCCCCACACAAGTTAGGAAGCAAGTTCATGAAACAAGACAAAAGTTAGTCAAGGGACCGGTGAATCTATGCACGCGGTCCCCACACAAGCTAGGAAGCAAGTTCATGAAACAAGACTGTAATATCGTGGTTTTTCATCACGATACGAGGTTTATTAACTGTAGCTGCAAACTACAGTATCGGTAGCTGTAACTACCGTATCTGAAGCCTTAACTTCAAGAGTAGGAAAAGGAAACTCTCAGCAAAGTTCCTATTCTTGTACTGGCTCATCGATACACCGACTCTGCTTATAAGCTATAGCGTTCGGAAGTCAAACAATGCTCTTCCGGTGCATGCCAATGCGATGCGCCCCCAAGGCACAGTTTCCGGCGGAGGTCCTATAAAGACATCTGACCTGAACGCGATAAGGCATCCGGCAAGACGCGCAAACCTCCGCTGCGGAACTCGTACTCACAAAACCAGTATCACATTATACGATGCATATTTTAATACACAACAAAGACAAAAGTTAGTCAAGGGAACGGGGAATCTATGCACGCGGTCCCCACACAAGTTAGGAAGCAAGTTCATGAAATTGAAGACGAAAGCAATATGTGCAGAAAAACAGCAAAGCAGTCAACTGAAAATAGATGGTCCGTAACAAAACAAAAAACCTATTCTATTTTAATAATTCTCAGCTTGGGACCTCACTTATGTTCCCTGGTGTATATTTGAGAAATGTATATGTATGTACGGGAAGTAATGTGTGCGTATATTATAAAAAATTAACGTACTATGGGATATATTCATTTTAAAATATTATTATAGTAAAAAATTTTTCCCAATTGAATAACCGTAACAACGAAAATCAAAACCAAAATTCAACAAATAATGAAAAAGCGAATTCAACTAATTAAAATCAGAACTCAAATTACACAACTAATTAAACTCAAAACAGAAATTACACGACCCATTAAAATCCATTCACATATTACACAACTAATTAAACTTATAATTTAACTTTTTCTACCCAGTCACCAGCGTCCACTAACTAGTCACACCGTCACCAGCCACACAGCAACACATATGTTATATATCTATGTACCTCTCACCATAGGTACTCACCATATACAACTACCACATTCATAGACAATAGTGTTTAGCCCTATACGTCATGGCGGTGAGTTGTTTATATAAGTACGTTATTTACATTTGGAAAATTGAAATTGAAGGCACATGTTCGCGGCTGCATCAATTTTTATTTTGGTAAAATTTTACTTTAATGTTGTCAACGATTTTCGTAATTTCGTTGCTATAGATAGGTAATATAGTCGATTTTAAGACGTTTTACACGAATGAAAATGTGCTCGCAAATGCTTAGTTTTCGAGTTATTTAAGTTTGAAGTTATACGAACGGCGCTCCTGAATGGCCTTTTTACGCAAAAGCAGTCATTGTATTTGCAATAGAAACGGACGCTAACCCCCTATTACAAACGTGAAGAGGTTGGGTCGTATGGGGTAGCCACAGTTCGGTAAATCTGAAGGAGATGACAGTTGTCGATTTTGTAAATTTCGATGCCTTAGCATAGTTAATTAGATCGAAATAAACAAGTTTTCTTCTATGCCCTTTTTGTCTCAAATGAGTATTTTATTAGTTATAGCGGTAAATGACTTACCACAACTCCAGTCTTTGAAGCGAAAAGAAATTCTTTGATCGAGTTGTATGGCAATAATGCAATGGCGTCTCGCTTCCAGCGCTCTGTCATGATAGACGAGGTAAATCTGAAGATGACAGTTATCGATTTTCCACTTTTTGGTGCCTGAACCTAATTAATTGAATCAAAATAAACAAGTTTTCTTCAATTCTTTTTTCGTCTCAAATGAGTATTTTACGATTTATAGCGGTAAGTTTAGTTTCGTCATTGATGACGAATGCGCTCGAATAAACAGCTACTCATCGATTTTCGAATTTTTGTTGCTTGAAACATGGTAATAACATCGAAATAAACAACTTTTATTCCATACACTTTTTTCGTCAAATGAGTATTTTACGAGTTATAGCGGTAGGTTTAGTTTGGGTAGAGTACGTTTGGGTACTCTGTAATTTACTATTTGCCGGCCCCGCGGAGCCTGAACCCACTTCTAGGATCTTTTAGTTAATAACACAATAGAAATTATCACCCAAAAACAACGAATTATACCTGTATGTTCCATTTTCGTCTTAGATGGCTGGAATGCGCGCGACCATTCGAGCACGTCGGAAGAGAGAGTCCATTGCAGTGTTGCCATACGACCCGCTCGATGAATTACTTCCCGCTTCAAATACTTGAGTTGCCGTAAATAATTTACCGCTATAACTCGTAAAATACTCATTTAAGACGGAAAGTGCATAGAAAAAACTTGTTTATTTCGATCTAATTAACTATGTTTAGGCACTGAAAACTTCAAAATCGATTACTAGCAAACACTTTACCTTTACCCAATGTTTCGAAAATCGATTAGTAGCTTCTCCTTAACATTAACGAAACAAAATGACTATATCAAGATCGCAGTGAAGATACAGTTCGTGTTTATATATTTTCGCTAGTTTTATATATATGATAATAGATTCGTTACCGTAGTTTTGTTTTTCTAATTAAAAATAATAAAAAGCTCTTCTATTCTAATTAATTATAATTGGCAAATGTGAGGGAGAGAACAGTAATCTAATCTATTTTGCTCATAATTTTCACGAAGATTAGGATGCACATGTGCATTATGTATTTCATAAGTGCCCAGTCTAATGCAATTGTCCTGCAGTCAAAGTACTTGAAACCGAGAATTTTTTTTAACCATTTCATCTCATGTCATGAGATAGGCGGTTTGTAACCGTCTTACTTTTTGCCGCCTGCATGCATGTTTTTCACCGCCTGCATGCATGTTTTTCGCCGCCTGCATGCATGTTTTTCGCCGCCTGCATGCATGTTTTTTGCCGCCTGCATGCATGTTTTTTGCCGCCTGCATGCATGTTTTTTGCCGCCTGCATGCATGTTTTTTGCCGCCTGCATGCATGTTTTTTTGCCGCCTGCTTGCATGTTTTTTTGCCGCCTGTATGCATGTTTTTTTGCCGCCTGCATGCATGTTTTTTCGCCACCTGCATGCATGTTTTTTGCCACCTGCATGCATGTTTTTTGCCACCTGCATGCATGTTTTTCGCCACCTGCATGCATGTTTTTCGCCACCTGCATGCATGTTTTTCGCCACCTGCATGCATGTTTTTTGCCGCCTGCATGCATGTTTTTCGCCGCCTGCATGCATGTTTTTCGCCGCCTGCATACATGTTTTTTGCCGCCTGCATGCATGTTTTTTGCCGCCTGCATGCATGTTTTTCGCCTCCTGCATGCACATTTTTTGCCACCTGCATGCATGTTTTTTGCCGCCTGCATGCATGTTATTTGCCGCCTGCTTGCATGTTATTTGCCGCCTGCATGCATGTTATTTGCCGCCTGCATGCATGTTTTTCGCCGCCTGCATGCATGTTTTTTGCCGCCTGCATGCATGTTTTTTTGCCGTCTGCATGCATGTTTTTTGCCGCCTGCATGCATGTTTTTTGCCGCCTGCATGCATGTTTTTTTGCCGCCTGCATGCATGTTTTTTCGCCGCCTGTATGCTTGTTTTTTTGCCGCCTGCATGCATGTTTTTTCGCCCCCCTGCATGCATGTTTTTTCGCCCCCTGCATGCATATTTTTTGCCACCTGCATGCATGTTTTTCGCCACCTGCATGCATGTTTTTTGCCGCCTGCATGCATGTTTTTCGCCGCCTGCATGCATGTTTTTCGCCGCCTGCATGCATGTTTTTCGCCGCCTGCATGCATGTTTTTCGCCGCCTGCATGCATGTTTTTTGCCGCCTGCATGCACGTTTTTTGCCACCTGCATGCATGATTTTTGCCGCCCTAGCGATTTAAGCGATTACTTCACTTAGGCGGCGAAAAACATGCATGCAGGCGGCGAAAACATGCATGCAGGCGGCGAAAAAGTTCTACCGGGTAGTGACTCATAAGCGGCCCATAGACGATCAATTTTATTGCAATATAATTGACAATGATGAAAATTGACAATTTAATTGACCGTCTGTGGGCTTTACTGACGACCGTCAATTAATTGACTTAGCGGGCAAAAAAAGTCTCATCAATATATTGAGTCAATGATATTGACTATTATATTGACCGTCTATGGGCCACCTAACATCTCATCTTGCCCCACTTAATGAGAACATAGATCAGTAAAAAGGTAAATGTCAGTAATTAGTTACTATGTCCGTCACGGATCATATGTTCATATAGTGTGCCTTATTTGTCAAGCTCCCGTTCATTTAAGAAGTTTTTTGTTGTGTTTTTCGCTCTGTGAACGCAACATGTCAATTTTAAAATGTCTTTTCAGGGGGGATGCTACTGTTGTTTTTGTGGAGATTAGCGCTCCCGGAGGGAAGATGCGAGGTCCCCAGCTGAGGGTTAGGTATACCGTCTTTTTCATGAAGTTGAATTGGGTTTCATTTTGTTACGGACTATAATTTAACAGTTCACTGCTGTCTAGTTTTTCCAGCGCCTGATATTTTTTCTTTAGCTTTCAAATACTATTTCCTAATTCACTGTTTCAAACCGTGAGGGACTTAGTGTGGGGACACACTTTGTGTGTCGATTCCATATTCCCATAACACTGAACTAAATGCTTCTACCTTCCTCTCTTTAATACACCTTTGTTGTGCCTGTTGATACTTGAACTAATCTAGCTTTTGTGCGGCACTTTCTCTATATCGTCTTTCACAACGGACTAAAAATTGAACGCTTGTAAATGAGAAATAATCTGCTGTGGTTCCATTGCGGATGTCATCGTTCAAGATTCCTTAGACTTGTTTTACGCAAAAAAAATTTTGATTTAAAATACGTTCCCCACGTATTGGGCCACATGTGTCCCATCATGTGAATTGCTCATTCACGTACCGGTATAAATGCAGGACATTTCATCTGTTTCGTGACCTTTTTAAAAAGACTTTTATCACGCGAGGTGAAATGTTCTCGTTCAATTATGTTTTCATATTTCTCAGGAAGGATAAAAATGTATTCGAGCAGTAAAGTCGATTTCTAACCGTCAACTTACAACCTAACCAAACCAACCGTCAACACTCCCAGAACGTGGGGAATTTCAGTTCAACCAGTTGAGGTACAAGTATTGAAGGTAGTAAGAGAGTTGAGATGCTATTTGTTTTTAACAGTAAGTAAATGCGCAACTAACCTAGCGGTCCACACATGTAGCAATAAGTACCAATCTGTAGCAATCGGTAGCAATCTAGGTAAATGTGGAGGAAAGGACCGTAATCGATTTCCCACCTTTCGGTGCCTAAACATAGCTAATGAGATGTAAATAAACCATTGTTCTTTTATGCACTTTCCGTCTGAAATGAGTATTTTACGAGTTATAGCGGTAGGTTTAGTTTAGGTAGAGTACGTTTGGAGACTATGTAATTCATTATTTGCTGGCCCCGCTCAGCCTGAACCCACTTCTAGGATGTTTTAGTTAATAACACAATAGAAATTATCATCTAAAAATAACGAATTATAGCGGTATGTTCATTTTCGTCTTAGATGGCAGGAATGATCGAGCGCGTCGGAAGGGGGAATCCATTGTAGTGTTGCCATCCGACGTGCGATCATGGTCCTCTTCTCCACATTTACCGCAATCTGTGGCAGTCTGTGGCAGTCTGTGGCAGTCTGTGGCAGTCTGTGGCAGTCTGTGGCAGTCTGTGGCAGTCTGTGGCAGTCTGTGGCAGTCTGTGGCAGTCTGTGGCAGTCTGTGGCAGTCTGTGGCAGTCTGTGGCAGTCTGTGGCAGTCTGTGGCAGTCTGTGGCAGTCTGTGGCAGTCTGTGGCAGTCTGTGGCAGTCTGTGGCAGTCTGTGGCAGGCTGTGGCAGGCTGTGGCAGGCTGTGGCAGGCTTTGGCAGGCTGTGGCAGGCTGTGGCAGGCTGTGGCAGGCTGTGGCAGGCTGTGGCAGGCTGTGGCAGGCTGTGGCAGGCTGTGGCAGGCTGTGGCAGGCTGTGGCAGGCTGTGGCAGGCTGTGGCAGGCTGTGGCAGGCTGTGGCAGGCTGTGGCAGGCTGTGGCAGGCTGTGGCAGGCTGTGGCAGGCTGTGGCAGGCTGTGGCAGGCTGTGGCAGGCTGTGGCAGGCTGTGGCAGGCTGTGGCAGGCTGTGGCAGGCTGGGGCAGGCTGGGGCAGGCTGTGGCAGGCTGTGGCAGGCTGTGGCAGGCTGTGGCAGGCTGTGGCAGGCTGTGGCAGGCTGTGGCAGGCTGTGGCAGGCTGTGGCAGGCTGTGGCAGGCTGTGGCAGGCTGTGGCAGGCTGTGGCAGGCTGTGGCAGGCTGTGGCAGGCTGTGGCAGGCTGTGGCAGGATGTGGCAGGCTGTGGCAGGCTGTGGCAGGCTGTGGCAGGCTGTGGCAGGCTGTGGCAGGCTGTGGCAGGCTGTGGCAGGCTGTGGCAGGCTGTGGCAGGCTGTGGCAGGCTGTGGCAGGCTGTGGCAGGCTGTGGCAGGCTGTGGCAGGCTGTGGCAGGCTGTGGCAGGCTGTGGCAGGCTGTGGCAGGCTGTGGCAGGCTGTGGCAGGCTGTGGCAGGCTGTGGCAGGCTGTGGCAGGCTGTGGCAGGCTGTGGCAGGCTGTGGCAGGCTGTGGCAGGCTGTGGCAGGCTGTGGCAGGCTGTGGCAATCTGTGGCAATCTGTGGCAGGCTGTGGCAATCTGTGGCAATCTGTGGCAATCTGTGGCAATCTGGGGCAATCTGGGGCAATCTGTGGCAATCTGGGGCAATCTGGGGCAATCTGGGGCAATCTGGGGCAATCTGGGGCAATCTGGGGCAATCTGGGGCAATCTGGGGCAATCTGGGGCAATCTGGGGCAATCTGGGGCAATCTGGGGCAATCTGGGGCAATCTGGGGCAATCTGGGGCAATCTGGGGCAATGTGTGGCAATGTGTGGCAATGTGTGGCAATGTGTGGCAATGTGTGGCAATGTGTGGCAATGTGTGGCAATCTGTAGCAATCTGTAGCAATCTGCACAAATACGTAGTCAACGTGTAAAACTGTAATTTGTTCCACAGAGCTGGGCATGCGAGAACAAGTCCGGGAACTTCCAGAGAGCCGTGAGCTGGTTCTATGCTGCAACAGACTCGAGTGCGGACATTTTGAGTCGGACCTACTCCCGCATACTTGTTCTTTTTTACGTACGCGAGGACCTGATGAGGATGACAGCCGAGGAGAGCGCACTAGTGGACGGAGACGACTATTGGACCTACCTGAGAAGCCTGGAGTCATTTCTCCAGTCGGTGGAGCTCATTCAGGATGAAAAGGACGGCATCAGCAACCAAGATCTGCACCAGCTCCAGCTCTGCGTCGCCACCATCGCGTCCTTCCTCATGGAAATTGCCGACTGTCCTGCCTTTGAAGTGATCACTGAAAGGCTTCAGCAAGATCGCCCTTTGTGTCTCCTCCAAGAGAAAATCTTCAGGGAGTACGGGAAGAAACTTGACTTGTTCTATAACGTGTTGGCCAAACGGGGCATGAAGGCTGAGGTGAGGAATGTGTTGGTGGAGTGTAGGATGTGTTGGTGGAGTGTAGGATGTGTTGGTGGCGTGGAGGGTGTGTTGATGGCGTGTAGGATGTGTTGATGGCGTGTAGGATGTGTTGATGGCGTGTAGGATGTGTTGATGGCGTGTAGGATGTGTTGATGGAGTGTAGGATGTGTTGATGGCGTGTAGGATGTGTTGATGGCGTGTAGGATGTGTTGATGGCGTGTAGGATGTGTTGATGGCGTGTAGGATGTGTTGAAGGCGTGGAGGATGTGTTGATGGCGTGGAGGATGTGTTGATGGCGTGGAGGATGTGTTGATGGCGTGGAGGATGTGTTGATGGCGTGTAGGATGTGTTGATGGCGTGTAGGATGTGTTGATGGCGTGTAGGATGTGTTGATGGCGTGGAGGATATGTTATGGCGTGGAGGATGTGTTGATGGCGTGGAGGATGTGTTGATGGCTTGTAGGATGTGTTGATGGCGTGTAGGATGTGTTGATGGCGTGTAGGATGTGTTGATGGCGTGTAGGATGTTTTGATGGCATGTAGGATGTGTTGATGGCATGTAGGATGTGTTGATGGCGTAGAGGATGTGTTGATGGCGTGGAGGATGTGTTGATGGCGTGGAGGATGTGTTGATGGCGTGGAGGATGTGTTGACGGAGTGGAGGATGTGTTGATGGCGTGGAGGATGTGTTGATGGCGTGGAGGATGTGTAGACGGAGTGGAGGATGTGTTGACGGAGTGGAGGATGTGTTGGTGGAGTGGAGGATGTGTTGACGGAGTGGAGGATGTGTTGACGGAGTGGAGGATGTGTTGATGGCGTGGAGGATGTGTTGATGGCGTGGAGGATGTGTTGATGGCGTGGAGGATGTGTTAATGGCGTGGAGGATGTGTTGATGGCGTGGAGGATGTGTTGATGGCGTGGAGGATGTGTTGATGGCGTGTAGGATGTGTTGATGGCGTGGAGGATGTGTTGACGGAGTGGAGGATGTGTTGATGGCGTGGAGGATGTGTTGATGGCGTGGAGGATGTGTTGACGGAGTGGAGGATGTGTTGACGGAGTGGAGGATTTGTTGGTGGGGTGGAGGATGTGTTGACGGAGTGGAGGATGTGTTGACGGAGTGGAGGATGTGTTGACGGAGTGGAGGATGTGTTGACGGAGTGGAGGATGTGTTGATGGCGTGGAGGATGTGTTGATGGCGTGGAGGATGTGTTGATGGCGTGGAGGATGTGTTGACGGAGTGGAGGATGTGTTGGAGTGGAGGATGTGTTGGTGGAGTGGAGGATGTGTTGGTGGAGTGGAGGATGTGTTGACGGAGTGGAGGATGTGTTGATGGCGTGGAGGATGTGTTGATGGCGTGGAGGATGTGTTGATGGCGTGGAGGATGTGTTGATGGCGTGGAGGATGTGTTGACGGAGTGGAGAATGTGTTGGTGGAGTGGAGGATGTGTTGACGGAGTGGAGGATGTGTTGATGGCGTGGAGGATGTGTTGATGGCGTGGAGGATGTTTTGACGGAGTGGAGGATGTGTTGACGGAGTGGAGGATGTGTTGACGGAGTGGAGGATGTGTTGACGGAGTGGAGGATGTGTTGACGGAGTGGAGGATGTGTTGACGGAGTGGAGGATGTGTTGGTGGAGTGGAGGATGTGTTGACGGAGTGGAGGATGTGTTGACGGAGTGGAGGATGTGTTGACGGCGTGGAGGATGTGTTGATGGCGTGGAGGATGTGTTGATGGCGTGGAGGATGTGTTGATGGCGTGGAGGATGTGTTGATGGCGTGGAGGATGTGTTGATGGCGTGGAGGATGGGTTGATGGCGTGGAGGATGTGTTGATGGCGTGGAGGATGTGTTGATGGCGTGGAGGATGTGTTGATGGCGTGGAGGATGTTGATGGCGTGGAGGATGTGTTGACGGAGTGGAGGATGTGTTGATGGCGTGGAGGATGTGTTGATGGCGTGGAGGATGTGTTGATGGCGTGGAGGATGTGTTGATGGCGTGGAGGATGTGTTGACGGAGTGGAGGATGTGTTGGTGGAGTGGAGGATGTGTTGGTGGAGTGGAGGATGTGTTGACGGAGTGGAGCATGTGTTGACGGAGTGGAGGATGTGTTGATGGCGTGGAGGATGTGTTGATGGCGTGGAGGATGTGTTGATGGCGTGGAGGATGTTTTGATGACGTGGAGGATGTTTTGATGGCGTGGAGGATGTGTTGATGGCGTGGAGGATGTGTTGATGGCGTGGAGGATGTGTTGATGGCGTGGAGGATGTGTTGATGGCGTGGAGGATGTGTTGATGGCGTGGAGGATGTGTTGACGGAGTGGAGGATGTGTTGACGGAGTGGAGGATGTGTTGATGGCGTGGAGGATGTGTTGATGGCGTGGAGGATGTGTTGATGGCGTGGAGGATGTGTTGATGGCGTGGAGGATGTGTTGATGGCGTGGAGGATGTGTTGATGGCGTGGAGGATGTGTTGATGGCGTGGAGGATGTGTTGATGGCGTGGAGGATGTGTTGATGGCGTGGAGGATGTGTTGATGGCGTGGAGGATGTGTTGATGGAGTGGAGGATGTGTTGGAGTGGAGGATATCAGTACTACAATTGACTGTAGTAATAGAATATATAACTTTGGCTCACCAGCCGCCGTCAGAGTGTTCACCATTTTTACCCAACACAGTCATACCTCACCTTACTAAAGACCCAACTAACATGATCCGAGGTACGAAAAGAAACAAAGTTATAAGAAAAAAATTCTCAACTTATAAAATGGGAGTTGGTAGTTTATAATTATTGGTATATTTATATTTAAATTTGTATATTTATATAATTTTCGAAGTCTCTACGGAAATTAGCGCTCCCAGGGGGAGTTGTGCCAGGGCTGTAAATGTTGGCAACCGGACGCTAATCGATTTTTATATATATGTTGCTTGTAGTGTGGTAATGAGATGAAAATAAACAACTTTTTTCTACGCACTTTCCGTCGTAAATGATCACTTAACTGATTATGGGCGGTAAGTTAATTTTCGTCTACCATAGATCGCAATTTGCTCAAATCGTCCATTTTACATTTTTTGTTGCTTGATTAATGTTAATGAGATCGGAATAAACAAGTTTCGTTCATGGCAATTTCCGTCGAAAATGAGTATTTAATGAGTTATAGCAACATAAATTGCAAACGATTCGAATGCGGCGAGTGACGTCGTGGCTGCCCTGACATGGACTCATCATTCCCGTAATCGAGTTTTTTTAAAACAATCTGTAAATTTATAGGAAGAAATGATGAATCAATTGCATTTCCAGGTGAGTACAGTTGTTTAACACCTTAACTGCGATGGGTTAAACTGAAGTTCAATATTAAACTCTAATTCAAAGTCAATTATGGTAATCAACTTTGAAAACAGCGAGCAATAACTGGATCGGGCTTTTATTTAGCTTCCATTAAGTATTTATTAAAAATGAATTTGTAACTGCCGGTGGGTCAGCAGCACTATGAAAATCACCTAAGGGACCACCGGTGGGTCACGTCCCTGGATATGTGTTAAATAAGATAACCTAAGCTAACCTAACGTAACGTCTGTTCCAGCCATGAAAAGCGGAAATTAAGATACCGTTATAACTCGTTAAATAACGATTTACGACGGAGAATGCAGGGAAAAAATTTATTTATTTCGATCTCATTACCATTATACAAGCAACAGAAATTAGAAAATCGATTAGTGTCCGGTGATAAACATTTACCGCGCGGGCCCGAGCTGAGAGTTAGGTATAGGCCTTCTTTTTGTTGAAATGAATTCTTCTTACAAACGTTAAGGAACACCTTTTTCGGTTCACTGCTGCCCTTTTTTTCAGCACCTACTACTTCCTTTTTCAACTTTGATCTTATTTCATAAATTTCTTTCTCAACTTACTGTTTCTATGCCCCTTATGCATAGATTCCGCGTTCCCTTATCTCCACACTAAATGATGCCTTCCTCTCTTCGGAACGCTTTTCTCTAGCGGTTGGGGAGGCTTAAACTAACTTACAATCTTAATCTTCCCTTATCTCCATACTGTATGGTGCCTTCCTCTCTTTGGAACGCTTTTCTCTAGCGGTTGGGGAGGCTTAAACTAACTTATTATCTTAATCTTAATCTTCCCTTATCTCCATACTGTATGGTTCCTTCCTCCTTCCTCTCTTCGGAACGCTTTTCTCTAGCGGTTGGGCAGGCTTAAACTAACAATCTTAATCTTCCCTTATCTCCATACTGTATTGTGCCTTCCTCTCTTTGGAACGCTTTTCTCAAGCGGTTAGGGAGGCTTAAATTAACATGTAAACTCTTTTATAATTTTTAATTGCATTAGGGGGTAGTTGGAACGAATCAGGCCTTTTGCATGTAAAATGTGACTCTACTTAAGAAAAAATCGCCCTACGAAACCACTTCGGGAAGGAATTTATTTTCAAAGACGAGGTATGACTGCGTTTGTATATCTGGTGCTACATTTCCATGACTTATTTTGCACGTATTTTAATTTTTTCAAGTATTTTGACATCAGTATATTTTTTATATATGTATCTCAGGGGCATGAATTTTATGGAATATTTTTTTTAATATTTAAAAAAATTGAAAATGATTTGAAAAAATTCTGAAAATAATTTGATAAAATTTTGATAATGATTTGAAAAGTATTTGAAAATCTTGAAAATGAATTGAAATTTTTTTAAAAATATTTTGAATTTTTTTTTGAAAAACTTGAATTTTTTTTTTTTCAAATTATATTATTTCATTTTTTTTCGTTTCTACAAAGATTTGAACTTACTACCTATACCCCAGATGCCAGAGTACCTGAAAAGGCCCCTGAAGAAGCCTTTTCACTTCAACATGGCCTTAGATCGCATCATGTCCGCCGAGTTCTCCAACCCCACCTTAGCTGGCCGGTGTAGGGAGTGGGTTCAAATCCTCAAGGATATCTGGGAGCCTTTCAGAAGGATAACTCGGGCGGAAGTCCTTCTGATACCTGAGGCATCCTACAGGTTTTTTGTGAGGCGCCTAAGGGAAGATCTTTGCGGAGACTTGCTTAGAGAAGTGGAGGATGGTGTACTTGTGGGTCTGATGCAAGGGAATGTCATGGAAGTACAGGGGAATGGTGTAGGGATGAAAGATGAAAGTGGGAATGGTGTAGGAATGAATGAAATACAGGTGAATGGTCAAGAAATGAATGATGAAAGTGGAAAAGCTGTAGGAATGACAGCAACACAGGGGATCACCATAACCCCGAACCAAACAGCCCAGCTCGGCACAGAACTAGACGACATATTTACGAGTCTGAGCACAATCCGGTCGCTGGTGCGGGACATACGGCTGAGTGACGCCAACGCAGCCATCGTAGTCACAGCAGAACTTGAGGCGGACAGGTTCGATGTACTGGACGACATTTGTGCCCGTTTTGGGGAGAGCAGGGATCTTCTGCGGGGGCTTATTTATGCCAGGAAACGGGCTGGGGGGGCTAAGTGAATTTTTGGTTGTACCTTTCTGTGTGTGTGCGGGTTTCGTGTACGTTTCTGTGTGTATGCGTGTTTTGTGTACGTTTCTGTGTAGGTATTATGTATACGTTTCTGTGTAAGTATTATGTGTACGTTTGTGTGTATGTATTTCGTTTACGTTTGTGTGTATGTATTTCGTGTACGTTTCTGTGTATGTATTTCGTGTACGTTTTTGCATAAGGACGTATTTCGTGTACGTTTCTGTGCATGTGCGTGTTTCGTGTACGTTTCTGTGCATGTGCGTGTTTCTTGTACGTTTCTGTGCATGTGCGTGTTTCGTGTACGTTTCTGTGCATGTGCGTGTTTCGTGTACGTTTCTGTGCATGTACGTGTTTCGTGTACGTTTGTGTGTATTACATACTAAATGGTGCCTCCCTCATTCATCTCTTTGGAACGCCTTTGCTGTGGTTAGGGAGGTTTAGATACTAACACCTAATCTAATCTGTATGTGTACGTATTTCCTTAACGCTTCTGTACACGTACATATTTCATGTACGTTTCTGTACACGTACATATTCCATGTACGTTTCTGTACATGTACGAATTTCATGTACGTTTATGGAATGTACGCGCTCGAAAATACACATGATCAAAGGTTTATGAAGTTTAGCATTGTGACAGTTTTGATTTACGTACATAGATTATTCGTTAAATGTTTTTTTAAATACCTCATACCTTCCCAACGACGCTAGCGTGTTGGGGATTTGCTGTGGGGGGATTTACTGGGGATTTACTGGGGGATTTGCTGTGGGGGGATTTGCTGTGGGGGGATTTGCTGTGGGGGGGATTTGCTGTGGGGGATTTGCTGTGGGGGGATTTGCTGTGGGGGAATTTGCTGTGGGGGAATTTGCTTGGGATTTTATTTATTGGGTAAATAACGACTTACAAAATGAAAATGTTAACTATTTTATTTTGTAAAAATATTTACTTCTTGAACGTAAATTAAAGACCAGCTGATGATTTTAATTATTACTTTACTTATGAATTTGTTCATAAAATTAATTGAAAAGAATTAATACAAATTAATATTCAGCATTCGTGTTTCTTCTAACCTTTCTATTAACTATTTATTTATCTGCTTCTTAGCTTTCTTCTCACCGGGATATGGGAACTGGCGCTCCCAGGGGAATATGTCAGGTCCCGAGCTGAGGGTTAGGTAGGCCTTCCTTCAGTTGAAATAGAATAGTTTTTTTTTCACGGACCATCTTTTTTTGGTTGACTGATGTCCTGTTTTTCTGCACCTATTGCTTTCTTCTTCTTCAACTTTTGCCTTGTTTCATGAACTTCTTTGTAGCTTGCTGTTTTTATGCACCTTGTGCGTAGATTTCGCGCTCCCTCAACTCCATACTAAATGGTGCCTTCATTCTTCCTCTCTTTGAACATCTTTGTTGCAGTAAAGGGGAGGCGAAATTAATTTATAACAAGTCACCCACAGATCCAAACAAGTTTTCGAAAATTAAACTTATCTTCGTCAAAAACTTTCGTAAGGTCTTTCCGAGGATGCAACACCACCAGGACGTCATGACCGTTACCCCCGGTCTAGCCGGTACCCATTTCCGACACCTGGGTAGAATGGGGAATTGTGGCCGAGTTCTCCTTTTTTCCAACGGGGAGAAAACCGGGCGGCACCGCCGGGATTCGAACTGCCGGCACCTGCGCGCTCGCAACCACTCGGCCACGAGGACAACTCCTGCGTCAGGTGTTGCGTCTAGAAACAAACACGTTAGTAAGACGACTAACCAATAGACTGATGATGCAATCTTGATAATTGTTAAGAGCTGAATCCCACACTTAATCTATATAAAATTAATATTTTAAATGGATAAGATTACAGAAACATAAATATTCTTGGATGAAGAAAGAGACGGTTAGTAAATACGGAGTTCCCCAGCGACAGAGTGGTGAAGCCGTTACGAAGGTAAGTTAATGAGGGTAAGTTAATGAGGGTAAGTTGGTGAGGGTAGGGGGGTGAGGGTAGGGGGTGAGGGTAGGGGGATGAGGGTAGGGGTTTCTTTTAACCTTGAAACCATATATATACCCTAACGTTTTTTATGCTACCCTAAAGCTCTAATTTTACCCTAACGTTGCTGCTCTAAAGCTCTAATTTTACCCTAACGTTGCTACCCTAAAGCTCTAATTTTACCTTAACGTTGCTACCCT
Source organism: Morinoia aosen (assembly GCA_030386875.1). Classification (NCBI taxonomy): domain Eukaryota; kingdom Metazoa; phylum Arthropoda; class Malacostraca; order Amphipoda; family Talitridae; genus Morinoia; species Morinoia aosen. The sequence continues at coordinate 1,366,670 of CM059576.1, forward strand.
AAAGCTCTAATTTTACCCTAACGTTGCTACCCTAAAGCTCTAATTTTACCCTAACTTTGCTACCCTAAAGCTCTAATTTTACCCTAACGTTGCTACTCTAAAGCTCTAATTTGACCCTAACGTTGCTACTCTAAAGCTCTAATTTTACCTTAACGTTGCTACCCTAAAGCTCTAACTTTAGCCTAACGTTTTTTTATGTTACCCTAAAGCTCTAATTTTACCCTAGCGCGCTTTGTTTATTCTAACTTCGACTTCAACAAATAATTTACGAATTCCGAAGAATTTTCTAGTAGTATTTTAAATTATTTATAAATTAATTATCAGTCATCTCGTAGGATATAAAATCTCCAGGAAATGATATTCTTAATTTAACTAACCAATGGCAGGGTTGATCTATTTGCACGCCTCGTATGGTTAGTCTATCACTATACCACGTATAGTCTGTCTATTAGTACTCCTCCTATAGTACGTTTGTCTAAGGACGTCTTATATTAAAATTTTTTTAAAATCCAATATGTTTGTCATGTATCTCATGTGCCAACTTTTCTTGGAAATAGAGTTTCTTATTCTAAGGCCTAAATTCTACCACAGGGCATTTTTTTCCACAAACGCTCTAATTTACTCTAACTCGCTTCCTTTTTCCCCCATGCATGCAGACGTCAGTTAAACAAGTCGTTTTCGTGGAATAGGTTATTTTGAAAATTAATTGTTTTACCCTATATTACTGCAGGTTTGTTGTTGCCGCTTAGGGTAAATAAAACAAGTGAATCGGAAATAATTATGTAACCAGTGAGATATTCTTCAGCCATATATATTTATTTGGTTTTTAAATATCTATATCATTTCAATACAATAATTGTGTCAATTATTGCTAATCAATTGACAATCATATATAATTAATAAAGTATTTAAATAACAGGAATTTAGTTTTGAACTATTCATATTAATTTGTTAATTATTTATTAATCTACGCCACGATTTCCAGCATACATTGCGCAATATTTCATTGTGTTCATAACCAAAGTATTTCATTGTGTTCACAACGAAAGTATTTCATTGTGTTCACAACGGTAGTGTTTCATTGTGTTCACAACGGTAGTGTTTCATTGTGTTCACAACGAAAGTGTTTCATTGTGTTCACAACGAAAGTGTTTCATTGTGTTCACAACGAAAGTGTTTCATTGTGTTCACAACGAAAGTGTTTCATTGTGTTCACAACGAAAGTGTTTCATTGTGTTCACAACGAAAGTGTTTCATTGTGTTCACAACGGTAGTGTTTCATTGTGTTCACAACGGTAGTGTTTCATTGTGTTCACAACGGTAGTGTTTCATTGTGTTCACAACGGTAGTGTTTCATTGTGTTCACAACGAAAGTGTTTCATTGTGTTCACAACGAAAGTGTTTCATTGTGTTCACAACGGTAGTGTTTCATTGTGTTCACAACGAAAGTGTTTCATTGTGTTCACAACGGTAGTGTTTCATTGTGTTCACAACGGTAGTGTTTCATTGTGTTCACAACGGTAGTGTTTCATTGTGTTCACAACGGTAGTGTTTCATTGTGTTCACAACGAAAGTGTTTCATTGTGTTCACAACGGTAGTGTTTCATTGTGTTCACAACGGTAGTGTTTCATTGTGTTCACAACGAAAGTGTTTCATTGTGTTCACAACGAAAGTGTTTCATTGTGTTCACAACGAAAGTGTTTCATTGTGTTCACAACGAAAGTGTTTCATTGTGTTCACAACGAAAGTGTTTCATTGTGTTCACAACGAAAGTGTTTCATTGTGTTCACAACGAAAGTGTTTCATTGTGTTCACAACGGTAGTGTTTCATTGTGTTCACAACGGTAGTGTTTCATTGTGTTCACAACGGTAGTGTTTCATTGTGTTCACAACGGTAGTGTTTCATTGTGTTCACAACGAAAGTGTTTCATTGTGTTCACAACGGTAGTGTTTCATTGTGTTCACAACGGTAGTGTTTCATTGTGTTCACAACGGTAGTGTTTCATTTTGTTCACAACGAAAGTGTTTCATTGTGTTCACAACGAAAGTGTTTCATTGTGTTCACAACGAAAGTGTTTCATTGTGTTCACAACGGTAGTGTTTCATTGTGTTCACAACGGTAGTGTTTCATTGTGTTCACAACGGTAGTGTTTCATTGTGTTCACAACGAAAGTGTTTCATTGTGTTCACAACGGTAGTGTTTCATTGTGTTCACAACGGTAGTGTTTCATTGTGTTCACAACGAAAGTGTTTCATTGTGTTCACAACGAAAGTGTTTCATTGTGTTCACAACGGTAGTGTTTCATTGTGTTCACAACGGTAGTGTTTCATTGTGTTCACAACGGTAGTGTTTCATTGTGTTCACAACGAAAGTGTTTCATTGTGTTCACAACGAAAGTGTTTCATTGTGTTCACAACGAAAGTGTTTCATTGTGTTCACAACGAAAGTGTTTCATTGTGTTCACAACGAAAGTGTTTCATTGTGTTCACAACGAAAGTGTTTCATTGTGTTCACAACGAAAGTGTTTCATTGTGTTCACAACGAAAGTGTTTCATTGTGTTCACAACGAAAGTGTTTCATTGTGTTCACAACGAAAGTGTTTCATTGTGTTCACAACGGTAGTGTTTCATTGTGTTCACAACGGTAGTGTTTCATTGTGTTCACAACGGTAGTGTTTCATTGTGTTCACAACGAAAGTGTTTCATTGTGTTCACAACGAAAGTGTTTCATTGTGTTCACAACGAAAGTGTTTCATTGTGTTCACAACGAAAGTGTTTCATTGTGTTCACAACGAAAGTGTTTCATTGTGTTCACAACGAAAGTGTTTCATTGTGTTCACAACGAAAGTGTTTCATTGTGTTCACAACGAAAGTGTTTCATTGTGTTCACAACGGTAGTGTTTCATTGTGTTCACAACGGTAGTGTTTCATTGTGTTCACAACGAAAGTGTTTCATTGTGTTCACAACGAAAGTGTTTCATTGTGTTCACAACGGTAGTGATTCATTGTGTTCACAACGGTAGTGTTTCATTGTGTTCACAACGAAAGTGTTTCATTGTGTTCACAACGGTAGTGTTTCATTGTGTTCACAACGGTAGTGTTTCATTGTGTTCACAACGGTAGTGTTTCATTGTGTTCACAACGAAAGTGTTTCATTGTGTTCACAACGAAAGTGTTTCATTGTGTTCACAACGAAAGTGTTTCATTGTGTTCACAACGAAAGTGTTTCATTGTGTTCACAACGAAAGTGTTTCATTGTGTTCACAACGAAAGTGTTTCATTGTGTTCACAACGAAAGTGTTTCATTGTGTTCACAACGAAAGTGTTTCATTGTGTTCACAACGAAAGTGTTTCATTGTGTTCACAACGAAAGTGTTTCATTGTGTTCACAACGGTAGTGTTTCATTGTGTTCACAACGGTAGTGTTTCATTGTGTTCACAACGAAAGTGTTTCATTGTGTTCACAACGGTAGTGTTTCATTGTGTTCACAACGGTAGTGTTTCATTGTGTTCACAACGGTAGTGTTTCATTGTGTTCACAACGAAAGTGTTTCATTGTGTTCACAACGAAAGTGTTTCATTGTGTTCACAACGAAAGTGTTTCATTGTGTTCACAACGAAAGTGTTTCATTGTGTTCACAACGAAAGTGTTTCATTGTGTTCACAACGACAACTACCGAAAGAAGTGTCTGGAAATTAAAAAAAAAATCATCAGTCAGTGGAAGCTTCACAAAAAACGTGATTCAAAGAGAGCAAGGAGAAAAGTACCACTTATTACTTAATCAAGGGACTGGGTAATCTATGCACGCGGTCCCCTACACAAGTTAGGAAGCAAGTTCATGAAACAAGACAAAAGTTAGTCAAGGGACCGGGGAATCTATGCACGCGGTCCCCTACACAAGTTAGGAAGCAAGTTCATGAAACAAGACAAAAGTTAGTCAAGGGACCGGGGAATCTATGCACGCGGTCCCCACACAAGTTAGGAAGCAAGTTCATGAAACAAGACAAAAGTAGAAGAAGAAAGCAATAGGACCAGAAAAACAGCAGAGCAGTCAACCGAAAAAAGATGGCCCGTAACACAACTAAACTTATGATCCTGATCATAATACGAGAGAAACGATCATACAGCGGAGTACTCTCTACTCCAATGTGCTCTCCGTGGTACAGTGGTTAAGGGATCGGGCTCGTATGTTGGAGTCGCGGGTTCGTATCTCGGCGCTGGCGCGGAGATTTTCCCCGTTGGGTATAAGGGAAAGCTCAAGCACAATACCCCACTCAACCCAGGTGTCGGAAATGGGTACCGGCTTTACGGGGGAACCGTCATGGTGTCCGATATGTAGGGTTAGTTATAAGACATTTGAAAAACCAATGCTTAGATCATATGTATCAGGCTTGATTGGAAATAAAGCATCCCAAAGATGCCGATGTTAACCTTGTTAACCTTTACTCGTTCGAATCGACCGTACCAGCTTTGAAGCAATGCAACACGCTAAAGCGGCCCATAGACAATTTTATTGTCAATATATATGTCAGAAATGAATATTGACAATTTAATTGATCGTCTGTGGGCTTAATTGACGACCGTCAATTAATTGACTTAGAGGGAAAAAAATATTTCAGCAATATATTGAGTCAATGATATTGACAATTAAATTGATCGTGTATCGATCGAATTGATCGAAGCTTTACGCTTCGTCACATCGACCGTTTTTAGTATCGGCATCTAAGGATTAGATTAGATTAGTCGTTAGTTTTAGCCTCCTTGCCCAGCAACAAATGCGATCCAAAGAGAGGAAGGAGGAAGGCACCATCTAGTATGGAGGTAAGGAAACGCGGAATCTACGCAGAAAGGGCATAGAAACGGGAAGTTGGGAAGGAAGATTATGAAACAAGATCAAAGTTGAAGAAGAAAGTAGTAGGTGCTGAAAAACAGGACAGCAGCGAACCGAAAAAGGTGGTCCTTAACAAAACAAAAAGATATTTTAACAAAACACAGGCCAACCTAACTCTCAGCTCGGGCCCTCACACTGTCCCCCTGGGAGCGCTAGTTCCCATAGATACAATAATTGCATCACCCTGAGCGGGGCATCTAAGGATGCTTTATTTCCAATAGCCTTATACATATCACCTTGTACATTGGTTTTCCATATGCCTTATAACTAACACCAGGACGCCATGACGCTTTCCCACGGTCAAGACCGGTACCCATTTCAGACACCTGGGTAGAGTGGGGTATTGTGCTTGGAATTTTCCCTTATACCCAACGGAAAAATTGCCGCGTAGTGCCGGGATTCGAACCCTCGACGCCTTCACGGCCACAACCACTCTGCCACGGTGAGCATGACAACTTCGCGACGACGAACATTTGAACAGCGCCCCCTGCCGGGATGATGGCAAACGTCGACGTCGGGGAAAGTCCTGGTGTAATAATTACTTATATTATTATTCAGCAGGTTAGTGTCAATTAGATTACCTCTCCAGTTATTGATAGTCGATGTTTGTAGTGGAATTAGAATTCGATGCGCTAGCCTCAAACCAACCCGCTTGCTCGCGGAATTCATCTCTCTTAACTATGATGGGTTAAACTGAAGTTCAATATTCAATCTAAATTTTCAGTCGATTGTGGAAGTCACATTTGAAAATAGCAAACATGAACTGGGTCGGGCTTTTATTTAGCTTTCATAATTTATAAAAAATAAGTTAGTGACTGCAGGTGGGTCAGCAGCACTATGAACCCCCCCCCAAGAGACCACCGGTGGGTCACTTCGCAGAAAATGTATTATTAAGCCTTCATAACCGCTACAAAAAAAAGAGCGTATCGAAGAGAGGAAGGAGGAAGGCATCATTCTAAGGACACAAGGGAACACGGAATCGATGCACATGGGGCATAGAAACAACAAGTTGAGGAAGAAGTTCATGAAACAAGACAAAAGTAGAAGAAGAAAGTAGTAGGTGCTGAAAAACAGGACAGCAGTGAACCGAAAAAAGATGGTCCTTAACATAACAAAAGCATTCTATTTCAACAAAAAGAAGGCCTACCAAACTTTAGCTCGGGACCTCACACATTTCCCCATGGGAGCGCTAATTCCCATGGATATAACAAGTGTGTCCCCCTGAGGGACTTTCCCATTAGTGATGGAGAGAAAGTATCACTGATGTGAGAAGGTTGCGCTACCAAATGTAACTCGTTGAGCACACGTCAATGCTTCATACTAACGAAATATAGTCACGACTTGTATTCCCTCACTTGAGGTTGTGACAGCCTGTCTAGCGATTGAAATATCATGATGTGCCCATTGAAAAATTCTGTCTAACTTTGAAAAATAAAATAATTGTGACCAGAAAGTACCGCGACAGAGATGCGAACAAATGATGTGCGGCGGTTGGAACCCCATCCCAAAATATACCTTTTTCACTTCATATTAATCCAAGTCGAGTTCAAATTGATCCAAGTCAAGTTCAAATTGATCCAAGTCAAGTTCAAATTAACCCAAGTCGAGTTCAAATTAATCCAAGTCAAGTTCAAATTAATCCAAGTCGAGTTCAAATTAATCCAAGTCGAGTTCAAATTAATCCAAGTCAAGTTCAAGTTAAGGCCAGTCAATTTGGACTTGACTTGGATTATTTTGCAGTGAAAAAGGTGTAGACTTGCATAACAAAAACCTATTTTATTTTAAGGAAAGGAAGGCCTACCTAACCCTCAGCTCGGGACCTCACATAATCCCCCAGGGAGCGCCAGTTCCCGTACCCTTGGGAGAAAAAATCACAAGAAACAGAAATAAACAAAAAATAACTAAAAAGGTTAATAAGAACGCGGATGCGGAGTTTAGGTTTGTATTAATTCTTTCGAGTGTCGTGTGGTAAAAATGCTACAACGATCAGCAGGTCTATAAATTAAGCTCAAAAATTACAAATTTGTATAAAACTTAAATGATTTATACATTCTTACATGGCGGTCGATATTTGATTTTAACAAGATACCAAACTTATAAAATAAATATATGCATGCAAATAAAAACGATACTGGGTTTCAAAATTAAGTTAAAACGGTCACGCAACTAAACTTCAAGAACATTTCATCCTGTGTATATTTGAGCATATGCATGTACGCGTCAATAACCGTCCGCGAAACCGTCCGCGAAACCGTCCGCGAAACCGTCCGCGAAACCGTCCGCGAAACCGTCCGCGAAACCGTCCGCGAAACCGTCCGCGAAACCGTCCGCGAAACCGTCCGCGAAACCGTCCGCGAAACCGTCCGCGAAACCGTCCGCGAAACCGTCCGCGAAACCGTCCGCGAAACCGTCCGCGAAACCGTCCGCGAAACCGTCCGCGAAACCGTCCGCGAAACCGTCCGCGAAACCGTCCGCGAAACCGTCCGCGAAACCGTCCGCGAAACCGTCCGCGAAACCATCGGCGAAACTACACGAAATCCGTACATGCACAGAAACGCACACGAAATCCGTACATGCACAGAAACGCACACGAAATACGTACATGCACAGAGACGTATAATCAGACCCCACTTTCAGCATTTCGGGTACGTGATCTTTTGTAAATACGATCCCGCAAAATGTCCCGACGCTCCGCAAAGTAAGCGCAAATAAAATCAAGTACACAGAACCTTTCTGGTGCAACTTCAGCTTTAGCGCTGAGGTTGACGTTGGCGTCACTGAGCCTGATGTCCCGCACCAGCGACCGGATGTCGCTGGCACTCAAAAATAGATCTTTAATATCCGCTTCAACCGATTCTGCCTCACTATTGTCTGGAAGGACCAGGTGCTCTGAGCAAAGATACTCCCTGAGCGCCCTCACGAAGTTCCTGTAGGAGATATCAGGGACCAGAAGGACCTCGTATTGAGTTATCCTTCTGAAGTCCTCCTTGATTTCCTTCAGGACTTGAACCCACTCCCTGCAACGCGCAGCGAAGGTCGTGCTTGGGTCCACCGGCAGCTCTATGCGCCCCATGGCTGCGTTGAAGTTGTAGGAGAGTCCTCTGGGGACCCTGAGGAGGTATGGGAACTGGGGGACATGTGAGAATTTAATTCGTTTATTGAATAATTATTAAAAGTTTATTTGAAAAATAAAAATTGGATTTAAAAAAAATTAAAATAGGACTTTTTTTTTGCAAAAATGAAAATTTGAATTCTTTTTTGCAAAAAATAAAAATTGGAATTTTTTAAAATTAAAAATGGATTTTTCATTTGAAAAATTAAAATTGAAATTTTTCCGAAAATAATGTATTGGGAGTTTTCTACAAAATTAAATTTGGAATTATTTTCGATTTTTTTGAAGAATTAGAATTTTAATTTTTTGAAAAAATGAAATCAATTTTTTTTAATAATAAAATTAAAATTATTTTTAAATTTTTTATCTAAAACTCATGTTAATTATCAACATGTACGTACGAACTAACATCCCTCACCTGCAAATCCACGCCCAGGTGGCCCACCAGTTCTCGGAAGTCGTCAATTTTCTTCATCACGCATTTGAACAACTTTGCTGTGAGACTCCACAAGGGTGTATCTTTATTGAACTTTTCTTTGAAGTAAACAATAGTAGGGTAATCGTTCAAATCCATCAAGCCCCACCGGATGTTGGTCAAATTATGCAAAAGTCCGTAGAGGTCGTCGCTGTCAATTCCAAGTCGTTCTAATCTAATGTCCTTTACCGACCGGAGATAGGACCTCAACATCTCTAGGTAGACCCAATAGTCATATCTGGCGACTAGTGCAGTCTCCTCTGTAGTCATCTTCTTCAGGTCCTGACGTATGCAAAACACGATACGTGCTTTATATTCCGTCAGATGCAAGATGTTCGAACTCTGCTCCCAAGGCATCGAAAACCGCCAGACGGCGTTCTGGAAGTTCACGGGCTTGGTGTTCTTCTGTTCACCGCTCTGTGGAACATGTTCAAATTGAACTCATTGACTAAGTACGTATTGGTGTATACGTGTACCCGTAAAATTCGAAAGCTATTTTTACCGTATCGTTCTCTAACGTAATCTAAAATTGAATTCGAATTGATGGGTCTGATTCTTAAAATGAAAAGTAAGGCTAAAATCGCTTTACGTCTGGTCATTTATTACAAATAGTTAAGTCTAAATGAACAAAATTGAACGTTTCGAACTAAACAGTTCATCTTCAGCAAAAGAACAAGAATTCGGCGACAAAACAAAACGAATATGAGTAAATTAAAACTACACTTCACAAAAGAATACTACAACATAGACAGAAAATTGTCGTACATATAAAACTGAAAATAAAAAAATGGAAATTTATGTCCTTTGTTGAATAAGATTAGATTAGTCATTAGTTTTAGCCTCCCTACCCAGCAACAAATGCGATCCAAAGAGAGGAAGGAGGAAGGCACCATTTAGTATGGAGTTAAGAAAACGCGGAATCTACGCAGAAATGCATAGAAACAGTCAGTTGCGAAAGAAGATCATGAAACAAAATCTAAGTTGAAGAAGAAAGAAGCAGGAGCTGAAGAACAGGACAGCAGTGAACCGAAAAAAGGTGGTCCTTAACATAACAAAAACATTCTATTTCAACAAAAACAAGGCCCACCTAACTCTCAGCTCTGGACCTCACATAGTCCCCCTGGGAGCGCTAGTGCCCACACTAAATCCCTTTCGATTTAGAACAGTAAATTTGGGGAAAAACATTTGACAACCGAAGAAAAAATATTAGGCGTTGAAAAAACTGGACAGCAGTGAACTGAAAAAGATGGTGCGTAACAAAACAAAATCTAATTCAACTTCATTAACAAGAAGGCCTACCTAACCCTCAGCTCGGGACCTCGCTTCTTCCCTCGGGAGCGCTGATTCCCACAAAAACAGTTGCATCCCGCGTGAAAAGACATGGTAAAATGAACGCGTTGCGGCGTTCACAGAGCGAAAAACACAAAAAAATTATCAAATGAACGGACACTTGAGAAATGAGGCACACTATATGAACACATGATCAGTGATGTACATTGTAACTAATTACCGACATTTACCTTATTTACTAAACTATGTTCCCATTAAGTGGAGCAAGATGAGCTGTTAGTGTTATGACAAACTACGCGGTTGCGGCAGCGGGAAACCGCTACCGCGACCGCGCGCGGTAAAAACGCGTTTGTAGGTAGATGACAACAACAACAACGGCATCTACGGATGCTTTATTTCAAATTTCAAGCCTGATACTACATATTCCCTGGTACATTGGCATATCAAATGCCTTTTAACTAACACCAGGACGCCATGACGCTTTCCCCCGGTCAAGACCGGTACCCATTTCAGACACCTGGGTAGAGTGGGGTATTGTGCTTGGAATTTTTCCTCTATAACCAACGGAGAAAATCGTCATCCAACGCCGGGACTCGAACCCTCATTTGCAGGTCCTAAAGACACACAGCTATGACGAGCACATGACACATTGGCGCGGAAACCGTGAAGGTTGTTGAGCGTTTTTTCGTACAGTGCTGTTTGGAACTCTGAACAGAATGGAGGTTTCGCATAACTTAAATGCTGCAACTGTGTGCGCTGCTGAAAGCAAAGGATTATTGAACATGCCTCGTGTACGGAAAGATTCCGTGCACCCATACAACCGTGGCCGAGGCAAGTTTCCTGGTTTCTATGAAAATATTGGAGAACACAGTGATAAATGAAATCATTGATTAGATTAGATTATTAGTTAGTTTAAGCCTCCCTATCCTCAACAAATGAGATCCAAAGAGAGGAAGGAAGAAGACACCATTTGGTATGTAGTTAAGGAAACGTGGAATCTATGCAGAAACGGCATAGAAACAGTAAGATGAGAAAGAAGTGCATGAAACAAGATCAAAGTTGAAGAAGAAAGTAGTAGGTGCTGAAAAACAGGACAGCAGTGAACCGAAAAAAAGATGGTCCGTAGCAAAACAAAAACCTATTCTATTTCAACAAAAAAAAGCCTACCTAACTCTCACCTCGGGCCCTCACCTTGTCCTCCAGGGAGCGCTAATTCCCATCGATACAATAGTTGTGTCTGATGGGACGTTTGACAAAAATGACATTTTGATCGTTGATATGTAAATATTGACAGAGCTTTTCATTAATTAGAAAAATTAAATTAGGGTAACCATTCTATAGCCATAAATATAAAACTGCCTAAATGTGTAAATACTAACTGCATCTTCACTGTGACGTCGAAACAATGATTATGTTAAGAAGCCATCAAAAATTAAAATAATAACCTAAATAATATAGAGGTTCTTGTTTACATATTTACAGTTGTCTTTTGTGGTATTTAGGTAGAAGTTACTTAATTTAGGTAGAAGTCGCACAATTTAGGTAGAAGTCACACAATTTAGGTAGAAGTCACACAATTTAGGTAGAAGTCACACAATTTAGGTAGAAGTCACACAAATTAGGTAGAAGTCACACAATTTAGGTAAAAGTCACACAATTTAGGTAGAAGTCACACAATTTTGGTAGTAGGCACACAATTTTGGTAGAAGTCACACAATTTTGGTAGAAGTCACACAATTTTGGTAGAAGTCACACAATTTTGGTAGTAGTCACACAATTTTGGTAGTAGTCACACAATTTTGGTAGTAGGCACACAATTTTGGTAGAAGTCAGACAATTTTGGTAGAAGTCACACAATTTTGGTAGTAGTCACACAATTTTGGTAGTAGTCACACAATTTTGGTAGAAGTCACACAATTTTGGTAGTAGTCACACAATTTTGGTAGTAGTCACACAATTTTGGTAGAAGTCACACAATTTTGGTAGTAGTCACACAATTTTGGTAGTAGTCACACAATTTTGGTAGTTGTCACACAAATTGGTAGTAGCCACACAATTTTGGTAGAAGTCATACAATTTTGGTAGAAGTCACACAATTTTGGTAATAGTCACACAATTTTGGTAGTAGGCACACAATTTTGGTAGTAGGCACACAATTTTGGTAGTAGTCACACAATTTTGGTAGTAGGCACACAATTTTGGTAGTAGTCACACAATTTTGGTAGTAGGCACACAATTTTGGTAGTAGGCACACAATTTTGTTAGTAGGCACACAATTTTGGTAGTTGTCACACAATTTTGGTAGTAGGCACACAATTTTGGTAGTCGTCACATAATTTTGGTAGTAGTCACACAATTTTGGTAGTAGTCACACAATTTTGGTAGTAGTCACACAATTTTGGTAGTAGTCACACAATTTTGGTAGTAGGCACACAATTTTGGTAGTAGTCACACAATTTTGGTAGTAGGCACACAATTTTGGTAGTAGGCACACAATTTTGGTAGTAGGCACACAATTTTGGTAGTAGTCACACAATTTTGGTAGTAGGCACACAATTTTGGTAGTAGTCACACAATTTTGGTAGTAGGCACACAACTTTGGTAGTAGTCACACAATTTTGGTAGTAGTCACAAAATTTTGGTAGTAGTCACACAATTTTGGTACAAGTCACACAATTTTGGTAGAAGTCACACAATATTGGTAATAGTCACACAATTTTGGTAGTAGTCACACAATTTTGGTAGTAGTCACACAATTTTGGTAAAAGTCACACAATTTTGGTAGTAGTCACAAAATTTTGGTATAAGTTATGTAATTCTGGTTCGAAGTGGGAATTTAACCAGAAGGGGAGCACAAAGTGGGGCTTGGGTGAGGGGGTGCCCTGGCACGCCTATTTTCAACACACATTAAGTGGGTAAACAACACACTCAACACATGCACACGTGCTACATACAATTTATCAAAGATTGGTAGGATGTTTTAAAATATACAGGGACAATGACAAAATGCGAAGGAAAATAAAAAATTTTGTTCCCTTGCTAAAAAAGTTAAATGCAGTAATAGATATTTTATGAGATTCATCAACCTGTATGTCCTAAAATACGCACAGAAATAATTTTAAACTCCACTGAAATAAATAATTTATAGAAATAAACGATTTTACACAATGTCTGAATTTTCAATGTCTTCGGTAACAATTGCCAAATCTGTAGGTATAAGAATTAAACGTAAAGAATCTAATAGAGCTTCGAAAAAACAAATTAAAATTGGTGCGGCTTCCAACTTGTGCCTTCAATTTCAATTTTTCAAACTTAAATTACGTTACTAAATACAAAAAATTATATTAACTTACTGTCATGATGTATAGAACTAAACACTGTTGTCTATGATTGCATCAGTCGTATATGAGGAGCGTGGAGCTAGGATATATGGAGGGAGCATAGCGCACTCCGATCGTGCTCAATTTGGCTGCAAAAGTTGAAACACTCGGGCACAGTCCATGCCCGATTCTGAGCCAACCACAGACGCTTGGCTGAAGTTGCTCCACCCACCTTCCCTACAACCCTTCCTCTCAATGGCTCTCATTTTCCAAAGCAAAATTAGTACCTCACCACAAGTCAAAGGGTGAGGTGCGCGTGCAAGTCGCTCTAATTTGTTATAATCAAGGGCCTGTAATCTTTATAGTTTTCAACTCTTAATGTATCTTTGCTAGTAATTTTGATATTATTAAGTGTCCTCAAGTGAGGAAACACAATTTATTATCTTTCGGAGTCTTAGAATCCCAAATTAATCATTAACGACTGAATGATTAACTAAACAGCTGGAAGAGCATTCAGCAAGCGCGTGCGCACTCTAGCGTTGTTGGTAGGTAACTGGCTTCCGTGCTGACGTCACACTCGCGAGACGGCTATTGGTTACCACAGACACATGAGAAATCTCAAAAACTGGTTCTCTTCACAGACGGCTATGCTCCCTCCATATATACTCCCTCCACGATGAGGAGTACCTAGAGTATGAGGTAGATAGATACACAACATATGGCCGTGTGGTGCTGTGTGGCGGGTGCGGGGGGGACTAGTGTTAGGGTTTGGATGGGGGTGCTAGTTATCCGCTTCCAAACCCTAATCAATCACTCGATAGTATTCTTAAACCGTGAGAGAAGGGTAATAAGGCGAGGGAACTCAGCTCGGTCTTTATTCGGAGGAACGCCAGGCTGACTGGCGGTGAGCTTGACTGGAAGATTTTCTCTAGGTGAGCCAGGCTGACTGGCGGTGAGCTTGACTGGAAGATTTTCTCTAGGTGAGCCTCTCCGTCCCAGCTAGGTCCGGCGCGCGATGGTGTCGGCAGGATGTAATGAGTTGCGTTTGGGAATTTATATAAGCCCAATTTAGACTAACTAGTAGCATACGCCTTAAAAAAAAACTCGTGACGTTTGGTGGTGTCACTTTAAGGTATCAGCTTTATTAATCCCAAGCTGGACAAGCGAGTTATCGTAGTCGAAGCAGGTAGTTTAGCTAGCCGGGGGGTGGAATCTTAGGCTTACTAGCTTCAAAAATAACCCATATGAATTGCAAAGGGAATAGATTGTAAATGAAGTCTCTCAGGCCCAGGGAGTGAGTGTGGTGGCGTTTGGCGACGTCGTTGAGGTTGAGAGCTGTACGCACGCTAGAGAGTCACGAAAGAGAGTGAGTGAGTGAATGAGTTCAAGCGTCGCGCTTGGGTGTTGCCACTTCCGGCGGCTTAAAACTCGAAATGTCGATTGATTATTTTATCTCTCATGTATTTACACAAAAACTTCAATGATTACGAATTAGAAGTAGAAAATAATTAATACTAATTAAGAGTAAGATTTTTAATGCTAATAATTATTTTATTGACGTGCGAATGGAAAATTTTATCATTTTACTCTTATGTAGCTGATGCTACATTACCCCCCAAGGCGCAGACCGAAAGGTCCACCCGCTATCATCATTCGTAGCGGGAAGGAGGTCGAACTAAGCGACCATATCGGGTCTGGCAGTCGGAGAAAGTTACTGAGCGGGGAAGTTTCACCAAACGGGTCTGCAAATTTAGATCGGCAAGAGTTCTAGGAACAGGAGTTACTGCAGCGGGCTCGTCTGGTCTCTCCAGACTTGTCGCTGTTTCAGTAAGAGGGCTAGAATTAGAATCTACGATAGGCTTAGGGATAGGGTTTGAATGTACAGGCACATAGAAAGGATTACACTCAAGTTGACTAGGCAACAATGCAGCCAACTGAGGAAGCTGAGATGGTAGATATGATCGAGTCTCAGTGGAAAGTGAATTCTGTGGAGAGAATGATGAGTTAGAAATTACACTATGATCGGAAGTGTACGCGACTTTTAATCGATCAATGCTCACAGGGTCATGTGAACCAGATCTTTCCAGGATGAAGTACTTGGGCGTCTTTTTCAATATTTTGAATGGGCCATCATAAGGGCGCGTGAGTGTAGGTTTTATGGCGTCGTTACGGACGTACACATGTGTGCAGTCTTGCAAAGCAGGATCTAATTTGTCTTTTGTTTGAGGCATTCGTGGAGCAACATACTTGATCTGACGCATGCAATCTTTGAGACAGGTTACATATGCGGAACGGTCAGCAGATGAAAATTCAGGCAAAGGTTTTGGGTCAACGATGTCGCCGGGGAGACGAAGTGTTTTCCCATACAACATTTCTGCTGCTGTGCATTGCTGATCCTGTCTATGTAAATTTCGGATGCTCAGTAGTACTACTGGAAGTCTGTCAGTCCAATCATTGCTGCAGTTCAGGCAACGCAATGCCGATTTTGAGTCTCTGTGGACCCTCTCAATAAGTCCGTTCGACTGCGGATGGTAAGCGGTAGTGTTTACGTTTTCACACCCTAAAGCGGTGCTAAGCTCACTCCAAAATTTGGAGGTAAATTGTGATCCCCGGTCATGCGTGACACTTAAAGGAACCCCAAATCTGAAAATCCAGGTGCTCATGAAAGCGCGAGCTACAGTCTCAGTTTGGGTATCAGGAAGAGGCACGGCCTCAACCCATCTAGTGAACCTATCAATGATGGTCAACAAATAAGACTGACCACGCGATAAAGGCAAAGGACCCACCAAATCTAGGTGTACAGAGTCGAATTTGTGTCCAGCAAAAGCACAGCTCTGTAACGCTGCACGATTAGGTTTCACAATTTTGCTACTCTGACATGCATGGCAATTTTGCACAATTTGCTTGACCTCCTTACGCATCGCTGGCCAGACGAAACGATCGGAAATCAAACGCAATGTACGGTTAATACCAGGATGAGAGAGAGAATGATAGTGGAGAATAGCTACTCTGTGAAGAGTCGCAGGAAGGTACAAACGAGAAGGTCGCTCAGCATCACGGTACACGCCGTCAACCAAGGTTAATTTCAAAGAGGAAGTGTTAGAAGGTTTGAGAAGATCCTGGAGTTCAGGATCCTCCTTCTGAGCGTTACTAATATTGCCGAAAGTGATTTCACCACCGGTTTGGACAGAATTAATTCGGGGTAGACAGTCAGCGACAGTATTGTCCAACCCTTTTATGAAGCGGATGTCAGTGGTGAATTGGCTAATAAAGGAAAGGTGTCGAGCTTCTCTTGGTGAGTGTCGCTTGGACGGCATCTTAATCGCTGAGGTCAAAGGTTTGTGATCCGTGTAGATTACGAACTCCCTTGCCTCTAGGGCATAGCGAAAGTGTCTCACAGACAGATAGATAGCAAGGAGTTCCCTACCGAACGCGCTATAAGCACGCTCAGTGGGCGACAGCTTTTTGGAAAAGAAGGCAAGAGGAGAGATGTTAGTTCCTACTTTCTGTTGCAAAACGGCACCTACGGCAGTACTTGAGGCATCAACTACCAGACTGAAATCAACGTTAGCAATAGGGTAGGACAATTCCGTCGCGGTAGCTAACTTGTGCTTAATATCGTCGAAGGCTTTGCGCGCATCCTCCGTCCATTTTACCTCAGCAGATTTGCCTTTTCGTTTAGGTTCGAGCAAATCTGACAAAGGAGCCAAGGTTTGAGCACAGTTGCGTATGAAGCGGTGATAGAAGTTAACAGAACCCAGGAACCTTCTCAGTTCCTTCTGGGTCTGTGGAAGAGGAAAGTTTTTGATCACTTCTACTTTGGAAGGCAAAGGTTTTAGACCTAGGCTAGAGATTTCATGACCTAAGTAAATCAGTGATGGCTTTCCGAGCTCACATTTTGCAGGATTTACGAGGAGTCCATTGTCGGACAGTCTTTGAAACACGACCCTAAGATGGTCTTTATGTAGCTCCGGGGTTGCGGATGCCACTAGGATGTCGTCTAGATAGACATAGGCGAAAGTGAGATCTGAGAAAATTTCAGCCATGTGCCTTTGGAACGTCTGAGGTGCGTTCCTTAGGCCGTACGGCATTTTTAGAAATTCAAAGAGACCAAACGGAGTGATTACCGCGGGCTTAGGGATAGCGCTCTCCTCAAGTGGAATTTGATGGAAGGCATGTTGAAGGTCTATCTTTGAGAAAATTTGAGCTCCCTCTAAATTTGCACTGAAATCATGAAGGTAAGGAATAGGGTAGCGATCAGGTAGAGTAACGGCATTCAACCTGCGGAAATCCCCGCACAGTCTGAATTCACCGTTAGCCTTGGGTACTAGCAAAAGAGGGCTAGCCCAAGGACTTTTGGAACTGCGGATGATGCCGCATTCTTGCATGCGTGCAAATTCTTTCTTGGCTAAAGCCAATCGATCAGGCGGTAGTCGCCGAGCTCGGGAATAAACTGGCGGTCCAGTGGTTTCAATATGGTGTTTCGTGCTAGTCTGCATTTTTTTAGAAGCTAAGTTAGAGTTTGTAAGTGCAGGGTATTCTGCGAGGACCTGCTCGAACATGCACTCATCTTTGAAAGCGATGGCGAAGGAATGCAAAACGTTATCTTTAGCCATGCCACAAGCGGGAATTGAGATCTGTGTCTCCTCGTCCCTAATTTTATGGTTTTTCACATCTACAATTATGCCAAACTTGGCTAGAAAATCGGCACCTATTATGGGCTCTTGAACCTCAGCTATCATGAAGGTAAATGTGAATTTTCTCCTCAATCCCAGACTACACTCGAGTGCTCTCTCTCCATAACAAGCTATTGGCGTGCCATTTGCTGCGCGCAGTGTTGCTGAGCGAATATTATTTTTATCTTTCGCCGTAGCTGGTATTATAGACACGCTCGATCCTGTGTCTATTAGGAATCGAAGCTTTGTGATTGGGTCGAATACGACAAGGAGGCGAGTGGTCTGAGAGTTAGCTAACGCAGTACTCGCTACTATGCGTCGCTGTTGGCGTTTCCCGAAGTCATTTCGGTATAACGGGGGCAAAAGCGTGAGGCCCATTTGCGCGCTTGGTCACCAAACTTTTGATGATACCAGCATAAGTTACTACTAGCATCACGAGAGCGCGACCTAAAGCGGCGGTTTTGAGCTGACCTATCATAAGATCTACCTCTATCAAAACTTTGAGGCGGCGGGTAGTCTGAGGCTAGTTCAAACGTGGGGTTTCGTTTGGAACTGCCTACGATTCGATTGTTCGTATAGCGACTAGTAAGGGATAAAGACTAGTCGAACGGGTAAATATTTATTTTTGGCCCACGGAATTATTCAGGAGAAAAGATTGGGGAACTTTGCAACGTACTATAATCCGAATAGTAATGGAATATTATAATGGTGTTAGGATTCTAAGTACGGTTAATTACGACATGCTTGAATAACGAATAATCACTTGACCGAAAGAGGTAAAGGTAGGGGAGGTAGCTTTGTTTGTAGATCCAGGTTGATCAGAGCACTTGTTTACACTACGAGGTTTAGCGGAGGAATGGGCTGCTGAGCAGCGAACCATGCTTGAAGAGCGTGAATGTTGCCATAAAACGGCATTGAACTCGTCTCACGAGAATGTGTAGATTTTATCTATTTTAATATTTATTTATCTTTTAAATAAAAGACTTTTAAAGGTACAAAATTACTTTTAATATTAAATTCTAAATTTGTATTAATTATTCAGTAATTTTTCCGGGCACCACAGCACTACCCCGGCCAGACGCGGAGCGCCCTCAGACACCAAAATAGTGGTAGTCCGCTGAGGGTTTGAAACGAACGGTACGACCCGATCTAGTACGAGGAGGAGGTAGCGAGGGTGCTGAAATGACCTCAGGACAGCGCGGAGAAGGCTGAGGAGGAGGAGGTTCAGGAGGAGTCGGAGATGAGGGTGTAGAAGAGGGTTAAGAAGAGGTAGGGGTACGACTATAGGCGGGTTTCAAACGATCAATCGATACGTTTGAATCACCCTGAGGAAGTTTAAGCTTAAAAAATTTTGGGTTACGTTCTAGGACTTCGTAAGGACCTGAATAAGGGGCTTCTAAGCTCCTCTTGATCCGGTCGACTCGCAACCAAACTTTTTCGCAATTCTGCAAGTCAACGGGCACGTAAACAGGTGGTGAATCATGGCACGAGCCTTCGGAAAGGCGTCGGAAATCGAACTTGTGCATTTCGTTGACAAAGGTTTGGATAACGTCCGAAGAAAATGTTCTAGGCCTTGTATCGGCCACTAAAGGTTGAGGACAAAGCATATAGGCGCCAGTCACGGCGGTGAAAGGAGAAAAACCAGAAGAATTTGGAGTCATGTGCAAGCCTAGCAGAACGATAGGAAGGGAGAAATACCAATTTTCTCTACGGGCCATAATGGCAGCTTTAAGAGTTCGGTGCAATCTTTCAACTAGGCCATTGGACTGCGGCCTGTAGCTGCACGTGCGAACATGGTGAAAACCTAGGAGGTTCGCTAATTCACTGAAAAGTTCTCCCTCAAACTGTGCACCTCTGTCGGTCACCACTTCCAACGGGACACCAAAGCGTGATATCCATCCGGATACGAAGGCAATGGCGACCGAGGAAGCAGTGGTATCAACCAGAGGAAAGGCTTCGCACCATCTAGTAGCGCGATCAATGCAAGTCAATAGGTACTTGAAGGGTAAAGAAGTTGTAGAAGTAGGTAAGGAAGCAGGAGGAAGAGGGCCAACAATGTCGATATGGACAGTGTGGAAACGATCAGATTGCGGAGCGATAGGGCTAACAGGAGATTTGGTGTGTTTATGCACCTTTGCCTGCTGACAATTTTCACAATATCGGACGAAACGATGGACATCTTTGTCCATATTTGGCCAGAAAAACCGGGCTTTGACATTTTTGGCAGTATTTTTATAGCCCGGATGTGCGAGATTATGCAAGAACGCCATGATCTGCTCGCGACAAGCGAGGGGAACATAGGGTCGAGGACAATCAGTAGAGGAATCGCACCATAGTTTAAGATCAGGGGCGATATCGAAGGGTGTCAACCTTTCTTTCAAAACACTCGTTTCAGGGTCGTCGGCTTGGGCTATAGCCAGCTTTTTGAGATCGAAAATGTCCACTGATGTCACGCAAACGGGGCGCGACAAGCAGTCTGCTACTACGTTCAGATCTCCTTTAATATACTCTATTGATGTCACGTATTCCGACAGGAAAGACAATTGTCTTTGCTGCCTATCTGATTTAGCAAGAGTTTTGGAGTAAAAAGCCGACACGAGTGGCTTGTGGTCAGTGAACAATGTCACTGAGTGACCGTCAACGAGTGATTTGAAATGCAGCACCGCTAGGAATGCGGCAAGTAGCTCACGATCGTACGTCGAGTACGTCTTTTGAACATCGGAAAGTTTCTTAGAGAAGAAAGCGACAGGTGCAGGTTGGGAGTCAATCAGTTGGTACAGTGCTGCTCCAACAGCGAAGTTAGAACTATCGGAAACAAGGTGATATTCAGAAGCATCAGGAGAAGGAAAATGAAGAGTTGGACAGTCGGCGAGAGCCTGTTTTAGGTCACTAAAAGATTGCTCTGCTGCCTCAGTCCAAGGCAATTGTTTAGTTGACGGATAGTTACGCAAGAGTTCGGTTAGACCGAGAGCTTTGGTGGCAAAAGAAGGGATCATGGGGCGAAAAAAATTAAGCATGCCCATAAAACGTCGTAAGTCTCGAGAACATTGAGGACGGGCGCAGTCGGCAATCGCAGCCACTCTGTCAGCGGGAGGTCGTATGCCGTCCGCGCTCACCTCATAGCCAAGGAAGGTCAGTTTAGATTGGAAGAAACTGCACTTGTCAATCGACAGTCGCAATTTATGTTGAGCGAGAAGGGAAAGAACAGTGGACACATCATTTAAGTGCTCTTCCTCGGTTTCGGAGGCAATGAGAATATCATCCAAATAGACGATGACGTTTTTTACGTTAACGAATAGGGCATCTATGTACCTCTGAAACGTAGGTCCTGCATTCTTTAGTCCAAAAGGCATGTACAAAAATTCATACAAGCCAAATGGAGTCGTTACAGCAGTTTTAGGGATAGATTCAGGAGCAACAGGAATTTGAAGGTAGGCGCGCTCTAGATCGAGCTTAGAAAAGATTTTTTTTGAGTGCAAGGACATTGTCAGAGAGCGAAGGTGAGGAATAGGGTATCTATCACATACAGTGAGAGAGTTAAGTACACGGTAATCTCCACAAGGTCTCCATTTACCAGGTTCCTTCTTTGGAACGAGGTGCAACGGCGATGCCCAAGGAGAATTGGACCTTCTAATGATGCCTGCATTCAACAGAAATTCAAATTCTTTTCGAGCGGCTTCAAGTTTAGAACCCGTTAACGGTCGTGGCTTGAAGTGAACGGGGGAGCAAGAACCAGTATCAATTGAGTGCTGCACGGGGCAGTCGGTTGATGCATCGTTCGACCCGAGTCGTAAAGGAGAGGTCAAAATCGGGTGGTCGGCCAAGATTTTGCGTACCCGGGGATCTATTTGGGTCAAATCAGCGGAATACGCGGTTAAGGAATTCTTCGAAAAATGAAGGGGAATTTTCCTACCTGTCAAGGTATCTATTAGATTACTGTTCTGGCAGTCAACAAGTATCGAGTGCGCGGCCAAGAAATCAATTCCTAAAATCGGTTGAACTACCTCCGCAATGACGAATGTCCATTGCAAAGATCTTCCCAGCCCTTTAATGTCCACTACAAGATCGGCCTCGCCTCTGCAATTAATTCTTTCCCCTGACGCTGTAGAGAGTGTTACTACAGTGGGACGTAGGTATCCTACCTCACAGGCGGGTGGTAAAATGCTAATCCCCGCCCCTGTATCGATGAGCAAATTAACCTCACTGCGACCTATACGTGCGCTTACTGAAAGCGGTCGTCCGACGGTCACAGCTTGCACAGACGACCGATCTAGTTTTCCGACCTACGGAACGGGCTAGCAGGTCTAGCGGGGGAGGAAGCTCTACTTGAGGGTCGAGAGACCGGCAAACCGGGTTTGTAATTAGAGCACCAGCGCCGGCATGATCTAGCTTCATCCCCATAGTACAGGTGTGCTCTACAGACCCTAGGACGCTGGTTTGAACGAAAAGCTCTGACACCTATTGGTATGTTAGGGCTATTGTATTGCCCCGCTCTCTCCTCGTTTGCGTTCCGGGCGTTACTTCGGTAATTCGTGTGTGCTCCCGCGTCAGGTGCCCTTTCTCTAAAAATTGGGTCCACAGCAGCTATCTGATGTTTAGGCAAATATTCCATATAGGTTTCTGCAATGGACGCCATAGTGTCCAAGTCGTGCTCCTGGCGCGCGGCTATCCAGGGGCGTATGGCTTCAGGCAAACTGCTCACGAACTTGAGTCGGAGGAAATCCTCCGACAGGCCTAAGATGCTTTCAGCGGCTAAAGTGCGTAGCTTTGATAGAAATTCCCTAGGTCTGTCAAGGCAATACAACCCCTTCTGTGAAAGGAGCTCATCAAAGAGTTCCTTTTCGGATCGGGAGTACCGTGCGCGCACAAACTCTTTTAACCCCTCATAATCAGCTGCCTCTATGAGCGTTTGTGGTATATGACGAGCTATGCGGCTACTCAACGC
This sequence comes from Morinoia aosen, assembly GCA_030386875.1. Classification (NCBI taxonomy): domain Eukaryota; kingdom Metazoa; phylum Arthropoda; class Malacostraca; order Amphipoda; family Talitridae; genus Morinoia; species Morinoia aosen. The sequence continues at coordinate 1,389,381 of CM059576.1, forward strand.
GCCTAATGCGTGGTGGAACTTTAACGATGAGCGACGCACCCCGGCGACAATAAACTGGCTTTCGAGAATGTTGAAAAACATGTGAGGATAAGCCTCATCAAAGTCGGGGGGGACGTACCAATGCCGCGTTTGTGGGAATGTGCGACTCATTGTCGTCTACGGTTTCTTGACCGTTACTGTTTGGTGGTGGGGGCTCCATTTCTTTGCTCCCCCAATGAAAATAGGAAAAGTAGAAATATATATATAGCGAAAGAATTTGAAAAATTGAAATAAATGCGATGCGTAAATACAGGAAACGTCGAAAATAGGATACGCTCGCGGAAAAGGGAAAAAAATAAAATAATGTGAAATATAATAGTTACAGCGATAGAAGTTGGAGGAAAATGTAGTGCGGGAAATAGAGAAAACGTCGCAATAGGGAAAACTCGTTGGAAAAAGCAATCAATAAAAAAAAAGAATAGGAAATATAGAAAAGAGCTCGCTTGCGAAATATACTATGGTGCACCGGAATGGACTCTCTACTTATGCAATGAAAAGCAAATCAATAAAACACAAAATATTCAAAATAAAAAAAAAATATGTGCTCGATCACTGGTGAATTCGCTACTCACGATGGTTTTGCAGTCTTCGGCTTTTGTATGCCACTGCGGTCTTCTTTCTTGGTTCTTGGTGTCGGCGTCCAACTGGCGGCTTCGGCGGCTGGAGTTTGCTACCTCCCCTGAACCATTATTGTGTGCTTCCTTTGTTTAGTATGGATGATGTTTAATTGTAAAGAAGGAGGGTGTATTTATATTTATCACGATTGGGTCACCAATGAGGCTAGTTCAAACGTGGGGTTTCGTTTGGAACTGCCTACGATTCGATTGTTCGTATAGCGACTAGTAAGGGATAAAGACTAGTCGAACGGGTAAATATTTATTTTTGGCCCACGGAATTATTCAGGAGAAAAGATTGGGGAACTTTGCAACGTACTATAATCCGAATAGTAATGGAATATTATAATGGTGTTAGGATTCTAAGTACGGTTAATTACGACATGCTTGAATAACGAATAATCACTTGACCGAAGAGGTAAAGGTAGGGGAGGTAGCTTTGTTTGTAGATCCAGGTTGATCAGAGCACTTGTTTACACTACGAGGTTTAGCGGAGGAATGGGCTGCTGAGCAGCGAACCATGCTTGAAGAGCGTGAATGTTGCCATGAAACGGCACTGAACTCGTCTCACGAGACGGTGTAGATTTTATCTATTTTAATATTTATTTATCTTTTAAATAAAAGACTTTTAAAGGTACAAAATTACTTTTAATATTAAATTCTAAATTTGTATTAATTATTCAGTAATTTTTCCGGGCACCACAAGTCATAGGGATAGTCGTAGGCATTTTGGTAGCTTTGGAATCTCCCTGGGCCTTGCCGGATGTGAGCTACACTATGCCCTAACTGGCAATTCTGGAAAGCTTGCTTTAGCTCAGCGATGTCTTGCTGCATCTTATCTATTGTGGCTGAGGGTTGATTATTAGCAGTATTTGCCGGGCTAAAATTCGCAGCTGATGCGTTCAAAGAAGCTACCTGCGGTGCTTGTGATACGTTTAGGTTACGCATCACTGTCTCAGTGGACTCTGCAAGCATCTCTAAAGTTTGGTCAGGGCTTGCTAACGATAGAAATGGACGCACATTACTAGGAAGTTTATTCATATAAACTTCTTTCAGAAATCCCTCAGCTACAGCAACACCTGCTGCAAGTTTTCGCAACTCCTTAACTAACGAAGTGGGAGAGAAAGAGACAGAGACAGGTGGAATTGCTGATGCGTCTACAAGGCTTCGGAATTTGTACGCATCGGACATCTGCAATTTAGCCATAATTTTCCCTTTTAAGATGCCGTAGGGATTAACAGTCGGAGGGTTTTCTAACAATTGATTGGAGTCGTTTAATAATTTCGTGGGAGCTGCGGACACAAGGGCATAGAACTTATCGTTTTCGTCCCTTATTTTATTATACCTAAATATTGCCTCCACTTGGTTAAACCAAGTGAGGCTGTCTTCTGGTATGAAAGGCGGCAGACTAAGAGGTTTTGTGCGCGCTCGATCTTCATTATCTGTGTCAGGCATGCTAGCAATTTTCTTTGGAATGCACAAATTAAGCTATAACGGCAAGGAATTTGCGTAATCAACGCCTATGACTTAGAATTAAAGTGACAAAGGTTTGCGTTATTACTTTACCTACTCAATCGATCAATAACGTTGAAGAAACGGAAAGAAGAAAAATTTTTGAAACGAAAATTTTTGCGGTATGCGGCAATTAGCGTAGGCACGAAAAAACAGGTGAGAAAAATATTTTCCTACCTACTGTGGCATATGAGACAAAAAAAGGACAGGATAGCGCTGAAAAAAAAATTTTGTTAGAGCTGCTCAGAGAACATTCATTAACACGGTTAAATCCATAGAAATTCTCAAAGACTACGACATGGGAAAATCTATCACTACAATGATATGCCAAAATTATCCTCTCTCACAATTTTTCAAACACTTATCGAGTTGAATAGTTTTTAAGTTTTAGGCTCGAAAGCTGGGTTTTTAAGCTTTGGGTATTTAGCTTGGGGTATTTATAACTTGGGGTCACCAGTGTTAGGGTTTGGATGGGGGTGCTAGTTATCCGCTTCCAAACCCTAATCAATCACTCGATAGTATTCTTAAACCGTGAGAGAAGGGTAATGAGGCGAGGGAACTCAGCTCGGTTTTTATTCGGAGGAACGCCAGGCTGACTGGCGGTGAGCTTGACTGGAAGATTTTCTCTAAGTGAGCCTCTCCGTCCCAGTTAGGTCCGGCGCGCGATGGTGTCGGCAGGATGTAATGAGTTGTGTTTGGGAATTTATATAAGCCCAATTTAGACTAACTAGTAGCATACGCCTTTGAAAAACCCGTGACGTTTGGTGGTGTTACTTTAAGGTATCAGCTCTAATAATCCCAAGCTGGACAAGCGAGTTATCGTAGTCGAAGCAGGTAGTTTAGCTAGCCGGGGAGTGGAATCTTAGGCTTACTAGCTTCAAAAATAACCCATATGAATCGCAAAGGGAATAGATTGTAAATGAAGTCTCTCAGGCCCATGGAGTGAGTGTGGTGGCGTTTGGCGACGTCGTTGAGGTTCTGCAAAAATCGAAGGCGCTGGATGAGCAGTCCCAGGAGACATCAAGGAAAAATTCCACCACTGACAGTCCCCACACCGTAAATGATAAATTCCCACAAAGTAGAACTCTCTGAGAAATCCTACAGATCCGACACGAGCTAATTTAATTGTTCTCACTTTTGTCAAGCTCAAGGTAGGATAGAATCAATTTAGAACTGGCAAAACTCTTTTACCACTGCTCTTACTTTAAATAGAGGGCATGAAATTTTAAAGGAAATTTTGGTAATGGACCACTTGTGATTTTTTTAGAGAGCAACAATATCGGTGATTCCATTTTGTGGAATTATGGCAAATTCGTGTGACTGAATAACACATGATTCATGAAGCAGAAGGGAAAGATATAAAATAGCTAAAATGCATAGAATGAGAATTAATGCTTTTTTTTCGTACTCTAGAACATCTCTATATCTGTACGAGAAATAAAAGGGAAAATCCTAAAGTTCATTGGTATCAATCATACTGAAAAACTCTGGTAAGTATCATTTGTAATAAAAAGGAATAATATCTACACTGAGAAAAGAAACACTAAACGTGTCGCTTGCAGCAAAAAGAATTATTTCGCAACACAATCAGTGAACATTAAAGTGACAATGACCCGGCGGTTTTTTTACGCTTCGCCATTTGCAATAACCGCCGGCATAACATCGTACGCGGTCACGAAGTATTTGTACGCGAGTAGTACGCGTTCACGATGGCAGATGCTAGTATGTATTTTTGCCGCAAGAATAAAGGAAAAATGATTTAATTGTGGATAGTGATTTATATTGAATATAGATGCGATTAAGCGCAAGATTTATGGAGTAATAAAATGTGAAAAAAAACTAAAATTTTAGCAGGCATATACATGAATAATCTTCGTACTCTATAATCCATACGAAATTAATAAAAGGCATTCCTAATAATTTACCCGTCAAACACATTTAAGAAAACTACTGCAAGTATGTTGTAAAAAGAAATATTATTCCACATGCATAAAGTGCGATTTAAATCACAGAGTAATGACACGAGACGGCAGTTTGTGCTCCGCAAGGTTTTGGAAAACAAAGACACCGGCAACAAAGACACTACCAACAAAGACGCCGGCGTTTTAGCCGCGCTCTATCACCAGTATTCCGTGAACGGATCTTGAATTAATATGACAGCTGCAAGGTGTATAACTTTGTAGTAAGGCACAAACGTAGTTGGATATACTAATGACTCGACACAGGAAATGAATCGTGACACGCAAATTTATACGCTTTGTCACGTTGAGGTAGCACTCGAAATAAAACATGCTAGTCTAAGAATTTTAACACTATTTTCAAGTTTATCCCTACATCACGACGATGAACAGATCCTTAAGTTTAACACCATGCACACGGAGAATTTACACTGTATACTTTACTAGGTTTTCTCTATTCTCACACTTAATTTCTTTCACTTACGAGAGCTGTACGCACGCTAGAGAGTCACGAAAGAGAGTGAGTGAGTGAATGAGTTCAAGCGTCGCGCTTGGGTGTTGCCACTTTCGGCGGCTTAAAACTCGAAATGTCGATTGATTATTTTATCTCTCATGTATTTACACAAAAACTTCAATGATTACGAATTAGGAGTAGAAAATAATTAATAATAATTTAGAGTAAGATTTTAATGCTAATAATTATTTTATTTATGTGCGAATGAAAATTTTTATCATTTTACTCTTATGTAGCAGATGCTACATACAGCATAAAACATCGAGTTAATTATCTCAATGATCAGTCTAATGCGAAACTAGGTTAAGTGAACTAGGTTAAACATTTTGTACACCCGAGAATAACGTGATGGTAGGATGCCCTAGAAATCGCTGAACTTGTTCGGGCCCACAGGTAGCTATACTCAAATTTGACCATTGTACTAGACTTAAGAAACATTCTACCTCTGTATCACCTGTGGTAAATACATTGTTTAAATTGTTTATATAATCGGTTTATATAATCAGATTATCAGTAAAGAATGGTTCAAAATTTTAGACTACACTTTGAATTCTTGTGACCTCCGCATGCTAGAATCTCTCTATATATACAAATTGAAACCGGCACTGAATGATATTCAGGGTGCTTATCCCTTAAAAATTATAGGTTCTTAGTGAGCAATATTTAATGTGCATATGTATGTATATTTTTTCCCCCTTTATTTTCTGTCTACTCTTTCTTTCTCTCTCCTACTCATTTCCCCCTCCCCCCCCCCCCCTCCCTCTGTCTCTCTTCTTGGTTATATTTTATTTGAGCTACTGAGCTGACCTTACCACCGTTCCGCATTTTAGTTGTACTCATGTATTCTTATTTTACGTTTTAATTCACATTTACGATAATAGTCTGCGAAGTTTTGATATTTAGATGTAATCAGTTTTTATGTCATGTATTTTTATCTAGACACTTGTTTGAATGCATGAAGGATGAGCAATTTTATGATTTTATCGTGTTTTTTATTCAATTCATGTATATTTTATACATGCAGAAATGACTGATGATGATCTGAGGCTTGAAACGTTTCATTAAAATGATTCTGAAGTTCTTTTTTGCTATAACCTTCATAGTGAAACTGCTTAGCAGAAAAGATATTCTTCATTATCATGTTTGGCAATACCAAATTGTTAACCTCTATTGGAAACCTATTTTTGGTAAATGTGGAGGAGAGGTCCATAATCTCATGTCGGATGGCAACATCACGATGGACTCTCCCTTCCGGCGCGCTAGATCATTCCTTCCATCTAAGACAAAAATGAACATACTGCTATATTTCGTTATTTTCGGGTGATAATTTGGTAAATGTGTAGCATTTGGTAATAATCAATTGGTAAATGTGTAGCGTTTGGTAATAATCAATTTTTAAATTTTCGAGGCATTAACATAGTTAATTAGGTTAAAATAAACAAGTTTTTTTGATAAATGTTGAGGACTTGACCATAGTTGATTTCCGAATTTTCGATGCCTAAATATTGTTAATGAGATAAAAAGAAACAAGTGTTCTTCAATGCAATTTCCGTCAGAAACGAGTATTTTAAAAGTTATAGAGCGGTAAATGAGTTACCGGAACTCCAGTGTTTGAGGCGGGAATAAATAAATAAGGTTAAAGGTTAGGTTAACATCGGCATCTTTGGGATGCTTTATTTCCAATCAAGCCTGATACATATGATCTTAGCATTGGTTTTTCAAATGTCTTATAACTAACCCTATATATAGGACACCATGACGGTTCCCCCGTAAAGCCGGTACCCATTTCCGACACCTGGGTTGAGTGGGGTATTGTGCTTGAGCTCTCCCTTATACCCAACGGGGAAAATCTCCGCGCCAGCGCCGGGATACGAACCCGCGACTTCCAGCATACAAGTCCGATCCCTTAACCGCTGTGCCACGGAGAGCACAAATAAGGGAAGCATCACCCTATTAAAAACGTTAAGAGGTGGGGTCGTGAGGGGTAGCCACAGTTCTTTTAGTAAAAATTAGAAATCAATTGAAATTTTACTATGCATAAACATAGTTAATGAGATGACGAGTTATATTGTCGATGCAAAAGACTTAATAAGAATCTTCCCAGATACGTCGAACCCACACTATACCGGGGTTGAAATCACGGACGGACCTGCGGTCATCTCAAAGCCGCCAGTTACGTCAAAGCAGCGGTGATGGCTACGCAAGTTTTGTATCATTCAACGTAATGGGTCGGTTACAACCTTTTTTTTATAATTTTCACTAAAAGAACTGTGGCTACCCCTCACGACCCAACCTCTTTACGTTTGTAATAAGGGTTTAGCTTCTCTTATTTATTTTTTGCCGCCTCAAACAATGGAGTTATGGCAAAGTCGGCTTGTTGGCGCGCGGCAATGCCTGTTTATTTCTACGTCGGACCGCGCGGTATATTTTTTCCCGCCTCAAACACTGGAGTTCCGTTAACTCATTTACCGCCATAACTTGTAAAATACTCATTTCCGACGGAAAGTGCATGGAAGAAAACTTATTTATTTTCATCTCATTTACAATATTTAGGCATCTAAAACTAGCAAATCAATTATGGTCAAGTCCTCAACATTTACCATTTTTTTCTACGCACTTTCGATCGCAAATGAGTATTTTACCAGTTATAGCGGTAGGTTTAGTTTCATCTTTGATGACGAATGTGCTCGAATAAACAGCTACTCATAAATTTTTGAATTTTCGTTGCTTGAATCGTGGTGAAAACATCGAAATAAATAACTTTTCTTGTATACACTTTTCTTATCACATGAGTATTTAACAAGGTATAGCGGTAGGTTTGGTTTCGTCTTTTATGACGTTCGGGCTGGAAGCAAGACGGCATTGCAGTGATGCCCTCCAACGTGCTGTTTGAATTACATGCCGCTTCAAACCCTAGAGTTGCGGTCAGTAATTTACCGCTATAAGTATAACTCATTAAATACTCATTTGCGACTGAAAGTGCATAAAAGAAAACTTGTTTATTATAACCTAATTAACTATGGTAATGCCTCAAAAACTATAAAATCAATTATTACCAAACGCTACACATTTACCAATCGATTTTTTAATTTTTAAAGCATTAACATAGTTAATTAGGTTAAAATGAACTAGTTTTCTTCCATGCACTTTCCGTCGCTAATGAGTATTTAATGAGTTATAGCGGTAAATTACTGACTGCAACTCTAAGGCTTGAAGCGGCAAGTTATTCAAACAGCACGTTGGAGGGCATCACTGCAATGCCGTCTCGCTTCCAGCCCGATCGTCATAAAAGACGAAACCTAACCTACTGCTATACCTTGTTAAATACTCATATGACAAAAAAGTCTATAGAAGAAAAACTGTTTATTTCGATGTTTTCACCACGATTCAAGCAATGAAAATTTAAAAATCTATGAGTAGCCGTTTATTCGAGCGCATTCGTCATCAAAGACGAAACTAAACCTACCGCTATAACTGGTAAAATACTAATTTGCGAAGGAAAGTGCATAGAAGAAAACTTGTTAATTTTAACCTAATTAATTATGTTCTTGCCTCAAAAATTTAAAAATTGATTATTACCAAACGCTACAAATTTACCGATAATTTTGATTGTGTTATTAAATTAAAGATCCTAAAAGTGGGTGAGGCTCTGTCAGGCCGGAAAATAATAAATTACAAAAGGCCCAAACGTACTCTACCCAACTAAACCTACCGCTATAACTTGTTAAGTATTCATTTCAGACGGAAAGTGCATAGAAGACATATTGTTTATTTATATCTAATTAGCTATGGTTAGGCACCGAAATTGATTATGGTGCTCTCCACATTTACCCTAATTTTTATCAAATAATGTTTTTTAACATTGCACTTGGTCAAATTATTGTGCTCGTCTAAATTAGGCTCTAAATTAAATTGCATAATACTCAAAACTGCTATGACAAAATTTTTTTCTTGTAATATTAATCATTTCAGTTCTATGTGCTTCACTACAATGTCCTGGAAAACAAAAACATCTTAGAACAAAAAGAGACAAGCAAAGCACTGATAATGAAAGAATCTCAACTCTTGACTACCTGGCATCTCTTGCACTGTCCAAATTCGTCTTTTTCAGGAATCCGGACCAATCCATAAAAAGTTGTCGGCTTTCTCTTGTTGTTGGGTGAAGCACAGCAAAATTTTGTGAGTTCTGTGACTATTCCTCTGCTTATAAGGTGCATCTTAATTTACACCTAGCCAACAAACATGGTAAAGGTCGGCTGTTCATGTGTGAGTTCTGCTATTATTCTTCTGCGCGTAAGGATCATCTTAAACGACACCTAGCGAATAAACATGACAATGTTCAGATGTTCAAGTAGGAATTATGTAACCATTCTTATACATATAAGGTTAGCATGAAAAGAAACGTAGCCATTAAACATGGTAAATAGAGGTCAGCTGTTCAAGTGTGAATTATAAGACTATTCTTCCGCTCGTAGAGAAGATTAACACCGATTTAGTAAACATGGTTGCCCCAATTCGCTTTTCTAGCAGTAAATGCATATTTCTGGGCTACTCAAATGTCTAAAAACTGCCCCACACTTCGTTTCTGCACCAAAATTACTACTTACTGCACCACATACTAAATATAATAATTGTTTAATGTCGTCCAAGATCTTACGAGTGTTTCCCTCGGGTAACGTAATTTTCGTGTCCATGGGAATTAGCGTTCAAGAAGGGAATATGTTAGGCCCTAAATTGAGGGTTAAGGACGCCTTCTTTTTGTTGCAATGAAATGTTTTTTGTTATGTTCAAGACCTCCGGTGTTCGGTTAAACACTTGCTATTTTTCAGCATCTTTGAATTTATTTTTCAATTTTCATCTTGTATCCTAACGTGCCTTCTTTTTTTATCGTTTTTCTTGCACTTGGTGACCGATGCGGGACCACATTTTGTGCATAGATTCGGCGATCCCTTTATTCGATACTAAATGGTGCTTGCATCGTTCCTATCTTAGAATATCTTCGTAGCAGGGAGATTGAAACTCAAGAATAATCTATCTCCGCATAGATATAACGCTTCTTTCGATTTCGGCACGTTTTTTTGGCCATCGGTTCTCAAAGAAGTTAAGCGAGATATTCAACCTTGTCTGATGTTTTCGGTTCACTACTGTCTTGTTTTATAACCATTATCACTTTTTCATCTCTATTTTGTTTCTCAAATTTATTTCGTAACTTAATGTTTTTTTGAAATATGTACACACCTCATGCGTTCCCTTGTGTCCCTACCTAATGATGTCTTCCTCCTTCCGCTCCTAGAAAAATTCTTGTGATTATTCACACCTAAACTTAATTATGTGATCTAGCGGCTCTGTAGCATAGTTGTCGGTGAAATTCTACTTCCTTATTAACGCTGCATCCTGATACTTCGAGGAATTCATTAAATTTGTTTTTTGAAGAAAACAAAAATATTATGTGTAATGAGTGGCATTCTACAGCTACGTGTGAAAATTAATGGTTTATTTTCCATTTCAGAGCGTTCCGTACTAAATGCTTGTGGCATTTGTCCGACTTGCACTGCAGATTCTTTTTTGTTTATGTTCTAGACTCTAGACCAACGGTCACAGTCTTCAATTATTTCGTGTTCTTTGTTTGTGTTTGTAAAAATTTTATACGTCTGGTTATCTACATCAGTGTTTTATAACAGAAACGCTGTTTGTACGGATTTTTATCCCCGACTCGAAAATTTGGGAAAAATCTTCGATTTTCACTCAAAAATGGTGGATAGATTCACGTATTTAAATTTCATTGCATATTATTCAAAAAAGTATTCAAAGTTTTCATTTCTGAGTGCATGTTAGTTTTAAACTTGAGTATTGTGCTGTGTTTTTTCATTAATTTATTTTATCGACTTTTTATGATTACTTTCAATTTAGAATGGTATTTTGGTCAGTTCGGTTGAGTGTTTCATGTATTTTCGTTTTCGTTAACAGGAAGCAAACATTTTCATTACCCAGGTGGCTGTTCATTTCAACCTTCGCTATGGGCATTAGAATACCTTTTGACAATTAAGTAAACATTAGTAATTTTATATTGAGGAGTTCGCGATAATCCAGTGCATTCACTTTATTAATATGCTCTTCAGAAACTTGGGTTTTGGTTCACAGTTCTTTTTTATGGTGAACTGTTCATGTTAGCCTTGTGCGACGGCCGCTCCTCCTCGTGTCTGACTGTCGGGAAACTTTAGTGCCGGCCTTATTTTGGTGAGAATTTGAAGAAAGAATTTTGTTGTTTAATAAATTATCTTTCCCGAGTTGGTTACTAGGTACATACATACTTATTGACATGTATGCAGGAAAAATTCATTTCCAATTTCCGAAACGTCGACTTCCTAACATTCGAGGCAAAATAATTAACTTTCACCCTTTAAACCTTCAACGAACTCAACTCCTGCTGCGGTAGACTGAGCTCTTGTGTTCGCAACGGTCAATGCCTTGGTTTGCCAAGGCATTTTTCAGTAGTATTGACGGTATCGATGAGCTTCCAGTCCTATTGCTTAAATGAAGATGTTCACGAGAATAGATAATTATAATTTCAATTCTGCCCATCAAATATTAAACCCCCAATTCAGCTGTTGTCTATTTTAATCGGTTTGTCTTTCAATTTAATCCCTTCAAGTTGAGCATTATTCAAAACTGATATGGCTTGTAATGAATTTCGTTCAATAACTACTTTGGAAATGAACTGCCTCCCTTTTTTATGGAAATGTTACTGTATCAACGTGTGTTTCCTGGTTTTATTAGTCGAATTATTTTACGTCTTTTTCCGTTTTGTAATTTACTTCAAGAGGAATGCACTTTTATTGTTTTGCCCTCTGTTAATTCAACTTCTGTTCATTGCGGATGTTCTTCAAATTAGATTTAAGGCTCTTCACAGTGAAGAGTTTTTAAAAATCATTCTGTTGAACTTATTTTATGCTCGCTCGCCATAGCCGTGGGTCTATAAGCCCTGCCTGCCGTACGAAAACGCGGGTTCGAGTCCCGGCGCTGGATGGCGATTTTCTCCGTTGGGTATAGGGGGAAAATTCCAAGTACAATACCTCACTCTACCCAGGTGTCTGAAATGGGTACCGGTCTTGACCGGGGGAAAGCGTCATAGCGCCCTATTGTTAGTTATAAGGCATTTGAAAATCCAATGTACAAGGTGATATGTATCAGGCTTGAAATTGAAAATAATGCATCCGTTGATGCCTTCATTATTATTATTATTCATTATTATATTTTATCAACTCCGAAGAATTGTACCATTTTAATTTTTATTTTTATCGAAAAAATCAATGGTTTGGTGTCAAGGAAGTTACTTTTTATTTTTGAAAAGCAAAGTCAGCATGTCCAACTGCTTCTGTATTTTATACCGAGTATATTATCTCTTCATTTCATTTTCATGTCTATAATAATGACCGGCTTTGGTCTTCAGTTCAATTTGTCTTCACTCGTTCAAATATGCGCAAAAGAATTCGGGGAACATTTACTGGATTAGGTTAGAATGTAAGTTAGAATGCAATCATTTAAGTTAGGACGTAAGAAAAAAAAATAATTGCCAATAATTTTGATGGTTAATAAACTGCTGTTTATTGGGGAAAATGAATATATTCATGCAAGATATCGCTTCCCGCTTGCAAGTAAACTGAGGAGCTCCAAAAAAGTTCGCTTCAAAACATCAAGTCCGCCGCAAATTTCCCGGACTTGAACACAATAAAACCTGAGGAGAATTCTGAGACAAAAACTTCCCACGAATGGACGTCAGTTCATGGACAAGGATGAGTTGCGAGACGGTCCAGTAGACATAATAAAATACTGCTTTAAGATCTTAACATTACCGAATTCTGTGCATCTACAATTTATTCATGTCACCCCGAAGAAAGAATGCATGTATCGTGCTAATGCCGTATACATGTTCATCTAACACGCTCCCCGCGTCTCCGCGGCTGTCAACGATTGGTTTGGTTAGGTTGTAAACAGCAGAATAGGGAACTCAATTTTCTCCTTTGAATAAATTGTACTCTTTGTAATGAATATGAAAAATACAATTGCACGGTAACATTTCACCTCGTATGATAATAATTATGGTATTTGTGAAGCGGTGGACAAATGTAGATTTTCCAATTTCTGCTGCCTATACATAGTTAATTAGATCGAAATAAACATTTTTTCTTTCATGCATTTTCGGGGGCAAATGAGTATATAACAAGTTATAACGGAAAGTTAGTTACTGCAACTCCAGTGTTTGAAGCGGGAAGTAATTCATCGAGCGCGTGGTATGGCAACTCTTCAATAGAGTCTCGCTTTCGACGCGCTTGTAATCAAAGACGAAACTAAACCATCCGCTCTAACTTGTAAAATACTCATTTGCCGCAACAAGTGTATGGAAGAAAACTACCTTATTTCTATGTTAGTACCATGATTCAAGCAACAAAATTTCGAAAATCGATGAGTAACTGTTTATTCGACTGCATTCGTCATCAAAGAAGAAACTAAACTTACCGCTATAACTCGTTAAATATTCATTGGCCCACCAAAGGGCATTGAAGAAAAATTGTTTATTTATATCATGGGTCAGCGCTCGGCCATAGTGAGGGCGGGTAGCTGGAACCCCACCCGGGGGTTCTAGCTACTATCAATGAAATTAAACTCTGGATAACCCATATGCATCGTCAAGTACGGGAAGAATATTGATATGCACCAAATTTTTGTGTCTCGCTCTATCAGGTTTGCCTCGGCGTGGTTGGTTCCATGAAGTCCTCGTTGGATTAAATTGAACTTACGGGCTGAGATTACTCGTAATAATATTGCTATGAAACCATAATTGCATCAAGACGAAGGTTACTTTGGTAAACTACCAAAGCGACAACTAAATAGACCTTGACCGAAGGTGTCGTTAACTGAGTTTATTATTATTATTTATAACTAATTAACTATGTTTTGGCACCGGAAATTGGAAAATCGATTATTGTCCTCCTCTTCACATTTACCATTATTAATAATTTTCAAACAAATTGCGAAACAGGTAAAATGTCGTGCATTTATACCGGCACGTCAATAGGCAATTTACCTGTTGGTACACATGTGGCTCTATACGCTGGGAACGTGTTCTATTACAGTAGTTGTGCATTTGTTAATTTTTGTGGTAATTTTGATGCTTACATTAGTGTGCCAATAGACAAATAAAGAATTGAAGTAATTATTTCACGTGCTTTCACGGATCTCAATGTATACAGATGATGTTCAAATTGCAATAACAAGTTCTGTATCGGAAATACCACAGACGCAAATTAAAGCCGAAACTTTGCCGACTAGCCTGAAATCATGGTACGACCGAAATGGTCTTAAATTAAATGCTAATAAAACACAATGCATTATTTTTGGATCCAAAGATGCAATTAAAAAAACTTCAGATCTTACTCTTGCAGTTGGAAATGGTAAAATTAATGCATCAGAAAAAGTTGAAAATCTAGGAATCTGGTTCGATAGAAATATGTCCTTCAAATCTCACGTTGAGACTACTTGCAACAAAATCTACGGAACTTCAATGTTTTTTCATCGTATAAAAAGTATGCTAGACGAAAAATCCAGATTATTAGCCATTCAATCCCTTGTGTTATCGCGCATTGACTACTGCAGCCTAGTATGGGGAGACTTACCTCAATACCTTCAACGTGACTTACAAAAGTGCATGAATTTTGCAGCCAAGGTGGTATGCGGCGGTAATTTCAAAAGAAGTGATCACGTAACCCCTCTCCTCAATAAACTCGGCTGGATTCCTCTCCAAGAAAGACTCCTCATGCAGAAGGCCCAATACGTATGCTCCTCGTAATATCTTCCTCAGAGCAATGCTGAGATAGTGCGTTTCCGTCCACCCACTGTAACCAATCAAAAACCGAATAGAAACAATAATGTCTAGGTCAACTATCGTTCATCTCACTTAGAGCAGAAGGCTCTGTCCATATCAGGCGCCTTACTGTGGAACAAACTTCCCCTGAGTATTAAAGTCCCTCAAAGACCGAGAGAATTTAAAGCCAAAATAACTCGTCATCTTGTGTCTCAAAAATAATTCTTAGTTACAGAACATACAAAATAAGTACTGTCGAATCTCATCTGCCTGGTATCTTCATTGCTCAACAATCTCCCTCGCTCATTTTTTTATAATTCAAGAAATCACTCAACAGTTTTAAAGTATGCGTAGGTATTGTGATTTGATCGCCTATACGCAGCCATTTGCAAACATGCTTACTTGAATATGTGTGTACGTAGATAGGTGTATATGCGCATATGGGTGTGCATATGTGCACGTACACCTGTGTGCACTAGAGTAGATGAACCAGTCGATGGTTGCATTTTATGTCATTCCTCTCCGTTTCTGTGCAAGCATCAAACTAGACCGTCATGGTACCTATGTGTGTGTGTGTTTATCAATTGCAGACATTCTGCACCATATTACAGAGATAATGTGATTTTTTTTCTAGTATGAAATTGTAAAGCATCCATGTAAAAAAAGCAATAAATTCGTTGTGTGATCATCCATTTATACTGCAGTATTATGCTTATCATGCTTATAGTTATATGCTTATAATAATGTGATACCTATGTTTGTTTATCAATTGCCGACAATTTGCTCCATATCCACAGATAATGTGATATTTTTTTCCAATATGAAACCTCTATAGGACATTAATGTTTTCTTTCTTATTCACGTCCCACAATCGTTTTCATGTTTCTGACTTAGGTAGACTGTTTTGTGACCGGCTAGCCATTTTAGAGAACTCATCTAAGATCCTTCGCGAATTACCCTGACAAAAAGGGTAATTTCTAAACTATAAGACGTACAATCTTGAAATTAGTACCAAATTAATGAGCGTGACGAGTACAACATATTTACGTAATTAAAAAATTTTTTACGCCCCTGTGGGGGGCAGGAAGAGAGCCTCTCGAGGTCCCTCAATACTCGGCCGATTTTCTCTATAACGCTCATTTTGGACGAGTCATAATTTCTAAAGTATTGCACCTAAAAACTTGAAATTAGTCTCATTATAAAGATCAATTTATTCTCCAACTCTGAGTGTATAATAAAACTGTCATACGCTCCCTGGAGGAAGATGAAGAGCAAGTTTCTCCTAGCCTCTGAATGGTCGACCGATTTTTCAAAAGGCTCATTTTGGACGAGTCATAATTTCTAAACTATTGCATCTAAAAATTTGAAATTAGTCTCATTATAAAGATCGATTTATTCTCCAACTCTGAGTGTATAATAAAACTCTCATACGCTCCCTGGGGGATGACAGAAAGCAAGGTTTCTCCGCCTTCTCCTAGCCTCGTAATCCGCGCGGCCGAAGGCCGCGCTAACCTAAGTTATGAAGTGCTGTTTGAATTCTTGTCCATAGCCTTGTCGTTCCCCACAACGTGGGTCTTCGAATCCCGGAGGTGACGATATTTTTTTCTCAGTTGTAGAATAATCATTTTCATGTGTCTTACTCATGTAGACTTTTTCTACGTAATCCCTCTCATTTGTTGTTTAATATGGTTCATCAATAAAATACAATAGAGGTGTCCGAACTGAAATTAATGCACTTTCAAGTTTTGAAGACTTTTATAGCGTGATAGTTTTGTGCATCTAGTGATAGTTTTCTTGTTCTCTTCTACACATAGGCCTACCTATACGTACAGAAGTGTTCAAGTGAAAATACAACTGTGAAATTTGTATCAATTTCCGAAACATATGCATTCAGTGAAGTAATAATAAATTCCTCTGTTGTGCTGTGCCTGTTTATCAAAAAATGAGAAGAAACTCAACAAAGTAATCCCTCTAATTCCAGAAATCAAACGAATTCCCAAAGTTTGCATCATTATAGTGATTTCGCTTTCTGGACTTAGATAAGGGCAATCAAATCTGCAATCGACATTTAGAGATTATATATTGATTTGAATATTCCTGCAATACTTCGTTATTCCAAACCTAATGCGAATGTTTGGTATTCTGGGATCTCCGAAATGAGAGGGATTACGTAGAGGAAAATTATGATAATTTTTTTTCTATTTTTTTTTATTAATTTTCGTATTGAAATTTAGCGATATATTTCATAATATGTAGATGATTGAAGAAGTGAACAAATTTCTTATACTATTCTAATGATTATCATTATTCAGTAGTTACACCATGCGCAAAGTACCCCAAAGTGTAAGGAATGATACTTTCATGAATGAATTCCCAGAATATGACTCTGTGGACGGAAATCTGTACAATACTTATTGCGGGAAAACTGTTCGTTTATCGTGAAACATTATAAGAGTCTACACCGTTTTTGTCCAAATATCGGCTGAGAATTCATCTTTATCAATAACGAAGATAATCCTTTTGGTTCAGCATGAAGTTAAGTAGAATTAACCATTTTCATCTACGATAAAATCAAAGAAAGCTGGTAGCTCGCTTTGATTAAGTTCCCTTCTGTCAAGGTGTCGCGGGTTCGAACCCCATCGCTGCGCATCGATTTTTGCATGGCATCCAGTGAATATTTTCATGTTTTCTTCATTAGCAGCAAATGCATGATATTTTAAATATTGAAGACTATCGTAAAGAATCATTACTTTACGGTTCAATATTTGATCTATCGCACAATATCCAATTAACTGAAGCCCTTCATTCAACAGTCGCATATTGCTTGCATATAATTGCGCGTACTGTGCATACGACACTCCGCAATCGCATATATCTAACCTGGAGCCGCATATTTTAAGCGCTGACAATTTCACATACGCGTCCATATATGCATGCGTATATTAGCACAGCTTTAATTATAAGCATTATTAGGTTTGCTCAAAGCGTTGCTGCAGAAATAGAAAGTTAGTATCAAGTTCTTAGTTGGAAAAGTTATGCCAATATGCCAATACAAAATACGCCAATACAAGCGCGCCCCAACGAGAGTGTTCTCAACTATCCGCAGTTTTGGGCAGCTGCGCCGCAACAAGTTGCGGCCGCAATTGCGATCGCAACTTTTTCTGTTGCGGTTGCAACCGGTTGCGCAGCAAAAATTTTTGGAAAGTTGCGAACCTGTTGCGATCGCAACAATTTTCGACGTGTCAGGCCACAACTCGCAACCGCAACATCACGATGTCAATTAAATTTGCAAAATAACTTCAATAAAGTTCAATACGCGTTTCATTCTCGTTTGAAACTAAACCGTACAGGGTACAACCCATCTGGCAACTGTATATTATAAGCATTAGGCGATACAGTGAAACACATACACTTTGCTTACAGTATATAAGTATATTTTAATGTAACTCATTATATAACATATGTTATTAGGAATGATGTGAGTTGTCAGTGTAGAATTATGTGTTATACGGCAAATTTACATAGCTAGATGATGCGATTTGCCAATGTACTTCAAATCGACGATTTTATCTTGGCGTCCTCTCTGCATCCACATTTTAAGCTAAAATGGCTAAACGAAGTGCAAAGAGTGGAGGTAATAACAACAAACTAATCGCCCATCTTAATGACAGATCGGAAAATGGTATTTCAGCTTAGGAGAGCAGTGCCGAAGGCGTAGATGACGAAGATGACTTCTTCAACGTCGTAATGAAATCGGATGAGATGGAAAAAACGAAGAGAAGTTCGTTGAAACAAGTCGATGATTGGCTGAAACATTTTTGAGAGGCAACGTTGATCGTCATTACAGTGCATAGACATTGTCACATCGAGATCACGAACCAGTATTAAAATCATAGGAGTGGAATAACTAAAAGCAGAGGAATATCATATATTACAGGAGCATATGCATGGATTTTCTTTATGCGTCGTATAGGCAATACAAATGTTCTGCACTTTTCTGTTTTCTAATTTATTTGCTATATATACGGAACTCCTATCAAAATATAGCTACTAGCTAAGTACCTTCTCATTATTATTAGTAAAAAATGAAATTCATTTTATTTTAGGGTGTCACAAGAAAGCGAAGTGAATCGGACACACTCCAGCACTTGTTGCCCTTGTTTCCTGTCGTAAGAAATTTAACCAGGGAAATTTTCAGCTTCATATCTCGTCTTTTACTGGTCGCGCATTTCATTCAGTTTTGTGCTGGGCGTCAGGTTGTGCAGCGGTCACTGGTATAGCGTGCAGCGGTCACTGGTATAGCGTGCAGCGGTCACTGGTATAGCGTGCAGCGGTCAATGTTGTAAGGGCATTAGGTAGGTGAGCTCTATTTTACAATGCTTATTAACTAATGACCGCTATGTTAAAATTGTTGGATTAGAAATACAAAACTTATAATCTTCTTGGTCCTCATGCTTATGTGTACGTGTATATATGTATATGTATATGTGTGTATATATACATGTATATATATGTATGAACATATATGTATATATATACGGGTGTATATTTATATATATATATTTTTTCATGCTTCCTTAAAATGACACTTTTGAACATTGGCTGAAACAAGCGATTCATGTATTATTTCCTGGCGTCAAGAACTGCGAAGTTTTATGTCATGTACATGTAAACTGTTAAAAGTGTTTTCACCTCACAATGAAAATGTATCGTCCATGAAATTGTGTTATCTCTTTTAATTATCATTACATGTATTATCAAATCTAGATTAAGCAAGATTAGGAGTACATTGCCCTCAATCATTTCTTTTCGACTAGTGACACGAGTTTTACAATACTCGTGTGTGTGTATCATCTAAGTGTATTAACTTTGAGATATTTTAAAAACCAATGATGGTACTTTTGTACCATCTATATTGGAAATATACTGTTTTCTTTCTTTCTTGCTTGACGCGTTTCATTAACCTTTGATAATAGCTCGACACGCACGACCTCCACTTGAACTTGAACTTGAGGGCCGACAGTGTCGGGGCCTTTGTAACGGCCTACAATTCCCTCCACAATTTTCACACAAAGAGTTCAGCGCCTGGTACCAGACTTGTCCACTAAACTACTCAGGATCTACGATCCTTGTCACAAGCCTCCATTGGAAGGCATCACCGGGACAGCCAGTGTGTCAAAACACCATCCCCCGGCACATTGGGTCATTACAGCCCATTCTACCAGACTGGCTCATTCCAGTCACTGTCTCTTACTCCAGGCACGCACAAAAAACACTTTCATAGCCTCAGTGATACTCGCATTACACTCCTGATCCAATCCAGCAAGACAGCTCATACCGCAATCATCTTCAGCACATCTGGCATTCCACTCATTCTCTCCATACTGCTCAGACACCACATTCATAAAACTCTCTCTCTCTTGCTCATATTTACTACATTCCAGCACAAAATGCTCAATTGTTTCCTCTACTCCACTATTACACTGCTGACAAAATCTGTTATTATTCTCATTCCATCTCCATGTACGTCTGTTCACACTCAATGACTTACATCTCACAGCAAACAAGAGTTGACTTCCAAAACTACCATCATAGAACAGCTCAAACTTAGGTGCTTTCTTTTTCATATACCAGTTAAGTGTGAGCTTCCGCATCATGCTAAGCTTCCACTTATTCAATCCATACTCTTTTGTTTGTCTCTCAATGTCTTTCTTCCACCTCTTGCAGTCCCACTCAGGCCCTACACCTCCAACATTTATTAAACTCCAGTCACCCACAGGTCTCCCAATTCTAACATGAATAATGTTTTGCATACTGAGTTTCCTTGCATGCCCCCAACATACTTTCTCATAATAGCTTACACTCAGATTCCATTCAAAGATTCGCCTTACCCACCTGCTATTCTGCATTCTTTCAATTCTCACCTTATAATTCAGCACAGCTTTCATCATTCTTTCTGAAAATAGGCTCCACCCTAGGTCACCTCTAATGGCTTCTATAGCTGTCCATTTCGGAGCACCCAATGCTACATGTCCTACCTTATTTTGTATCACATCCAGCTTTTCAAGATCACTTCCATTCCAAGCAAGAGCACTCATACCATACATGACACTAGGTACAGCAACATACTTCCACATTCCTCTCACACATTCGTACTTGTTTGCTCAGTATCTGGCCACACTACCTAACCGTCCACTCCACTGCATTGCTTTAGCCACTTTCTCACCTTTAGTTCTAGTACATCCATCTTCACTCATCATACAACCTAGATATTTGTATTCTTTTGTTCTACCTATTCTGATTTCTCCAATATTCCACAGTCTGTCTCTATCAGTCTCATCACTATTTATAACCATGACCTTACTTATATCGGCACCAAAGTTCATCTTGGAATCTGTACTATATCCATTCACAATGTCAAGCATCCTTTGTAGTTCATGACCACATTCACTAACCACAACCACATCATCAGCATACAACAAACAGCTCAGTCTATCATTACCAACTTTCAGTCCTAAACCACTCCCTCTCAGTCGAACTGCTAATTCTTCTGTGTACAATCCAAACAACAGGGGGACAGAGTACAGCCCTGTCTCACTCCTCTAACACTCATCACTTGCCCTGTTTCCAAATTTCCTAACCTGTAGATAGCACTTGTGTTCTCATACAGACTCTGTACAATGTTCACTATTTTTCTGCTAAAACCAACTTTTCTCAAAATTTCAAACAGCCTAACCCGATCCACTCTGTCATACGCCTTTTCAATATCCAGGAATGCTAAATATACCTTCTTATTATCCTTCTTCATTCGCTCAATTATTTCACTCACTACAAACAGATTATCCTCCCCCCGTCTATCTTGCCTAAAACCATTCTGTTCTTCTCCCAGGACTCCTAATTCCTCAACTAAATTTTTCATTCTCTCATTCAAAATACCACAAAAGATCTTACATACGGTGTCACCCAGTGCAATTGGTCTGTAATTTTTAAGTTCTTTCATACTCTTATGTCCACCCTTATGCAACACAACTACATTACACTTGTTCCAGTCATCCGGTACTCTTTCACTCTTCCATATCTCATCAAATAAACATTTCAACATACTGACTACACTCTCTCCTCCACATTTATAGAACTCATATGGTATCTTATCAGGGCCACATGCCTTTCCATTTTTCACTTTCTTCAAAAAACTTACAATCTCTTCACAAGTGATTTCGTCTTCCATTTGCAATTCATGTTCATCTATCAGAAAATTTATTGGTTCATCATCTGTAACCTGCTCATTCATTCCACCAATGTCCTCCCAGTATTCTTCAACTGCTTTCACCATTTGCATCCTATCTTGCACACTGCAACCATTGACTACTAATTCATCAACTTGAACTTCACTACCTCTATCGTTACCTTGTATAAACCTATACCAATCTTTTATTCCATCTGGACCTTTCTTTCTTAGATTTTCAACTTGGTGTCTCTCTTCTTTAACCCTAGCCTCATTGATCATTCTCTTTACTTTCTTCTGCTGGTCCTTGTACTCATTCCATACACTCTGCCATTCATCCTCAGTAATTCTGCGTCTCTCATACATTTTCCTCATACTGCGTTGTTTTTTATTTAAAGTCTTCCTTCTCGTTCGTTCTTCCTTCATCTCACTCGTAAACCACCTAGCATTCCCTGTACTTTTCCTGCATTTCATTCTACCGATCTTTTGCTCTGCCACATCATACAAGGTTCTTGCAATCTCCTTATTTAGGCCATTTACATTTCCACACCTGTTCCAGTTACATCTACTCAATTCATTTCTAAATTCTTCCCAGTTTGCCATTTTAATACGCCAATTATCTCTTACTCTGCTGGCCTTCTGCATTGACTCCTTTCCACCCCAATTATATTCTAGTACAAGCATTTTATGGTCACCATCAATATCAAAATCATCTTCATCTACAAACATTTCTTTGACACATATTCTTGCTCTACTATTCTCTATCATATAATCAATTGCTGTTTTACGTTCCCTGCTTTGCCATGTATGCAAGCCATTTCCTATTGTTACATTCAGGTTCTCAAGTTCATTCTCATCACAGAAATCAATCAATTTTTGTCCATTTGTATTCACAGGCTCACCAAGTATACCAACATGGCCATTCATATCACCCATCACAATCAGAGGGCATCTGCAATGCTCTTGCACAATTTTTGTTAATATTTCATACTTTTTTACATTCTCTTGCTTAGCTAGAATACCATCAGTTGTCATATAGCATACAACCACAATAACACATTCTCTGGCATGCATTCTTTCACACTTTATTACTAACAGATCTTCACTCTCAGGTTCATTTCCAGCAGGAATTTCTTCTAATTTCCAATTTAGAGCATTTTTTACAATGAGACCAACTCCACCACCTCTTTTTTGCCAACTTACACGTCCTTTTCCAATCATATAGTACTTACTCTCCTTACATTTTAAACTGACTCTATCACGCATTTGGGTCTCTACTACACCAACGCAATCCAAATCTCCATTCTCAAATTCTGCTACAAGGTCATTTAACTTTCCTGCATTCCATCCACGCACATTTATACATCCAAACCTTACAACACTATTGGACAATTCACGACATTTTTCATTTTTGCTCTGACAGCTTTCCATTCATCCAGTTCCACCTTCCATTACAATATGAGTACACCCAATCCACTGGATGTATCTCCTGGAGAGTTTCACCTCACCTTCTTGAGTAAGGTGGACTCCATCTCCACGAAAACATCCACTCTGGATCAGGTTATCCATATCAAGGAAGCTGGAACCCATTTCACGCTTTCTCATACTCTCAGCTTTCATACTCATAATCCTTTCATGCACTTCACTAATTCACCTCCTTTCGCACCCTTTCATACTCCTCACCACATGCAGGCCTTCTCAGCAGGCTGGTTACAGCCACTCTTACATTCTTCTTTCGCGCCTTTTCAACAACATTCATAATTGCATTCACCGTATGCTCTCTCCCACATTCAAGCAATCCATTGCCACCTCCTTGCAGTACAACCATCCCTTCATCCATTCCATCTATCACTTCCTCAGCATGCCTACAAATCTCTTTCACTCCCTTTCCTCTCATGCTCGTACATCCACTACGGTCAGTCATTCTCACAAACCTATCCACATTCTTCACCATGCTGTCACCACATATTCTAATCGTAGGTCTCACTCTCCCTTTCATACTACTCTTTCGTTCAACTCTTCCACTCACATCACTCTTTCCATCCATCTTCCTTTCATTCACTTCCACTACAGGCGCCTGCACCTCATGTGGCATATCAACAGGTTGCTTCTTCACTCTCTTCCCATTCGTACTTCTTTCATCATGCTCATTCATCCTTCTACTCTCATCTGGCACATTTGCACCACCATTCACTTCATTTATTGCATTCACACTCCTTGCACCATCATCCACTTCATTTGCACTCCTTGCACCACCACCATTTACCTCTTCATTCACTGCATTTGCACCATTCTCATTCTTTCCTTCATTCAACTTCCTTTCATCCTTCAAGTCAGCCTCTAAAGCAACCATCAAAATTGTCAATCTCTCAACCTCCTCTTCCAACTTCTTTCTCTCGTCATTCAAACATTTCCAGCACGTAAACACAAGATCATTCAACTTCCTCCGACTCATCTCTCTCAAACCTTTGCATGCATCTATATCTACCCACTCTTTACAAGCCATGCACTCAATCTCCTCATCCATTCAACTTGCACCTCCCTTCCTACGACCAGTCCTATTTCTTGCCATCCTCAAACACAGACTTCTATCTCAGTACAAATTTCACAGGCAGAAGAAGTCTTCACTCACCAAATCTACTGAAAATCAAGTTATCAAACAAAAAGAAATAAAAACGTTTCCTACTACTCACAGTCACTCTCTACAATGTCACACACTATATACTCTTTATATGCAAAGAAAGCTTAACTACCAGTCAAAACACCTCAGTCAAAAATTGCAAGTCACCACACCAAAGTCCAATGCTCAGTCTCAACTCACACGCAACAAAAAAAAAAACTACTCTCACGAGCACTCCATACAAAGTCACACACTGTACTCACGTGAATATACAAACTATACCATTTTCCAGCAACTTCACTTTAATTCACCACAATATTCGTCGGAGGACCAGAAACACGTGCACACCGCTCGGAACCACTCGGTAGAACCGTATCAGTTGTTCCAGTTGTTCAGAACGAATGCCGTTATTCATTGCAGGATAGTGTGGTTGGAGTGCGGATGTTGTGGCGTTAGAACGTGGTGGCTTATAAAACGGAACCTCCTGAAAAATTTACCTATTATTGGCAAGTGTTTCAGTTAAAAACGTGGGTATAAGTCGGAAATCAATTCAAATCAAATTGGTTTGCCTTCTTTCTAGGTAAACTTCTACTGGGGCCTTAGGCCCCCAGTAACCCTAAATTAGTATTTTTGTTTTGCCGGAAATTTGATAACACTGATATTTAATAGGATACTGTCCTACAAATAACATAAAATAACAATATTTGGTTATTTTTTTGATAAAGGTAATAAATAAGGACCAAATTAAAATCAAGCAATAGATACTATCAAGAATAAACTCCTGAACATTATCAACAGACTTGACAAAACAATGCCTCCCAAAAGCAAACTTCCTGATGACCCCGGGGGAAGTAAAAGCGGTGTCAAGGGAAAAGTTACTCGCACCTACACTCAACCCATCTCAGAGTCAGAAAAATCTGAATACAATAATGCAAGGAAACTTAACAAAAATTGCTTCGTGACAATCTCTACTCCTAAGAGTAAATCACAACCAGCTCTAAGACAAGAAACCCCAAGGGCAAACCCTAAAAATGGGAGCCCAAAGCAAAAGAACAAAGAATTTTATAACAACACTTCTAAAAGAACATTAGAGAGTATCCAAGAATTTTTGGATCTGCAAAGCAAAAAAAAAAGAGGGAAACCCATAATGTCTCTGACTCAGAAATGTCTCAGCACAATATGTCATTGCTCAGTGAGTCAGATCCCTCAGGAGTTCTCTCTAGCAATGATTCTCTTTCTGAATCAACTTTGGCAATTCCAAACAATCAAGAAGAACTAAAACAAAATCGGAAATACCCTGCAGGGGTAAAATCCGCTAAAATAGACCTCAACTTGACAGAAAATGCAGATAAAATCCCAAATACAGTTAGGCTTGTGCAAATAACTGCACAAGACAATAACCAAAACTTGACAAAACTTAATCCATTTAAAGTACAAGCTACAATAAACCAAATTTGTGGTGAAGTGGAAAAAGTAGAGTATAAAAGATCAGGTAATCTCATTGTTAAAGCTAAAACAGAAAGCCAAGTAAAAACCTTGATGAACCTAAAAAAGTTTGGTGAAATTCCAGTCAAAACTCATATAGTATGGGGGCTTACACCTCCTATGGAAAGATTCATGCCCCAGAATTCTTGTCAGACTCATTAGAAGATTTTTTGCAGCAACTTGCCTCCTCTGGTGTAGTAGGCATACGCAAAATGTATATGGATCCAAACCGTGCCAATTCACCCTTGTTTGTATTTACCTTCCTTGGAACTTGCCCTACAGAGCTGAAAGCAGGCTATTCAAATTACAAAGTGGACCCTTTCTACAACAATCCCATTCGATGTACCAAATGCTGGCGATGGGGACACACTACCTCGGTCTGCCGAAACCGGAAAGTTTGTAAGAATTGCTCATCTCGAGAACATGATGAAAACAACTGCACCGCTGAAAACTCAGTGTGCACAATATGCAAGGGAAACCATACAGCTGCCTCAAAAGAGTGTCCCATTTATATTCAAGAACACAATATTAGTAAACTCCAAGCAAGACAAAATATCTCATTTGTATATGCAAGGAAAATAGTTCAAAACCAAACCCAAGTCCACCAGCAGCAAGACACTCTTCCAGAATTAGAATCAAGACACTCCTTCCCCCCCCCCTTGCACTATCAAGAACCCAAACAGAAACTCAAAATTTGACCCAAAAAACATACGCAAATGCAATCAATTCAGATAGCTCACATCGCAGGCATGGTACACCCATACAGAATCTTGGCAACCCTATGCATGCTCATAAGAGGCTAGAACTGCAGAAGCAGCCTACTCAAAACAAAGCAATGGAAAATAAAGCCATAGAACACAGTCAACTTATGAACCAGAATACACCAACCCTACTGAACACAGAAGGAACTTACAACTCAATGACTGCTAATTGTGACACAACAAATGCTCCATTGAAAGAAAGAAACCCTCCTGCCTCTAAAAACCCGCAAAGCCATAAAAGTATCTCAGAAAAGGACATTGAAATATCACTCAAGACCATAATATTTAAACTTCTTCCTACAATTGTCAAAATGCTAATCTCCAATTCAATCACTGAGCGCATTGAACTACTAACAGAACTTGGTAACATCCTGAATGCAGAAGATCTTATAACAGAAGTGCTAACTAAACTAAATGTCACCTCTTTAATAAGCCCATAATGAATCTATCAATATTGCAATGGAATATGAGAGGATATTTCTCTAAACTTCCCTTCCTGCAGTTGCTCATTAATCAATATGAACCAAAAATTATTTGCCTACAAGAAACCCACTTACAAAATCACAACCAAACTAAGCTAAATAACTATGCTTCACCCTACAGAAAAGATAGAGATAATAGAGCAGGTGGGGTAATGACCTATGTCCATAATACTATACCTTGTATACCTATCCAAATCAACACTCCTTTTGAAGTTGCAGCTTGTAGAGTATTCATTAACAAGAAACCTATCAACATTATTAATATGTATCTGCCACCAACACTTGACAATGACTTGGTAGGTCAAAACCTACTAGAGATTAGCAATTTGAACAGGGGATCCAGCATCATTGTGATGGATTCAAATGCCCACAGCTATTCCTGGGGCTCAGACTTTATAGATAGAAGAGGCAGAATTATAGAGAATTGGATTACAGACAACAATCTTATTTTATTAAACAACACAGCCCCAACGTTTTTATCACCAAATGGAAACTATACTCACATTGATTTGGCACTAGTGACAGAAGATTTGCACGCTCTCCTAACATGGGAAACGCACCCAGACACCATGATGTCGGACCACTTCCCAGTGTACATGGACTCAAACATAGAAATATTGCAGGTTGATCGTCCAGATAGATGGCTCTTGAAATCAGCCAACTGGTCCAAGTTTAGAGAAAACATGGTCTGCCCCATTCTTAGGAACCTAAAATCCAATGAAGCTTGCAGAGAGGTCACACAGTCAATTATTAGTGCAACAGAGGGCAGTGTAAAAAAGAGTAGCATGGGCCCAACTAGACGGAGAGTGAACTGTTGTTGGAATGAAAAATGTAAAGAAAGTCACAGGGAATATCGTAGGGCATACAATCAATATAAAAATCACCGTGGAAACCTGCAAAAATGGATTGCATTTAAAAGGGCTCGAGCCATTTTCAGAAAAACAGTCGGTGAAGCAAAAACGGAAAGTTGGAAAAATTATGTAGCCAGTCTAAATGATAAAAGCTCGTCAGCAGAAGTATGGAGAAAAATCAGAGCAATAAATGGAAAACAAAACCGAAGTCAAATAACATTGAAAATCTGCAACAAGGTGGTCACATGTCCTAAAGATGTGGCTGACATTCTAGTAGAACAATACAAATCGTTTAGCTCTAGTGAGACTCAGGATCCTTTATTTTCTGAACATAAGGTTACCAGCGAACTGTCGCCTATACATTTCACTCCTGCTCCTCATCATCAATATAACCATCCAACCACCTATGCTGAACTTGAAAGGGCACTAAAAAGCTCCAAGACCAAAACACCAGGTCCTGATACAATCCCAATAGAATTTATTAAAAATATGAATGAAAGCCAAAAAAACACAGTTTTACGCCTATTCAACATAGTATGGAATACAGAAATTCCCATGCCTTGAAAAGAAGCAGTAATTTGCCCAATTTTAAAACCGGGTAAAGATCCTACAGACCTAAAGTCCTACAGGCCAGTTGCCCTCACAAATACATTGTGCAAATTATTTGAAAAAATCATTAATTGGAGACTCCTCTTTCATCTGGAGGATAAAAATTTAATTGATAGAAACCAAAGTGGCTTCAGAGCTAGTCACTCCACTCTTGATGGAATGTCTCGGCTAGAAAACTCAATTCGTAAAGCCCTCATGCTTCAGGACTTTTGCATCGTTATATTTATCGATATCAAGCGTGCTTTTGATACGGTGTGGCATCATGGACTGATAAAAAAAACTGGAAATCATGGGTCTTCAGGGGAATCTACCAAAAACGATTGCATCCTTTATAAAAAATCGCAACATCAGGGTGAGGATAAATAATGCTTTATCTAAGATATGCACATTGAACACTGGTGTTCCTCAAGGATCAGTCATAAGCCCTACACTTTTCAATGTAATGATAAATGATATATTTCATGACTTTCCCCCAATGCTGGAAACATCTCTTTATGCAGATGATGGAGCCTTTTGGATTATACACCCAAACTTGGCTCAGGCTCTCAGTATCTTACAGGAAGCTTTGGACATTCTTTTAAGTTGGTCGCAACGCTGGGGCTTTCAAATATCTGCTGAAAAAACCAAGTGCATGGTGTTTACTCATAAACATACAAAACCTTCCTTCCAACTAAAATATAACAACACAAATATAGAATATGTAAAGAAGTTCAAGTTCTTAGGACTTACCCTCGACTCGCAACTGAGATGGGGTTTACACATCAAAGAAGTAACACAAAAGTGCCAAAAAGATCTAAGGCTTCTGCGCATTTAATCCAATCTGAAATGGTCAGCAGAATACAACATACTGAAAACTATTTACTATACCATTATATTGCCAAAACTAGAATATGGAAGTTTTCTTTTTGACACTGCCTGTGCAACCCACCTGTTGTCCTTGGACAGAGTCCAGTATGCTGCTGCTCGCCTGATGCTGGGTGCACTGAGGTGTACAAAAGTTAGTAACGTGGAAGCAGAAGCAAATTTACTTCCACTTAAACATGCAAGGAAAATCCAACTGTGTCAATATGCATTGAGAGTACTTAGTGTTCCAAACTATCCAGTCCGATCAATATGTTTGGACTACTACCCATACCAGCTGTTCCAAAACAGTAACAAGCCTCTCCCAGTTACTGCTCGAATATATAACTTCTTTCAAGAGATACGGGTTAAAATGGAAGACAATGGCCTCATCCCAAACAAATGCAAATACCAAACTATCAGTGGAAATTGTAGAGTCAATCTGGGGTGCTATCAAAAAAATTGCATATCAGAAAACCATTGGAAACAGCTATACAACCAACTCCACGAAGAAAACAAAGATAGAAGGGCATTGTACACAGATGGTTCAGTTCAATGTCCTAAAGCTGGAGCAGGAATTTGGTCCCAACACGTTAGCATGCTGGCTAGAATTCCTAATAGGTCTACAATCCTCACAGCAGAGCTTACCGCTATTTACTACGCATTGAAGTTTGCAGAAACCCAAATAGAAGACTTTATTTTGTACACAGATTCATTCAGCGCTATTCAGGCTATAAATCAACTGCTTCCATCTAAACACCATCTAGTTTCCAAAATTAAACATATACTTCAAAGCCTTCCTCCCAGAAAACTGGTCATTGAATGGATACCAAGCCATGTAGGAATTATGGGAAATGACAAAGCAGATCAGTTGGCAAAAACAGCTTGTCTTCTAAACACAAATAGTTCTAACCTAATACAGTACACAGATCTGAGAGGATACATAAACTTGCACTGTAGAAGGCAATGGCAAAAAGAATGGGATAGGGAACAATCCCTGTACCACAAAATAAAACCCATACTAAAACCTACCGTGAACACTGAGGTCTCAAGGGGAAAGCAGGTCATACTGACCAGGTTAAGGCTACTTACCACTGAAATAACGCATAAACACCTATTTACTAAAGCAACAAAACCTAAATGTAGCAACTGTAGGTGTGACTTGAATATTTGTCATATATTGATTGATTGCCCTGCATTTGAACTTCAGCGGAAGGCAATGAGAGACCTTGCCAGGGACCAAAAAGTGACTTTTGAAGCAAGTAGTGTGCTTGGAGAGGGATTCAGTGCTGAGCTGGTCCTTGAATTCATTACCAATACTTATATAAAATATTGATCTAAATTTGGTCGACTGGTTTTAGAGTGGTCCTGGCTCGCTGGTAGACGGCTCCTAGTTTAAGTTTGGCAAAATACAGTATACAGTATCCAGTTTACTGTAGCTCCCATAGACGCTGCAGAATAAGCTCTGCTCCGGTCATCTGACCCAATTATCAGCAGATCATAACTACCGGCTACTGACTCTGTGTGTAGCGCTTCCCTGTCGCCGCAGGTTTTACGTGGTTCCGCCGTTGGACTAATTTGCTCCGAACCTAAGGTTTGGGTTTGGATGCGTCTTCCCTGCAACGTTTTAAGGCGGACAGGCGACGGGAGGATGAGTGGCTAAGCTCACCGTTACCGCGCTGCTTCTTCGCTCCGCCTTCGCTCTTCTGGTTGTCTTGGGCTGGAGCTGGGAATCTCATGCATCGACGGACGTCAGGATGGTGCGACGCCGAAGCTGTGAGCCGTACACCAGCACGACTCCTGCAAGCTCGCCCTAACCATCTGTCGTCGGAGGAGCTCCCAACTCCATGGACATTCGAGGTTCGTCACTCTTAGGCTGGGCGCATGTCTGCTAGTGAGTTGATATCCATGGAGCCTTTAGACCAGTCGACCCCTACTTTTTCCTGGCGAATAGACTAAATTTCTATTAACTTACTTATTATTACAGTTCGGGCTTTCGCCCTATTATTACAGTTCGGGCTTTCGCCCTATTATTACAGTTCGGGCTTTCGCCCTATTATTACAGTTCGGGCTTTCGCCCTATTATTACAGTTCGGGCTTTCGCCCTATTATTACAGTTCGGGCTTTCGCCCTATTATTACAGTTCGGGCTTTCGCCCTATTATTACAGTTCGGGCTTTCGCCCTATTATTACAGTTCGGGCTTTCGCCTTATTATTACAGTTCGGGCTTTCGCCCTATTATTACAGTACGGGCTTTCGCCCTATTATTACAGTACGGGCTTTCGCCCTATTATTACAGTACGGGCTTTCGCCCTATTATTTCAGTACGGGCTTTCGCCCTATTATTACAGTACGGGCTTTCGCCCTATTATTACAGTACGGGCTTTCGCCCTATTATTACAGTACGGGCTTTCGCCCTATTATTACCGTTCGGGCTTTCGCCCTATTATTACCGTTCGGGCTTTCGCCCTATTATTACCGTTCGGGCTTTCGCCCTATTATTACCGTTCGGGCTTTCGCCCTATTATTACCGTTCGGGCTTTCGCCCTATTATTACCGTTCGGGCTTTCGCCCTATTATTACCGTTCGGGCTTTCGCCCTATTATTACCGTTCGGGCTTTCGCCCTATTATTACCGTTCGGGCTTTCGCCCTATTATTACCGTTCGGGCTTTCGCCCTATTATTACCGTTCGGGCTTTCGCCCTATTATTACCTTTCGGGCTTTCGCCCTATTATTACAGTACGGGCTTTTGCCCTATTATTACCTTTCGGGCTTTCGCCCTATTATTACCTTTCGGGCTTTCGCCCTATGACCAGGTTTCGTACCTATCAATATACTAAAGCCAACATATTTTTCACTTCGCCAGGTGACGTTAAACGGCCGTTGGTGGGAGAAGACTGCGCCGCTTTGGTCTTCTCCGCAATTCGTGGCTGCCTGGAGCATTTTTCACCAACGTCAGCACCTAATCTCATTTCTGTCGAAAGAAGTGTAGTGCTGTTACCTAATTTTCATTAAATGCTCTCGGCCGCTCGATTTTATATTCCCCCAATTGTTCATAGTTTTTCGTAATACTGGGATGATGAATCAAATCTAGATGCCCCACGTTCTAGTTGCTATGACATCTGGCACTCTTACCTGTGACTGGTGATGTGCCTAATTGGACCAAAGTAACCAAAGTAAGTTCATTGCAGCTCACCACGAGACCGTTCCGCATTTTAGTTGCACTCTTGTATTTTTATTTTCCGTTTTTACTCACATGTACGATTCTAGCCAGCGAAGTTTTGATATTTAGATGTAATCAGTTTTTATGTCATGTCTTTTTTATCTAGACACTTGTTTGAATGCATGAAAGATGAGCAATTTTATGATTTTGTAATGTTTTTTATTCAATACATGTATATTTTATACTTGCAGAAATGACTGATGATGAGCTGAGGCTTGAAACGTTTCATTAAAATGATTTTCAAGTTCTTCTTTGCTATAACCCTCATAGTGAAACTGCTCAGCAGAAAAGATATTCTTTATTACCATGTTTGGCAATACTAAATTGTTAACCTCTGTTGGAAACCTATTTATGGTAAATGTGGAGGAGAGGTTCATAATCTCATGTCGGATGGCAACATTACAATGGACTCTCCCTTCCGGTGCGCTAGATCATTCCTTCCATCTAAGACAAAAATGAACATACTGCTATATTTCGTTATTTTCGGGTGATAATTTGGTAAACGTGTAGCGTTTGGCAATAATCAATTGGTAAATGTGTAGCGTTTGGTAATAATCGATTTTTAAATTTTCGCGGCATTATCATAGTTAATTACCTAGGTTAAAATAAACAACTTTTTTTGGTAAATCTGAAGGAGATGACAGTTGTCGATTTTGTAAATTTCGATGCCTTAGCATAGTTAATTAGATCGAAACAAACAAGTTTTCACCTATGCACTTTTTGTCTCAAATGAGTATTTTATTAGTTATAGCGGTAAATGACTTACCGCAACTCCAGTCTTTGAAGCGGAAAGAAATTCTTGGATCGAGCTGTATGGCAATACTGCAATGGCGTCTCGCTTCCAGCGCTCTGTCTTGAAAGACGAAACCAAACCTACCGCTATACCTCGGTAAATACTCATTTGACGAAAAAAGTGTATAAAAGAAAAGTTGTTTATTTCGATGTTATTACCATGATTCAAGCAACAAAAATTCCAAAATTTATGAGTAGCCGTGTATTCGAGCGCATTCGTCATCAAAGACGAAACTAAACTTCCCCCTATAAATCATAAAATACTCATTTGAGACGGAAAGTGCATAGAAGAAAACTTGTTTATTTTGATTCAATTAATTAGGTTCAGGCACCAATAAGTGGAAAATCGATAACTGACATATCCTTCAGATTTACCCATAAAATTAATACTATGTTATTGACAAATAAGCTGTTACTTACAAGAATTTCTTGACTCCCAGAAGACAAAAATTGCCTTTTTGAAACCAAACTCTTGTGCACAGTTGATCTTCTTCTAGCAAAATAAAACTATGGAGAAAACATGGAAAAAATTATTTCTCTAGAATTCAGCTCTTCCGATATGCTGTTTGATGCATATTGGATGTAATGCTTTTTCAATGTAACTCAAATTACTACATTGGCAATAATGAGTTAGTTGCTTGTATTTCAAGCAGGCCCTCCACGTGATGTTTCGTTCAAATCCCGGTGAAGTATTTTACAGGAATTCAAACGACTAGCAAACAAAACCTCATTTGGGATAATTTGCAGTTTAATCCGTTCATTGAAATTATAAATTCCGTTCCCAAGAATCATTAAAGGAACATATTTAAAAATATTTTATATGAATGACATTCTGCTTTCTGATGCGTTATTTTTGAGTTATTCAACTTTAAAATTTTCATGTTCCATAGCAGTTCCAGGCATTCAAACAGCAGAAACCATTGCGCATTTGAGCTGTTAGTATGTTAGGGTACTTTGTAAATTATTATTAGCTGACCCCATGGAGCGTGAACCCACTTCTGAGATTTTTTAGTTGATTACATAATAAAGGTTATCACTCAAAAATATTAAAGGGACTGGGGTAGTGAATATTTAAATCTAGGGTATTCACTCCAACGGTTTTGCTAATGTTTACCGAGCCAGCTAGTTAGTTTAATCATTGTTCGATTGTTGCAGAATGAAACGGTTTCTGCTGTTTGTTGTGTAACTGAAATGCAAGTGCTATTCACTTGCAATAACACCGTGGGCAACAAATGCCTTCAAACTAGCGCAATTGTCATAATAATCATTGATACACTCATACAGGGTCAGAGAACACCCGACGCAGACACCTTCTACGACGATAGCCGCCATATTGAATCTGTTTCTGTCTACAACCTAAATAGTATTAAAGTTGAATAACTCGAAAATAACGCATCAGCAAGCAGAATGTCGTTCATGTAAAACATTTTTAAATGTGTTCCATTAGTGATTGTTGGGAACGAAATTTTTCATTTCCGTAAACGTATTAAACTGCAGATTGATCCTTATTTGTACTGCGTAAGTTACCTGTGAAATAAAACCATTTTTAAAATGTATTTTCACTGTGGTCCTCAAAATGTTAGGCAATACACCGGCATGTGTATTTACTAATATAAAGACTGCAAATCTTCAAACTAGTTACAAAACTTTTGCACATTCTGCAGAATATCTTCTTAAGACATCCGTTGTTTTTGAATAAAAGGTAAAAAATTACAATTGCCAAACTCCCCAAATCAGAATGAAAGTAACGCTATAAGTAGGAACGCTCCAGTGCATTCGCACTTTTCAACCTTCAATAGTTTAGACACGGTTTAATAATTAGTGTCAGTGCAATGACTGTGGATAGGTTGGTCACTTGAATGTCAGAGCTCTGGCTGCAATTGTAAATGGAACACTAATTGTCTCTACAAATTGCAAAGCATGTTTAAAGTCATTAACACATTAAGTGTGGCGGGTTAAACTGAAGTTCAATATCCAGCTCAAATTTAGAGTTAATTGTTATAAGAAATTTTAAAAATATCCAACATTAACTGAATCATGCCATTATTTAGCTTTCTTTTATTGTATGTAAAATTCGAGTCAGTGACTGCTGGTCTGTCGGAACTATTAGGAAAATCTCCTAAATGACCACCGGTGTGTCACGCAGCACTTAATGTGTTGATTGTATTATTTTAAACAATTTTTCTTCTCAGGCATTGAACAACAACAAAAAACAGTAATGTACGGAAATATTTTGTTCAACATTTAAAATTGAATTTTGAAATTTTTTATTTTCATAACTTCCAAATACCATCTGAAGAAATGTATCAACTGGCTTTACTGAACACATGTGTGTCATGTTAAATATTATGTTTTATGATTGTGGTTTGTAATTTTTTGATATATTAATTGTTATGAGATCAATGAAAGACATTTTATATTAAGAAATTTTTAAAACTCAATATGTTGTACTGCATCTCATGTATATATTTTTTTTTAAATAAACAGGTTTGCTTCCTTCATTTTCCATGTCCCTTCTAACTACATCAAGAAATATCAAGTAAAATCTTGGGTAGAGTAATTTCATTGGACATAACTACTGAATTTACAATCAATTACAGATATCAATGTTAAAATTATCTGTGTGATAGCATTTATGGTTTTACATAGATGTTTTCTTTGTGTCAAAAAACATTTATTGCAGTTTATTCACAAGTGTGAACAAAGAAAGAAAATACTTACCTCATCAAGACACCCACTTTCGTTTTGGATGTCACGCTTTGCTCACATTACATTTTATAGCTCTAATGCCTAATATTTAATTTCAAGTCACCAAATTGGTTGGCAAAAATTAGCTTTCTCTAACTTTATGACACTATCAAATTATAAACTAAATATTAAAAGTCTCTAGCAATTTATTTTAAAACAAACCAAAATAATATGTAAGTATATATGCATTCTAAAGGAAAAACAGAATTTGAAAAATAACTATTCCACAGCGTGTTGTATACTCTGCCATGCATACAGCTGCCAGGTAGCTGTGGTGCTGGATAAATAACTCTCCGGAGCCACTGGAACTTCTCCAAAAGATATTTCTGAAGAATGAGCTGAATTTGTGTCTGGAACCTAGCTGAAGAGCGATTAATTCTTGTAGGAATAACAGATTTATTCTTCTCCATCTTGTTCACAGGGAACAATAATGATTTACTATTACTCTGAGGTTTTTTTTTAACAAAAACTTACCTATTTGTAAAGCTGAAAGTTTTCTCCTCCAAATGAAATAATTTGAACGCCATTTGAAGCAAGATTTATGGTATAAATTATCTTTTAATATGTATGACAAAAGCTCAGAATGCGTTCCATGCCGTTCATTTGCAGTCTTGCATCAGTATCACGATTTACCGTGGCCAGTATGTAAACAAAGATACTCTGAGGAGGTGTGTGACACTCCTATAACTTGATCCAGTCTAAGTTCATTCTTTCATGTAAAAAATGAACGATGTTTATAATAACCATTATTTTTATGATAAAACCATGTATAAAATAGTTTTAGGTTATATTTGTTCTAAGTTATGGTGATAATTTTGATTATATGGTAATTCTAAATAGTTCACAAAAATTTGCCTGGCTGCTACATCTAGTTCCAATTTGCCATTGTGTCCCAGCATAAAAAAGTTCCCTGAAATTTTTCTGTGGTGACGATAATCTGTCTGTTGTGAGTGGAATAATTGAGCGAACGAGGAAAGATGATGAGAAGGAGTACCTAGCATTCCTGGATATTGAAAAGGCGTATGACTGAGTGGATCGGGTTAGGCTGTTTGAAATTTTGAGAAAAGTTGGGTGTAGCAGAAAGATAGTAAACGTTGTACAAATTCTGTATGAGAACACAAGCGCTATATCCAGGTTAGGAAATTTGGAAACAGGGCCAGTGAAGAATGAGAGAGGGCTGTACTTTGTTGCCTCTGTTGTTTGGATTTTACACAGAAGAATTAGCAGTCCAACTGAGAATGAGTGGCTTAGGATTGAAAGTTGGTAAGGAGAGACTGAGTTGTTTGTTGTATGCTGATAATGTGGTTGTGGTTAGTAAATGTGGACAAGAACTACAAAAGAGGGTTGACATTGTGAATGGATATAGTACAGATTTTAAGATGAACTTTGGTACTCATAAAAGTAAGGTGATGGTTATAAATAGGGATGAGACTGATAGACAGACAGACAGTGGAGGATTGGAGGAATCAAAATAAGTAGAACGAAGGAATAAAAATATCTAGATTGTATGATAAGTGAAGATGGATGCAGTAGAGCTAAGGGGAAAAAGTTGCAAAAGCAATGCAGTGGAGTGGACGGTTACGTAGTGGGGCCAGATACAGAGCAAACCAGTATGAATGTATGAGAGGAATGTGGAAATACATTGCTGTACCTAGTGTTAAGTATGGTATGAGTGCTTAGCCTGGAATGAAAATGATATTTAGAGGCTGGATGTGATACAAAATAAGGTAAAAGGTCTAGCTT
This sequence comes from Morinoia aosen, assembly GCA_030386875.1. Classification (NCBI taxonomy): domain Eukaryota; kingdom Metazoa; phylum Arthropoda; class Malacostraca; order Amphipoda; family Talitridae; genus Morinoia; species Morinoia aosen. The sequence continues at coordinate 1,427,260 of CM059576.1, forward strand.
TGGGTGCTCCAAAATGAACAGCTATGGAAGCTATCAGAGGTGATCTAGGGTGGAGCCCATTCTCAGAAAGAATGATGAAAGCTTTGTTGAATTAGAAGGTGAGAATTGAGAGGATGCAGAATAGCAAGTGGGTAAAGCAAATTTTTGAATGGAATCTGTGTGTAAGCTATTGGAAGAAAATATGTTGGGTTCATGTAAAAATATTGAGTATGCAAAAATTATTTGTGTTAGATTTAAAAGACCTATGAATGACTGGATTTTAATGAATGTTTGAGGTGAAGGACCGGAATGAGACTGCAAGAGGTGGAAAAAGAGTTTAGAGGCAAACAAAAGAGTATGGATTGAATTAGTGTATGCCTAGCATGACGTGAAAGCCTACACTTATCTGGGACATGCAAAAGGAAGAACCGAAGTGCAAGATGTTCTATGATGATAGTTGTGGAAGTCAACTCTTGTTTGCTCTGAGGTGTAAGTCATTGAGCGTGTATAGACATACATGGATGCGGAATGAAAATAATAATAGATTATGTCATCAGTGCATTAGGGAAGTGGAGGAAACAATTGAGCATTTTGTGCTGGAATGTAGTAAGTATGAGCAAGAGAGTTTCATGAATCTGGTGTTTGAGCAGTATGGAGAGAATGAGGGGTATGCCAGATGAGCCAAAGATGATTGTGGTGTAAGCTGTTCTGTTGGATTGTATCAGGAGTGTCATTTGAGTATCATTGAAGCTCTGAAAATTTTTCTTCTATATGCCTGAAGTAAAAGACAGTGACTGGAATGAGCCAGTCATGTAGAGTGGGCTGCAGTGACCCACCATGCCCAGGGATGATGCCTTGATGTACTGGTTATCCCAGTGATGCTGTTTAATGTTAGTTTGTGACAAGGATTGGTGGATCTTTAGTATTTTATTGGACAAGTCTAGTACACAGGTGCTGAACTCTAGTGGGTTTATTGTGAGTATTGATGAGGGAATTGTAGGCTGTATGAAAAACAACTTTGAAACAACTCTGTGGTGAAAATTTTAACATTAGTAGTTAAGAGGAAAAGAAATTTAGATTGGTAAAAGAGCTATAAGGGTCTATGATTGAAAGAAACTCCAGATGAATGTGAGTAAGAAAAAAGGTAAAAAGTGTTTTATGAAAGGGGCTTGTAAAGAATAAATGTAAGTTTGAATTGAAGAGGAGAGTTGTGTCTAGTATATGAGGGCTTGGAGCTGATAATGATGAATTAGATAAGATAGAGACTAGAAAATGCTACCAAGCATGGGAAAGTTTGTAAGCAATTGTAAGGAAAAGGTACCTGACAATAAATGCTAAAACAAGATTGTACTGTAAAGAAGAGAGATGCTCTGTTGTTGCTTTGATTGAATGTACCTAATCTTTGTTTGTATATAGTTTCATTCTGTTGTATTGAGTTTTGTTCCTTTACTGAATGCTCTTTATTTCTTTTCAGCCTTATCTAACAGTAAAATAGAAAACAAGTTGATGAGTAAAATATAATTACTGAACACAATACTTGAATAACATCACAAAACCTGCCTTCCTGTGAAAGAAATATCTGGTGTGATCAGTGCATTCATCGGGTAAGTTATTCATCTTTTATCCAAGATAGTCTATGTTGGTAGTCTTTAATCATTATAGTTCATATGTATACCCGTGTTAGACTATTTGTCGTGAATATGTTGAAATGTAGTTAAAATCAAAGTTGTCAAATTTTCTCCTCAATTTAGAAGAACATTCAAGACTGACCTCTTGAATCACTTTTGCATTTGCACATAACAATTAGTTGATGCCAAACTGGAACTTTGAAAGTTATGATTATCTGTCTTTGTTTACCCTCAAAGCAGCAAGGGTCAGGTGGAAACCTGCGAGTTTGTGCTGGCTGGAGTGCCTGGCATTGTTGGGGCTACTGATTGACTTCTGGAGTCTGACAGGTGAGCCTTCATGGCCTGTTCTACTTCTTTGATGCCCCTCCTCAAATTCTATGTCTCATTGGTTTTTTAGTCATTTTTTCTGATAGCTTGAGTTTTGTTTAGTTTCGAATTGTCAACAGTTTCCAGATTACCATGATTTGATTTCATATGTAACAACATGCAAGACCTTTGAGTTCTTCATGGTTTTTAATTTTATTTGTTGAATTGAAAGAGAGTCTGAATTTTTTTTGTTTAGCTGTCTTGAATTGCACAACAGTCAGTAATTTAGGTTACTACTTTTTGTTGATTTAAGTTTGTGCTGTGATTACCTGTGCTGATAGAAATTCATGAACCTTCTCATGTACAGCCTTTTGGATTACCAAAAAGTTACTCTAATCACCATTTTGCAGTTTTCTTTGATTTTTTATTAAATTTTGCTCATTCAAAAGGTTTGCTGTCAGTGTTCTTAAATTGTAGACTGTGTATTTGGAACTATATTGGTCTTCTGGATCCTCTAGCATTTCTGTATTGAGGAGACAGACATTCAAATGTTCTTCTAACAGTATGAGAGTATTAGGCTAATGTGCTGGATGGATATGAAACATGGGGCACAAAAGCGGCTGAAAGGAGCCGGTGGAATGTACTCCATATCAAGTAACGAGTATGGTGGGGGGTGACATTGTGGGATAGGTATATCATTGAGGCAAGGAGTGTGGCAAATGTGAAAAGGGTAAAAAAAGGTGTGAGCTTTTGTGTGTGTGTTCAAGTGGTTTGGCCATATGCAGAAAATAAAATAAATTGTTAGTAAAGAAAGCAATGAAATCAGAAGCACAGGAAAAGATTGTTGGAGGTTAGCCAAAAACTAGGTTCATGAATGGAGATGAAAGCACAATGCACCATCATTTTAGAAGAAGAGCAATAGCTGGAGATGAGAATATAATGTGGGTGCCTGACTATGCTTGTCATGATGGTTACAGCTTGAGGTTCTTGGCCTGCAAGAGTGACCCAGGTTTGGTAAATAGGATGTGTAGTTGTGTCAGTTCTGTAGGTCTGAAATCTTTAATGTCCTATAAAGCTGCAAGGATAAATCCTTTTGGTGCTGTTGGCCTTGCTGTGTAAGAGATGCCCAAAAGATGTGTATGCATGAGAGAGACCAATTGAAAGTTATCGTCCTCTTAGAGGGATACAACTTTTGTGTCTGGGAATTACTGCTCCCAGAGGGTATTGTGAGATCCCAGGCCTAAAATTTGGAAGATAGTCTATTAAGATAGAATAGTTAAATTTTGTTACATGTCATCTTTTTTTCAGTTGCTGCCTGTCTTTTTACTCAGAAACCATAAATTTCTTCTTCAACTTTAATTTTATTTATAATATCTCCTCCTTTCTTTCTGTTCTTGTATTCAAGGGACCCTGTGGGCAGCAGACCTTGTGCATTGACTCCTCATTCCCATATATTAAATTGCCTCCAACTTATTCCCCTTTAGAACACTTCTGTTGAGAAAAGCAAGCCTTTAACTAACATATCTAATCCCTTAACATCATACTTAGTAGTAGTGCCTTCTTCATTTCTCCCTTCAGGCTCCTTTTCATGGGTTAGGGAAGCTTCAACTAATTTGATTCAATTTATAGGTTATTTGACTGAAGGGGTTAAATCTGATTCTTGCTGGTTGGCTATCTTTCCTTGGTGTAAGGGTTTGACCTTGGTAATTACAAAGTGTTCGTTCATGGAATAGCTGGTTTTCACATGTTTCTAATTGTTAAATTTTCATTCAAATGCTTGAAATTGGTTTTATTGGCAGATAAAAATAAAGTTTTATTTTATGTTGGGCTTTCAAAATAACCACCACCAGTCTCAAGGCATTCAATAATATGAATATCAATGTATGCTGCAAAATCCTTCTGAGTATTGACAAAAACAAAATTAATTACATAATTTTCAGTAGAGCAATGTTGCAATATGCAATGCAAAATGCACTTCATGTTACTAAGCCAAAAATGAAGATATTTAGAAAAAGGCATAAATCACATAATCTTGTTGAATGGGGAAAATATGATATAAGGGAAATTAGTCATTGAGGTAATCAGTCCTTCAATTAGCTCCTGATTATATATAGAGTGAGGGCTATGGCTCCATCTTGTTTAAACAATTCAAGTTATGTTCTTTTATGCAAAATTCTTTTCTGAATATTTTTGTTGATTTGAGATATTGCACTCATCCATATCAATACTTAGCAAGCAATATAGCATATATTTTCTGTATGTTGATCTATGTATTGGATCCCCTCAGGGGGTTACAACTGTTGTAAATATGGGAATTAGCACTCCCAGGAGGAAAATGTGTGAGGGGCCCAAGCTAGGAGTAAGGTAGGCCTTCTTTTTGTTGAAATAAAATTTGCTAGTTTTGTTATGTTAAGACCTTGTTTTTTTTGGTTCACTGCTATCCTGTTTTTCAGCACCTTCTACTTTCTTCTTCAACTCTCATCTTATTTTACGAGCTTTTTTCTCAACTTGCTGTTTCTATGCCTCTTTTACATAGAGTCTGCATTCCCTTATCCCTTATCTCCCTACTAAATGGTGTCTTCCTCCTTTCTCTCTTTGATACATTCTTTATTGTAGCAGTTAGGTAAGCTAAAACTAACATTAAATCATGCATGTAATCCAATCTATGTATTGAATCTTGTGGTGACCATTTCAAAAGTTGAACGTAGAATAACAACTAATGAAGATCTTTTTGTTTTTGATAAAATATGCATCAGTCATTTAGCACTACAGCTTTACAAACACTTTCCATTACAGCCTTCATTTTTTAAAATAAACTACCTTTTTTAATTATTCAAATTAGAATCATTTTCCATCATTTCTTGGCTGAATCCTGATGTAGAAACACATCTAAAGAATGCAAGGTTAAGCTTGTGAAGTCTGTAGTAGTCATGGGGCTACTGTTCATCTAGTTAGCCTGAGCTAAATGAGAAATTTGCTCCAGCTGTTTAGTTGTCTCACCTTTGGATAATTCTGTGCATTTCTAGTTTTTTGTGCCATGCCCACTTGGCTTTCATTGGTTCTCATACATCTTTACTTTTTGGTTTGTATCCCACAAACTTGCTGATTTAATTTATAAGGCAGCCTTATGGGAACACTTTGTTCATTGACTACACTTTTCTGTGAGTCAGTACTAAAGATTTTTCTATTTCGTCTAAGAAAATACTTTTGCAATTGAAAAGGATTAAAAAATTTCTACTTAACTCTTCAGCATCTGTGATATTCTCTGCAATGTTAGTTCATTTCATTTTGTAAATTTTTATTTTGTTGTTTATTTATGTATGTTGTTTGGTAATTGTTCAAGTCAATTTTCCTCTATTTAATTTTCAATCTATTCAATAGTTGTGTTGGGGCCAGAAACAGGTGGTAAAGAAAAAGAAACTTTAGCTTCTAACACTAAGTTTGGCATCCTGAAGTTGGTTTAAAGAATTAACTGTAGACAGTAGCAGCCTTTAAAATACTCAAAATTGTGGTAATATTTGTTTATATTAATTTTTGGCCAAAAAAATTGCATAAAATCATGGGATATTTTATATTTTGGAAATTGATATTATTTGCACCAAATTGTATGGCTACAATGTATGTACATAGTAACAAAAAATTTATGCACCCTATTTTAATCAGTTTAATTTTAGAAATGATTTTTTGAACTTTGACGTTCTTGAGCTCTCATGTGAATGTATATTTTTTCTAGTGCATTGTTCCTTACTTGTTTTTGATTATTTATTTTCAATATTGATTGCATGCATCAAAGAATGAATAGATCTCTGTATACATGGTAGTTATGACATTTATTGCTTCTAACATTGTTGCTATGTTTGAATTTACTACTCTAGTTCTCAAGGCTCACTCTTAATTATGACAGAATAATAACATCCATAATACATTACCAATTCTCATGATATTGGTAATAATGAAATGACGTGGCAACCATTTTTTGAACTCTAATAAGTAATAGACAGATAACATTCAGATATTAAATCAAGATGATCACTGCTGCCTTGTTGATGTCCCACCAACGGGAGACCCTGAAGAAGACTGTAACTTCTACAACTTGTGTTGTTCAAGCTGACTTATGCACATTGATTTTTGTCAACTACACATTGATTCATCATGAAAAACCCAATCATTACTCTCATCATTTACTAATTGATTGTTATAAGACTATCAGACCATGAAAATAACAAGATACTTGTTTCTTAAAGTAATTCTATATTCCCTGTCTCATTTAAAAACCAATTGACTTGAAAAATAAGTTTTACTTCAGTGAGAACTTGTTTGACTGCATATATTTTGTTACAAAATAAGCTTTAGGTTGTTGATCCTATTATACAGGGACAAAAATGAAATTATTCTATTCATTTATTGTAAAAATAAAATCATCCAATTCACTAAACATGAGGAGATGCTCTGCTTCATTGTTTGGTCCACACATTTTTTTATGAAATTTTGGAAAAACATTGTCTTTTTTTTATCAGATTGTAGCTTTAGTTTTATCAAATATTAGAGCAGACAAACATTCCATTGCTCAGGTACCTAAACACCCAGCATGGAGCGTGCAGTGGTTATGGTGCACAAGCTGACGGATGCTGAAGTGGAGAGGCTGCCTTGCAGGCAGGACTTCATCAAGCAGGAAGCTGCAGCAGAGGACAGGGGGCAAGGTGAGGCTTGGTTCTATTTGGGTATGAGACAGAGGTTGGTAGTATATATTAGAGTAAAGAATCAAGCCTATCAAGGTTCAAAATCAACTGAAAAGGTATTGAGATAAAAGCTCTCCATTCTGATTCAAGGACAAAACCTGCTGTTTTTGATAATGTGAAAAGTAACACATAAAAAAATAAAAATAAATTATTGGATATTGTGTCCCAAAAATCTTGTGAAGGAGAACAAAATTGCTTATTAAATATTTTTCCTAAATCGTTATTTTGATGTAGGCTATAGAGCCTATTCTCATATGAATAGAATTTCTCAAGTCATACAGAAGATGCAACAAAGTTTGAATAAAATGCGATTAGGACACATGTTTTGTAAATTTTAGTATAGACAAATTGAGAGCACAAGCTCTGAGTTGAGATGTGCTAACCTTAGAGACAAATACTTTAAATGTTCTCAACATCATCTGCAACTAATTGTTCTGGGTTTTGTGCTGTCATTCTGCATACATTTTGGTGTACCAGCCATGTGTGGAGATAATGTGTGAATAATTGAAAGTGTAATACAGCCTGTACACCTCTGTTTGGTGTAGATCATTGAAGAACCATATTTTTTGTAAATTTTCATTGCAAAATTGCAATAGTGCACAACTTGAGCATTCACACAATGGATTTAAAAAATAATAACTCCCACAGTAAACCTTATCTCAGTGATATTCTTTTTACCTCCTGAACCATGTCATAAGTGCAATGTTATGTATGTAAAACTTTCACCCTTAAAGGAAAGATGTAACTATTGTATTTATTGGAATAATCACTACAAGGGGAAATATGTGAGGTTCCTAGTTTGAGGTTAAGATAGCTTCCCCTATGTTAAAATAGAATAGGCATTTGTGTTTTTACGGATCATTATTTTTGGTTCACTGCTGTCCTGTTTTTCAGCATTCAAATTTTTTGTCAATATTTACCTTGTTCACTGTTTCCTAACTCACTGTTTCTATGCACCTTCTCTTTTTAATGCCTTACCTGCAGTTAAGTAGGCTTCAACTAACATCTAATCTTGTTCGAAAACTTTGAAAAATTTTTTAATATTGCTTTGTTAAAGATGAGGACTTCAGAGGTAAAAGAAGTTGTGTTGAGTTTTGGTCTTAGTTTCCAGTGTGAAACTTCCACAAGGTTGAGAAACGCTGTCATAATTAAGACAACGTCGCTCTATTGATTTAATTTTATTCCAATTTTCTAATGAATGATATAAAAATGGGATTACTATAATTTTTAATTCAAACTTGCATGATGTCACTCGAAAATATAGTGAAGTGCATAGTACATTTTTAGTGCCAATTTTTATTGGATTTGCCAGTTTTGTTGGTTTGTATGCACCACTTATTCTAAAGACTGTGTTTTTCACTTGCTATCGCCTTCTGTATTTGCTGATGTAAGCTAAACCCCTCAGGGGGATACAACTATTGTATCTATGGGAATTAGCGCTCCCAGGGGAACCGTGTGAGGGCCCGAGCTAAAGGTTAGGTAGGCTTCTTTTTTGTTGTAATAAAATAGGTTTTTGTTTTGTTACGGACCATCTTTTTCGGTTCACTGCTGTCCTGTTTTTCAGCACCTACTACTTTCTTCTTCAACTTTTATCTTGTTTCATGAACTTCTTTCCTAGCTTACTGTTTCTGTGCACCTTGTGCGTAGATTCCGCGTTCCCGCAACTCCATACTAAATGGTGCCTTCCTCTTTCCTCTCATGGAACATCTTAGTCGTGGTTAAGGGAGGCTAAAACTTTCTTATATAATAAAAATAATAATGATGTAAGCTAAAATTTTATTTCAGCTCATTTACATCTCCAAAGCTTTTGAACCATTAACCATTTAGTTGAAAGTATTGTATTGTGTTTCTTGCTAAAAGTATTACTAGGTTTCTGATCCTAACTTGCTAAATCCTTCCAGTTTTTCATGTGTTTAAATACTAACAAAATTTTTAACATTGTCAATAGGCTGAAATTGAATTTGTATTTCAACACATACAGAGCTGTTACTAGATTTGTTATCTCAGATGCAATTGTTCTCAACGAGCTTGTGTCACTTGCAGGTGACGGGCCGAGCTCTGGGAGCCATTTAGAAGTAATTTACATCAAAAGTGAAACGCCAGACGCTGAGCTGGAGGCAGTTACTGTGAAGGACGAGCCCATTGACTGGCATCAGGAACCCCAGGTACGTTTTTGGTTGCTTACTCTCCTCTTGAGTACTTCCAATTTTTTGCTGACTCTTCTTTTGAGTGCTTCCAATGGGTTACTTCACTTACTCTCTTTTTGAGTGTTTCCAATTGGTTGTTTACACTCTTCTTGAGTGCTTCCCACTCTTTGCTTACTCTCCTCTTGAGTGCTTCCCACTCTTTGCTTACTCTCCTCTTTTGCGCTTTCTATTATTGCTCACTCTTTTCTTACTCTCCTCTTTTGCGCTTTCTATTATTGCTCACTCTTTTCTTTTGTGCTTCCTATTATTGCTGACTCTCCTCTTTTGTGCTTCATATTATTGCTTACTCTCCTTTTGAGTGCTTTCAATTGGATGCTTACTCTAATCTTGAGTGCTTTCAATTGGATGCTTACTCTCCTCTTGAGTGCTTTCAATTGGATGCTTACTTTAATCTTGAGGGCTTTCAATTGGATGCTTACTCTAACCTTGAGTGCTTTCAATTGGATGCTTACTCTCCTCTTGAGAGCTTTCAATTGGATGCTTACTCTAATCTTGAGTGCTTTCAATTGGATGCTTACTCTCCTCTTTAGTGCTTTCAATTGGTTGCTCACTGTCATTTCACACATATGAATTTAGTTCAGAAGTAGTTGGTATATTCTTGCTCTTGGCCACCATTTCTTTTTTGCCCATCAAAATAAAAATAAAATTGATTTAGTAACGAGTTTTTGAAAAAAACATTAACAGTTGACTTTTTTTGTGACAATCCAGATCCAAAATATTCTGGTAACATTCGCTTAGGCATGTTTTAAATTTTGTTACGTATTCATATATGTTTATTTCTTGAAACGAGTGCTGTAATTTGAGAAACTTGTAAATTTTATTACATTTTCGACCTATATTGAAGTATTAACTTGTCATAAAAGAGAACGTGTTTTTTAAAATTGCTCTTCTGCTATTGTTGTTCATTTCTTTTGTGTAATTAAATTTAGGTAATTTCATTTATTTCTCTTCAACGCCTGAACATATTTTCTCAAGAACAAGATAAACACAGATGCTAGATTGCACAAACTTGTTTCAAAAATAAATGGGTACACCGAATAATTTTAGCTCTAACTCGAGCATAATGCTGCAATTTTTCACAAATCCTGTACAGTAATAATTGAGAGGAGTTCTCCCTTACAGGTTGGTTCAAGTTCAGGGTCTTGTGCAGTTACTTTCAAGAGAGAAGTAGACAATGACTGCACTGAGGCACGTTCAAGGCGCGCAGAAGCAGAGGACGAGTTAAGGGAACGCAGCTCTTTTGCGCGCAACACAGGTGCTGTTCACCAAGGACCAGCTGGAGCATCTAGAGGGAGCGCTGACTCGCTACCATCAGATGTGCCGTGTAGCGGCAGTGGTGTTGAAGCTGCACCTCTTGGCAGACTCTTGTCACGGCCCTTACTGTGTGCACATTGTGATTACTCCACTGGTAAGAGGTGCCTTATGGAGCTGCACCTCCGCGTCAGGCATAAATTAGGATGTTACTACGAGTGTGAGTTGTGTGATTACTCCACTGTGTTCATGAATACTTTGAAAGGGCATTTAGTAGAGCAGCATGGTCATGAGAACTTGCACGTAGGTCAATTTGGGCGTTACGAATTTCCAGCTGTGAAAATTATGGAGGTACAGCGACCTGAAAGGCATGGTCAGTCAGAGCTCGAATGTCAATTCTGTGGCTCTCATTTAGTCATCAAGTCCAGTACAGAAACACCTAGAAAAAGTGCATTAGACAACAGTGAAGTGTTCAAGTGTGAGTTGTGCAAATATTCTTCAGCTAATGAAGCTAACATTGAGCAGGGTTGGTTTGGTAAACGCAAAATAGAACATCAAATAAACAGACGTCGTCAAGGCCAGCTTTACAAGCGTAAGTCAAGTGACTGTGTTCGTAGAAACGAACATGAAGTATACCCAACTAGCAAAGATGGTAATCGTCAACTGTTCAAGGGTGTGTTATGTGAATATTCTTCTCCTCGTACGGATCTTCTCAAAGTTCACCTAGCCAATAAACATGGCGATGGTCAGCTGTTCAAGTGTGAGTTCTGTGAATATTCGAATGCTCGTAAAGATCAGCTTAAACTACACCTAGTGCGCAAACATGGTAGAGGACGGCTTTTCAAGTGTGAACTTTGTAACTATTCTTCTGCCCTGAAGAATCAAGTCGAACGACACCTAGCCTGCAAACATGGTGAAAGTCGGATGTTCAAGTGTGAACTTTGTGACTTTTCTTCTTCACTAAAGAGCCAAGTTGAGCAACACTTAGCCAGCAAACATAGTAAAGGTCGACTGTTCAAGTGTGAGTTGTGTGAATACTCCAATGCTTGTAAGTATCAGCTTAAACTACACCTAGCCAATAAACATGGCGATGGTCATCTGTTCAAATGTGAGTTTTGCGACTATTCCAATGCTGGTAAAAAGAGCGTTAAACTACATTTAGCCCGCAAACATGGTAAAGGTCAGCTGTTCAAGTGTGAACTTTGTGACTATTCTTCTGCACTGCAGAATAAAGTTGAGCTACATCTAGCCGGCAAACATGGTAAAGGTCGGCTGTTCAAGTGTGAGTTGTGTGAATACTCCAATGCTTGTAAGTATCTGCTTAAACTACACCTAGCCAATAAACATGGCGATGGTCAGCTGTTCAAATGTGAGTTCTGCGACTATTCCAATGCTCGTAAAGAGAGCGTTAAACTACATTTAGCCGGCAAACATGGTAACGGTCGACTGTTCAAGTGTGAGTTCTGCGACTATTTCTCTGCTTTTAAAGCGAACGTTAAACTACATTTAGCCAGAAAACATGGTAAAGGTCGACTGTTCAAGTGTGAGTTCTGCGACTATTCTTCTGCTTGTAAACAGGGTGTTGAGCAACATTTAGCCAGCAAACATGGTAATGGTCGACTGTTCAAGTGTGAGTTCTGCGACTATTCCTCTGCTCGTAAAGAGAGTGTGAAACTACATTTAGCCAGCCAACATGGTAAAGGCCAGCTGTTCAAGTGTGAACTTTGTGACTATTCTTCAGTGGAGAGGAAATATGTCGGACGACATCTAATGCGCAAACATGGTAAAAGTCTGATGTTCAGGTGTGAGTTCTGTGAATACTCCAATGCTTGTAAGTATCAGCTTAAATTACACTTTGCTAATAAACATAGCGATGGTCAGCTGTTCAAGTGTGAATTATAAGACTATTCCTCTGCTCGTAAGGAAAAGATTAAACAACAACGAGATAGCAAACATGGTTGCCCCAATTTGCTATTCTAGCAGTAAATGCGTATTCATGGGCTACTCAAATGTCCAATTACCACACCACACTTTAGAGCTGCTAAATATTATAGTTGTTCAATGTCGTCAAATATGTTGTCTATGTCTTTGGGGGAACGCAATTTTTGTGTCGATTTTAATAAGCGTTCAAGAATGGAATATGTTATTGAGAGTTGAGGACGCCTTCTTTTTGTTACAACAAAATGTTTTATTTAAATTCAAGACCACCTTTTTCCGGTTAATTTCTTGCTAATTTTCAGCACCTTTGAATTCGTTTTCCAATTTTTATCTTGTTTACTAACGTGCCTTCTTTTTTTTATCGTTTTTCTTGCACATGGTGACCGGTGCAGGAACACATTTTGTGCATAGATTCGGCGATCCCTTTTTTCGAGACTAAATGGTGCTTGCATCGGTCTTCTCTTATAATATCTTCGTAACAGGGGTGTTGAAACTCAAGAATAATCTATCTCCGCATAGATATAATACTTCTTTCGATTTTGGCACGTTCTTTTGGACGGCCATCCGTTCTCAAAGAAGTCAAGCAATATATACAACATTGCCTGATGTTTTCGGTTCACCACTAATTTTTTCAGCATCTATCACTTTTTTATCTCTATTTTGTTTCCCAAATTGTTTCCCACTCCTAGAAAAATTGTTGTGATTAATCAGACCTAGACTAACTTAGGTGATCTAGCGGCTCTGTAGCATAGTTGTCGGTAAATTCTACTTCCTTATTAACGCTGCATCCTAATACTTTGAGGAATTCATTAAATTTGTTTTTTGAAGAAAGCAAAAATATTATGTGTAATGAGTGGCTTTCTACAGCTACGTGTGAAAATCAATGGTTTATATCTATTTCAGAGCGTTCCGTACTATATGCTTGTGGCATTTTTCCGACTTGCGCCCCTCCCCATGTCCTTACCTTGTCGTGGTGGGAGGGCTTGCGTGCTGCAATAAAAGTTGAGGCTATACTGCCGGGGCCCCGGTTCTGGTAGGTTCAACCATGGTAGGCTGGCTCAACTGGAGCAGCCTGACGAAAGGGGGACCATGGGTGAGGTTTCCCATGTAAATATAAACCGGGCCCCGGCAGTTACAGGTTATAAAGTCTCTGTTACCTCGGGCGTACTTGGGGACTGCCACGGGCCGGGGTCGACGGTGGGAGGAGGTTTTTACTTCCTAGTGGTCAGCGTGTGCCCGCCTTAAGTGCAGAGATGCACCAGAATGCTGCTGATCGCCCGTGGGGTTCTTTTCCGGCTTGAGCCGGCCTGGATAGGTAGGGAGAAATCCTTATCGAAAGAGAATCCTAAACCTGTGCTTGCTTCTACTACTGAAAATCCCTCTCGATTTCTCGGAAATGACCCGGTGCTCTTCTTGGTTCCCGCGGAGAGATCTCCAAAGAAAACTTTTCCTGCCCACCGCACTGTTCTGGAATCGGGGCTCGCCCCCTTGCAGCCGGCTGCTGCAGATGGAGCTGGGACCATAGGAACCATAACGGAAACTTCACATGACCGTCCCCCCTCTCCACCATTGCAAGCTGTATCATCGCAGCTTGCTGCAGTGAGTGACGCTGGACCCAACGTGAAATCTGACGAGACAAATTTAGTACTTCAGCCATATATACCACCTCGTAATCAAAGGCGACCCAGTTTTCGTCATTTAGTCATTAAGTCCAGTACAGAAACACCTAGAAAAAGTGCATTAGACAACAGTGAAGTGTTCAAGTGTGAGTTGTGCAAATATTCTTCAGCTAATGCTGAAGAATACCACCTACCGTGATATCGTACAGATGTGCCCCTGTATGAGACTACACATCCAGATTATAAGAAATTTTACACCATCAACGCGAGTGATGGTTCTTACCTCGCAGAGATGGATGTCATTGTGGAAAATAGAGAACTTAAACGAGAAATTAGTGGTATCCCTTTGAATATAACCGAGACGCGAACGGGCTCGCTCCTTGTGGAGGTTCGAAATGAACATCAGGCAAAAACTATCTCAAGAATCCAAACCCTTGCTGGGGTGAGCATCACTGTTGCTCCTCATGGAAGGTTGAATGAAACAAAGGGGACTATTTTTTATACAAATAAACCAAATTACGGAGATGAAACTCTACTCGAAGAACTTGCCAGAAGCGGAGTAAAATCTATCTACCGGGCCAAAAGAAGACAGAACGGAGCTGAAATACCCACCTCAGTGTACATACTGACCTTCGATTCTACGCGCCTACCTGAGTCCGTGAGTATAGGCTGGACGCGGTGCCAGGTGAGGCAATACATACCCAGGCCGCGTAGATGTTTTAAGTGCCAAAGTTTTGGTCACGGTGCAAGTAGCTGCCGTAAACAAGAAGCGGTATGCTTTCACTGCTCCCGAACAGCACATGAACTCCCCTGCACTCTACCACCTAAGTGCTCCAACTGTGAGGGGCCCCACCGCGCCAGTGACCAGTCCTGCCCTATCTATAGATTGGAACAGGAAATAGTCTCTACACAAACTACTGAACGTGTAAGCTATGGTGAGGCAAAGCGGAAGGTTTCCGGTCGCTATGTGCGCCCTACGTATAGTTATTCATCGGCTGTGCGTCGGCCGCAATCACAGACAGCCGAGTCCGGTGGAACACGCATCAGCGAGGAGATACCGATGAGAGTCGGAGGTGAATTTGCTCATGCCGTAACACAGAATAGTATAGCAACCCAGACTGACGCTCCAAATGAGGAACATAATAAACCCCGAAGTTCTTACTCTAGAACCGAAAGACCAGAAAAGTCTTCCGACGAACGTCTTTTGGAGAAGCCTGCATCCTCGGACCGACCGTGAAAAATCGGACCGACTGATGCCACAAACTTCAACAACAAATACTGGTCTCAAACGCCCACAACAAGAATCGCCATCTTCGCCATCTCTCTCCGAAGCGCACTCGCGTGAAGCCCCTGCCTCCAAGAGAGCCTTGACATCCTGGAGCAGGCCGGCGGTCGAAGATGAGAGCTCTGTCCATCGTGCTGTGAGAAGCAAAGAAAAACGATTGGAACATAGCACAAGTCACAGATCGGCCTCTGTAGAGGGCATACTGCGATGCCCTTCGAGACCTCAAACAGAGCTGTTAAAGAATTTTCCAATACCGAAACACTGTCCGAAATTTCCTCCACCTAATGTCGGCCGTCACAGTCGCGATGGTGGCCCTGAGAGGAAAGACGCAGAGTCGTCGTGTGATCCCGGTGAACAGAAGACAGTAATGAAGAAACCTTGGAGTGCCACCTCTAGCAATAAATAATATCGTCCAATGGAACTGCCGAGGTTACCGTCGAAATTATGGTGACTTAGCAGGTTTAATATCACAACACCAACCCATATGTATTTGCTTACAAGAAACTATGTTAGGAACTAATACCCCGCATCCACCAAACAACTACGATATTGAAACTTTCTCACCCTCTGATAATCCCGTTCCTGGGACAGGACTGGCGATCCTGGTGCGAAGAGATGCTGCCTACCATACCCTTCGAGTAGCCACTGCGCTTCAAGCATTTGCTGTGAGAATAAACATCGCTGGCGCTTTCATCACGGTGAGCAGCGTATATCTGTCCCCTAGAGAAGAACTCACGTCTGCAGCAATGCTGCATCTTTTAAATCAGCTACCCCGACCGTTTTTGGTACTTGGCGATTTTAATGCCAAACATACAATGTGGGGAAATACTTCGTGCAACCAAAGAGGCATGGCAGTGGAGCAACTTCTCACTACTGGCGATGTCTGCATCCTAAACACCGGAGAAGCGACGCATTTCCATATCCAGACTGGTTCGTTGTCTGCCATTCATCTGAGTTTGAGCTCGCCCGATATCTTGCCAGACTTAGTCTGGGCCGTGGGAGAGGACTTGTGTGGCAGTGACCACTACCCCATTTTTGTCACATTGCCCACAAGCGAACCTACTGTGCAGCAGCCGCGGTATATTATTAAGCGTGCTGATTGTGAAACGTTCAGTAGTTTGACACAGATGGGGGAGTTCCCAGAAGATATGCCTGCTGAAAAATGGTGGATCGGTTTGTCGCGACCCTCCGAGTAACTGCCAGCATCGCGATTCCGCGGACGCGAGGGGGAGCTGCAAAACATAGATTACCATGGTGGAATGAAGAGTGCACAAAAGCCAATATTGAAAGGAAACGAGCCCTGCGTCGCTATCAGAGAAGCGGCAGAGTAGCATATAAGATCTCCTACAACCGCGCCAGAGCATGTGCCCAAATGGTGAAAGATGTTGCACGGAAAGAATCTTGGAAGAAATGTTTCCTCCCTGAATGGAGACTCGCCAATCTCTAGAGTTTGCAACAGAGTGGGAAAGATGCTGAAAATAAACAAAACCACGACACCCTGTTTGATGACTGGAAATGGGCTTGAGGCAGACCCCCGTGAAGTTGCTAATACACTAGCCCGGAGGTTTGCGGACGTCAGCAGCGGACGCCACTACCCACCAAACTTTCTTGCTAGGAAACAGCGATTAGAGGCACAACCTTTAGATTTCTCTGACGATCATCATCATTTGTATAATGACCCAATTACTATGCTAGAACTCTATAATGCTCTGAAAGAGTTCAAAAATACCGCAACAGGACCAGATGAGATACACTATAAAATGCTGAAACGACTACACCCAACCGCTATCACAGCCCTCCTTACGATATTTAATGAAGTTTGGACCACAAATCAGTATCCTCCGCAGTGGCGGATAGCCATTGTATTGGCCTTCCCAAAACCTGGCAAACCTCCAACAGATCCAGCAAGCTATCGACCAATCGCTTTAACTAGTTGTATTGGGAAACTCCTAGAAAAGATCATCAGCATTCGTCTCATGAGACATTTAGAATCGATAAATTTGATCTTCCAGCACCAATATGGTTTTAGAAAACTCCGAGGCACTACGGATGCTCTGGTTCGAATTCAAAACTATTTTGTGGAGAATCGTGCATCTAAACGACACTCAGTTTGTACCTTTCTTGATCTAAATAAAGCATATGACACCACCTGGAGACACGGCATACTCTGTGAAATGCACTGACTGGGAATTAGGGGAAACATGGCTGAGTACATCAGACAATTTTTGAATGAACGTACATTCAGAGTAAGAACTGGATCCTCTTTCTCAGACTGGATGATACAAGCGAGGGAGTCCCTCAGGGCAGTGTTCTGAGCTGCTGCTTGTTTCTGCTCTCCATTAATGGAATGTTGTCTGACCTGCCACCAGATGTCATAGGTTCTCTGTATGTGGATGACGTGATGTTGTGTGCATCTTCGGCTTATTTGCCAGCTCTGGAGCGACGAATGCAGGTGGCAATCAATAGAGTTGCCGTTTGGGCCACTGATCACGGCTTTTGTTTCTCCATCAATAAAACCTGTGCTCTTCATATAAAACCGAAACGTTCTCGTGAACCTAATCCAGACCTCACTCTCTTTGGCGAACAAATTACATTCGCACCAACAGCAAGATTCCTTGGGATTCTTTTGGATGATAGAATGACCTGGAGGCCCCATATAGAGCAGCTGAAAACTGAGTGCATAAAGAAACTTAACCTTCTGAAATGTTTATCTTGGCGTAGTTGGGGGGCGATCGCCTGACGCTTTTACTCTTATACAGAGCCTTAATTCGATCCAAGATGGACTATGGATGTGTGGTTTACCAAGCGGCAAAGCAAGGCTTATTGAGGATGCTCGATCCAGTTCATAACGCTGCCATCAGAATCTGCACTGGTGCTTTTCGCACCACTCCGATAGCCAGTCTACTTGCTGAAAGCGGGAACCCTCACTGCTGTTGCGACGGGCTCAGCTGACTTTTCAATATCTGGCGCGCCTCAGCCAACTTTCGACGTCTCCTACCTACTTTGCAGTACGAGTTGCTACTCTGGAACTGGCTGAGTTTCCGTACACCTTGCCAGCATCTGTGGACTACCGTGAAATGGCAAACACTTTACGCTTACCCCCACTGAGGGTTCTATCGGTGGAACAGAGAGATGACCCCACATGGCGCATATCCATTCGAACCTTCTGTCCACAGTGTAAATATCCTAAAAAAGAAGAATTGCACCATCTAGCCCTGAGAGCTCTTTTTGAAGTACACAGATCCACTGAACACTCGAACTCTGTTCACATTTTCACCGACGGCTCAAAAAGCGGAGGAGCTGTTGGTTGTGCCGCAGTCTCACCGACTACAACAGCTGCCCATAGGCTCATGGGTGTAACGTCTATTTTTACCGCTGAGCTGTACGCGGTGCGAGAAGCTCTGCGTATCGTCGAGAGACTTCCGGAAGCCAATCACACAATTTTTTGTGACTCAAGAAGCGTTATAGAGGTTCTGCGATGCTATAATAGCAACAACCCACTTGTGTGCGAGATTCTGTGCCAGTTGTTACATCTGCAGAATGTGGCAAAGACAATAACAATATGTTGGGTCCCAGCTCATATTGATGTCGTGGGAAATGATGCAGCCGACCGTGAAGCAAAAGATGCCTCTGTTTCCGACGCACAGCCGTTGAATGATGGAGTGCCTTGCAGAGATTACTACCCGGAGATTAAAATCTCGTTAATGCGATTGTGGCAACACCAGTGGACAGAGATGGATGGTAATAAATTGAGACTACTTAATGATACTACAAGACCATGGCCATCTTCCTCTTCTAGCTCTCGCCTGTCGGAGGTTTTGTTGTGTCGACTCCGTACTGAGCACACTAAACTTACTCATGAACACCGTTTGGAACGCCGACCGCCGACTTTGTGCGAGGCTTGCCATACGCCGATCTCAGTGCTACATGTGCTTGCCGAGTGCCCTCGGTATGCTGCTGTGCGTCGACGACTCTATCCCCATACTCGAAATATGGACCAGACTGCTACTCTGCGGGAAATGCTAACGGAGTTTCCCAAGCGCCGCTTTGATGTGAATACGCTACTGACCTTCCTACAACTATGTGGACCAACAGGGAAGATATGAGAACACAAACAGTGGAGAGGACTAATATGAACTTTGTGTATACTACGGAACGACAGGTGATGTCGTCCTGGGGGACTGTAGATGGGAAACTACAAAATGGCCGGGCGCGCTGCGTTGATACCTCGGGGGGGTTTCAGCGTGGGTAAGGCGCCCGGCCATAAATGGGTGGGCAGCTGAAACCCCCTTTGGGGTTTGGCTGCCCAGTGCGTTTGAATGTACTGTAACTCGGTAAATGACCAAGATACCAGCTGAGTCCTGCGTGCGTCGTGGTGGTGATAATGTGGGTGATGACTAGAGTTATTTTTTTTCGCGGCTGGATTGAAGCTGTCGTTAAATGAGCCTATTTACTTACTTGACTCCGTTAGATTTGACCTACTGTAACCGATGAATTAAAATGTATTTAAGCTTTGGCTGCCTTATAATCCGAACTGCGGATAAAACCACCTTCGGTGCGACATAGAGGTTCCCTCTGAAGCGCTAGCAAGCTCCCTACTACCACTGCTTCCGACTTGCGCTACAGATTATTTTTTGTTTATAGTTAAGAGTTTAAACTGACGGTCACAGTCTTCAATTACTTAGTGTTCTTTGTTTGGGTTTGTACAAAAAATTTGTATTTCTGGTTATATACATCAGTGTTTTATGACAGAAACGCTGTTTATACAGATTTTTATACCAGACTGAAAAAATAAGGGAAAAATCTTCGAAAAAATATTCAAAAATGGGAGTGAGCATTCATTTCTGAGTGCATGTTAGTTTTATACTTGAGTATTGTGCTAGGTTTTTTCATTAATTAGTTTTAATCAACTTTCATTGGTAACTTTCAATTCAGAATGGTATTTTGGTCAATTCGGTTGAGTGTTTCATGTATTTTCGGTCTTGTTAACAGGAAGTAAACATTTTCATTACCCAAGTAGTTGATCATTTCAACCTTCGCTATAGGCAGTAGAATACCTTTTGTTTTACTTCTACTAAGAAAACATAAGTAATTTTATATTAAGGAGTTCCTGATAATCCAGTTTATTCACTTTTCTAATATGCTCTTCAGAAACTGGGATTTTGGTTCACAGTTCGTTCTGATGGTGAAATGTTCATGTTAGCCTTGTGCGGCGGCCGCTCCTCCTCGTGTCTGACTGTCGGGAAACTCTAGTGCCGGCCTTATTTTGGTGAGAATTTGGAGGCAGAATTTTGTTGTGTAATAAATCAGCTTTCCCGAGTTGGTTACTGGGTACATACATACTTATCGACATGTATGCAGGAAAAATTCGTTTCAAATTTCCGAAACGTCGACTTCCTAACATTCGAGGCAAAATAATTAACTTTCACCCATTATACCTTCAACAAAATCAACTCCTGCTGCGGTAGACTGAGCTCTTGGGTTCGCCACCTTCGATGCTTTGGTTCGCCGAGGCATTTTTCAGTAGTATTGACGGTTTCGATCTTTCAGTCCTAATGTTAAAGGAAGATATGCATGAAAATAGATAATTATAATTTCAATTCTGTCCATCAAATATTAAACCCCTAACACAGCTGTTGTCTATTTTAAAAGGTTTATCTTTCAATTTAAGCCCTTTAAGTTGAGCATTATTCAAAATTGAAATGCTTGTAATGAATTTCGTTCAATAACTACTTTGGAAATGAACTGCCTCCTTTTTTTCATCAAAATGTTACTGTATCAACGTGTGTTTCCTTGTTTTATCAGTCGAATTTTATCTACATTTATTTCCGTTTTGTAATTTGCATCAAAGAAAATGCACTTTTATTGCTTTGCCCTCTGTTAATTCAACTGCTGTTCATTGCGGATGTTCCTCAAATTTGATTTAAGGCTCTTCACATTGAAAAGTTTCTAAAAATCATTCTGTTGAACCTATTTTATGTTCGCTCGCCATAGCCGTGTGTCTGTAAGCCCTGCCTGCCGTGCGGGTAACGCGGGTTCGAATCCCTGCGCTGGATGGCGATTTTCTCTGTTGGGTATAGGGGAAAAATTCCAAGCACAATACTTCACTCTACCCAGGTGTCTGAAATAGGCACCGGTCTTGACGGGGGGAAAGCGTCCTGGTGTTAGTCATAAGGCATTTGAAGATCCAATGTACTACACCTTTTTCACTTCAAATTAATCTAAGTCAAGTTCAATTTAATCCGAGGCAAGTTCAATTTAATCCGAGTCAAGTTCAATTTAATCCAAGTCAAGTTCAAATTAATCCGAGTCAAGTTCAAATTAATCCGAGTCAAGTTCAAATTAATCCGAGTCAAGTTCAAATTAATCCAGTCAAGTTCAAATTAATCCAACCCTTAGTCGAGTTAAAAATGACGTAATAATTTGTTAATATGAGTTTTTTGTTAAATATGTATCTATTGGATGTGATGAGCAAAACTGGTTTCGAGGATTTATTTACACTCATAGATATTTATACGCGTGAAATTCCACTTTATCACATATATGAAATCAAATGCATGCAAGAAAAATATATTATCATTGGACGATATGTAGATTTAATCAATTTAATATTTATTTACAATTCAATATATAATACTTTTCATACTTCAATAAATTTTAGTATGAGCACACACATCGAAGTATGAGCACACACAAATAAAAGCAGTATTAAGTTAGAAACATTTTTTCTTGCATTATTATTGTGTATTGTAAGTGGATCCTACATTTCTTCACATTGACGAACTCGGAATTAGAAGGGATAACATTTTTATTGCTGATGCAGGAATGTATCTGGGTAGTAATGTACATGTATGAATTGTAATCAAACGGAATCGTACATTAGTGCTAAGTGAATGCCACTTGTATATTTCTTTTAAAGATTAAATCTACATTTCGTTCAATGATAATATTTTGTAATTGCATGTATTGGATTTCATATATGTGATGAAGTGGAATTTCACGTGTATGAATTACTATGAGTGTAAATAAATCCTCGAATCCAGTTTTGCTCATCACATCCAATAGATACCTATTTAACAAAAAACTCAAATTAACAAATTATTACGTCATTTTTAACTCAACTTAGGGTTGAATTAATTTGAACTTGACTTGGATTAATTTGAACTTGACTTGAATTAATTTGAACTTGACTCGGATTAATTTGAACTTGACTCGGATTAATTTGAACTTGACTTGGATTAATTTGAACTTGACTCGGATTAATTTGAACTTGACTCGGATTAATTTGAACTTGACTCGGATTAAATTGAACTTGACTCGGATTAAATTGAACTTGACTCGGATTAAATTGAACTTGACTTGGATTAAATTGAACTTGACTTAGATTAATTTGAAGTGAAAAAGGTGTAGGTGATATGTATCAGGCTTGAATTGGAAATAGAGCATCCGTAGATGCCTTCATTATTATTATTATTATTATTATTATTCATTATTATGTTTTATCAACTCCGAAGAATTGTACCATTTTAATTTTCATTTTTATCAAACAAATCAAAGGTTTGGTGTCGAGGAAGTTACTTTTTATTTATTGAAATGTAAAGTCAGCATGTCCAACTGCTTCTGTATTTTATACCGAGTATATTATCTCTTCATATCATTTTCATATCTATAATAATGACCGGCCTTGGTCTTCTGTTCAATTTGTCTTCACTCGGTCAAATATGCGCAAATGAATTCGAGGAACATTAACTGAATTAGGTTAGAATGTAATCATTTAAGTTAGGACATAAAAAAAAATAATTGTGAATAATTTTTGATGGTTTATAAACTGCTGTTTATTAGTGTAAATGAATATTTTCATGCAAGATATCGCTTCCCGCTTGCAAGTAAACTGAGGAGCTCCAAAAAAGTTCGCTTCAAAACATCAAGTCCGCCGCAAATTTCCCGGACTTGAACACAATAAAACCTGAGGAGGATTCTGAGACACAAACTTCCCACGAATGGACGTCAGTTCATGAACAAGGATGAGTTGCGAGGCGCTCCAATAGACACAGTAAAATACTGCAGTGAGATCTTAAGGTTACCGAATTCTGTGCATCTACAATTTATTCATGTCATCCCGAGAAAAGAACGCATGTATCGTGCTAATGCCGTATACATGTTCATGTAACACGCTCCCCGCGTCTCCGCGGCTGTCAACGGTTGTTTTGGTTAGGTTGTAAACAGCAGAATAGGGAACTCAATTTTCTCCCTTGAATAAACTGTATTCTCTGTAATGAATGTGAAAAGTACAATTGCACGATAACATTTCACCCCGTATGATAATAATTATGGTATTTGTGAAGCGTTGGATAATTGTCGATTTTCCAATTTCTGCTGCCTAAACGTAGTTAATTAGATCGAAATAAACATTTTTTCTTTTATGCACTTTCGGGGGCAAATGAGTATATAAAAAGTTATAACGGTAAGTTAGTTACCGCAACTCCAGTGTTTGAAGCGGGAAGTAATTCATCGAGCGCGTGGTATGGCAACTCTTCAATAGAGTCTCACTTTCGACGCGCTAGTAATCAAAGACGACACTAAACCTTACTTTCCCCTCTGGGGGATACAACTATTGTATCTATGAGAACTAGCGCTCCCAGAGGGCTATGTCAGGGCCCGAGCTGAGATTTAGGTAGGCCTTCTTTTTGTTGAAATAGAATGTTTTTGTTATGTTAAGGACCACCTTTTTTTCGGTTCACTGCTATCCTGTTTTTCAGCACATTCTACTTTCCTCTTCAACTTTGGTCTTGTTTCATGATCTTCTTTCACAACTGACTGTTTCTATGCCTTTCTGCGTTAATTCTGCGTTCCCTTAACTCCATACTAAATGGTGCTTTCCTCCTTCTCTTTGGATCGCATCTGTTGCTGAGTAGGGAGGCTAAAACTAACGATTAATATAATCTAACCGATACTTTATGCAAGTGCGACCTGTAGAATGGATCCTGCTTATTGAGTTAGAAATTGTAACTGTGCTTATGCAAACAAATATAATTGTGTGTGTTGAGGCAATGGAAATTGTGTTGACCACCGAAATAATGTTCTTATTACACTATCTCAGAGGTGATGAAGAATTCTGGTATCTTTGAAACCATGAGACCTTCAGCGCGAAATAGTCGGAGCTACTAAAGCGCTAGTAAACCTATGTTACTACTACTACACTAAACCTTCCGTTCTAACTTGTAAAATACTCATTTGCCTCAAAAAGTGTATAGAAGAAAACTAGTTTATTTCGACGTAATTACCATGATTCAAGCAACAAAAATTCGAAAATCGATGAGTAACTGTTTATTCGACCGCATTCGTCATCAAAGGCGAAACTAAACTTATCGCTATAACTCGTTAAATATTCATTGGCCCCCCCCAAAGGGCATTGAAGAAAAATTGTTTATTTATATCTAATTAACTATGTTTTGGCACCGAAAATTGGAAAATCGATGTTTGTCCTCCCCATCACATTTACCGTAATTATTTTGAAAAAAATTGCGAAACAGGTAAAATGTCGTGCATTTATACCGGCACGTCAATAGGCATTACACCGGGACGTCAATAAGCAATTTACCTGTTGGTCCACATGTGGCTCTATACGCTGGGAACGTGTTCTGTTACAGTAATTGTGCATTTGGTAGTTTTTGTGGTAATTTCGATGCTTACATTAGTGTGCCAATAGACAAATATAGAATTGAAGTAATTATTCCACGTGTTTGACGCGTTTCATTAACCTTCGATAATAGCTCGACACGCACGACCTCCAGTTGTTCAGAACGGATGCCGTTATTCATTGCAGCTCACCATGAGAATATAAATCTTTCCCTAATTTGCGCGTATCAGAAGTGCCAACATTCAGTCAAACTTTCCTGTAAATTAATTGATTAATTTTGATATAAATAATGTGACTCTTTATTGATAATTCAACGTTAACGTGGCACAAGTCATTCTTCAGTATTGTTGGAAGAACGGATAAAAATGAAGTGAAACTTTCTATTATTAATAGAGAAACAAACGGTTTCGATGATTTTCAATGTTTTCAACACCAACATATGTATATGTGCGTCTCAACGCCATGGTAAATATCGAACAAACGGTTGAGGGAAAGATATAACCTGTTCCCTTTCCGGAGTTATTAAGTTTAATACGCACATAAATACCAATTTTTGACCAGCACTTGAAAAAAACAAAAGGTAAACGCTGTTTTATTCAGTATCTGAGTGGTCGGAAAATCTCGGGTGCGTAGTTATAAGGAAGGGAAATTCGAACTTAGAGAGATTGAGGCAAATTATATGTACTTTTTAGGAAAACATTTCTGTTACAGACACACAGAACAGAATATCTCCTATTATTACGAAAAACAAAATATATCTATTAGAGCTTCGACAGCAAAAAAGTACAGCAAAATGTAAGCTCCGAAACTGGAGCTACCGCTGTTGTCAGGTAGGGAAGAAAAAGCTGAAACGTTACTATCAGTTTTACTGGGGGTCGGAGCTGGCTAGTCCGGCACTACCGGCGGTCCGCGCGGTCAAAGTGCGATTGCTCAGACACGACGAGCGCTTGTATGCGGCTCGGCTCACGAATGTACGGAGAGAGTCACATATCTCCCCTATAACGTAAAACTATAGGCCGAGAGAAAAATAAAAATAGTTTTTAAAGAGCTAATGCCGCTGCACAAACCTCTCAGTCAGAGGAACCATCGGTTTCGGCAAATGTTGCCATTCAGGAGTAATTTTGAACAAGGTGTTCTTCAGAGAGTTACCTATTGTTCATTTTTATCGCTTATATCATTTTGAGCTCAATTGATATAATATTAAATAATTATATAGTTACTAGTGTACCCGTGCCATGAAACATGATGGTAAATACTGTGTGAAAATACTTAATAAAAATATAGATAAGAACGCAATGCAATATATTTTTTTCTATATTTTTACACAGGAAAAACGTTGAGTATTTCATAATGAAAACATTCACGCCATTGCACCTGCCTCAGTACTGCTGCTGAGCGTATGGCCTCTAGTCGTTCTCGTGAACTACTTGCATACTGATCCCACCTCTGTTGCTTTACAAGCGCGTGTTGTTCTTGAGATAATCTTTCTCTCGCTCTTCTTTTTCGCTCCCACTCGATTAAGCGTCTTTTTTTGTATGAATGGAGTTTCCCTGCCTGAGCTCATGTCTAAGGTAATTTTTTTGGGACTGTAATAAATACTTACATAAATACATATACACACATATACCGTGCTTTTCCTCCCTATGGGAGGGTAGCCGACAGCAGGCCACAATCACTACACCTAGTCGCTAGGAGGCGAGAAAGGCAGCACTGGCCGCACCAGCACTGCCAGGATCAGCAGCAGCCCAGCACAACCCCCTTGCACAGTCAGGCCCGACAGTCATAGCTGGTTTACCCCGACCGCTTCATTGAGTGCCACCCTCCCCCCGCACAGGACAGGTCGACCCCATCACGTGGGGGCAACTTCCCGTACTGCGTCAAAAATAAAAATTACCTTCTTATGCATTGCCCCTATTCACTTCTGTCCGCAGTCATCCCTCTCGCCACGTTCACAGTCAAACCCCTCTTATACAAAACACGCTTCGTCCCATCCATCCAACTCATCCGTGGTCTACCTTGCGCTCTAATAGCACTCACTTCCAACATATAAATCTTTTTCGCCAACCGCTCAACATTCATTCTTTCAACATGCCCAAACCATCCAACCACTCTTTCATCCACTCGCCTGCTCAAGTTTTTGATAGCACCTGTCTGCCCCCTAACCAACTCATTCCTGATCCTATCTCTTCTTGTTACTCCATACATGCTCCTCAAGCACTTCATCTCAAACACATCCAACTTCCTCCTCTCAGCTGCTCTTAGTAATAAATACTTAGAATGCAGTATTTTTGAGCCGTGATAGAATTAATGGTAGCCATTCATGTCATTTGCAGCAATTCAGCATTACCGAGAGCAAATGCGAGCTTCTGTATGTATAATATAATATGCAATACCTTCTCGAACTCGGTATCAACGATACGGACTCAAGTATATAAGGCTCTGGATCTCTCTCATTTACTTGAATGTGATATTATAGTGCAATTATATAGCGAAAATGAGTGTATTCATTTATCAGTGAACTGAAACCGAGACTGCCAGTGCTAATTTCTTCCTATGTGCTCACTTGCTTTCAGAGAGCGCTCGCTTCCAGAGAAAGAGCTTGCATTTGTGACTTCCAATTGAGTATTTATAAGTTACGACAGAATGGGAGCCGAGAGAGGCAGTTGCATTCGTCGAGTAAAGACCATATTTTGACAAGCTCTTGCGAAAACTTATAAATATTCCCGAGACATAATCTAATAAATTTCATTAGTCATCTTCATTATATCCGCAACTGGCTCTCTCCTCTCCATCTGGGGTGGGCCACGTAGCGATATTTCATTTTTGTAATTGTGTACTTGCTGTATTTAGATTTTTTGTAATTGTTTTCTTGTATTTGTGAAATTATTAGTTGTTTTCTGGTGATTGTTAATTGCTTTTTGTAGGTGGCCCCTTCTGGGGCTACCTTCTAATTTAAAATGGCAGAACTGCCATTGACAAACCGCTATAGCGATCTGAGAGAGTCAGATAATCCCTGCAGTGAAATTGAAGAGATGCAACTGCTGGACACCAACCTTGAAGAGCCTAACAATGGAGAAAAAGTGATGAGCCATGAAGGAACGAATGAATCCATAATTCAGGGAACATGGTTCAAGAACAACAAGCTATCAAAAAAAAGAGAAAGAACCAGTGTGAGCCTCTCAAGCTCTAACTCTGATTGTGAAACCGTTAAAAAAACATGTAAATCTATCTCCCCTTAAACAAGAAGAGTATACCCAACTAATAAAACTTTGGCATCTAAAGATAAGGTTTGCACTATGCTGATCACACAACTGCAAGAGTCGAACAACAATTTAGTTGGAGCAAATAAGAGAAAAATGACATATGATCCATTTGGAGTTGCCCAGGGATTAAGGGAAGTACTAAACTATGACTACATTAAGGAAATAAGAGTTAACAAACGAAGAAACTTGATTGCAGTTGAGCTCAAGGAAGCCACTGAAGGGGAAGTAGCAAGATTGTTGGAAGTGAGCAGCGTGGGAAAGTTTGCAGTTCGGTGTTATAAACCACGTTCTGAGTCTGCACAATCCACTTTTGGAGTGATCAGGCCAATTGACTATGATGTCAATTTAGAGGATCTCATTCCAATTGCCACCAGTGAAAATGCTAAAATCATAAACATGGTAAGATTGCCAAAGTTCTCTAATGGTAAAAAAGAAAGTTCTCTAAGTGTAAAAGTCCAATTTCAAGGTAGAGATCTTCCAAAACAAATAAAAATTGAATTCATGAATTTTCAAGTAAGTCCATATTCACCTCCACCTATCCGATGCTATAAATGCCAACGACACGGACATTTTGCAAGTGGGTGTTCATCTGATGAAAGATGTTTAATTTGTGGTGGTGGACACGCAAAAGAAAATTGTACTGCTCCCACTCCCTTCTGTGCTAACTGCAAGAGCAATCATGTGGCCAGCTCTAAAGAATGCCCTTACGTAAAAAATGCCTTACAAATACAAGCACTAATGAAAGAAGGAGTCTCGTTTTCAGAAGCTCGGAAGCAAGTCATCTCTGAGACCACCAAAAATCTTGAACCGATCTTGCAAAAAACCAAGACTACTTCCACTATGATAAGCTCTCAAATGAACCAAGAAAAAGATGCCTCCATGCAAGAAAGTTCCCAAATCCTAAGCTCAGTGGAAAACCAAAAAACATATGCTTCAGCTTTGAAAACCTTTCAACCTAAACATGTGACTGTCCCTGCTGATGTACTGTCGCAACTCCAGCCTTGCTTCCCATTTTACGTCCCTTGCAAGTTCATTAATATCTTGCAATCGGGGACTAGGTCGTTAATTTACCCTAAACTGACCTAAAGAACTAAAACGCTAATTAAATATGACAAGCGGGCAATGGTTGGAGTGCTTCACCTTCCTGGCAGCAAAAGTTAATATCGAACAACCATAAAGTGTTCGTTTGTTTGTTGCGAGCTTATCCGAAGCCACTGCTGCGGATTCGAAGCGTCTTTGAAGTCGCAGCTCTCGCGGGCCTGCCACTTCAGTGAGAGTTCATCTACGAGGTCGGATGCACGTGAGCCTTGCGTGCGACGACTTCTACCGGCCCTGCATCTGGGTATCTAAACCCCCGGATAGCCGGCTAACAGTGGAGAATGTTCCCTGAACAATTTCTTCGAAGCTTCAGGTGAGCACTCCTCTATTATTGTCAAGCTTGTCATTATCTTATTTATCTCGGTTCAGAAGAGACTATGTTAAATGCCAGGTAAAACTGGAAGTTGACGCTTCTTGCCGGTAAGCGTGACATAGTTCTTTTATTCGAAGAAATTGCTTATTTATCTTCGAACTTTTATTCGAAGATATTTGATTATCCTCTTCGAAATTTTCTTTAACGAAGAATTTCTTAAATTAAATTCTTCTATTCACTTAAAGATTCAATTCCTTATCTTCAAATTCCTTTATACGAGGAATTCCTTAATTTAAAATTCTTTCGTTCATTTGAAGATTGAATTTAACTTCTTATGAAAAGCAGTTCTGGCTTACGCAATTAGTTCGCCGGCTGCTTAGCAAGGCTGGAGAAGCTTCAGGGAAAGTCCTGGTGGCTACATCTTTTTTTCTTTCTCTAAATTTAATTATCCTAATTTGAATTAACTGTCATTCATAATAATAAAAAGAAGTTTTAACCCGCGCACGGTCGCGCATCCCTCAGAAAAGTAGTCAATTTACCCGCGTTACTCTGCCGTTCCCTGTTCACTTACCGTAATAGGCAGAGATGTAAAAATATGAAGTAATGAGTAAAAAATGTTGCTTTACACTTTGATGTTGTCAGATTTTTGATAACTTGAACCGTTTCTTTGTAATATGTAGTCAAACTCCGTAGATTTTTGCACAACATTGCTTCAAAGAGATCAATGGCCATTTTTGTGTTTTGGGAACAATGTAATGTTTTTCACTGCTATTTTATGCAGAAAATCCTTCCAAACCTGCTGATGTTTTTATTTTTCCTCTACAACAATTAGAAAAAAAGTTATGACCATTTATGTCTACTAGGTGTTATCCATTCTTCGTTTTAGTTCCTACATAAATGCATGTTTGCATGTCTGGTTATATTACTGTAAGTATAGTGTTTCGAAACTTGTAATTTTCACACAATATGAATAAAATACTGCTCTACACGCTACTGACTTCAGATTTGTCTTATTTGCCATTTTTGCGAAATAAGGCGAAATAAGGCCCTGAGTAGTTTCGCTGGTAACTGAGGCTGCCACTGACTGTTCGCACGCACACCCTCTCACGGTCGCCTCATTTACCACACTGACTGTGCTTACCCTTCCCAACTTCCAAGTGGTTGGAGCTCTGCCTTAACCCCCACAGTGTGGGGGTTTCTGGCTCCAGCTGTGTAGCACTCGCTGAGACGATCATTTTGGTGTATAACAACTTGGGGTTATGCCTTACGTCTGGCAACCAGTGAGCCTGGTAAATGAGGCGACCAGTTACAGTGCGCGGGTTAATTAATAAATTTTCCTTAATTTGGAAAATTTTGCTGTTGGCAGTGCTGTCCGGGCTTAGTGCCGGTGTGGCTCTCATCTCACTAGAATTAAGGTGTAATTCTGTATTTTTGTGTAAGGTACCATTTTCGTGTTGCTAGCTCCTTGTGCTTTTAGGGGCTAGTGTATTGTTTACCTTACATGAAGTTTCATTTTTTCTCGTTGAACTTTTGTGCTTGTATGTAAGTGGAAAAATTAAATAATATTTAAAGCAAAAATTTAAATTAAATTTTTGTGAAAAGTCTAATTGTGTAAACGTTCTAATGTGATAGAAATTTAATTTGTGAGGGATGTAACATTTCTGTATATTTCTGTGTCATTTGTACTTTTTTTCTATATTTAAATATGAGGATGTAAACCTAACCTGTCCACTTTTAAAAGTGCAGACCTTTATGATTAGCTGAAATTTTTTCTAATAAGCCTATTAACTATTTACTTATTACTTTTTTTTTGCAATCATGACCGAAACTTATAACGCCTCAGCCCTTAGCATGAAAATGCGGGGAGTAAAATGTAGTATAACCGCGTTGCGCAAAAAAGTGCTCGCTCCTGGTTGTGTACCTTCTCTCCTAAGGGAGGCTATTCCTCAGTTGAGTGGCCTTCTAAAGGATTTTCGCCGTCTTTCCTCTATTCTGCCTTCTGACATTGAAGAAATTTCAGACGAGGAGCTAGTTAGACGAGCAGAATACGAAATCCAAATTGTTGAATTAATAGCTGAATTAAAAAATTCAGTTTTCCCGGCACCGGTATCAAACTCTAATGATACCGCGCCTCCTTCTGAGGCTAGTAAGGTTTCTGTTGCGGAGGTGCCATTAAATATTTTTAGAGCTCCTCAGTTAACTTTGAGAAAGTTCAGTGATAATGAACACTGTCCTTTTTCTTTTCTTCATTTTCAAGAATCTTTTCTAAATGCTCTTCAAGCTTATCCAAATATGAGCGAAGTGCAGAAGTTTATATTTTTAAAAAATCAATTACAGGGAAGAGCTCTTAGCCTTGTTGAGGGACTTCCTAATGAGAATAGTTTCCATGCTGCTTGGGATTTGCTCAAGCGAGATTTCTTAAATGCTAATAAACTCATTTCCCTTGCTCTGGATGAATTAATCAATTCTCCCAGTGTTCTAAGCTTAGTAGAAATAGGTACTTTTCTTTCTAAAGTTAAGTTTCGTCTACTTGAGCTCTCTAAGCTTGGTGTAGATTTCTGTAGCGAGAAATCGGGCAATCTTTTGTTTTCTGCCATAATCAAAACCAAGCTCCCTGACTTTTTCTTGTTAGAACTTCTTCGTTATTGCAAAGCTAGTTTCTTCTCACTAGAGATGTTTGAGAACGCACATCATGTACTGTCTCTTTTAGAAACTAAATCTAAACCCAAAAAAATTCTCTCCCTTCGCAATGATAGGGTGGAGGAAAAGACTCGAGCCGAAACTAAATTTAAAACTCCTCCTGAGTCTTCTAACCTTCATAGTGTAAAAGTGTGCCGGTTTTGTAAGCAGACCGGTCACACGTCCTTTTCTTGCCGTAAATTTGATACTCACGCAAAACGCGTGAAGCAAGTAGGCGAGTTGCAATTGTGTTCCGTGTGTCTTAGTCACAATCACTTAGCTAAGTCTTGCCCTGCAAAAAGCAGAGGCTTGCCTTTTAATTGTTCGCTTTGCAAGGCTAATACTCATGTTAGTCCGTTATGTCCCAAGTTCGTAAGTTTTTCCTCTCTTGCCGCCACCTCTTCCTGACGGTTAAAGGCACGTTTTCGAATGTGCCCTGTTATCGCTCTTTCAACTAAAATTAACAATCTATCTAAACGTGTAAATTTCGTGATTGACACCGGGAGTCAACAAACGTTGATTGACCTAGATACGGTTAGTCCTAACTGTACTACCGATGATTTGCAAGAACTTACTGTAAACACGGTAGGTGCCTCTGTCCCGTTACGGGGCAAGCACATTAACGTCGAGCTCGTGCTTCCTGACTGTGAGAAGCATGAGCTTGATGTTTTTGCGATGCAGAATTTGAACCTGCAGATGGGGATGAAGGGTTTGCAATCTAAACTCGAGCTGCTTAAAACTAAGCTACCTCTTTCAACTTCCTTTCCTGAAGTCGTTGATGACAGTATTCAAATCAACGGTATTTTAGGTGTTGATGCTCTTCAAGCTTTTCGTGTGCTTGAGTTGCAACACGTCGCAGGCTATAAAGTTATGCGCGTGGCTAACGGTTTCTTACCCTTCGGGGAACTAAAATGTTATAAATCCTCTTTGGTTCCTGTCGTGGCTTCGGCCGCTAAAAAACAAGACGGTGGCTCGCCTTGTTCTGTTGTTCAGCCTGTAATTTCTTCCCCTTCTGTTGTTTCTCCTGAAAATTCTTCTTCCTCTGCTGTTCCGCCTAAAGTTTCTTCTTCCTTTGCTGTTGCAAATTATTATAGAGTGGATAGCCCTACACTAGAGCACAGCATAGGTTCCACATAGACACAACATAGTTATAGTACTGAACACAATAGACAATGCTATGACACAGCTAGTTAGGTAAATAGTTCACTCACCTCTTGGATACCTTAACTTTATACTCAAATGACGGTACTGTGGTTAGTCAGAGTAGAGCGGAGATAGACGGGAATATATATAGAATAGGGTAGAATAGAATTAGTACATTAGTTTAGAAATTAAGAAGTTAGATACCAACCACAGTAGGTACTTATATACACACACTCGGTCAACATGTACTTGTTGTTGAACCCGAGGCCAATAGCAGACTGACTTGCGAGTGTTGCTCTCTCGAGCGTTGCCAACTTATGGTCTCTCTAACTAGAACTTACACTACTCGCTATATTACACCCCTCCCTCCTTAATTAGAAACCCTCCCCCTGTATCCCCAGTCCCCTTATTCAATATCGTCAATCCTAAAGGTCCATTCTCACCACAGGCTTCCGAGCCCGGGTAGACCTGCGTGAGATGTTAGCACTTGGAGGCTCGTGCATCCTAGCCTCCTGGGTGGGAGTCGGGTAATCAGGTGTTCCGGTGTCAGGTTCATTGGTCGGAGGTGGTGGGTATGAATTTTGAGCAGGTTGTGGAAACACGACGGTTTCCTCCGTAGGTTGTTCCAAGGGTTCAGGGATGGTGTTCGAGCAGGTAATAACTTGGTCCTGGTGTCGACGAACGACCTTTCCCCCCTTCAGTTGGCACTTGTAGGATACCGGGCCTGTTTTCTCAATGGTGGTAGCAGGGGTCCATTTTGGGGAACTCGGCGTGTATTGACGGACCATCACAGGAGACTCCGGCGGAATATCAACCGCGCGAGACCCTGGGTGGTATCTTTTCTGAGCGTCCTGGCGTTGAGCAACTTTGGACGCGATTGCTTCTGACGGCCAAAGCAGATCAAGACGAGAGCGAACTTTTCTGCCTAACATCAGTTCGGCGGGCGTAACACCTGTTGTCGTGTGGGGTGTCAGCCGATAGTTGAACAGAAACCTGTCTAGTGCTAGGCGTAGGGGTTCCGTTGACTTTCGTATATTCTTCTTGAAAGTTTGTACCATGCGCTCTGCCAGTCCATTAGTTGAAGAGTGGTATGGTGCGCTCGTAATATGTCGCATACCACATGCCTTCACAAATTCTTGGAATTCAGCCGATGTGAAACACGTTGCATTGTCAGAAACAATTGTTACTGGAAATCCGAATGTCGCAAAAGTGTGTTTCAGGCACGAGATCGTTTCGCTAGAGGTTGTAGTAGATGTGGGAAAAATTTCAACCCACTTAGAGTGTGCATCCACGATCACTAGATAGTATTTTCCATCCATTGGGCCCGCGTAGTCAATGTGTATGCGATGCCAAGGCTTCGCAGGCCATTCCCACGGATGGAGTTCAGCTTTCGTTGGTGCAGCTCGAGTGCTCAGGCACTCGCTGCATGACTTAGTCGTTTCTTCTAGATCTTTGTCCAGCAGCGGCCACCATACATAGCTGCGAGTTAACTCCTTCATCCTGGATGATCCAGCATGGCCAGAGTGAAGTTCGTCCACAATGGCTTGTCTGAGAGCTTGGGGTACAATAATCCTTGCTCCCCAGAGCACACAGCCATTTTGTGTGGACAATTCGTCTCGCCTCCTAGTATACGGAGCGAGATCAGGGTCACCAATTACCGTCGAAGGCCAGCCTACTTGGCAGTATTTGTACACCTTTGAAAGTACTGGGTCCCTTAGAGTGCCGTCGCGGATGTGGGTGCTGGTGACTGGAGCTGACTCGAGGAAATTCACTAAGGACGTCCATTCCGCAGGAATAGGTGTGGCTTCCTCGGGAGTTGTCAAAGGTAGACGACTGAGAGCATCAGCCGTGCCCAACAGCACGCCGGACCGGTGACGCAAGGTGAACTTGTAGGACTGCAGTAGTAAAGCCCACCTTTGAATGCGCCCGGATGCCATCGGAGGAATGCTTCTACCCGGATCAAATAGTCCTAACAAAGGTTTGTGGTCCGTAACCACCGTGAAATCCTGTCCCCACAGGTAGCAATGAAATTTTCGAAGTGCGAACACCATAGCTAGGGCTTCTTTCTCAGTTTGAGAGTAGTTTCGTTCTGTTGCTGTTAGAGTTCGGGAGGCAAAATAGGCGGGGCGTTCAATCCCATCAATAAGGTGACACAGCACCGCTCCCACACCATACGCACTACTGTCAGCCACTACCACTATGGGTTTCTGAGGGTCAAAGTGGACTAGAGTCTGAGAGTTCAGGAGGGCTTGTTTAGATTTCTGGAAGGCTCTCTCCTGACTTGCATCCCATTTCCGTGGGGTTTTGTCTCTCAGTAAGGTATTTAGGGGCTCCAGCATAGTTGCAGATGATTTTAGAAATTTCCTATAGAAATTTAGCAGCCCAAGGTAGGCTCTCAGTTGAGTTACATTAGTAGGAGCTGGTGCATTCTGGATTGCTGCTACCTTCTCTGCAGTGGGGTGCAATCCATCCTTTTCAATTTGGTATCCAAGGTAGGATACCTGTGGCACTCCAATTTGGCATTTATCCATTTTCAGTTTTAGTCCTGCCTCCTGTAGTTTAGATAAGACTTGATAGAGACGCTTGTTGTGCTCTTGCTCATTAGTGGCACTCACCAGGACGTCATCCAGGTAGCAGAACACTCCTGGGAGGCCCTGCAATAGTCCTTCCATGGCACGCTGAAAGATTCCAGGTGCGGACGCAATTCCAAAACTGAGACGGTTGTAGGCAAATAAACCTCTGTGGGTGTTTATTACCGTGAGTTCCTTGGAGTCTTCATCCAAGGGTAGTTGAGCGTATGCCTGAGACATATCTAGCTTGGAGTATATAACTCCTCCTGCTAACCCGCTTAATAGATCTTCCACTCTGGGTATAGGGTAGGTATCAAGCCTAGTGGCTCTGTTGACTGTTAATTTGTAGTCCCCACAGATGCGGATGCTTTGATCAGCCTTGAGCACAGGGACGATTGCCGCTGCCCATCTCGAGTATTGTACAGGGGTGAGGATACCTTCCTGCACCAGTATATCAAGTTCTGCCTCCACCTTTGGTCTCAGTGTGTAAGGCACGTTCCTGGCCTTACAAAACTTTGGTGGTACGGCTGGATCCACTTCTATTTTGAAATTCCTTCCCTTAAAGCAACCTAGACCTGGTTGAAAAAGGTCGGGGAATTTATTTGCTAACTCTTCAGGGCAGGTAGTCAATTTGTTGACATTATTTGATACTATAGTTAGCCCGAGGGAATCAATCAGGTCCCTACCCAGCAAAGCTGGCCCCTCCCTGTCTACAATCACAATAGTTGCTAGTTGAGGAGCCATATTACCAGGTTCACGCTGGATGTTAGCCCTAATCTCCCCACAAATCCTTAGGGGGGTTCCCCCATAAGTCCTAAGCTTAACATCAGAAGGTCTCAGCTCGGGTCTTGACTTAGCTGGTATTTTAGAGTAGGTGGCCATTGAAAGGATAGACCTGGCAGCACCTGTATCTACCTCCATCTCTAATGGCACACCATTTAGTAACAATTTTATTTTGATTGGGGGTTTCATTTCCTCGGCTATTGAGAAAATCTCCCCATAACAGCCTAGATTAGCGACTGGATAGTCTGCACAGGTTGCATTGTTAGTTCTATTAGGGTTAGGGTGGTGTTCCCTCCCCCTTTTCTCATGCATAGCATGCACAAAATTATTTTTGTTGCCTTTAGCAGAATTTTGATTTTTCACTTTTAAGCAACATTTCTTAAGATGGCCTTTTTGGCCACAACCATGACAAACACTGTCTTTATAGGGGCAATCTCTACGCCAGTGCAGATTACCACAGCCGCTGCATGCTGATTTGGGGCTAGCTTGAGCCTGAGTTCTGCCCTGAGGCTTAATAGCAGTTTGCTTTACTCTATGCTGGCCCACATTTAGTATGGAATTAGGTTGCCTTAACACAACCGTCTTCCTCAGTTGAGTTTCTTTGGCAGTTGCCAGATCCACGGCTTTTTTCCATGTGAGGTCAGCTTCATTAAGCAAACAAGTTTGAACATCATTACTGGCCACACCCAGTATAAACCTATCTAGCAGCGTTTCTTCCAGAACTTCCTGTTTGAAATTACAGGTGTCTGAAAGGGCCTTTAAGCTAGCCACAAAATCAGCAATGCTCTCCCCTTGCTTCTGGTTCCGCTTATGGAACCTAAACCTTTCAAAGATCTGGTTGCGTGTCGGCTTAAAATGTCGTCTTAACGCTTCCATGATCTCCTCATAGGTAGCATCTAAAAGTCTTTTAGGTGAGAGTAGGTCTTTGGCTAACCTAACAATTTTAGGACCCACCAGAGCAATAAATGTTTTAGCTTTATTTGAATCTTCCACTTTATTAATACTCAGGAAGCAGTTTAGCCTGACTTCATATTCTGGGAATTCTTCCTCTAAAGGATTGAATTCTCCCACTGAGCCTAGCATTGGCATTTTTACCCAGCTTTACAGCTAATTGTCAGATATCTACCTGAAATAGTAGTAGCAACAATATCAGTTGCAAGAGTAGCCAATTCAAGAGACTGTAATAATACACCTTGTTAAAAAAAAAATCAGAAATTTACAGCATCAATACTCTAGTCACTGAATAATAATATAAATTCTGAGTTCCTTCATTAGTCTAGCCTCTCCCAATAGTTCTACAAAAAAAAATCCTCGTCGCCAGTATTATAGAGTGGATAGCCCTACACTAGAGCACAGCATAGGTTCCACATAGACACAACATAGTTATAGTACTGAACACAATAGACAATGCTATGACACAGCTAGTTAGGTAAATAGTTCACTCACCTCTTGGATACCTTAACTTTATACTCAAATGACGGTACTGTGGTTAGTCAGAGTAGAGCGGAGATAGACGGGAATATATATAGAATAGGGTAGAATAGAATTAGTACATTAGTTTAGAAATTAAGAAGTTAGATACCAACCACAGTAGGTACTTATATACACACACTCGGTCAACATGTACTTGTTGTTGAACCCGAGGCCAATAGCAGACTGACTTGCGAGTGTTGCTCTCTCGAGCGTTGCCAACTTATGGTCTCTCTAACTAGAACTTACACTACTCGCTATATTACACAAATAAACAAAAAAACGAAACCAAAAAAAAATAAATCTAAAGCTAATCGTTATCATGGTGTGTTGGAGGCATTTTTTGAACCTCCCAAGGTATGTTCTTCAGCATTAGATGGTGCTGAATGTGATGTGCAAGCTGGTCTTGATAGACTGCTAGACTTAGAATTAATAGGAGTACCTGTTAAGGAAACAGAGTATGACAAAGAATTGGAAGACTTCAAGAGTAGCGTAGTTTATGCCGAAGGCCGCTATAGTGTCCACTTGCCTTGGAACCGTAATTTATTAGCGAAAGTTCCTCATAATTTCGGATTAGCGCGATATCTCGCTCAGAAGGTTGCTGCTTCTAACTCTCGCAGGGGGATAGAGCAACAGTATAACGATGTCTTTCTGGAACAACTCGAGCTTGATATTATTGAGCCTCTTTCTCTCGAAACTTTAGATGTGCGTGAGCACAAGTGGATACCACATAGGCCTGTCGTGCGAGAACACGTTACTACTTCTAAGATACGCCCTGTTTTCAATTGTTCACTAAAGCGAGGTAAATTGCCTAGTCTGAATGAGGCCTCCTATGTAGGTCCTAACCTCATGAACGATTTACTTGGTCTCTTAGTGTATTTTCGGTCTAATTCCATTGATGTGCTGTCAGACATTTTCAAAGCGTTCCTTCAAGTAAAGTTAGCCAAGACATTTGACCGAAATCAATTTAGTTTTGTGCTCTTTCAAGATGGTGAATTTAAATATTTCCGATATACAACATTGTTGTTCGGTTTTGTCGCTTCCCCGTATATTCTTAATTTTCTTCTTAAACTCCATGCTAAAACTATCAGTGATTTGGTGGTTAGAGACGTAATGGCAAACAAGCTGTACGTGGACAACCTAATATTCACAACCAATAGTCCCGAGCTTGCGCTTGACACTTTTCAACGCGCTAACAAAGCATTTAAAGAGAGTGGCTTTCCTTTGCGTCAATGGCAGTCTAATGACTCTAATCTTTTGTTTCAGATTGACCCTGCTCTTAGTAGCGCCAGTGATCACTCCCGAGTGCTGGGTTATAACTTTAATTCTTCTTCTGATTCTCTTTCCATATCTGTAAAAAGTTTGAACCCTTCCTGTAAAACTCGTAGGAGTATGCTGTCGGAAATTGCTTCTTTGTATGACCCTTTAGGGATCCTATTAACATTCTCTGTTAGAGGCAAACTCATTTTGCGTAAGTTAACACCGTTGAGACTAGGCTGGGATCAAGACGTTCCAGATGATATTTGTAAAGAATGGCGTAACTTTTGTCAGGAGTTTTCTGAATTGCATGAATTTGAGTTCCCTAGGATGAATCTTGTTGAAACTGAAAAAATTGATTTTGTAATTTTTTGTGATGCTAGTGCGAGAGCTTTTGGAACCTGCATGTACGGTGTCCAAAAAGAGCGCAGCTCGCTCATTTTCTCTAAAGTCAAGGTTTCGCCTCCTAGGCAAAGAACTCTTCCTTCTCTCGAACTTCTGGCTGTGTATCTTGCTTATCAGTGTCTTGTTTCTCTAATGTGTGACGTTAACTTCCCTTATGCAATCTCAAGTATAACTTTTCTTACCGATTCCCAGGTTACCCTGGCTTGGTTATTGAGTGGTAAGCCTCCACGAAAGAATGTATTCGTTAGTAATAGAATTAAGGATATAGACAGCATGCGCCAGACGTTGGAAGGTAAAACCTCAGCTTCTTTTCATTATGAATACGTACCTACCATGTTTAACATGGCTGACTTGTTAACTCGAGGTATTAAAGTAACTAAGTTTCTCGAAAAAAAAACTGTATGGTCGGCAGGTCCTGACTGGATTCGAGAAGGTAAGGACCAGTGGCCCAAGGGACACCTGGGTTGCATTCCCCATCAATTTGTTTCCTCTGCATGTATTAATGTCAATATTGTTCCTCCGTGTGAAGCTCCTATTTTGGAGATTGAACGCTTCTCCTCCTATCCTAAATTACTAGGCACGATGGAGAAAGTATTTAAAGCCGTCGCTATTTTTCGACGTGCAGATTTGGGCAATGCAAAATTGCGAGCATTCATTTTTCTTATTTCTTCTATGCAAAGTAAATACTTTGCAGGCGAGCTCGAGGCCTTGAAAAATAAAAGTCCTCGGCCGCCTCTATTAGTTAGAACCTTTAATCTTTTCCTTGATTCGCACGGTCTAATTCGATCTAACAGTCGTATTGCAAACGCCGAAGAATTAGATTATAACACTCGCAACCCCATTTTACTATCTAGTTCTTCTCATTTGACCAATTTGTTAATTTTGCATACTCATAAACTTCTCAACCATCAAGGGCTCGATATCACCGTTCAAAAGATTAAGCTGGACGGTTATGTCGTGCCACGCTGCAAGCGTACAGTTCGCGGCGTCTTGGCTAAATGCACTGTATGCAAGAAGCTAAACGCTAAAGCATTTTCTTATCCTGACCCTCCTGCTCTACCTGACTCTCGTACTATTTTCGTAAGGCCCTTTGCCACAACAGGCATGGACTTCTCTGCCCACTTTTGGGTATTAGACCCTTTTGGCCACAAACAAAAGGTTTATTTAC
The DNA here is from genome assembly GCA_030386875.1 of Morinoia aosen. NCBI lineage: Eukaryota > Metazoa > Arthropoda > Malacostraca > Amphipoda > Talitridae > Morinoia > Morinoia aosen. Next base: position 1,468,001 of record CM059576.1, read on the forward strand.
TATTATTCACGTGCTTTCAAACTAGAGCTATCCATATCGAACTTCTTCCCTCCATGACTCTGGAGGAATTTTGTCTTGCCTTCATTCGTTTTACAAACGAAAAGGGCATTCCTAACACTGTATATTCTGACAATGCTAGAACTTTCACCGCCGCTCCCGATCTTCTATCGGAAGTGTTAACTTCCTCTTTGTATGAAGAGCGGTTTCGCCCTTTTAATATAAAGTTCAAAACTATCCCTATCTACAGTCCTCAATTTGGCGCGATTTGGGAACGTCTGTTTAAGTCCATAAAGGACTGCGTGTATAAACTTTTTGGTTGCAGCACTTATTCTTATTCTTCTTTCCTCACTGTCATTTCTGATATTTCTCTCAACCTTAATCGGCGTTCCCTCTCTTACACTGAGATGGGGGACACGATCTTACCTATAATGCCTATTCAATTCCTTCAACTTTATCCTACATCTAACTCTTTAATTCTGTCCGATGAGCTTCCGGACTTGGAGGCCGACGATGTTGAACATCGCGAACATTTGCTCTCGCTTTTGGAGTGACGCGATGTCATGGTCGCCAAGTTCCGGGAGCTCTGGTATACTCAGTATTTAATTTCTTTGCGAGGTCCATATCCTCTGAAATCTTTACCCTTTAACAACAAGCTATTATCTGTGGGTCAAGTGGTACTTGTAAAACACCCTATAAAACCCAGACCGTTTTGGGCCTTGGCTCGCATCAGTGCTTTGCTCCCTGGTCGCGATGGCAAGGTTCGTGTTGTACGAGTTATAAGGGCTGATAACACTGAAAGCGCCATCAAAGTCTCGCTACTATACCCGCTGGAGTTAGCTGTCACCGATCCTACTCCAGAGGAGGTGGGGGATAGCGCAGACGGGAGTAGTTCAGGCGAGGAATTATACCCTCGTTTCGAACCTCCCGCGAGGTTTGAAACTCAAAGGGGTGGTTCTACCTCCGAACACCCTAGAGTTCAGCATCTTAATACTTCTTCTTCTGATACGAATTCTTCGGCCTTTTCCGAAGAACCCGTAGTTACTTCTGCTGACCGTCCTCAAAGGCAAGCGGCGCGTCAGCAACGTAGCAAATTAAATTATCTAATTAAGAAAGGGCATTTATGAACCCTTTCAACCTATGTGTAATGCGCAAAAGAAATAATTATTGTTAGTCCTATCCAGTTGTGCTGGAAGGACGTTTGCATGTACTTGTGTGTATTTCCCGGAATTTTCGATGAAAACTCCGTGCCTTCTTTTGCCGGGATTATGTCGCAACTCCAGCCTTGCTTCCCATTTTACGTCCCTTGCAAGTTCATTAATATCTTGCAATCGGGGACTAGGTCGTTAATTTACCCTAAACTGACCTAAAGAACTAAAACGCTAATTAAATATGACAAGCGGGCAATGGTTGGAGTGCTTCACCTTCCTGGCAGCAAAAGTTAATATCGAACAACCATAAAGTGTTCGTTTGTTTGTTGCGAGCTTATCCGAAGCCACTGCTGCGGATTCGAAGCGTCTTTGAAGTCGCAGCTCTCGCGGGCCTGCCACTTCAGTGAGAGTTCATCTACGAGGTCGGATGCACGTGAGCCTTGCGTGCGACGACTTCTACCGGCCCTGCATCTGGGTATCTAAACCCCCGGATAGCCGGCTAACAGTGGAGAATGTTCCCTGAACAATTTCTTCGAAGCTTCAGGTGAGCACTCTTCTATTATTGTCAAGCTTGTCATTATCTTATTTATCTCGGTTCAGAAGAGACTATGTTAAATGCCAGGTAAAACTGGAAGTTGACGCTTCTTGCCGGTAAGCGTGACAGTACATCAATCTCAAGGATCATACTATATACCAAGAAGGATCCCACAAACTAAACCAAATCAACCAGAGCAGAATGTACTTGCTACCCATTTTGAAGGTAGTCTGTCCTCGCAAGAAATAACTGTCTCTGATGAAAGTTCAGTACAAACAGTGGTAAAAAAAATTGAATCTCATGTGCAAGCCATGTTTGAGGATTTTTTTTCTCGCCTGGGCAAGTTTATGATGGAAGCATTCTCATCAAACTTGAATCATGAAAACAAGCGTCAACGAGATCTACTACTTCTGGGAATGATTAGAAATCATCTTGGCTAAAAAATTGGCTCTCAACTTCTCAGTGAGTTTCACAATAAAGTAAATCCTCAAAGCAAAAGTGACACAGCCATGGAAAATATAACAATATCTGGAAAAAATACTAAAACTTCTCAAATACCTATATCCCACTCTAAAGGAAGTAAGAGATTGGGATCAGCATCAAGGAAAAAATGATGTATAACTATAAAATCTGTGATCAGAGGATCAAAAGAAGTGGTGCCTCAGAAAAAAATCTTTATTTATATCAATTTAATTGTAATGGGTTATCTTCAAAGTTAGCAGAAGTGAAACTATATCTGTACAGAAAAAAACCTGACATTCTATGTTTGTGTGAGACATGGATTAAAACTAATGAACCTAAATTCATAGGCTATGAATGTGTGTGGTCCCATAGAGAAAATGGGGCCAAAGGTGGGCTATGCTTTGTGATCAGGAATGATGTTAACTATTCTGTGAATAATGTTGATAAGTTCTTGAATGGTAAATTAGAAATAGCATCAATTAAAGTGTTTTGTTCTTATGGTTATATTGACATATGTATATGGTATATACCAAGCCTTTTCCTCTTTTCAAGTAGAGGGTGGCTAGCATCATTTACATGATACTTTACAGGGAATGTACATGATAGGGGTTCCCCAGGCCCCTAGTCACGCCCGAGCTTTAGGCCTCATTTTTCTCTCGTTTAGTGCTCAGGTAACATTCCTTGAGGACAGTGACCATACTGCAGGCAACGACCCTGATTTGCCGCATCAGCGTTTTTCACGCCAACTGCCGCTCACAGGGATCGAACCTGGGCATGAAGCATAGAACGCAAGCGCTCTATACACTCGGCCACTGCGAGTGTATATTGACGATATTGACATATGTAATATTTATAATCCTAATGCGTGTATTGATCTTGAAGAATTTTATCATTATTATATTCAGGTGAGTGAATTGTTTATATTCATTGGGGACATGAATGCTCATGCACCTTTGTGGGACTGTAAAAACAGACTAAATGCTTCAGGAAGGAACCTGTGTAGACTTCTAGATGAGAACTCTCTTGGAGTACTTAACCCTCCTGACGTGCCCACTTATATTGACTCACGTGTGGGGACAAGTTCTACATTAGATCTGTGTATTGTCCCTCCAACTCTTCTTGCGTGTGGGTTTTTTGAAAGAGGTGCGGATCTTGGGAGCGATCATTATCCAATCGAATGTACTTTTGGCACAGTAGTTAAAAAATCCGACAACCATCTACGTAGATGGATTTTGAAAAATGCAAATTGGGTTGGTTTTAAGGAAGAATTATCTCAAATCCATATAAGTCAGATAGCTAACCTCTCAGTTGATGACTTGAATACAGCTTTAACAAAAGGACTCCAGGATGCTGCTAGCAAGTGCATCCCCAAATCCTCATCGGCTTGGGAAGTTAGTAGGAAAACACCATGGTGGGATAGAGAGTGTGCTTTAGCTGTAGCAAAGCGAAGGAAAGCGCAAAATAAATTATCAAAACATCCCACGGCAGAAAATTTGCATTTGTATAAGGATCATGAGAGAAATGCCAAGGAAATCATTAAGCAAAAGAAAATCAAAAGTTGGACAAGTTTTGTAAGCACTCTGGACTCAAACACTGGTGTTGGAAATGTCTGGAGGTTGATACGCTCAATGAAAGGTAGTTCTATCAATCCAAATCCAACTGTAGGTGATATAGCAGACAGCACAGCAGACAAAGCTGAATTATTACTTGCCCATTTTTGTAGACACATGATAAAATTAGGTGATGAATTTTCTAAGACAATTGAAAATACCATCTCTAACCTTTCAGCAGTGCAGGTAGGAAATACACACCTTAGTTCTCAAATAGCAATGCATGAATTACAGAGGAGTTTAAAACATGTGAAGAATACTAGCCCGGGTCCTGATGAAATTCTTTATGCTTTCCTCAGTCAAGCACCGCAGTCATTCCAAGAACACGTTCTCTGTTTGTTTAACAAAAGTTACTTGAGTGGTTACTTCCCAGAAGCATGGAAGTTGGGAATTATATGTCCAGTAAAGAAACCCAAACGAGACCATTCAGCTCCCAATGGATATCGACCTATAACTTTGCTCTCCTGTCTCTCCAAAATCATGGAACAGATTGTCAAACGTCGACTTGATTACTTTTTAGAAAAAAAGAAGATCTTCTCTTGCTATCAAACTGGGTTCCGCAGAAAGAGATCTACGTATGATGCCCTTGCTCTAATTAAAAACTGTATTTCACAAGCCTGGTCAAAAAAAATGTATTGTTTGATTGTCTATGTTGATTTGGAGAATGCTTATGATATTGTATGGCATGCTGGACTTTTGCATAAGCTTATAAACATTGGCTGTGACATACGCACTGTCTTATGGTTAAGATCATACTTGAGCAATAGACGTGTCAAAGTTAGGGTGGCGGATGCTGTCTCATCTGAAAAGATTCTTTGTTGTGGTTTGCCCCAAGGTGCAGTCCTGAGCCCCCTGCTGTTTAATGTGATGCTCCATGATTTGCCTCAGATGGAGGGCATCCAATCCATCTCATATGCGGATGATGTGACAATAGTTGCAAGTGGGAGATCCCCAGGCGAGATCCAGCGGACGATGCAGAACTACCTGAATGGCCTGACACACTGGTTGAGGAAATGGAAACTAGCCATAAATGTGGATAAAACTAAGTATCAAATTTTTACACGTAAAAGATATGTACCATTGATTAACCTACGAATAAATTCTAAAACAATAGACACAACTAATAAAGGTCAATGTGAAGTTTAATGCAATCACAGAAATTAATAATTATATTCCAAACAATCACTGAAGGAACGTATTTAAGAACGTTTTACATGAACGACATTCTGCTCGCTGATGCTTTATTTTCGAATTATTGAACTTTGAAGTTGGCCTTCCCGCGCCAAAGGAAGCGAGCGTAATTTAATTAAAAACGGAAGCTAACCCCCTTTCACAAACGTAAAGAGGTTGGGTCGTGAGGGGGAGGCACAGTTCTTCTAGTGAAAATTATAAATAAAGCTTCTAACCCACCTATTAGGGTGACGACCGCAATCATGTTTACATCGGGTCTAACATGGCGACCACCATGGGCGCCGCCATTTTGGACCCGATGTCAACAAGATTGCGGTCGTCACCCTAATGGGTGGGTTAGAAGCTTTATTTATAATTTTCACTCGAAGAACTGTGCCTCCCACTCACGACCCAACCTCATTACGTTTGTAATAGCTTCCGTTATTAATTAAATTCCGTTTCACGCGCTCGCTTCCTTTGGCGCCAAGGCCAACTTCAAAGTTCAATTATTCGAAAATAACGCATCAGCGAGCAGAATGTCATTCATGTAAAACGTTCTGAAATGTGTTCCTTTAGTGATTCCTGGGATCGGCATTATTATTTTCCGTGATTGCATTAAACTTCACATTGACCCTAATAAACAGCGTGTACTAGGAATAACGCTGGATTCCCCTAAACTTACCTTCTTACCACATATACAAAATGTTAAAACAGAGTGTCAACAGCGGCTGCAGGTTCTCAGGGCATTGTCCGGCGTCTCGTGGGGATCGTCTCAAAAGTTGTTGCGTCAGGTATATGTATCATACATTAGGAGCAAACTTACGTACGGACATGTGATATTCACAAAACTTCCCGAAAGTAGTTTCAAATTAATTAATGTGATCCAAAACTCTGCTCTGCGATCCATCTTGGGTGCACGGAAAACATCTCCGGTTTCCTCAATGGAAGCTGAAGCATTCATTATGCCTCTGAGATTGTACCTTGATTACTTGTTCCTGAAATGGTGTTTGAGATGCAGTTTCTTGGATGCAGAGCCCAAAGAGTTCCCAGCAAAAATTGAGCTATTCAAATCTCCTCCAAAAAGTGAGCTTGCACTGAAACGCACGGAAATAATGAACAAAATCCAGTTTAACTTTTCTCCTCCAGGATCCCAAATAGAACAGCTCATTAGTCCATATATGGATATCTCATCTAATGTGTGTCTAGAATTTCCTGATGTTGAATCCCTTACAGCAGCTGAAGTAAATCATTTGTTTGAAGAACATGTAACATCAAAGTTTTGTAATTCCTATAGAATTTTCACAGATGGTTCCAAGCTACAGTCGGGATCAGCGTCTGCTGCTATTTATGTGCCACATCTAAAAATATGTACCTCCTGGCTCCTAAACCCAGGTCACTCAATTGTGGGAGCAGAGCTATTTGCTATTTTACAGGCTGTAAATTATACTACTGATAACTTGTCAAATCATAATGTTGTCATTTTTGTTGATTCTAAATGTTCTCTGGATATTATATTAAACTTGAATAACCCCACCTATGAGATTTTCAGTAGAAGAATTCAAAAAATTGTGGTACAATTGAAGAACAGGATTCAGTTACAATGGATCCCTGCACATTCGGGCATAGTGGGAAATGAGATAGTGGACCGGTGCGCAAAAATGGGTCACCAAAATATTAAATCAGTACTCACTCATCTTAGTTATGAGGAGCATGTCAGCAAACTGAAAAACAAAATGTTAGACTACTGGAGCGAGTGTTGGGGAAATCAAGTGAGGGGATCCCGGAAGGGAGGATTTATGTATGAATTGTGTAGCAGACCAAAATTTAGATTGGGTGGTGCCATGTCAAGAAAATTTCAGTGTATTATTAGCCGATTTAGAATCGGCCATGTTGGTGTTCTCTCTCATCTGAGTAGATTTAACCTGTGTCAAAGCCCTCTCTGCCCTGAGTGTGGTGTACCAGAGACCATTGAGCACTTCTTGCTTGGCTGTCCCCAATATGAAAGAAAGAAAGAAAAGAAAGAAAAAACTTTATTTCCAATAGAGATTGTACAATATTACAATCATTGGTTTTTAAATATCTTAAAATTAATACACTTAGATGATACACACACACGAGTATTGAAAAACTCGTGTCACTAGTCGAAAATAAATGATTGAGGGCAATGTACTCCTAATCTTGCTTAATCTACATTTGACAATACATGTAATGATAATTATAAGAGATAACGCAAATTCATGGACGATGCATTTTCATTGTGGGGTGAAAAAACTTTTGACAGTTTACATGTACATGACATAAAACTTCGCAATTATTGATGCCAGGAAATAATATATGAATCGCTTGTTTCGGCAAATGTTCAAAAGTGTCATTTTAAGGAAGCATGAAAAAAAAATATATAAATACAAATCCATATACATATATATACGTACATATATATATACATACATACATACATACACACACACACATACAGATATATATATATATATATATATATATATATATATGTACGCATAAGCATGAGGACCAAGAAGATTATAAGTTTTGTATTTCTAATTCAACAATTTTAACATAACGGTCGTTAGTTAATAAGCATTTTATTTAAATATAAATGGATGATCGTACAACAAATGTATAGTTGGTACATGAATGCTTTGCAATAATAAAGAGATGACGAGTTAGGTAATGTTACAAGTTGAGAGTGAACAGAAAATGACCATTATCTCTAGTAAAATGCTGGTTGTCAGTTTAGTACACACATATGTGCACACATACATGTAAATATATACACATATATGTACACATAAAAAAGAAAAAAAAATGGTTTATTTCCAATAGAGATGGTACAAAAGTACCATCATTGGTTTTTAAAATATCTTAAAATTAATACACTTAGATGATACACACACACGAGTATTGAAAAACTCGTGTCACTAGTCAAAAGAAATGATTGAGGGCAATGAACTCCTAATCTAGCTTAATCTACATCTGATAATACATGTAATGAAAATTGTAAGAGATAACACAATTTCATGGACGATGCATTTTCATTGTGGGGTGAAAACACTTTTGACAGTTTACATGTACATGACATAAGACTGCGCAATTCTTGACGCCAGGAAATAATATATGAAATCGCTTGTTTCGGTCAATGTTTACAAGTGTCATTTTGAGGAAGCATAAAAAAAAGAAAAATATATATAAATATATACCCACATACACACATATGTACATATACGTATGCATGTGTGTATATATCCATACAAACACTCACACACATACACACACACACACATATATATATACACGCGTTTTACGGCCATGTGTGTGCCTAGGTTACGAAAAACACCGGTTTCGTTAACATGGACACACACGTGTGTACATATAAGCAAGAGGACCAAGAAGATTATAGGTTTTGTATTTCTGATTCAACAATTTTAACATAACGGTCATTAGTTAACAAGCATTTTATTTAAATATAAATGGACGATCGCACAACAAATGTATAGTTTTTACATGAATGCTTTACAATACTAAAGATATGACGAGTTAGGTAATGTTACAAGTTGAGAGTGCACTGAAAAAAAGACCATTATCTCTAGTAAAAATGCTAGTTGTCAGTCTAGTACACACATATATGCACGTATACATGTAAATATTTACACATACAATGCACACATATACCCACGCACATATTTACACCTGACTCGTAAGCATACGCAAATGCATTTCTATACATCGAGGCAATACATACGCATTCTACAGAGTGTCATACGCATAGCGTGGACACGTACACATTTACACAAGTAAGCATGTGCGCAAATATCAGCGTAAACTAGTCAGTATAAACCAGAATTCCAATCGAGGGAAACGGAGAAAATATCTTTTATTATAGCATGAATTTTATAAAATTTCGTACTAAAAATAGTGGCACAAAACAGTCTACTTAAGTCAGAAACATGAAAACGATTGTGGGACGTGAATAAGAAAGAAAACCTTAATGTCCTTTAATGGTTTCATATTAGAAAAAAAAATCACATTATCTTTGAAATATGGCGCAAATTGTCGTCAATTGATAAACAAACATAGGTATCACATTATTATAAGCATATAACTATAGGCCGAATAAGTATATTACTGCAGTATAAATGGATGATCACACAACGAATTTATTTTTTTTTACATGGATGCTTTACAATTTCATATTAGAAAAAATACATTATCTATGTAATATGGTGCAGAATGTCTGTAATTGATCAACACACACACACATAGGTACCATGACGGTCTAGTTTGATGCTTGCACAGAAACGGAGAGGAATGACATAAAATGCACCTTCGACTGGTTCATCTACTCTAGTGCACACAGTTGTACGTGCACATATACACACCCATATGCGCACATACATCTATATACGTACACACATATACAAGTAAGCATGTTTGCAAATGACAACGTATAGGCGGTCAAATCATAATACCTACGCATACTTCAAAACTGTTGTTTGATGTCTTGAATTATAACACAATGAGCGAGGGAGATTGTTCAGCAATGGAGATACCAGGTAAATGAGATTCGTCAGTACTCATTCAGTATGTTCTGTAACTAAGGATTATTATTGAGACACAAGATGACGAGTTATTTTGGCTTTAAATTCTCTCGGTCTTTGAGGGACTTTAATACTCAGGGGAAGTTTGTTCCACAGTAAGGCGCCTGATATGGACAGAGCCTTCTGCCCTAAGTGAGATGAACGATAGTTGACTAAGACATTATTGTTTCTGTTCGGTTTTTGATTGGTTACAGTGGGTGGATGGAAACGCACTATCTCAGCATTGCTCTGAGGAAGATATAACGAGGAGAATACGTATTGGGCCTTCTGCATGAGGAGCCTTTCTTGGATAGGGATCCAGCCGAGTTTATTGAGGAGAGGGGTTACGTGATCACGTCTTTTGAAATTACCGTTGCATACCACCTTGGCTGCAAAATTCATGCATTTTTGTAAGTCCCTTCGAAGGTATTGAGGTAAGTCTCCCCATACTAGGCTGCAGTAGTCAATGCGCGATAACACAAGGGATTGAATGGCTAATAATCTGGATTTTTCGTCTAGCATACTTTTTATTCGATGAAAAAACATTAAAGTTCCGTAGATTTTGTTGCAAGTAGTCTCAACGTGAGATTTGAAGGACATATTTCTATCGAACCAGATACCTAGATTTCTAACTTTTTCTGATGCAATAATTTTATCATTTCCAACTGCAAGAGTATGATCTGAAGTTTTTTTAATTGCATCTTTGGATCCAAAAATGATGCATTGTGTTTTGTTAGCATTTAATTTGGGACCATTTCGGTCGTACCATGATTTCAGGCTAGTCAGTAAAGTTTCGGCTTTAATTTGCGTCTGTGGTATTTCCGATACAGAACTTGTTATTGCAATTTGAACATCATCTGCATACATAGAGATCCGTGTGGTAGAAGGCATTGGAGGGAAATCATTAATGAAAATAGAAAACAGTAGCGGACCAAGAATGTATCCTTGGGGAACACCAAAATTGTTTTGAATGAATGGGGACAATTTGTTTTCTATGCGGACTGCATGAGATCGATTTGACAAGTAACTTTCAAACCATTGCGTGTCTATTCCCAAGTTCAGTATTTTACGTAGAAGTCTTTCATGTTGGACGCTATCGAACGCCTTAGAGAGATCGAGTAGTAGCAAGAGTGTTACATTCTTTTGATCGATGTCACTGTATATTTTTTCAGATATATTGAGCAGAGCGTCTTGAGTGCTAGTATTTCTTCTATAGGCATATTGATTTTGGTGGAGTAAATTTGATTCGTCCAGGTGAAATGACAGTTGATTTGTCACCACTTTCTCCAGTAGTTTGGACATGACAGGCAAAAGACTGATGGGCCTGTAGTTTGATGCTGTATTTAGGTCACCACTTTTGTGCAACGGTCTAATAATGAAGTGTTTCCATTGGTTTGGAAACGTATTGGTTACTATTGATGTATTAATTATCAGACGAATCCATGGTGCTGTAACAGGGAAACTGTCTTTGATATATTGAAGACTGATACCATCATGTCCAACTGCCTTTGTGTTTTTAGTGAGTATAAGATGTTTCGTAACTCTGGTAAATCGACAGGGCGTGGTCTCCACTTGACATCAGTCCTCGAGGGTGCAGTGGGGCATGAATTTTCAATTGTCGTTTCATCTGGATTGGTACACACCTCACGGAAAACTTGAGCCCCTACTTTTGAAAAGAATGTGTTGAAATCCGTGGCTGTTGCCAAGGGATTTTCAAAATTACTTATGCGATCTAAATTTTTATATGGGGCTACCTCACTAATGATTTCCCAAGTTCGCTTCGGGTTATTTTTAGCCGTTATCAGTGCCTGGTGGAAGTGAGTTTGTTTCGCTTCAGTGATTTTCTTTCGAAGAATTTTTTCATGTTCTTTATATCTCTTGTATAAGGTACTGTTTGATCTATTGTTTTTGTACTCTCGCAAGTTAGCTTTCTTTATTCTGCTCATCTCTTTAACTTCGTCAGTGATCCAAACAGTTCGTTTTGGCTTGGTTTTTTTGGTGACGTAGGGTGCACATTCGTCGAGAGCTGCTGTGAAGTTCTCGTTGAAAATTGACACTTGTATATCAACATCGTCAGATTGCATCATTTTCTGGAATTCGGTAGACCTATCGAGTAGTTTTTTTTGAAATAGTTCTGCTGAATAGTGCCTTTTCGAGCGATAGGTCATTAAGCGGTATTTTTGTCTTTCCTTCGCAATATTAATTTCACATTCTATAGAGTGGTGATCGGAAATAGAAGGTGATATTACTGTACTAAGTATTGCGGTGGGATTATTTGTGATTGCTAGATCGAGGAGAGTTGCAGAGATTTTAGTGATGCGAGTCGGTTCTTTGACCATTTGTGATAAGCTTAGTTTATACAATAGTTTGCTTAGCTGATTGTTTTTATCCGTTAGGTCAACATTGAAATCTCCGAAAGCAAAGAATGATCTTTTTGCCTGAAGGATTTCTCTGAAGGTTTCCTCAATGAAATCTAGTGTTCGATTTAGGAGAGACGATGGGTGCCGGTAAAGGCTGCCAATGATTATTGATTTGTGTTTATTTATTTGCACTTCTAACCAAACCATTTCAATGCCTTCGCAAACTTTATTCACTAGTAGTGAAGATGTTGAGTACATTTATGAAGTCCTCCCTAGTGGGGAAATCAATTGAATTTGATTGAAGAGGGTTGAATATCAAGGAATTTATCGTTTTCAAAAGAGGATGTTCTTTTACAATGGCGAGGTCACCAGTGCTTTTTCACGCACACTTAATTGCTAATTGAATGATTTAAGGCCTCTGACTCCGAAGGAGTTCTGGGTATTCGGACGCAATCTTTCAAGCGTCTACAATCAACAACAAAAATTACCACAAGCCAACACCGAAGGAAAAGGAGAGAATAGTTTCACTCGCCGGTATGGAATTTATTGAAGAGAAGGTTGCACGCTGAAGTGCGAGGCTTGATTCTTGTTCGAGAGACGATCTTGGTGAGAGTCCGAGGAGGTTGCGGGACTTCAGACGCTTCGTTCAGCTCAGGCTCGTGGAAGCGTGTGCTGGAGTGTGAAGCCGATGATGGTGTAAGTGTGGGAGGTTCCGACACTAAGTGAGTGGTGAATTTAGTGATGAGTATGGGGATAGCTACCGGTTGGGAAAACTCGGTAGGAAGGGACTCTCGGCCCAAAGGTAGTCACAACTAAAGGCTCAAGCGGCTTAGCTGCAGGGATGCAGGCCTTCCGGTATAGCGAACTTTGAATATGAGGAGAAGCTTGGAGGGAACACTTGGAGGCGAGAACTTGGAGGGAACACTTGGAGGCGAGAACTTGGATGCGAGAACTTGGAGGCGAGAACTTGGATGCGAGAACTTGGAGGAGGTAAGCTCCTTAAATTAAGAGGTTAGGGTTTGGTTTCATACGTGTTTGTGAGTGCTTGAATGTGTGGTCCCGTCGATCCTGTGAGGGAGCAGGTGACTTGAATTATTTTGAACACAAAATTTGAGTCTATTCATAAACATGTGCAAGACTGCACACACTGCAACATTCACAGGATGAACAATGGCAGAGGTCTGGTGCTGAGAATCAGTCCGCAACTCTAGCGCCCGAGTCGCAGCCTGAATCATCTCAACACCAGAATCAGTGCTCCAGACCAACTGGTCACAAGCTCTATCCTGACATTGCAAGCAGCACACAACTGAGTTTAAATGAGCTACAGCCAAAATAATAGCTAAAGCACTGAGGTAATTAGATAATTAATGTACTAAAAATATAAGTATGAGAAAAGGTGAAGTCTCTATACTCTATTATTTAGATGAGCAAGAATTTGCAGCAGAAGTTACATAAAAAGGAGCAGCCCATAAACGGACACGAAAGTCACAACAACTAAGCTGAGAACAAAGTTACAGTGATTTAAAAAAGGCTCAATTAATTAATGGAAAAATATTGAACATAAGAACGCTGCTTCTATTCCTAAAAAACATGTCAAATGTAGTTAGGTATTTATAAGGAACAATTATTTATGAATTGACTTGAAATGAGTACTGCAGAAAATACAAACGCGATTTGCTGCAATATCCTATTTTATTTCTTAAGATTTTTGGACTTTAAACGTTGAGTGTTGAACGTGAAACGGATTCCATACTTGTTTGAATCACGACTTAATTAAAATACAAAAGTTGAGGACACAATTAATTAGAAGCTGGAACATACAAAAATGAGCAAACCAAAAATGATCTCTGTGGCAGCAAGGTGTCTTAACACTATGCTCAGCACTAAAATACATCCAAGGAGCTAATGCCAATATCGTCTAACACTGAAGCACAACACGGAATCCTCGGAGAATAGTAAACACGAAAACTATGGCAAAGATGTGGCAGTGAGCTTGAGGCTGGTGACTAACTAACACTGGCACAGAGACAACATAGTGAATATTTCTACGACACAATAACGAGAGCTCCCTAACACGGAACAAGTTAAGACACAACACGGGAAAGTTAAGACATAATACACACTTATCGTTACACTTGATACTTACAATTGCCCCTCTGGGGCCCAAGGACTAATATCTGAAGAACACACAACGTGAAATGAGCAGTCTGCCTGGAAAATGGCTATCGAGCTTGCCAAATGGTTTTGCGCGAATGTTTCCAACGGAAGTGACTGACGGAAACGTGATCGGCAAATATTTTCGAAAACACAGTTTTGGTACAATTTTGAGTTTAATCGAATTAATTTGGTCTTGTAAAATTGTAAAAATAACTACATTTGTATAATTTAATTTTAGGATTTTAGTTTTTTAATATTTTATGAAATTAGGCTGAAGTACGGCTGAGGGCGATCACTACACATTTCTTTCACAAAAATACAAGATCCACTACCTCGGCTGGTTTTAGCGCCATCGTAGCGGTACAACACGTAATCAGGAATGTTAAAAAATGAACTTTGGGTTCGTGAATCAAACCATGTTTCTGAGACACACAAAATGTCAATTTTTTCAGTGACCAACATTACTCTGATTTCATCCAATTTACCATTCAGGCTTCGAGCATTTACATGCTTAATTTTGATTTTACCTATATTAGCACTCTTTTTAAAGGTAGCGAGGTTACTACTATCTCTACTATCTTCAGTGGATTTATCGATTTTGTCTAAGTTGCCCAGGGTGTTTGGCCCAGCATCTGCTATGTAAGAAAGTCTACTATTTGGCTGGGCAGCGGCACTTTGTCAAGATGAGGTAACCCCGGTCTGATTTTTGCCTTGTGTGACAAGAGCACTGTAGTGATCGTTTTTACGATGGAGCAGTAGTGGAGGGTTATTATTTGATAACTCTGAAATGGGAACGACTGATATTTTCAAAACACAATGATCTTTTTCATCCAGGACGAGAAGTTTTTGGCCTGTCACATTTGAAATGATTAGTGGTATAAGGTCTACAGCAGCTTGGTCAAAATGTTTTTCGTTAATGTAATTATCTATGAGGTTTTGCATGTCGCCACTGTTCTTGTCAAAAAACTTAGCATATGTGCTGTAGTTTGCTTTACTCTCTGTTTTGATTGCAGCCTTTAGGGAATTGTAATTCCATTTTGATGCTGGTTGTTTTGTAAGTAGTTGAGCTACTGCGTGGAGGAGGCAGTGTCCATCGGCTTTGGTGGGAATCAGTTTTATGTTCCATGATCGTTTCAATTCATCCATTGTGGAATTCATGCGTTCACAAATGGGGCTGGAGACGTTTTTTTCGCACTTTTTTCATCATTAAGAGGTTCTGAGAGGTGCGGGGAATTTACGTTTTTCTGGCTCTGAATTCCTGTTCTGTGGTGATTTCTCGTATGGGGACTTGCAGAGAACTGAGAAATGCTCGTGTCAATTATATTTTTCTGGTGATGATTGTGCATACCGTTGGGTAGTGGATTTTCCATCGATTGTCGACTGCAATTTTGCAGCGATTTCTCTCTTCCTATTGATTTAACTGCTTCCGAGTATGTGATTGGATGTTGATTTATACTCGTGTCTGAGGCTGCCAGACTGCATTTGTGTCTCACTTTTGTAAAATTTAACCTTGAATTGAATCTGAAAAATGTCTTAGGTTTTGGTGAATACCAATCCCGTGTACAATTTGCAATTCTCCGCTCCTTGGTAAACTTCCTTGGTGCTACTAATAGATGTAAGCAACTATAAATGTTCTGATTTTGACTGTGTTACATCTGTGTCTAATGAAATTAACTTGATTCAATAAGCTGTCAGCCTCTGCAGACAGCAGCTCAAGAGGTCCAGTAATATTGAGGACTCAAGAAAAAAGTGCTGCAGTATCGGGGGATTTGCTTGATCCTGCTTTTGCTGCCAAAGTACAAGCTGTCAGGTTACACGGATTTCTGCTGAAGAAGTCCAACGACTTTCAAGATCCCTCCGGATCATTGATAAAGAAGAAGAAGAAGCTCGCTTCCAGAATTTAGGTGTTTGGAACTCGGTGAACCGAACAGAGCGGAGGATGACGAACCCGTAAATTTTCTGATCGATGAACATGAGCTGCAAATTGCAGACGAAATCACTTGTGAAGAGATTGTAAGTTTTTTTAAGAAAGTGAAAAATGGAAAGGAATGTGGCCCGATAAGATCCCATATGAGTTCTATAAATTCGGAGGAGAGTGTGTAGTTAGTATGTTGAAATGTTTATTTGATGAGATATGGAAGATTGAGAGTACCGGATGACTGGATCAAGTGTAATGTAGTCTATTGCAGAAGGGTGGACATAGGAGTATAAAAGAACTTAAAAATTACAGACCAGTTGCCCTGACTGACACTATGTAAGATTTTGTCGTATTTTGAATGAAAGAATGAAGAAGAATGAAAGAAAAAAATTAGGAGTTCTTGGAGGAGAACAAAATGTTTTTGGTAAGATAGACATGGTGACAAATTCGGGGTGTAATTTAAGAAATGAAGGACGAATTTGAAAAAAGTTTCAATTTTTTTTGACCATACGTGAAAATAGTTCCCATTTTCCAAATGTCCGTTCAGTTTTGAAAATCTTGAAGATCTGTTCATGAAGAATAGTTCATTTGATTAAAACCCCTAGAAGGTATTGAAATATTGATAGTTATGTTAATGTCATTGGACAATTTATAAGGCCACCTAATAGTAAATGATGGGAAATATCTGAAAATTTCAATTATTGAATTCAGGGTAATTGTTGAGAATTAACTGGGAATCGATTTTCCACTTTTCAAACCTTAATCATGGTTAATTAGATCAAAATAAACAAGTTTTCTTCCATGCATTTTCCGTCGTAATTGAGTATTTTAGGAATTATAGCGGTAGGTGTAGTTTCGTCTATGATGACAAATGCGCTTGAATAAACAGCTACTCATTGATTTTGGAATTTTTGTTGCTGGTATTCTGGTAATGACATCAAATAAAGATGAATCTGAAGGATATGACAGTTATCGATTTTCTAATTTTCGATGCCTATACCTAATAAATTGAATCAAAATAAACAAGTTTTCTTCCATGCACTTTCTGTCTGATATTATTTTACAAGTTATAGCGGTAGGATTAGTGGTAAATGTAAAGGACTTGACCATAATCGATTTTCCACTTTTTGATCAACAAATATTGTTGATGAGACCAAAATAAATAAGTTTTCTTCAATGCACTTTCCGTCGGAAATGAGTATTTTAAAAGTTATGGCATTAAATGAGTTACCGGAACTCCATTGTGCATCACCCTATTACAAACGTAAAGAGGTTGGGTCGTGAGGGGTAGCCACAGTTCTTTTAGTTTTATAATTTTCACTAAAAGAACTGTTGCTACCCCTCACGACCCAACCTCTTTACGTTTGTAATAGGGGGTTTGCTCTTCGTCGGCTTGGTTGGCGCGCGGGAACGCCTGTTTACTTTCACGTCGGACCGCGCGGTATATTTTTCCCCGACTCAAAGACTGGAGTTACGGTAACTCATTTAATGCCATAACTTTTAAAATACTCATTTCCGACGGAAAGTGCATTGAAGAAAACTTGTTTATTTTGGTTTAATTAACAGTCTTTGTTGATAAAAAAGTGGGAAATCGATTATGGTCAAGTCCTTTACATTTACCGGATTAGTTTCATCTCTCATGAGGAATGCGCTTGAATAAACAGCTACTCATCGATTTTTGAATTTTTGTTGCCTCAATCATGGTGATAACATCGAAATAAACAACTTTTCTTCTATACACTTTTTTGCCAAATGAGTATTTAACAAGGTATAGCGGTAGGTTTGGTTTTGCCTTTGATGACAATCGTGCTGGAAGCGAGTGCGCATTGCAGTGTTACTGTCCGACGGGCTCCTTGAATTACTTGCCGCATCAAACACTGGAGTTGCGGTAAGTCATTTACCGCTATAACCAATAAAATACTCATTTCAGACCAATAGTGCATTGAAGAAAACTTGTTTATTTCGATCTAATTCACTATGATTGGGCATCAAAATTTATAAAACCGATAACTGTAATATCCATTAGATTTACCAAAATAAACTACTTTTCTTCTATGCACTTTTTTCACCAAATGAATATTTTACGAGTTATAGAGGTAGATTTTATTTTTTGCGTAATTGAGCTGTTAGAGTACGTTTGAATCCTTTGAAATTTGTTATTAGCTCATCTCGCAGCGCTTGCGGAGCTTGAACCCACTTCTAGGAATTTTTAGTTAATAACACAATAGAAATTATCGGTCAAATTCAGGTTAATGTTGTCAATGAATTTCATAATTTTTTTGCCATAGATAGATAATAAAATAAACAGAAGAACCAAAGTGCATATATACATTTTAATTAAAAGCAAACGTTTCGGAATACATAAATTCCATCTTCAGTGCTGAAACAAAGTAAAATACTGTACATGAGAAAATGTTCGCAAACTGTAAAAATGAAAAGTAATTCACATATTAAGAAATTAAACTACCTAACCCAATACTAAAATTCATCAGAAAATAAGCAAGCCTAAAAATAACGTATATTTACAAATTCAAAAATAAGATACCTAAACAAACCCAATTATTCAAAAGCCATTCATTCACACGCTCATATCCCGGATTCATTCACACACTAAGTACATGCAACCTCATGCTAGTAAGTAGGGACAATGTTTAGTTTAGTGGCACTGTTATCTTTATTCAATTGAGGTCTATGAGAAAATATATAAAGTGATTCTAAGATTCGAAGATCTTGTTCATTATTAATTTTACAAAGCGTTGAAAAGTTACTGGTTTTGAATGAATGATCTGAATTTTCACAGTGCTCCCTGATGGAGGATTGCGATGGTGAAGCTAATGGTCGGCCTGTTCTATGAGAAATACCTGCATGTTGGCTGTGTCTGATGAATTGTTGGACAGTAGTACTCCCAACATAAGATTGCATGCAGCAATCACACTTATACATATAAACACATCCACTCCACAGACATTCCTCCAAACATTCCTTCCTATTAAAAAACGATCCAATTTTAAAATTGTTTCTATAAAAGATTCGCACGTCCACAGACATAAAAAAATTCCGGACCAGAGCTAACAATTCCTTCCTAAGACTGGCGTCCAAATAACCTAAGAATGGTATTTCAATATACGACGTCTGCTTTGCTGCGCTTTGGACAACCGGTGGCGGACAAAATTTCCTATCTAAAAATTTTCTTACTACGTTGTCGATCAAGAATTTAGGATATTTGTTCATTGTTAAAATTCGATAGATTTGCTGAATTTCACGATGGAACAGTTCATATGAACTGGAGATTTTAAATGCTCGATGCAATAAAGTTGTAATGCATGATTTGATGTATCCTTCATAAATACAGCTAAAGAAATTCGTTCCGAGTCCAGTAAAAGTTGGTTTTCTGTAAACTGACGTGATTGCTTGCGCGTGTGACTTTTTTATTAAAACATCCAAAAATGCAAGTTGATCATCTTGTTCAGGTTCCATCGTGAATTTTACATTAGAATGGCAACAATTGATGTGCTGGAAAAATCTATTCGCATCATCTTCTGAGCGGAACAATGCAAATGTGTCGTCTAAATATCTTCGATAAAACTGAGGTTTGAATTCGATTGGGCACTGGTCAACAACCTGTTTTTCTAAATGATCTAAAAAAATATTAGCTACAAGGGGTGATAGGTTCGCCCCCATTGACAAACCATCAAGTTGTTTGTACGTAGTACCGTTAAACACAAAATGTGAATCTTTAAGCGCAACCTCGAGTAATCGTTTAAACTGCGTCCTGTTGTAATTCATAATCTTACCATTTTCTTGAAAAACCCGATCTAATAGCACATCAATAGCTTCATTCAAGGGTATGTTGGTATACATAGATTCCACATCAAAGCTACACATGAAAAACTTGTCAATATTTTCTACATTAGAAATCTGGTTAACAAATTCAAATGAGTTCTCTACTGAATACTTACAGACACAATACGGTTTTAAAATAGGTACCAAATTTGAACAAAGTTTGGACAAATGCGTATTACATGTAGATAAAATAGGTCTCATTGGTGTATCAGGCTTATGAATCTTAGGTAACCCATATAAAATTCCCAGCTGTGATCCCACTGAACGGCTCGCTTTGTACAGATTTTCAGGCATTAATCCCGTATCATGATCTTTTTTTAATCTATAGTTTATTTTATTCTCAAGCTTCATGATTAATGTCTTTTTGTCAGTACTAACTTCTATGAATTTCTGTTTGTCTGATAAAATCAGTTTCATCTTCGACACATAGTCCTGCTTATCTAAAATAACCACTCCATTGCCTTTGTCTGGCTTAGTTACATATATAGAAGTGTCATCCCTGAGTTTTTTCAGAACAGAAAAATCTTTCCTATTGAACATTGCACAGATATTGCGGTGGCGATCAAATTTGTTATAAAATTTGTGAGCAAGAGTTCTCAAGCAATTCCTAAAATTTTCTCTTCCATTCTGAACAGTAGGAGTAAAATCAAATTTTACTAACCTATTATATAAACGTTCGAATAACAAGAAATATCTATGAAAATTCACTTTTGCAATGGGTAAACCAAATTCTAATCCTAAGCATAAAATCCGTTTCTCGTCTGAAGATAAAGTTCTACTTGAATGATTAAAAATAACTTCATCCGGGTCCACACTATTGCGCAATGTTGATACACCTAACCTGACTAGTTTATTATTTTGTATAGTCCGGGTAGAAGTTACATATTGCACCAGTTTATTATGAAGCCAGAGTTTGAGGCACGCAAAATCTACTGACGAGACACTTTCCTTTAGCTGCTGGAGACATGTTAGATGAATTCGTTCCAGGGCTGCAGTTCTCCGCCGTTTAAATTTCAGCTCATTCCATAACAGCTTGCGCTGTACAGATCTCCATAAATTCGAGCTCTCCAGTTGGCGGCGGTATAAACGGACACGAAGAAATTTTGGAATAACTTCATAATGATAACAAGCATCCAAGAATTCCACATCGCATTTCAGCTTTTCTAGCTTCTTCCAGTTCTTCTCTAACTCACGGAATAGTCGTAATATTGGTTCTCCATATCGGTAGAATATTATAGTACTTATTGGACGATTCTTAGGGAATCTTATGCGTAAAATAAACAGAAGAACCAAAGTGCATATATACATTTTAATTAAAAGCAAACGTTTCGGAATACATAAATTCCATCTTCAGTGCTGAAACAAAGTAAAATACTGTACATGAGAAAATGTTCGCAAACTGTAAAAATGAAAAGTAATTCACATATTAAGAAATTAAACTACCTAACCCAATACTAAAATTCATCAGAAAATAAGCAAGCCTAAAAATAACGTATATTTACAAATTCAAAAATAAGATACCTAAACAAACCCAATTATTCAAAAGCCATTCATTCACACGCTCATATCCCGGATTCATTCACACACTAAGTACATGCAACCTCATGCTAGTAAGTAGGGACAATGTTTAGTTTAGTGGCACTGTTATCTTTATTCAATTGAGGTCTATGAGAAAATATATAAAGTGATTCTAAGATTCGAAGATCTTGTTCATTATTAATTTTACAAAGCGTTGAAAAGTTACTGGTTTTGAATGAATGATCTGAATTTTCACAGTGCTCCCTGATGGAGGATTGCGATGGTGAAGCTAATGGTCGGCCTGTTCTATGAGAAATACCTGCATGTTGGCTGTGTCTGATGAATTGTTGGACAGTAGTACTCCCAACATAAGATTGCATGCAGCAATCACACTTATACATATAAACACATCCACTCCACAGACATTCCTCCAAACATTCCTTCCTATTAAAAAACGATCCAATTTTAAAATTGTTTCTATAAAAGATTCGCACGTCCACAGACATAAAAAAATTCCGGACCAGAGCTAACAATTCCTTCCTAAGACTGGCGTCCAAATAACCTAAGAATGGTATTTCAATATACGACGTCTGCTTTGCTGCGCTTTGGACAACCGGTGGCGGACAAAATTTCCTATCTAAAAATTTTCTTACTACGTTGTCGATCAAGAATTTAGGATATTTGTTCATTGTTAAAATTCGATAGATTTGCTGAATTTCACGATGGAACAGTTCATATGAACTGGAGATTTTAAATGCTCGATGCAATAAAGTTGTAATGCATGATTTGATGTATCCTTCATAAATACAGCTAAAGAAATTCGTTCCGAGTCCAGTAAAAGTTGGTTTTCTGTAAACTGACGTGATTGCTTGCGCGTGTGACTTTTTTATTAAAACATCCAAAAATGCAAGTTGATCATCTTGTTCAGGTTCCATCGTGAATTTTACATTAGAATGGCAACAATTGATGTGCTGGAAAAATCTATTCGCATCATCTTCTGAGCGGAACAATGCAAATGTGTCGTCTAAATATCTTCGATAAAACTGAGGTTTGAATTCGATTGGGCACTGGTCAACAACCTGTTTTTCTAAATGATCTAAAAAAATATTAGCTACAAGGGGTGATAGGTTCGCCCCCATTGACAAACCATCAAGTTGTTTGTACGTAGTACCGTTAAACACAAAATGTGAATCTTTAAGCGCAACCTCGAGTAATCGTTTAAACTGCGTCCTGTTGTAATTCATAATCTTACCATTTTCTTGAAAAACCCGATCTAATAGCACATCAATAGCTTCATTCAAGGGTATGTTGGTATACATAGATTCCACATCAAAGCTACACATGAAAAACTTGTCAATATTTTCTACATTAGAAATCTGGTTAACAAATTCAAATGAGTTCTCTACTGAATACTTACAGACACAATACGGTTTTAAAATAGGTACCAAATTTGAACAAAGTTTGGACAAATGCGTATTACATGTAGATAAAATAGGTCTCATTGGTGTATCAGGCTTATGAATCTTAGGTAACCCATATAAAATTCCCAGCTGTGATCCCACTGAACGGCTCGCTTTGTACAGATTTTCAGGCATTAATCCCGTATCATGATCTTTTTTTAATCTATAGTTTATTTTATTCTCAAGCTTCATGATTAATGTCTTTTTGTCAGTACTAACTTCTATGAATTTCTGTTTGTCTGATAAAATCAGTTTCATCTTCGACACATAGTCCTGCTTATCTAAAATAACCACTCCATTGCCTTTGTCTGGCTTAGTTACATATATAGAAGTGTCATCCCTGAGTTTTTTCAGAACAGAAAAATCTTTCCTATTGAACATTGCACAGATATTGCGGTGGCGATCAAATTTGTTATAAAATTTGTGAGCAAGAGTTCTCAAGCAATTCCTAAAATTTTCTCTTCCATTCTGAACAGTAGGAGTAAAATCAAATTTTACTAACCTATTATATAAACGTTCGAATAACAAGAAATATCTATGAAAATTCACTTTTGCAATGGGTAAACCAAATTCTAATCCTAAGCATAAAATCCGTTTCTCGTCTGAAGATAAAGTTCTACTTGAATGATTAAAAATAACTTCATCCGGGTCCACACTATTGCGCAATGTTGATACACCTAACCTGACTAGTTTATTATTTTGTATAGTCCGGGTAGAAGTTACATATTGCACCAGTTTATTATGAAGCCAGAGTTTGAGGCACGCAAAATCTACTGACGAGACACTTTCCTTTAGCTGCTGGAGACATGTTAGATGAATTCGTTCCAGGGCTGCAGTTCTCCGCCGTTTAAATTTCAGCTCATTCCATAACAGCTTGCGCTGTACAGATCTCCATAAATTCGAGCTCTCCAGTTGGCGGCGGTATAAACGGACACGAAGAAATTTTGGAATAACTTCATAATGATAACAAGCATCCAAGAATTCCACATCGCATTTCAGCTTTTCTAGCTTCTTCCAGTTCTTCTCTAACTCACGGAATAGTCGTAATATTGGTTCTCCATATCGGTAGAATATTATAGTACTTATTGGACGATTCTTAGGGAATCTTATGCGTAAAATAAACAGAAGAACCAAAGTGCATATATACATTTTAATTAAAAGCAAACGTTTCGGAATACATAAATTCCATCTTCAGTGCTGAAACAAAGTAAAATACTGTACATGAGAAAATGTTCGCAAACTGTAAAAATGAAAAGTAATTCACATATTAAGAAATTAAACTACCTAACCCAATACTAAAATTCATCAGAAAATAAGCAAGCCTAAAAATAACGTATATTTACAAATTCAAAAATAAGATACCTAAACAAACCCAATTATTCAAAAGCCATTCATTCACACGCTCATATCCCGGATTCATTCACACACTAAGTACATGCAACCTCATGCTAGTAAGTAGGGACAATGTTTAGTTTAGTGGCACTGTTATCTTTATTCAATTGAGGTCTATGAGAAAATATATAAAGTGATTCTAAGATTCGAAGATCTTGTTCATTATTAATTTTACAAAGCGTTGAAAAGTTACTGGTTTTGAATGAATGATCTGAATTTTCACAGTGCTCCCTGATGGAGGATTGCGATGGTGAAGCTAATGGTCGGCCTGTTCTATGAGAAATACCTGCATGTTGGCTGTGTCTGATGAATTGTTGGACAGTAGTACTCCCAACATAAGATTGCATGCAGCAATCACACTTATACATATAAACACATCCACTCCACAGACATTCCTCCAAACATTCCTTCCTATTAAAAAACGATCCAATTTTAAAATTGTTTCTATAAAAGATTCGCACGTCCACAGACATAAAAAAATTCCGGACCAGAGCTAACAATTCCTTCCTAAGACTGGCGTCCAAATAACCTAAGAATGGTATTTCAATATACGACGTCTGCTTTGCTGCGCTTTGGACAACCGGTGGCGGACAAAATTTCCTATCTAAAAATTTTCTTACTACGTTGTCGATCAAGAATTTAGGATATTTGTTCATTGTTAAAATTCGATAGATTTGCTGAATTTCACGATGGAACAGTTCATATGAACTGGAGATTTTAAATGCTCGATGCAATAAAGTTGTAATGCATGATTTGATGTATCCTTCATAAATACAGCTAAAGAAATTCGTTCCGAGTCCAGTAAAAGTTGGTTTTCTGTAAACTGACGTGATTGCTTGCGCGTGTGACTTTTTTATTAAAACATCCAAAAATGCAAGTTGATCATCTTGTTCAGGTTCCATCGTGAATTTTACATTAGAATGGCAACAATTGATGTGCTGGAAAAATCTATTCGCATCATCTTCTGAGCGGAACAATGCAAATGTGTCGTCTAAATATCTTCGATAAAACTGAGGTTTGAATTCGATTGGGCACTGGTCAACAACCTGTTTTTCTAAATGATCTAAAAAAATATTAGCTACAAGGGGTGATAGGTTCGCCCCCATTGACAAACCATCAAGTTGTTTGTACGTAGTACCGTTAAACACAAAATGTGAATCTTTAAGCGCAACCTCGAGTAATCGTTTAAACTGCGTCCTGTTGTAATTCATAATCTTACCATTTTCTTGAAAAACCCGATCTAATAGCACATCAATAGCTTCATTCAAGGGTATGTTGGTATACATAGATTCCACATCAAAGCTACACATGAAAAACTTGTCAATATTTTCTACATTAGAATCTATACCAACATACCCTTGAATGAAGCTATTGATGTGCTATTAGATCGGGTTTTTCAAGAAAATGGTAAGATTATGAATTACAACAGGACGCAGTTTAAACGATTACTCGAGGTTGCGCTTAAAGATTCACATTTTGTGTTTAACGGTACTACGTACAAACAACTTGATGGTTTGTCAATGGGGGCGAACCTATCACCCCTTGTAGCTAATATTTTTTTAGATCATTTAGAAAAACAGGTTGTTGACCAGTGCCCAATCGAATTCAAACCTCAGTTTTATCGAAGATATTTAGACGACACATTTGCATTGTTCCGCTCAGAAGATGATGCGAATAGATTTTTCCAGCACATCAATTGTTGCCATTCTAATGTAAAATTCACGATGGAACCTGAACAAGATGATCAACTTGCATTTTTGGATGTTTTAATAAAAAAGTCACACGCGCAAGCAATCACGTCAGTTTACAGAAAACCAACTTTTACTGGACTCGGAACGAATTTCTTTAGCTGTATTTATGAAGGATACATCAAATCATGCATTACAACTTTATTGCATCGAGCATTTAAAATCTCCAGTTCATATGAACTGTTCCATCGTGAAATTCAGCAAATCTATCGAATTTTAACAATGAACAAATATCCTAAATTCTTGATCGACAACGTAGTAAGAAAATTTTTAGATAGGAAATTTTGTCCGCCACCGGTTGTCCAAAGCGCAGCAAAGCAGACGTCGTATATTGAAATACCATTCTTAGGTTATTTGGACGCCAGTCTTAGGAAGGAATTGTTAGCTCTGGTCCGGAATTTTTTTATGTCTGTGGACGTGCGAATCTTTTATAGAAACAATTTTAAAATTGGATCGTTTTTTAATAGGAAGGAATGTTTGGAGGAATGTCTGTGGAGTGGATGTGTTTATATGTATAAGTGTGATTGCTGCATGCAATCTTATGTTGGGAGTACTACTGTCCAACAATTCATCAGACACAGCCAACATGCAGGTATTTCTCATAGAACAGGCCGACCATTAGCTTCACCATCGCAATCCTCCATCAGGGAGCACTGTGAAAATTCAGATCATTCATTCAAAACCAGTAACTTTTCAACGCTTTGTAAAATTAATAATGAACAAGATCTTCGAATCTTAGAATCACTTTATATATTTTCTCATAGACCTCAATTGAATAAAGATAACAGTGCCACTAAACTAAACATTGTCCCTACTTACTAGCATGAGGTTGCATGTACTTAGTGTGTGAATGAATCCGGGATATGAGCGTGTGAATGAATGGCTTTTGAATAATTGGGTTTGTTTAGGTATCTTATTTTTGAATTTGTAAATATACGTTATTTTTAGGCTTGCTTATTTTCTGATGAATTTTAGTATTGGGTTAGGTAGTTTAATTTCTTAATATGTGAATTACTTTTCATTTTTACAGTTTGCGAACATTTTCTCATGTACAGTATTTTACTTTGTTTCAGCACTGAAGATGGAATTTATGTATTCCGAAACGTTTGCTTTTAATTAAAATGTATATATGCACTTTGGTTCTTCTGTTTATTTTACGCATAAGATTCCCTAAGAATCGTCCAATAAGTACTATAATATTCTACCGATATGGAGAACCAATATTACGACTATTCCGTGAGTTAGAGAAGAACTGGAAGAAGCTAGAAAAGCTGAAATGCGATGTGGAATTCTTGGATGCTTGTTATCATTATGAAGTTATTCCAAAATTTCTTCGTGTCCGTTTATACCGCCGCCAACTGGAGAGCTCGAATTTATGGAGATCTGTACAGCGCAAGCTGTTATGGAATGAGCTGAAATTTAAACGGCGGAGAACTGCAGCCCTGGAACGAATTCATCTAACATGTCTCCAGCAGCTAAAGGAAAGTGTCTCGTCAGTAGATTTTGCGTGCCTCAAACTCTGGCTTCATAATAAACTGGTGCAATATGTAACTTCTACCCGGACTATACAAAATAATAAACTAGTCAGGTTAGGTGTATCAACATTGCGCAATAGTGTGGACCCGGATGAAGTTATTTTTAATCATTCAAGTAGAACTTTATCTTCAGACGAGAAACGGATTTTATGCTTAGGATTAGAATTTGGTTTACCCATTGCAAAAGTGAATTTTCATAGATATTTCTTGTTATTCGAACGTTTATATAATAGGTTAGTAAAATTTGATTTTACTCCTACTGTTCAGAATGGAAGAGAAAATTTTAGGAATTGCTTGAGAACTCTTGCTCACAAATTTTATAACAAATTTGATCGCCACCGCAATATCTGTGCAATGTTCAATAGGAAAGATTTTTCTGTTCTGAAAAAACTCAGGGATGACACTTCTATATATGTAACTAAGCCAGACAAAGGCAATGGAGTGGTTATTTTAGATAAGCAGGACTATGTGTCGAAGATGAAACTGATTTTATCAGACAAACAGAAATTCATAGAAGTTAGTACTGACAAAAAGACATTAATCATGAAGCTTGAGAATAAAATAAACTATAGATTAAAAAAAGATCATGATACGGGATTAATGCCTGAAAATCTGTACAAAGCGAGCCGTTCAGTGGGATCACAGCTGGGAATTTTATATGGGTTACCTAAGATTCATAAGCCTGATACACCAATGAGACCTATTTTATCTACATGTAATACGCATTTGTCCAAACTTTGTTCAAATTTGGTACCTATTTTAAAACCGTATTGTGTCTGTAAGTATTCAGTAGAGAACTCATTTGAATTTGTTAACCAGATTTCTAATGTAGAAAATATTGACAAGTTTTTCATGTGTAGCTTTGATGTGGAATCTATGTATACCAACATACCCTTGAATGAAGCTATTGATGTGCTATTAGATCGGGTTTTTCAAGAAAATGGTAAGATTATGAATTACAACAGGACGCAGTTTAAACGATTACTCGAGGTTGCGCTTAAAGATTCACATTTTGTGTTTAACGGTACTACGTACAAACAACTTGATGGTTTGTCAATGGGGGCGAACCTATCACCCCTTGTAGCTAATATTTTTTTAGATCATTTAGAAAAACAGGTTGTTGACCAGTGCCCAATCGAATTCAAACCTCAGTTTTATCGAAGATATTTAGACGACACATTTGCATTGTTCCGCTCAGAAGATGATGCGAATAGATTTTTCCAGCACATCAATTGTTGCCATTCTAATGTAAAATTCACGATGGAACCTGAACAAGATGATCAACTTGCATTTTTGGATGTTTTAATAAAAAAGTCACACGCGCAAGCAATCACGTCAGTTTACAGAAAACCAACTTTTACTGGACTCGGAACGAATTTCTTTAGCTGTATTTATGAAGGATACATCAAATCATGCATTACAACTTTATTGCATCGAGCATTTAAAATCTCCAGTTCATATGAACTGTTCCATCGTGAAATTCAGCAAATCTATCGAATTTTAACAATGAACAAATATCCTAAATTCTTGATCGACAACGTAGTAAGAAAATTTTTAGATAGGAAATTTTGTCCGCCACCGGTTGTCCAAAGCGCAGCAAAGCAGACGTCGTATATTGAAATACCATTCTTAGGTTATTTGGACGCCAGTCTTAGGAAGGAATTGTTAGCTCTGGTCCGGAATTTTTTTATGTCTGTGGACGTGCGAATCTTTTATAGAAACAATTTTAAAATTGGATCGTTTTTTAATAGGAAGGAATGTTTGGAGGAATGTCTGTGGAGTGGATGTGTTTATATGTATAAGTGTGATTGCTGCATGCAATCTTATGTTGGGAGTACTACTGTCCAACAATTCATCAGACACAGCCAACATGCAGGTATTTCTCATAGAACAGGCCGACCATTAGCTTCACCATCGCAATCCTCCATCAGGGAGCACTGTGAAAATTCAGATCATTCATTCAAAACCAGTAACTTTTCAACGCTTTGTAAAATTAATAATGAACAAGATCTTCGAATCTTAGAATCACTTTATATATTTTCTCATAGACCTCAATTGAATAAAGATAACAGTGCCACTAAACTAAACATTGTCCCTACTTACTAGCATGAGGTTGCATGTACTTAGTGTGTGAATGAATCCGGGATATGAGCGTGTGAATGAATGGCTTTTGAATAATTGGGTTTGTTTAGGTATCTTATTTTTGAATTTGTAAATATACGTTATTTTTAGGCTTGCTTATTTTCTGATGAATTTTAGTATTGGGTTAGGTAGTTTAATTTCTTAATATGTGAATTACTTTTCATTTTTACAGTTTGCGAACATTTTCTCATGTACAGTATTTTACTTTGTTTCAGCACTGAAGATGGAATTTATGTATTCCGAAACGTTTGCTTTTAATTAAAATGTATATATGCACTTTGGTTCTTCTGTTTATTTTACGCATAAGATTCCCTAAGAATCGTCCAATAAGTACTATAAGATAGATAATATGGTAGATTGTAACACGTTTTACATGAATGACAATATGCTCGCCAATGCTTAGTTTTCAAGTTATTTAAGTTAGAAGTTATATGAATGGCGCTCCTGAATGGCCTTTTTTGCGCAACTTCAGAGTTGAAACGGAAGCTAACCCCTATTACAAACGTAAAGAGGTTGGGTCGTGAGGGGTAGCCACAGTTCTTCTAGTGAAAATTATAGATAAAGGTTTCTAGTGACGTCAGTTTACATCGACTCTAAGATGGCGGCCGCTATCATGGGTTCCGGGTGGCGCCATTGGCGATGATATAAACGGATGTCACTAGAAACCTTTATTTATAATTTTCACTAGAAAAACTGTGGCTACCCCTCACGACCCAACCTCTTAACATTTGTAATAGGGGGTTATCTTCTGTTATTAATAAATTACGCTTGGCGCGCGTGCTGCTCTGGCATGCACAAGCCATCTTCTAAGTTGAATAATTCAAAAATAACGCATTAGCGAGCAGAATGTCATTCATGTAAAAAGTTTTTAAATGTGTTCCTTTGTTGATTATTGGCAACAAAATTATGAAAATCACTGAAAATATTTAACTCAATATTGGCTAAATTATCACCCAAAAAGATGAATTATAGCCATATGTTAACTTCCGTCTAAGATCGAATTAGATCGAAATAAACAAGATTTCTCCCATATACTCTCCGTCGTAAATAAGTATTTTATGAGTTATAGCGGTAAATTAGTTACCACAACTCAAGTGCTTGAAGCGGGAAGTAATTCGAGCGGTATTTGGCAACACTGCGCAATGGACGCTCGTTTCTGTTGGGCTCAAATGATTGGGGTCAATCATTTGAGCCCAACAGAAATTACTTCCCGCTTCAAGCACTTGAGTTGTGGTAACTAATTTACCGCTATAACTCGTAAAATACTTATTTACGACGGAAAGTGTATGGGAGAAAACTTCTTTATTTTGATCTAATTGACCATGTTAAGGCACCTAAAAATCAGAAATCGATTCCCGTTTAATCCTCAACCTTTACCAAATTCAGTTGAGTTCTGAAGTAATATAAGCAAGCTGCTGAAACAATAAATAACTTTTTTTCATCATTGATATTATTTCTCATTATTACCATGTTTGGCAACACCAAATTGTTAACCTTTGTAGGAAGTCTATTTATGGTGAACGTAGAGGAGAGTTCGGATGGCAACACTACAATGGACTCTCCCTTCCAACTCGCTCGATCATTCCTGCCTTCTAAGACGAAAATGAACATCCCGCTATAATTCGTTATATTTGGGTGATAATTCCTATTGTGTTATTAAGTTAAAGATCCTAGAAGTGGGTTGAGGCTCTGCCAGGCTGGAAAATAATAAATTACAAAATGCCCAAATGTACTCCAATCAACTTAACCTATTGCTATAACTCATTAAATATTCATTTCAGACGGAAAATGCATAGAAGAAATATTGTTTATTTACATCTAATTAGCTATGTTTAGGCACCGAAAAGTGGGAAATCAATTATGGTCCTCTCCTCCACATATACCCTATTTTTTATCAAATAATGTTTTTTTACATTGCACTTGGTTATATTATTGTGCTCGTCTAAATTAGTCTCAAAATTAAATTGCCTAATATGCTAAACTGCTATGACTATGATATTTTGAATTTTTCTCTTGTAATATTAATCATTTGAGTTCTATGTGCTTCACTACAATGTTCTGGAAAATAAAAACATCTTAGAACGAAAAGAGACCACCAAAGCACTGATAATGAAAGTATCTCAACTCTTTGACTATTTAGCTACTCTTGCACTGTCCAACTTTGTCTTTTTTGGGAATCCGGATGAATTCTTAAAAATTTCTCAGCTTTCTCTCATCTTTGGGTGAAGCACAGCAAATTTTTAAAATATTTGCATTTATTGCAAAAAATTAATACTATGTTACTGACATATAAGCTGTTACTTACAAGAACTTGTTGACTCCCAGAAGACAAAAATTGCCTTTTTTTTAAGCCAAACTTGTGTGCACTGTTGATCTTTATGTAGCAAAATAAAACTATGTAGAAAGCATGTAAAAAATATCTCCAGAATTCAGCTTTTCCGATAAAGCGCTGTTTTGATGTACCTCAAACTACTACGACTAACAATAATGAGTTAGTTGCGTGTATTTCAAACAGGCCCTTTATGCGAAAATGTTGTATTCAAATCCCAATAAAATATTTTACAGGAATCAAAATGACTAGCAAACAAAACCTCATTTGGGACAATCTGCAGTTTAATCCGTTCATGGAAATTGGAAATCCTGTTCCCAAGAATCATTAAAGAAACACATATAAAACCGTTTTAAATGAATGACATTCTGGTTGCTGATGCATTATTTTTGAGTTATTCAACTTTGAAATTTTTGTGTTCCATAGCAGTTCTAGTCATTCAAGCAGCAAAAACCATTGCATGCTTGAGCTGTTAGTACGTTTGGGCACTTCAAATTTTATCATTCGCCAACCCCGCAGAGCCTGAGGCCACTTCTAGGATCTTCTAGTTAACACAATTAAGGTTATCACCTGAAAATATCAGCAGAACTGTGGTATTGAATACTTAAATCTAGGGTATCCACTCCTACGGTTTTGCTAATGTTTACCAAACCAGCCAGTTAGTTGCATCACCGTTCGATCGTCGCAGAACGTAACGGCTTCTGCTGTTTGTGGTGTAACTGCCAATGCAAGTGTTATTCACTTGCATGAATAGCACCGTGCGCAACACTTTCAAACTAGCGCAATTGTCATCATAATAATCTTTGATACACTCAAACGGTCAGAAAAAAACCGCTGCAGACACCTTCTGCGATGCTACGATGGCCGCCATATTGAAACTGTTTTTTCTCTCTACATCCTGAACAGTATTAAAGTTGAATAACTCAAGCATAACAAGAACGGAATGTCATTCATGTAAAATATTTTTAAATGTATTCCTTTAGTGATTGTTGGGAATGGAATTTTCAATTTCCGTGAATGGAATAAACTGCCTATTGACCCTCATTTGGGCTGCGTTAGTTACTGATGAAATAAAACCAATTTTCAAATGTTTTTTTGCTGTGGTCCTCAGAATGTTAGGCAAAATACCGGCAATTTATTAATATAAAGACTACAAATCTTCAAACTAGTTACACAACTGCTGCACATTCTGCAGAATACCTCCTCAAAACAATAATTATTTACAAATAAAAGGTAAAAAATAACAATTGCCATCCTCACCATATCAGAATGAAAGTAACGCTAAAAGTAGGAACGCCCCAGTACATTCGCACTTTTCAACCTTCAATAGTTTAGACACAATTTAATAATTAGTGTCAGTGCAATGACTGTGGATGGGTTGGTCACTTGAATGTCATAGCTCTGGCTGCAATTGTAAATGGAACACTAATTGTCTACAAATTTCAAAGCATGTTTAGAGTCATTTACACGTTAAGTGTGGCGGGTTAAACTGAAGTTCAATATCCAACTCAAATTTAGGGTTAATTGTTATAAGAAATTTTGAAAATATCCAACATTAACTGAATCATGCCTTTATTTAGCTTTCTTTTATTGTATGTAAAAATTGAGTCAGTGACTGCTGGTCTATCAGAAGCATTAGGAAAATCTCCTAAATGACCACCGGTGTGTCATGCTGCACTTAACGTGTTAATTGTATTATTTTATACAATTTTTCTTCTCAGGTATTGAACAACAACAAAAAACATTAATGTAGGGAAGTATTTTGTTCAACATTTAAAATTGAATTTTGAAATTTTCTATTTTCATAACTTCCGAATACCATCTAAGGAAATGTATCAACTGGCTTTACTGAACACATGTGTGTCATGTTAAATATTATGTTTTATGATTGTGGTTTGTAATTTTTTGATATACTAATTTTTATGAGATCAATGAAAGACATTTTATATTAAGAAATTTTTAAAGCCCAATATGTTGTACTGCACCTCATGTATACCTCATGTATTAATTTTTTTTAAATATACAGGTTTGCTTTCCTTCATTTTCCATGTCCTTTCTAACTACATCAAGAAATATCCAGTAAAATCTTGGGTAGAGTAATTACATTGGACATAACTACTGAATTTACAATCAATTACAGATATGAATGCTAAAATTATCTGTGTGATAGAGTTTATGGTTTTTCATAGATGTTTTCTTTGTGTCAAAAACCATTTATTGCATTTTATTCACAAATGTGAACAAATCAAGAAAATACTTACCTCATCAAGACACCCACTTTCATTTTGGGTGTCACGCTTTGCTCACATAACGTTTTTTAGCTCTAATGCCTAATATTTAATTTCAAGTCACCAAACTGGTTGGCAAAAATTAGCTTTCTCTAACTTCATGACACTCTCAAATTTTAAACTAAATATTAAAAGTCTCTAGCAACTTAGTTTAAAACAAACCAAAATAATATGTAAGTATTAATGCATTCTAAAGGAAATACATAATTTAAAATAAAACTATTCCACAGCTTATTGTATACTTTGCCATGCATGCAGCTGCCAGGTAGCTGTGGTGCTGGATAAATAACTCGCCGGAGCCACTGGAACTTCTCCGAAAGTTATTTCTGAGGAATGAGCCGAATTTGTGTCTGGAACTTGGCCGAAGAGCAATTAATCCTTGTAGGAATAACAGATTTGTTCTTCCTCACCTTGTTCACAGGGAACAATAATGATTTACTATTACTCTGATGGTTTTTTTTTAACAAAAACTTACCTATTCGTAAAGCTGAAAGTTTTCTCTTCCAAATGTTATAATTTGAATGCCATTTGAAGCAAGATGTATGGTATAAATTATCTTTTTATTTGAATGACAAAAGCTCAGAATGCGTTCCGTTCCTTTCATTTGCAGTCTTGCGTCAGTATCACGATTTACCACGGTCAGTATGTAAACAAAGATACTCTGAGGAGGTGTGTGACACTCCTATAACTTGATCCAGTCTAAGTTCATTCTTTCATGTAAAAAATGAAAGATCTTTATAATAACCATTATTTTCATGATAAAACCATGTATAAAGTAATTTTAGGTTATATTTGTTCTAAGTTATGGTGCTAATTTTGATTTTATGGTAATTCTTAATAATTCACAAAAATTTGCTGGGCTGCTACATCTAGTTCCAATTTGCCATTGTGTCCTAGCCTAAAAAAGTTCCCTGAAATTTTTCTGTGGTGACGATTATCTGTCTGTTGTGAGTGCAATAATTGAGCGAATGAGGAAAGATGATAAGAAGGAGTACCTAGCATTCCTGGTATTGAAAAGGCGTATGACTGAGTGGATCGGGTTAGGATGTTTGAATTTTGAGAGAAGTTGGATTTAGCAGAAAGATAATAGTCGTTGTACAAATTCTGTATAACACAAGTGCTATCTCCAGGTTAGGAAATTTGGAAACAGGGCCAGTGAGGAATGAGAGAGGGCTGTACTTTGTTACCTCTGTTGTTTGGATTTTCACAGAGAAATTAGCAGTCCGACTGAGAATGAGTGGCTTAGGATTGAAAGTTCGTAAGGAGAGACTGAGTTGTTTGTTGTATGCTGATGATGTGGTTGTGGTTAGTGAATGTGGACACGAACTACAAAAGATGCTTGACATTGTGAATGGATATAGTACAGATTTCAAGATGAACTTTGGTACTCATAAAAGTAAGGTGATGGTTATAAATAGGGATGAGACTGATAGAGACAGACAGACAGACAGTGGAGGATTGGAGGAATCAAAATAAGTATAACAAAAGAATACAAATATCTAGATTGTATGATAAGTGAAGATGGATGCAGTAGACCTAAGGGTGAAAAAGTGGCAAATGCAATGCAGTGGTGTGGACGATTACGTAGTGTGGCCAGATACAGAGCAAACAAGTATGAATGTGTGTGAGGAATGTGGAAATACATTGCTGTACCTAGTGTCATGTATGCTATGAGTGCTTAGCCTTGAATGGAAATGATCTTGAGAGGCTGGATGTGATATAAAATAAGGTAGGAGGTCTAGCTTTGGGTGCTCCGACATGAAAAGCTGCGGAAGCTATCAGAAGTGATCAAGGGTGGAGCCCTTTCTCAGAAAGAATGATGAAAGTTGTGTTGAATAAGAAGATGAGACTTGAGAGGATGCAGAATAGCAAGTGGGTAAAGCAAATTTTTGAATGGAATCTGAATGTAAGCTATTGAAAGAAAATATGTTTGGGTCATGTAAAAATATTGAGTATGCAAAAAATTATTTGTGTTAGATTTAGAAGACCTGTGAATGACTGGATTTTGATGAATGTTGGAGGTGAAGGACCAGAATGAGACTGCAAGAGGTGGAAAAAGAGTTTGAGAGGCAAACAAAAGAGTATGGATTGAATAAGTGTTTGCTTAGCATGACATGAAAGCCTACACTTATCTGGTACATGCAAAAGGAAGTACCTAAGTGCAAGATGTTCTATGATGATCGTTGTAGAAGTCAACTCTTGTTTGCTGTGAGGTGTAAGTCATTGAGCGTGTAAAGACATACATGGATGCGGAATGAAAATAATAATAGATTATGTCATCAGTGCATTAGGGAAGTGGAGGAAACAATTGAGCATTTTGAGCTGGAATTTAGTGAGTATGAGCAAGAGAGAGAGTTTCATGAATGAGGTGTTTGAGCAGTATGGAGAGAATGAGTGGTATGCCAGATGTGTCAAAGATGATTGTGGTTTAAGCTGTTCTGTTGGATTGGATCAGGAGTGTCATTTGAGTATCATTGAAGCAATGAGAATTTTCTTCTATATGCCTGAAGTAAAAGCCAGTGACTGGAATGAGCCAGTCATGTAGAGTGGGCAGTAGTGACCCACCATGCCCGGGGATGATGCCTTGATATACTGGTTATCCCAGTGACGCTGTCTAATATTAGTTTGTGACAAGAATTGGTGGATCTTGAGTAGTTGATTCGACAAGTCTAGTACACAGGTGCTGAACTCTAGTGTGTTTATTGTGAGTATTGAAGAGGGAATTGTAGGCTGTTTGAAAAACAACTTTAAAAAAACTCTATTGAAATTTTTAACATTAGTATTTCAGAGGGAAAGAAATTCAGATTGGTATAAAAGCTATATGGGTCTATTATTGAAAGAAACTCCAGATGAATGTAAATAAGAATGAAGGTAAAAAGTGTTTGAAGAAAGGGGCTTGTAAATAATAAATGTAAGTTTGAATGGAAAAGAGAGTTGTGTCAAGTATATGCGAGCTTGGAGCTGCTGGTGATGAATTAGGTAACATAGACTAAAAAATGCTACCAAGCATGGGAAAGTTTGTAAGCAGTTGTAAGGAAAAGGTACCCGACTATAAATGCTAAAACAAGATTGTACTGTAAAGAAAAGAAATGCTCTGTTGTTGCTTTGATTGAACGTACTCAATCCTTGTTTGTATATAGTTTCATTCTGTTGTATTGAGTTTTGTTCCTTTACTGAATGCTCTTCATTTCTTTTCAGCTTTACCTAACAGTATAACCAAAAATAAGTTGATGAGAAAAATTTAATTACTGAACACAATACTTGAATAACATCACAAAACCTGCCTTCCTGTGAAAGAAATATCTGGTGTGATTAGTGCATTCATCGGGTAAGATATTCATCTTTTATCCAAGATAGCGTATGTTGGCAGTCTTTAATTATTATAGTTCTTATGTATTCCCGTGTTAGACTATTTGTTGTGATTATGTTGAAATTTAGTTAAAATCAAAGTTGTCAAATTTCCTCCTCAATTTAGAAGAACATTCAAGACTGACCTCTTGAATTGCTTTTGCATATGCACATTACAATAAGTTGATGCCAAACTGCAACCTTGAAGGTTATGATTATTTGTCTTTGGTTACCCTCAAAGCAGAGAGGGTCAGGTGGAAACCTGCGAGTTTGTGCTGGCTGGAGTGCCTGGCAGTGTTGGGGCTACTGATTGACTTCTAGAGTCTGACAGGTGAGCCTTCATGGCCTCTTCTACTTCTTTGATGCCCCTCCTCAAATCCTATGTCTCATTTGTTTTTAGTCATTTTTTCTGATAGCTCAAGTTTTGTTTAGTTTTGAATTGCCTACAGCTTCCAGATTACAATGATTTGATTTCATATGTAACAACATGCAAGACCTTTGAGTTCTTCATGGTTTTTAATTTTATTTGTTGAATTGAAAGAGAGTTTAAGTTTTTTTTTGTTTAGCTGTCTTGAATTGCACAACAGTCAGTAATTTAGGTTACTACTTTTTGTTGATTTAATTTTGTGCTGTGATTACCTGTGCTGATAAAAATTCATGAACCTTCTCATGTACAGCCTTTTGGATTACCAAAAAGTTACTCTAATCACCATTTTGAAGTTTTCTGTGATTTTTTATTATATTTTGCTCATTCAAAAGGTTTGTTATCAGTGTTCTTAAATTGTAGACTGTGTATTTGGGACTATATTGGTCTTCTGGATCCTTTAGCATTTCTGTATTGAGGAGACAGACATTCAAATGTTCTTCTAACAGTATGAGAGTGTTAGGCTAATGTTCTGGATGGATATGAAACATGGGGCACAAAAGCGGCCGAAAAGAGCCGGTGGAATGTACTCCATATCAAGTAATGAGTATGGTGGGGGGTGACATTGTGGGATAGGTATATCATTGAGGCAAGGAGTGTGGCAAATGTGGGAAGGGTAAAAAAAGGTATGAGCTTTTGTGTGTGTTCAAGTGGTCTGGCCATATGCAGAAAATTAAATAAATTGTTAGTAAAGGAAGCAATGAAATCAGAAGCACAGGAAAAGATTGTTGGAGGTTAGCCAAAAACTAGGTTCATAAATGGAGTCGAAAGCACAATGCACCATCATTTTAGAAGAAGAGCAATACCTGGAGATGAGAATATAATGTGGGTGCCTGACTGTGCTTGTCATGATGGATATGGCTTGAGGTTCTTGGCCTGCAAGAGTGACCCAGGTTTGGTGAATAGGATGTTTAGTTGTGTCAGTTCTTTAGGTCTGAAATCTTTGAAGTCTTATAAAGCTGCAAGGATAAATCCTTGTGGTGCTGTTGGCCTTGCTGTGGAAGAGATGCCCAAAAGATGTGTATGCATGAGAGTTACCAATTGAAAGCTATCGTCCTCTTAGAGGGATACAACGTTTGTGTCTGGGAATTACTGCTCCCAGAAATAATTGTGAGATCCCAGGCCTAAAATTTGGAAGATAGTCTATTAATATAGAATAATTAAATTATGTTACATGTCATCTTTTTTTCAGTTACTGCCTGTCTTTTTACTCAGAAACCATAACTTTCTTCTTCAACTTTAATTTTATTTATAATATCTCCTCCTTTCTCTCTGTTCTTGTATCCAAGGGACCCTGTGGGCAGCAGACCTTGTGCATTGACTCCTCATTCCCATATATTGAATTGCCTCCAACTTATTCCTCTTTAGAACACTTCTGTTGAGAAAAGCAAGCCTTTAACTAACATATCTAATCCCTTAACATCATACTTAGTAGTGCCTTCTTCATTTCTCCCTTCAGGCTCCTTTTCATGGGTTAGGGAAGCTTCAACTAATTTGATTCAATTTATAGGTTATTTGACTGAAGGGGTAAATCTGATTCTTGCTGGTTGGCTATCTTTCCTTGGTGTAAAGGTTTGACCTTGGTAATTACAAAGTGTTCGTTCATGGAATAGCTGGTTTTTACATGTTTCTAATTGTTAAATTTTCATTCAAATGCTTGAAATTGGTTTTATTGATCAGATAAAAATAAAGTTTAATTTAATTTTATGTTGGGCTTTCAAAATAACCACCACCAGTCTCAAGGTATTCACCAACATGAATATCAATGTGTGCTACAAAATCTTTCTGGGTATTAACAAAAATAAATCTAATAACATAATTTTTCAGTGGAGCAATGTTGCAATATGCAATACAAAATGCTCTTCATGTTACTAAGCCAAAAATGAAGATATTTAGAAAGAGGCATAAATCAGATAATCTTGTTGAATGGGGAAAATATGATTTAAGGGAAATTAGTTATTGAGATAATCAGTCCTTCAATTAGCTTCTGAATATATTTAGAGTGAGGGCTATGGCTCCATCTTGTTTAAACAATTAAAGTTATGTTCATTTATGCAAAATTCTTTTCTGAATACCTTTGTTCATTTGAGATATTGCACTCATCCATATCAATACTTAGCAAGCAATATAGCATATATTTTCTGTATGTTGATCTATGTATTGGATCCCTCAGGGGGTTACAACTATTGTTAATATGGGAAT
This sequence comes from Morinoia aosen, assembly GCA_030386875.1. Taxonomy (NCBI): domain Eukaryota; kingdom Metazoa; phylum Arthropoda; class Malacostraca; order Amphipoda; family Talitridae; genus Morinoia; species Morinoia aosen. The sequence continues at coordinate 1,508,182 of CM059576.1, forward strand.
TAGCACTCCCAGGAGGAAAATGTGTGAGGGGCCCAAGCTAGGAGTAAGGTAGGCCTTCTTTTTGTTGAAATAAAATTTGCTAGTTTTGTTATGTTAAGGACCTTCTTTTTTTTGGTTCACTGTTATCCTGTTTTTCAGCACCTTCTACTTTCTTCTTCAACTCTAATCTTATTTCATGAGCTTTTTTCTCAACTTGCTGTTTCTATGCCTCTTTTACATAGAGTCTGCATTCCCTTATCTCCCTACTAAATGGTGTCTTCCTCCTTTCTCTCTTTGATACATTCTTTATTGAAGAAGTTAGGTAAGCTTAAACTAACATTAAATCATACATGTAATCCAATCTATGTATTGAATCTTGTGGTGACCATTTCAAAAATTGAACGTAGAATAACAACTAAGGAAGATCTTTTTGTTTTGGTAAAATATGCATCAGTCATTTAGCACTACAGGTTTACAAATACTTGCCAACACAGCCTTCATTTTTTAAAATAAACTACCTTTTTTAATTATTTAAATTAGCATCATTTTCCATCATTTCTGGGCTGATTCCTGATATAGGAACACATCTACAGAATGCAAAGTTAAGCTTGTGAAGTCTGTAGTAGTCATGAGGCTACTGTTCATCTAGTTAGCCTGAGCTAAATGAGAAATTTGCTCCAGCTGTTTAGTTGTCTCACCTTTGGATAGGTCTGTGCATTTCTAGTTTTTTGTGCCATGCCCACTTGGCTTTCATTGGTTCTCATACATCTTTACTTTTTGGTTTGTATCCCACAAACTTGCTGATTTGATTTATAAGGCAGCCTTATGGGAACACTTTGTTCATTGACTACACTTTTCCGTGAGTCTGTACTATAGGATTTTTCTATTTCCTCTAAGAAAATATTTTTGCAACTGAAAAGATGGATTAAAAAATTTCTACTTAACTTTTCAGCATCTGTGATGTTCTCTGCAATGTTGGTTCATTTCTTTTTGCAAATTTTTATATTGTTGTTTATTTATGTATGTTGTTTGGTAATTGTTCAAGTCAATTTTCCTCTATTTTATTTTCAATCTATTCAATAGTCGTTTTGGCGCCAGAAACAGGTGGTAAAGAAAAAGAAACTTTAGCTTTTAACACTCAGTTTGGCATCCTGAAGTTGATTTAAAGAATGTACTGTGGACAGTAGCAACCTTTAAAATACTCAAAATTGTGTTAATATTTATTTATACTTATTTCTGGCCACAAAAATTGCATAAAATCATAGGATATTTTATATTTTGGAAATTAAAATTATTTGTACCTAATTGTATGGCTACAATGTACATAGTAACACAAAATTTATGCACCCTATTTTAATCAGTTTAATTTTAGAAATGATTTTTTGAACTTTTGATATTCTTGAGCTCTCATGTGAATGAATATTTTGGAACTCTAATACATAATAGAGGGATAACATTTAGATATTAAATCAAGATGATCACTGCTGCCTTGTTGGTGTACCACCAATGGGAGACCCTAATGAAGACCAACTTCTAATACTTTTAATGTTCAAGCTGACTTATGAAACTTTGATTTTTGTCAACTACACATTATTCATTATGAAAGACCCGATCATTACTCTCATCATTTACTAATTGATTGTTATAAGACTATCAGACCATGGAAACAACAAGAGAATTAATTCACAAAGTAATTCAATATTCTGTGTCTCATTTAAAAACCAAGGGACTTGAAAAATAAGTTGCACTTCAATGAGAACTTGTTTGACTGCATATTTATTTGTTACAAAATAAGCTTTTGGTTGTTGATTCTATTATATATGGACAAAAATGAAATTATTCTATTCATTTAATGAAAAAATAAAACTATCTAATTCACTATATGTGAGGAGATGCTATGCTTCATTTTTTGGTCCACATATTTTTTATGCAATGATGGAAAAACATTGTCATATTTTTTTTATCAGATTGTAGCTTTAGTTTTCTCGAATATTAGAGCAGACAAACATTCCATTGCTCAGGTACCTAAACACCCAGCATGGAGCGTGCAGTGGTCATGGTGCACAAGCTGACGGATGCTGAAGAGGAGAGGCTGTCTTTCAGGCAAGACTTCATCAAGCAGGAAGCTGCAGCAGAGGACAGGGGGCAAGGTGAGGCTTGGTTCTATTTGGGTATGAGACAGAGGCTGGTAGTTTATATTAGAGTAAACAATCAAGCCTATCAAGGTTGAAAATCAACTGAAAAGGTATTGAGATAAAAGCTCTCCATTCTGATTCAAGGACAAAACCTGCTGTTTATGATATTGTGAAAATTAACACGTAAGAAAAAAAAAAAAAATTATTGGATATTGTGTCCCGAAAATCCTGTGAAGGAGAACAAAATTGCTTATTAAATATTTTTCCCAAATCGTTTTTTTGATGTAGGCTATAGAGCCAATTCTCATTTGAATAGAATTTCTCAAGTCATACAGAAGATGCAACAAAGTTTGAATAAAATGCGATTAGGACACATGTTTTGTAAATTTTAGGAGCATAGACAAATTGAGAGCACAAGCTCTGAGTTGAGATGTGCTAACCTTAGAGACAAATACTTTATATGTTCTCAACATCATCTGCAACTAATTGTTCTGGGTTTTGTGCTGTCATTTTGCATACATTTTGGTGTACCAGCCATGTGTGGAGATAATGTGTGAATAATTGAAAGTGTAATACAGCCTGTACACCTCTGTTTGGTGTAGATCATTGAAGAACCATATTTTTTGTAAATTTTCATTTCAAAATTGCAATAGTGCACAACTTGAGCATTCACACAATGGATTTAAAAAAGAATAACTCCCACAGTAAACCTTATCTCAGTGATATTCTTTTTACCTGCTGAACCATGTCATGAGTGCAATGTTATGTATGTAAAACTTTCACCCTTAACCCGTCGCCACGTCCTGGACTCTTAGAAGGTCGGCAAAGCTAGCACATGATTCACATCAGCAAACCTAGGGTTGCCATATATGGTCTTGAGCGTCTCGTTGAGCGCTATTCATTGGTGTAAGGTAAAATTAGGTGGGAGGAATAGGGAAGGAGAGGTAACAAGCTCAAATCTGAATGAATTCTGCTCTGTCTGGAGTGTAGCTACCGGCGCTGCACAACCTCTTAGAGGGCCAGCAGTGTAGCTGAGGCATACCAGCACACACTCTGCCTCTAAGAAGGTCGCCATCATTTTTATTTTCTTATGTTTTTTGTTCCAAAAATGGGAGTCCAAATCCACAGATTTACTTCTACGCAAAAAATAATACCACCATTGTATTCGGGAGGAAAAGCTCTATGCATATCAAACTCTTTACAAACAATGAAACTGCTTGATAACAGCCTATACACAAAATGAACTATAAAATATAAACTGTGTTTTACATTTAGTGCACATAACTACGGAACTATTGGACCTGAAAAAAAATTCACATACCACAAGATTCAGCAACTCAGAATCTATGAAAATGCATCATAAAAAACATAAAAGTGCAATAAATAAAAAATAGCCAGTGATTTTCTGATTTCTGTTTTTTGTATTTTACCCAAATAAAAACTCGAATTTCGTAGATTTTAATTGGGGTAGCAGTATTTGTTTCCCCACTGGCAGAAAGAGCAACTCTCTCTCTTTACAATGAACCCCCAATGAAACTTCTAACATGATTAATGAATGTACAGTAAGTTGCACAGTTGACCCATTTTCTTCAAACCTCTTGGTAGGTCGACCATGTGGAGACGGGTTAAAAGAAAGATGTAACTATTGTATTTATTAGAATAATCAATACAAGAGGAAATAGGTGAGTTTCCTATTCTAAGGTTAAGATAGCTTCTCCTATGTTAAAATAGAATAGGCATTTGTGTTATTACGGATCATTATTTTTGGTTTACTGCTGTCCTGTTTTTCAGCATTCAAATTTTTTTGTCAATATTTACCTTGTTTCTGAACTCACTGTTTCTATGCACCTTCTCTTTGGAATGCCTTACCTGCAGTTAAGTAGGCTTCAACTAACATCTAATCTTATTCGAAAACTTTGAAAAAAATTTTGATATTGCTCTGTTAAAGATGAGGACTTCAGAGGTAAAAGAAGTTGTGTTGAGTTTTGGTCTTAGTTTTCAGTGTGAAACTTCCACAAGGTTGAGAAACGCTGTCATAATTGAGACAACGTCGCTCTATTGATTTAATTTTATTCCAATTTTCTAATGAATGATATAAAAATGGGATTACTATAATTTTTAATTCAAACTTGCATGATGTCATTCAAAAATATAGTGAAGTGCAAAGTACATTTTTAGTGCCAATTTTTATTGGGTTTGCCAGCTTTGTTGGTTTGTATGCATCACTTATTCTAAAGACTGTGTTTTTCACTTACTATCGCCTTCTGTATTTGCTGATGTAAGCTAAAATTTTATTTCAGCTCATTTACATCTCCCAAGCTTTTGAACTTTTAACTATTTAGTTGAAAGTATTGTATTGTGTTTCTTGCTAAAAAGCATTACTAGGTTTCTGATCCTAACTTGCTAAATCCTTCCAGTTTTTCATGTGTTTAAAAAACTAACAAAATTGTTAACATTGTCAATAGGATGAAATTATATTTGTATTTCAACACATACAGAACTGTTACTAGATTTGTTATCTCAGATGCCATTGTTCTCAACAAGGTTGTGTCACTTGCAGGTGACAGGCCGAGCTCTGGGAGCCATTTAGAAGTAATTTACATCAAAAGTGAAACGCCAGACGCTGAGCTGGAGGCGGTTACTGTGAAGGACGAGCCCATTGACTGTCATCAGGAACCCCAGGTACGTTATTGGTTGCCTCTTAAGTACTTCCAATTGGTTGCTTACTCTCCTCTTGAGTGCTTCCCACTCTTTGCTTATTCTCCTCTTGAATGCTTCCCACTCTTTGCTTACTCTCCTCTTTTGCGCTTTCTATTATTGCTTACTCTTTTCTTTTGTGCTTCCTATTATTGCTGACTCTTCTCTTTTGTGCTTTGTATTATTGCTTTCTCTCTTTTTGAGGGCTTTCAATTGGATGCTTACTCTAATCTTGAGTGCTTTCAGTTCATTGCTCACTGTCATTTCACACATTGGAATTTAGTTCAGAAGTAGTTAGTATAATCTTGCTCTTGGCCAGCATTTTTTTTGTCCATCAAAATAAAAATAAAATCGATTTAGTAACGAGTTTTTGAAAAAAAAACATTAACAGTTGACTTTTTTTGTGACAATCCAGACCCAAAATATTCTGGTAACATTCGCTTAGGCATGTTTTAAATTTTGTCACGTATTCATGTAGGTTTATTTCCTGAAACGAGTGTTGTAATTTGAGAAGCTTGTTAATTTTATTTGATTTTCGACCTGTATTGAAGTATTGACTTATCATAAAAAGAGAACGTGTTTTTTAAATTGCTCTTCTGCTATCGTTATTCATTTATTTTGTTTAATTAAATTTAGGTAATTTCATTTATCTATCTTCAACACCTGAACATATTTTCTCAAGAACAAGATAAACACAGATGCTTGATTGCACAAACTTGTTTCAAAAATAAATGGGTACACCGAATAATTTTTGCTCTAACTTGAGCATAATTCTGCAATTTTTGACAAATCCTGTACAGTAATAATTGAGAGAAGTTCTCCCTTACAGGTCGGTTCAAGTTCAGGGTCTCGTGCAGTTACTTTCAAGAGAGAAGTAAACAATGACTGCACTGAGGCACGTTCAAGGCGCGCAGAAGCAGAGGACGAGTTAAGGGAAGGCAGCTCTGGTGCGTGCAACGCAAGTGCTGTTCAACAGGGACCAGCTGGAGCATCTCAAGGGAGCTCTGACTCGCTACCATCAGATGTGTCAGGTAGCGGCAGTGGTGTTGAGGCCGCACCTCCTGACAGACTCATGTCACGGCCCTTACTGTGTGAACATTGTGATTACTCCACTGGTAGGAGGGGCCTTATGGAGCTGCACCTCCGCGTCAGGCATAAATTGGGATGTTACTTCGAGTGTGAGTTGTGTGATTACTCCACTATGTTCATGAATACTTTGAAAGAGCATTTAGTAGAACAGCATTGTCATGAGAACTTGCACGTAGCTCAATTTGGGCGTTACGAACTCCCAGCCGTGAAAATCATGGAGGAACAGCGACCTGAAAGGCATGGTCAGTCAGAGCCTGAATGTCAATTCTGTGGCTCTCATTTAGTCTTTAAGTCCTGTTCAGAAACACCTAGAAAAAGTACATTAGACAACAGTGAGGTGTTCAAGTGTGAGTTGTGCAAATATTCTTCAGCTAATGAAGCTAACTTGGAACAGAGTTTGTTTGGTAAACGCAAAATAGAACATCAAATAAGCAGACGTCGTCAAGGTCAGCTTTACAAGCGGAAGTCAAGTGACTCAGCTCGTAGAAACGAACAAGAAATATACCCAACTAGCAAAGATGGCGAAGGTCAGCTGTTCAAGTGCGATTTCTGTGAATATTCCTGTGCTCGTACGGATCAACTTAAACTTCACCTAGCCAATAAACATGGTAAAGGTCGACTGTTCAAGTGTGAGATGTGTGAATACTCCAATGCTTGTAAGTATCAGCTTAAACTACACCTAGCCAATAAACATGGCGATGGTCAGCTGTTCAAATGTGAGTTCTGCGACTATTCCTCTGCTCATAAAAAAAGTGTTAAACTACATTTAGCCAGCAAACATGGTGAAGGTCAGCTGTTCAAGTGTGAGTTCTGCGACTATTCCTCTGCTCGTAGAAAGAGGGTTAAACTACATTCAGCCAGCAAACATGGTAAAGGTCGACTGTTCAAGTGTGAGTTGTGTGAATACTCCAATGCTTGTAAGTATCAGCTTAAACTACACCTAGCCAATAAACATGGTGATGGTCAGCTGTTCAAATGTGAGTTCTGCGACTATTCCTCTGCTCATAAAAAAAGTGTTAAACTACATTTAGCCAGCAAACATGGTAAAGGTCGACTATTCAAGTGTGAGTTCTGCGACTATTTCTCTGCTCATAAAGGGAGTTTTGAACGACATATAGCCAGCAAACATGGTAAAGGTAAACTGTTCAAGTGTGAGTTGTGTGAATATTCCTCCGCTCGTACGGATCAGCTCAAATTTCACCAAGTCAATAAACATGGGGATGGTCAGCTGTTCAAATGTGAGTTCTGCGACTATTCCTCTGCTCGTAAAACGAGTGTTATACTACATTTAGCCAGCAAACATGGTAAAGGTAAACTGTTCAAGTGTGAGTTGTGTGAATTCTCCAATGCTTGTAAGTATCAGCATAAACTACACCTAGCCAATAAACATGGTAAAGGTCGACTGTTCAAGTGTGAGTTCTGCGACTATTCCTATGCTCGTAAAGAGAGTGTGAAACTACATTTAGCCAGCCAACATGGTAAAGGCCAGCTGTTCAAGTGTGAACTTTGTGACTATTCTTCAGTACTGAGGAAAAATGTCGGACGACATCTAATCCGCAAACATGGTAAAGGTCTGATGTTCAGGTGTGAGTTGTGTGAATACTCCAATGCTTGTAAGTATCAGCTTAAACAACACCTAGCTTATAAACATAGCGATGGTCAGCTGTTCCAGTGTAAATTATAAGACTATTCCTCAGCTCGTAAGGAGAAGAATAAACAACACCGAGTTAGCAAACATGGTTGCCCCAATTTGCTTTTTTTCTAGCAGTAAATGCATATTCATGAGCTACTCAAATGTCTTATTACCATACCACACTTCAGAGCTGCTAAATATTATAGTTGTTCAATGTTGTCAAATATGTTGTCAATGTCCTCGGAGGAACGCAACTTTTTTGTCGATTGGAATTAGCGTTCAAGAAGGGAATATGTAATTGAGAGTTAAGGACGCCTTTTTTTGTTACTACGAAATGTTTTTTTTTAATTCAAGACCACCTTTTTCATTAAATTGTTTGCTAATATTCAGCACCTTTAAATCTTTTCCAATTTTCTTCTCGTTTTCTAACGTGCCTTCTTTTTTTATCATTTTTCTTGCACTTGGTGGCCGGTGCATGAACACAATTTGTGCATAGATTCTGCGATCTTTTTATTCGATACAAAATGATGCTTGCATCGTTCTTTTTTTAGAATATCTTCGTAGCAGGGAGATTGAAACTCAACAATAATCTAACTCGGCATAGATATAACAGTTATTTCGATTTCGGCACGTTTTTTTGGCCATCGGTGCTCAAAGAAGTTAAGCGAGGTATACAACATTGTCTGATGTTTCCGGTTCACCACTGTCCAATTTTTTCAGCATCTATCACTTTTTCATCTCTATTTTGTTTCCCAAATTTATTTCGCAAGTTGTTGTTTCTATGAAATATGTAGACACCTCCTGCGTTCCCTTGTGTACCTACTAAATGATGTCTTCCTCCTTCCGCTCCTAGAAAAATTGTTGTGTTTAATCAGTCCTAAACTAAATTATGTGATCTAGCGGCTCTGTAGCATAGTTGTCGGTAAAATTCTAGTTCCTTATTTACGCTGCATCCTAATACTTCGAGGAATTCATTTAGATTGTTTCTGAAGGAAACAAAAATATTATGTGTAATGAGTGGCATTCTATAGCGACGCGTGAAAATCAATTGTTTATTTCTATTTCAGAGCGTTCCGTACTACATGCTTGTGGCATTTGTCCGACTTGCACTGCAGATTCTTTCTTTGTTTATGGTCTAGACCAGCGGTCAGTCTTAATTACTTTGTGTTCTTTGTTTGTATTTGTAGAAAAATTTTTATATCCGGTTATCTACTTCAGTGTTTTATGACAGAAACGCTGTTTGTACGGATTTTTATCCCAAACTCAAAAATTAAAGGAAAAATCTTTGAGTTTCACTCAAAAATTGTTGATAGATTTACGTATTTAAATTTCATTGCATATTATTCAAGAAATGGTAGTGAGCTTTCATTTCTGAGCGCATGTTAGTTTTAAACTTGAGTATATTGTGCTGTGTTTTTTCATAAAATAGTTTTAATCAACTTCTACTGATTACTTTCAATTTAGAATGGCACTTTGGTCAGTTCGGTTCATTGTTTCATGCATTTTCGTTTTTGTTAACAGGAAGCAAACATTTTCATTACCCAGGGGGTTGTTCATTTCAACCCTCTCTATAGGCATTAGAATGCCTTTTGTTTTACTAAAATTAAGTAAACATTAGTAATTGTATATTAAAGAGTTCCCGATAATCCAGTGCATTCACTTTACTAATATGCTCTTCAGAAACTTGGGTTTTGGTTCACAGTTCTTTCTGATGGTGAAATGTTCATGTTAGCCTTGTGCGACGGCCGCTCCTCCTCGTGTTTGACTTTCGGGAAACTTCAGTGCCGGCCTTATTTTGGTGAGAATTTGAAGGCAGAATTTTGTTGTGTAATCAATCATCTTTCCCGAGTTGGTTACTAATTACACACATACTTATTGACATGTATGCAGGAAAAATTTGCTTCAAATTTCCGAAACGTCGACTTCCTAACATTCGAGGCAAAATAATTTACTTTCACCCATTTTACCTTCAACAAAATCAACTCCTGCTGCGGTAGACTGAGCTCTTGTGTTCGCCACCGTCAATGCCTTGGTTCGCAAAGGCATTTTTCAGTAGTATTGACGGTATCGATGAGCTTCCAGTCCTATTGCTTAAATGAAGATGTTCACGAGAATAGATAATTATAATTTCAATTCTGCCCATCAAATATTAAACCCCCAACGCAGCTGTTGTCTATTTTAAGCGGTTTGTCTTTCAATTTAATCCCTTCAAGTTGAGTATATTCAAAACTGAAATGGCTTGTTATGAATTTCGTTCAATAACTACTTTGGAAATGAACTGCCTCCCTTTTTTATGGAAATGTTACTGTATCAACGTGTCTTTCCTGGTTTTATTAGTCGAATTGTTTTACGTCTTTTTCCGTTTCGTAATTTACTTCAAAACGAATGCACTTTTATTGTTTTGCCCTCTGTTAATTCAACTTCTGTTCATTGCGGATGTTCCTCAAATTAGATTTAAGGCTCTTCACATTGAAAAGTATTTAAAAATCATTCTGTTGAACTTATTTTATGCTCGCTCGCCATAGCCGTGGGTCTATAAGCCCTGCCTGCCGTGCGAAAACGCGGGTTCGTGTCCCGGCGCTGGATGGCGATTTTCTCTGTTGGGTATAGGGGAAAAATTCCAAGCACAATACCTCACTCTACCCAGGTGTCTGAAATGGGTACCGGTCCTGACCGGGGGAAAGCGTCATGGCGTCCTGTCGTTAGTTATAAGATATTTGAAAATCCAATGTACAAGGTGATATGTATCAGGCTCGAAATTGAAAATAATGCATCCGTTGATGCCTTCATTATTATTATTATTCATTATTATATTTTATCAATTCCGAAGAATTGTACCATTTTAATTTTTATTTTTATCAAACAAATCAAAGGTTTGGTGTCGAGGAAGTTACTTTTTATTTATTGAAATGTAAAGCCAGCATGTCCAACTGCTTCTGTATTTTATACCGAGTATATTATCTCTTCATATCATTTTCATATCTATAATAATGACCGGCCTTGGTCTTCTGTTCAATTTGTCTTCACTCGGTCAAATATGCGCAAATGAATTCGAGGAACATTAACTGGATTAGGTTAGAATGTAAGTTAGAATGTAATCATTTAAGTTAGGACATGAGAAAAAAAAAATAATTGTGAATAATTTTTGACGGTTTATAAACTGCTGTTTATTAGTGAAAATGAATATTTTCATGCAAGATATTGCTTCCCGCTTGCAAGTAAACTGAGTAGCTCTAAAAAGTTCGCTTCAAAACACCAAGTCTACCGCAAATTTCCCGGATTTAAACACAATAAAACCTGGGGAGGATTCTGAGACAAAAACTTCCCACGAATGGACGTCAGTTCATGAACAAGGATGCGTTGCGAAGCGCTCCAATAGACACAGTAAAATACTGCAGTGAGATCTTAATATTTCCGAATTATATGCATCTTCAATTTATTCATATCATCCCGGAAAAAGAATGCATGTATCGTGCTAATGCTGTATACATGTTCATGTAACACGCTCCCTGCGTCTCCGCGGCTATCTACGGTTGGTTTGGTTAGGTTTTAAACAGCAGAGTAGGGAACTCAATTTTCTCCCCTGAATAAATTGTACTCTTTGTAGTGAATATGAAAAATACAGTTGCACGACAACATTTCGCCTCGTATGATAATAATTATGGTATTTGTGAAGCGTTGGACAATTGTCGATTTTCCAATTTCTGCTGCCTAAACATAGTTAATTAGATCGAAATAAACATTTTTTCTTTTATGCACTTTCGGGGGAAAATGAGTATATAACAAGTTGTAACGGTAAGTTAGTTACCTCAACTCCAGTGTTTGAAGCGGGAAGTAATTCATCGAGCGCGTGGTATGGCAACTCTTCAATAGAGTTTCGCTTTCGACGCGCTTGTATCAAAGACGAAACTAAACCTTCCGCCCTAACTTGTAAAATACTCATTTGCCGCAAAAAGTGTATGAAAGAAAACTAGTTTATTTCGATGTTATTACCATGATTCAAGCAACAAAAATTCGAAAATCGATGAGTGTCGATACCGTCGTGCGGTCGACGTGAGGGTTCGTGGAAAAGGGCTGTCTTCTGTATAGCTATCTTTTCCGGGGCGCTAGCTTTTCTTCGCAGCTGCCCTTCCTGAGGTTCGTGTGGGTACCGCCTACGCCGTAATCAGTCCGCTAGGGCAACAGAAGTAAATTCTGTTAGTGCCGAACTACGGCGGTACCGTTGTGTGTGGGGGGTGAGGTGAGTGTGGGTACCACCTGCGCCGTATTCAGTCCGCTAGGGCAACAGAAGTAAATTCTGTTATGTGCCGAACTACGGTGGTACCGCTAGGGTGAGGTGTGTGTGTTGGTACCACCTACGCCGTAATAAGTCCGCTAGGGCAACAGAAGTAAATTCTGTTAGTGCCGAACTACGGTGGTACCGTTAGGAAGACGAGCAACTGTCTGCGCCGTATGAGACCGCTAGGGCAACAGAAGTGAATTCTGTTAGTGCCGAACTGCGACAGCGTCTTCCTATTGACAAACTATGCGAAATAGTTCGTCCTTCCGAGGTGGCTCCTTAAACCCCTTATTAGGCGAAGTGTCGTATAAGACTAAAGCCTCTGTCAACAAGGAGAAAGGAAACTCTTTTGACCTCAGGGTGTTACTTGTTTAATGCTGAATCACTTTGAAGTCCCTATCACATACACTGATATATTTTAACAAAGACAGTGATTTATTTTCTATTGCAAAAATAGTGCGTACAGACGTGAGCTACTGCATAACAGGGTACAACACTCAAAATTGCATTTAAAATATTAGTCGTATTTAGCTAGATAACACAAGAAACATTGGAATATCGACATGTAATACAAATGATATTTAAGGGCTAACTAAAGTAAATGCACAAACGCAACATCAGCGCGGGGAAATAGATAAGTCGGCGTTCAGAGAGCTGGACACATGAAGAAAATACTTAAGATTATGGGTAACTAACTCAAAAAGGCTCGACAACCCCTGTGCGGCCTGACACGCCCGGGGGAGGGTGTCTCTGCTATGGTAGCCGAGACAGGAAATCCGCAAGGTGGTTGTCGACTCCCGAAAGGTGTTCTGCTCGGAACCTGAAAAGGCTGAAATACAAAGCCCAGCGTTTCAATCGGGGGTTCAACTTGTCTGCTTGTTGCAAATAAAGGAGCGGTCGATGGTCGGTTTGTAAAACAAATTCGCGTCCATACAGGTAGACCTCAAACTTCTGTAGAGCCCAGTAGATGCTTAACGCTTCTTTTTCAATGGTAGAATAGTTTATTTCTGCTCCTCTCAGTCGACGTGAAGCATATGCTACCGGCGCGTAGTGGCGGAAGTCTCGTTTGCTTGGCTGGAGGAGAGCTGCTCCAAGTCCAGTTTGGGAGGCATCTGTCCTCAGAATGAAAGGACATCTGGGGTCTGGTAACTGTAAGACCGGTCTCTTGACTAACGCTGTCTTCAAACTTTCGAACAGATCTTCTGTTGTATCGGTCCAAGGTATTTGTTCTGGGGAGTTCTTCTTTAGGAAATCATGGAGTTTAGATGTCAGTTGAGAGTAGTTAGGAATGTACTGTTGGTAGTACCCAACTGTACCGAGAAAACTTCGGAGCTCCCGTTTGGTTTTTGGGAGTGGAGCCGATTTCAAGGCTTCGACTCGGTTCTCCAGAGGCTGGATCTGATTACTGCTCAGTTGATGACCCAAATACTGGAGGCTGTCAAATCCGAATTCGCATTTGGACGGCTTCGCCTTAAGGCCATATCGAGAGAGAGCTTCGAACAGTTTAGCTAATGCTGTGCAATGATCTTCCCAGGTTGTCGAGGCGATTAAGATGTCGTCCATGTAGACCTCGGTCTCTTGCAGTCCTGCAGTGACTTGACGTATAAGGCGGGAAAAAGTGGCTGGAGCATTTGCTAGGCCGAAAGGCAGTACGTTGAATTCATAGAGGCCAGACCTAGTTTTGAAGGCGGTGTATTGGCGGGATTCAGTGTGTAGAGGTACTTGCCAATATCCACTGGTCAGATCCATTTTGCTGAATATTGTTTTGCCAGCTAAATTGGTGAAAATAGCAGTGGTGTCTGCTATCGGCTCGGCATCAAATACTGTCTGGCTGTTGAGGTGCCTGCAGTCCAGACAAAATCGGTGGGTTCCGTCTTCCGGACAGCAAGGAGCGGTGAATAGTAAGGTGATGTGGATGGCGTCACGATTCCCATCTTCATCCACTTCTCTAAACTTGACCGCAGTTCAGGCTCCAGCGCTATGGGAAGTGGATACGAATGTTGAAGTCGAAAACTGGAAGGGTCCTTCAATTTTATTTCATGAACTGCCGTGCTGGTTCTTCCGGGAGTATCTGTGAAAAGATCGCGATATTCTTCAAGTAGTTCCTGGAGTTCTGAGCGTTGTGTTGTAGTCAAAGTAGAGGAGATGAGACAGTCTTCAATGGTTTCTCCGACGGGTGACGGTATCTCTGGTTCTTTCCGGTCGAGTTCTTCTTCTTCGCAGGTAGGTTCTAGGGCGAGGCCAACCGCTGCAAATGCTTCCTCTACTCTCTCGTCGTCCTCCTCGCGATCTTTCTCGCTTGGTGAGGCGGAACTTTGCTGCTCCCGGTCGTGGTACTGGCGAAGGAGGTTGATGTGATAGACTTTGTTGTTTCCATCCACGTCCAATGTATAGGCATAGGTTCCCAGGCGTGATTTCACTGTATAGGGACCTTTCCAAGTCATAAGTAGCTTCTTTCGAGAATCAGGCAGAAATACGAGGACTTTATCTCCTTGCTTTAGAGTTCGCATTTTGGTACGTCTGTTGAAGAACTTGGCGCTTTTCTCTTGGCTCCTGTTTAGATTCTCGCGAGCGATTTTACATGTTTCTTTCAATCGGTGCTTCATTTCCATCAAATACTGAGCAGTGCTCGTGTCGTCTTGCAAGCTACCATCGGTCCAGCATTCCTTGAGCACGGTTAAAGGTCCACGGACGCGATGGCCGTAGATGAGTTCGAAAGGAGAATACCCGGTTGAGGCCTGAGGAGCGTCTCGATAAGCAAAAAGGAGTGAAGGCAGATACAGGTCCCAATCTCGCGGCTGTTCTACGGCTAACTTCCGCAACATGACTTTGAACGTACCATTGAAGCGTTCGACTATGCCGTTCGATTGGGCATGGTATAATGGCGTCAATCGGTGCTGGATACCGACGAGTTTCAGGAAAGCTTCGAAGGTTGCAGCTGTGAACTGAGTGCCGTTGTCGCTTGTTAGCGTGTGAGGGAAACCAACTCTGCTGCAGATTTCGAGTAGCTCCTGGGCGACTGTTTCTGCATCTATATGTCTGAGCGGGGCTGCGTCTGCGTACCGAGTTGCTTGGTCCACCACGGTGAGAATGTATCGGTGGCCACGTGCCGCAGCTGGTTGTAATGGGCCTACCAAATCAACACTGAGCGCGGAGAATGGAGTGGTGATCGGTGGGGTTGAGATAGGTGCCTTTCTTGGTCGAGATGGAGCGTGCGTCTGGCAGGTATGGCAGGAGTGACAGTATTGGACCACATCTTTTGCTAGGGACGGCCAATAAAAATCGCGTTCTAGTCGAGCCTGAGTCTTCTTTTGGGAATAATGGCCAGCAAGTGGATTGTCATGAGCCATTTCCAAGATTTGTGGGCGCACGCTTGCAGGTGCTACAAGTTGATGAGTTTCCTGACCGTCTCGTAACGTTTTCCGATGGAGAATGCCGTCATGGAGTTCAAAGGTAATGACTCTGCCATCCTTGTGCGTTTCTTCTTTGCCAGTGTCAACTTTCTTAAATAAAAGCTGCAATGTTTTGCACTCCCGCTGTAATTTCTTGAAGTCTTCTTTGTTGTGTTGCAATATATCGACAGTGCTTGGTGCGGCAGTGGGATCTTCGATAGCTTTTGCTGCTGCCCTTGTGACAACGTGAGAGACTTCTGCAGCAACTGGTTGCTCTTCATAGTCGGTCATCTGTTCTTCGAAGGAGGTGGTTCCGGGAACTCGGCCGAGAATGACATCGTGGGAGAACTCTTCCATGGCTACGGCTGTCACCTCTCCGTGGTAATAGGGGCACACGAGAGAGACCCGGGCCAGAGGCGCTTCGAAAGAGTGATTGTTGGCCAGCCGTACGGTAATTTCCTTCTTCAAAATGACGTCAGCTGGGACGAGAGCCTTCTTGACGAAGACCGCCGTTGCTCCTCCATCGAGTATTACTTGAACGGGTTGTTGGTTCACGGTGCCAGAGCATGTTTTCAGCTGTCCCAATTCGATCAGCTTGTTCGAGGCGATGTGATTGCATGCTACTGGAGGAATATCATCGTATTCATCTGCTTCTTCATGCGTTGCTAGATTGTTTACTCGAGCGGTAGTACTGGAGATAGGTGGGCTTGCATGGGCTGCTCCATTACTGTGACCATCACCTTGCCTCCTCTGCAATTGGCGGCACTCATCACTGGAATGCGATCGGTTGGGGCCATGAAAAGTACAGTAAAATCCATTGTAAGGTCCTCGTTGTTCGCGCTGCGGAGTGTTGACCGATCCTGAGCTGGTGGGACCACCACGTGTGCTAGAAGTTCTTGGCGGCGTTCCTCGAGAGTTGTTGCTGGAGTTGGGTGATCTTGCTGGAGTGCTCGGGGCTCGGACAGGAAATGTCGCGCGTCGCTCTGGTGCTCCTGATGCTTTGAGTGCTGGAGGGCCCGCATCCGTCGATGATGTCAGTGTGCGACCCTTACAAAGCTGATGGAGCGATGTATGAGGTCTTGCTTGTAAGAAGCTATCACCTTGCTCTCCTAGGCTTGCGACTGTGTTACCACCCCTGTCACGCAACTGAGTAGCGAGGAAGGGCGGCAAGCTTGAATAAGCTCGGTCAACAATTAGGAAGTCACGAAGAGTCTTGTAGTTGGCTTCGATGTTGCATCCTTTTAACCAAGCGTCAAAGGATTGTTCGAGTCGCCGTAGGTAACGTGACATATTGTCGCCTTCTTCTGGCTTCAATTCGTAGTAGTTGGCACGTAGTTTTGCCGGAGTAACTTTATGAGCATCTAGTAGAAGCAATTTAATTTCAGGAAGCTTGAAGCGATCTGCTGCGGGCAGGGTATCGATGAGTCGACGTTCCTTCGGTGTGATCAAATTATGGAGCATGACAACAGCATCGACTTCAGTAAATCCCATCGCTGTGGTGTGAGTGCAGAAGCGTTGCAAGAATTCGTCCATCCTTTCTTTCGTGGGATCGAATGGAGCCGGTGGAGGTATCTTCACTCTAGCATTTTGGGGAGCGATTTGAGCATCGAGTTGTCGGAGTCTGAGCTCGTGGTCTCGTTGTGCTGCTTCTCGTTCCGCTGCTCGTTCTGCGGCTTCTCGTTCTTCTCGTTCTGCGGCTTCTTCCAAATGCCTCAGGCGGCTGGTAAATTCTTCCCGGTACTCCGCATCGGTGGGAGTGAGGCCGAGGGCTTCGACGTATTCTCGAGCTTGAGCGACGAGGTTCATCTTGTTTAAGTGATGCGGTGTCCGCGTAGTTGATTAGAACCCAGAAATCCCAGACAACGTTGGTAGTCGCGCAAAGCTTCTGGGTCCCTGTTCGGGCGCCATAATATGTCGATACCGTCGTGCGGTCGACGTGAGGGTTCGTGGAAAAGGGCTGTCTTCTGTATAGCTACCTTTTCCGGGGCGCTAGCTTTTCTTCGCAGCTGCCCTTCCTGAGGTTCGTGTGGGTACCGCCTACGCCGTAATCAGTCCGCTAGGGCAACAGAAGTAAATTCTGTTAGTGCCGAACTACGGCGGTACCGTTGTGTGTGGGGGGTGAGGTGAGTGTAGGTACCACCTGCGCCGTATTCAGTCCGCTAGGGCAACAGAAGTAAATTCTGTTATGTGCCGAACTAAGGTGGTACCGCTAGGGTGAGGTGTGTGTGTTGGTACCACCTACGCCGTAATAAGTCCGCTAGGGCAACAGAAGTAAATTCTGTTAGTGCCGAACTACGGTGGTACCGTTAGGAAGACGAGCAACTGTCTGCGCCGTATGAGACCGCTAGGGCAACAGAAGTGAGTTCTGTTAGTGCCGAAGTGCGACAGCGTCTTCCTATTGTCAAACTATGCGAAATAGTTCGTCCTTCCGAGTTGGCTCCTTAAACCCCTTATTAGGCGAGGTGTCGTATAAGACTAAAGCCTCTGTCAACAAAGAGAAAGGAAACTCTTTTGACCTCAGGGTGTGACTGGTTTAATGCTGAATCACTTTGAAGTCCCTATCACATACACTGATATATTTTAACAAAGACAGTGATTTATTTTCTATTGCAAAAAATAGTGCGTACAGACGTGAGCTACTGCATAACAGGGTACAACACTCAAAATTGCATTTAAAATATTAGTCGTATTTAGCTAGATAACACAAGAACCATTGGAATATCGACATGTAATACAAATGATATTTAAGGGCTAACTAAAGTAAATGCACAAACGCAACATCAGCGCGGGGAAATAGATAAGTCGGCGTTCAGAGAGCTGGACACATGAAGAAAATACTTAAGATTATGGGTAACTAACTCAAAAAGGCTCGACAACCCCTGTGCGGCCTGACAATGAGTAACTGTTTATTCGACCGCATTCGTCATCAAAGAAGAAACTAAACTTACCGCTATAGTTCGTTAAATATTCATTGGCCCCCCAAAGGGCATTGAAGAAAAATTGTTTATTTATATCATGAGTCAGCGCTCGGCCATTGTGAGGGCGGGTAGCTGGAACCCCACCCGGGAGTTCTAGGTACTATCAATGAAATTAAACTTTGGATAACCCCCATGCATCGTCAAGTACGGGAAGAATATTGATATGCACCAAATTTTTGTGTCTTGCTCTATTAGGTTGGCCTCGGCGGGGTTGGTTCCGTGAAGTTTTCGGTGGTATTATAGACTTAGTAATCCTCCACTAGAGCACGGTATAGGTTAAACAACACTGGGTTCCACATGGACACAACACAGTAATAGTGCTGACATAAATAGACAAATGTAATGACACATCACACAAGGTAAATAATCCACTCACCTCTTAGATACCCTACAACTTAGATACTCAACCATCAGACATGTGGCCATCGAGAGTAGAGCGGAGATAGCGTGAAATATATCGAAAAGAGTAGAATAGAATTAGTAGTAGGTAGTTAGAGAATATCTTAGAGGTAGTACGTAGCCGTCCGAGATACTCTAAATTTACACTTGCAGTCAGCAGGAACTGTTTAGCTGGCTACGACCAATCGGAAACTGGCTGATGATCTTGCCGTTCCGAGCGTTGCCAACTTTAGGTCTCTCTAACTAGAACTTACACTACTCGCTATTTTACAGTGGATAAATTGAACTTACGGGCTAAGATTACTCTTAATAATATTGCTATGAAACCATAATTGCATCAAGATGAAGGTTACTTTGGTAAACAACCAAAGCGACAACTAAATAGTCCTTGACCGAAGTTGTTAACTGAGTTTATTATTATTATTTATATCTAATTAACAATGTTTTGGCACCGAAAATTGGAAAATCGATGATTGTCCTCCCCTTCACATTTACCATGATTAATTATTTTCAAACAAATTGCGAAACAGTTGAAATGTCGTACATTTATACCGGCACGTTAATATGCAATTTACCTGTTGGTACACATGTGGCTCTATACGCTGGGAACGTGTTCTATTACAGTAGTTGTGCATTTGGTAGTTTTGTGATAATTTTGATGCTTACATTAGTGTGCCAATAGACAAATAAAGAATTGAAGTAATTATTTCACGTGCTTGACGCGTTTCATTAACCTTCGATAACAGCTCGACACGCACGACCTCCAGTTGTTCAGATCGAATGCCAATATTCATTGCAGCTCACCACGAGAATGCAAATCTTTCCCTAGTTTGGGCGCATCAAAAGTGCCAACATTCCGTCAAACTTTCCTGTAAATTCATTGCTTAGTTTTTGGTGTATATGAGGTGACGTGTCCCCAATGAGAGTTATTTAACGTTATCGGGATACGAAAGGCATCATCCAGTATAGTTGGTAGAACAGATATAAAGAAAGTAAAACATTCTATTATTAACCGAGAAACAAACGATTTCGATGATTTTCAATGTTCTCAACACCAACATACAATACGTGCGTCTCAACACCATGGTAAATATCGAACAAATGGTTGAGGGAAAGATATAACCTGTTCCCTTTCCTGAGTTATTGTGAGTTTTATACGCACAGAAATACCAATTGTTGACCAGCACTTTTTAAAACAAAACAAGGTGAACGCAGAGTTTATTCAGTATATGAGTAGTCGGAAAATCTCGGGTGCGTAGTTATAAGAAAGGGAAATTCGAGCTTTTAGAGAGGGAGGCAAATTATGTGTACTTTTTAGGAAAACATTTCTGTTACAGACACACGAAACAGAATATCTCCTATTATTACGGCAACAAAAAAATACTTATTAGAGCCTCGACAGTGAAAAGGTAGAGCAAAATGTAAGCTCCGAAACTGGAGCAACGCTGTAGTCAGGTAGGGAAGAAAAGGCTGAAACGTTTCTATCAGTTTTACTGGGGGCGGAGCTGGCTAGTCCGGCACTACCGGCGGTCCGCGCGGTCAAAGTGCGATAGCTCAGACACGACGAGCTCTGTTACGCGGCTCAGCTCACGAATGTACGAAGGGCGTCACATACCTCCCCCTATAACGAAAAACCATAGGCTAAGAGAAAAATAAAAACAGTTTTTAGGGAGCAAATGCCGCTACAAAAACCTCTCAGTCAGAGGAACCATCGGTTTCGGCAAATGTTGCCTTTCAGCAGGAATTTTGAAAAAGGTATTCGTCAGAAAGTTAAGTATTATTTTTTTATCACATTTATCATTTTGAGCTTAATTGATATAATATTTAATAATTATATAGTTACTAGTGTAACCGTGCCATACAACATGATGGTAAATACTTTTTGAAAAATACTTAAAGAAAATATAGATAAGACCGCAATGCAATAAATGTATTTTTTTATATTTTTACTCAGGACAAACGTTTTAATTGAGTATTTCATAATGACAACATTCACGCCACTGCACCTCCCTTAGTATTGCTGCTGAGCGTATGGCCTCTAGTCGTTCTTGTGAACTACTTGCATACTGATCCCGCCTTTGTTGCCTTACAAGCGCTTGTTGTTCTTGAGATAATCTTTCTCTCGCTCTCCTTTTTCGCTCCCACTTGATTGAGTCTTTTTTTCGTATGAATGGAGTTTCCTTGCCTTAGCTTATGTCTAAGGTTATTTTTTTGTAACTGTAACAAATACTTAGAATACAGTATTTTTGAGCCGTAATAGAATTATTGGTAGCCATTCATGTCATTTCTTAGATGCAGCAATTCAGCATTACCGAGGGGAAATGCAAGCTTCTGTATGTATAATGTAAAATGCAATACCCTGTCGAACTCGGTATCAACGATACGAACTCAAGTATATAAGGCTCTGGATCTCTCTCATTTACTTGAATGTGATATTATAGTGCAATTATATAGCGAAAATGAGTGTATTCATTTATCAGTGAACTGAAACCGAGACCGCCAGTGCTAATTTCTTCCTATGTGCTCACTTGCTTTCAGAGAGCGCTCGCTTCCAGAATTTAGGTGTTTGGAACTCGGCGAACCGAACAGAGAGGATGACGAACCCGTAAATTTTCTGATTGATGAACATGAGCTGGGCAATCCCTAAAGTACGGAACGATGGAACGCCCGGAACGGAACGTTCCGTGGAACTGATTTTACTGGCCCTAAAATCCGGAACATTCCGTTCCGTAGCGCCCGGAACGTTCCGTTCCGAAGCGCCCGCAACGTTCCGTTCCGTAGTGCCCGGAACGTTCCGTTCCGAAGCGCCCGGAACGTTCCGTTCCGTAGCGCCCGGAACGTTCCGTTCCATAGTGCCCAGAACAACTCTTACAAACCAACCCTACAATAATTGAGCTCTAGAAACACCACGCGAATATTTCTTCCCAGGAGCCTATTATAGTTCCGTAGTGCTCGGAACGTTCCGTAGTGCCCGGAACGTTTCGTAGTGCCCGGAACAACTCTTACAAACCTAGCTTCGAATTATCGTAAGTGATGATGGAATACGCGGAAACAGTTTGATCAGGTAAACAAAAATGAAACCCTACAATAATTGAGCTCCATAAACACCAAGCGAACATTTCTTCCCAGGAGTCTATTACAGTTCCGAAGTGCTCGGAACGTTCCGTTCCGTAGCGCCCGGAACGTTCCGTAGTGCCCGGAACGTTCCGTAGTGCCCGGAACGTTCCGTTCCGTAGTGCCCGGAACGTTCCGTTCCGTAGCGCCCGGAACATTCCGTTCCGTTGCGCCCGGAACAACTCGTACAAACGTAGTTTCGAATTATCGTAAGTGATGATGGAATACGCGGAAACAGTTTGACCAAGTAAACAAAAATGAAACCCTACAATAATTGAGCTCAATAAACACCACGCGAACATTTCTTCCCAGAAGCCTATCATAGTTCCGTAGCGCTCGGAACGATCCGTTCCGTACCGCTCGGAACGATCCGTTCCGTGGCGCCCGGAACGATCCGTTCCGTGGCGCCCGGAACGATCCGTTCCGTATCGCCTGGAACGATCCGTTCCATAGCGCCCGGAACGATCCGTTCCGAAGCGCCCGGAACGATCCGTTCCGTAGCGCCCGGAACGATCCGTTCCGTAGCACCCGGAACGATTCGTTCCGTAGCGCCCGGAACGATCGGTAGTGCCCGGAACAATCCGTTCCGTAGCGCCGGGAACGTTCCGTTCCGTAGCGCCGGGAACGTTCCGTTCCGAAGTGCCCGGAACAATCCGTTCCGTAGCGCAGGGAACGTTCCGTTCCGTAGTGCCCGGAACGATCCGAGTGCACTTCGGAACTGTAATAGACTCCTGGGAAGAAATGTTCGCTTGGTGTTTATAGAGCTCAATTATTGTAGGGTTTCATTTTTGTTTACTTGATCAAACTATTTCCGCGTGATACAAAATGAGGTAGGACGTGTAGCATTGGGTGCTCCAAAATGGACAGCTATAGAAGCCATTAGAGGTGACCTAGGGTGGAGCCTATTTTCAGAAAGAATGATGAAAGCTGTGCTGAATTATAAGGTGAGAATTGAAAGAATGCAGAATAGCAGGTGGGTAAGGCGAATCTTTGAATGGAATCTGAGTGTAAACTATTATGAGAAAGTATGTTGGGGGCATGCAAGGAAACTCAGTATGCAAAACATTATTCATGTTAGAATTGGGAGACCTGTGGGTGACTGGAGTTTAATAAATGTTGGAGGTGTAGGGCCTGAGTGGGACTGCAAGAGGTGGAAGAAAGACATTGAGAGACAAACAAAAGAGTATGGATTGAATAAGTGGAAGCTTAGCATGATGCGGAAGCCCACACTTAACTGGTATATGAAAAAGAAAGCACCTAAGTTTGAGCTGTTCTATGATGGTAGTTTTGGAAGTCAACTCTTGTTTGCTGTGAGATGTAAGTCATTGAGTGTGAACAGACGTACATGGAGATGGAATGAGAATAATAACAGATTATGTCAGCAGTGTAATAGTGGAGTAGAGGAAACAATTGAGCATTTTGTGCTGGAATGTAGTAGGTATGAGCAAGAAAGAGAGAGTTTTATGAATGTGGTGTCTGAGCAGTATGGAGAGAATGAGTGGAATGCCAGATGTGCTGAAGATGATTGCGGTATGAGCTTTCTTGCTGGATTGGATCAGGAGTGTAATGCGAGTATCACTGAGGCTATGAAAGTGTTTTTTGTGCGTGCCTGGAGTAAGAGACAATGACTGGAATGAGCCAGTCTGGTAGAATGGGTTGTAATGACCCAATGTGCCGGGTGATGGTGTTTTGACACACTGGTTGTCCCGGTGATGCCTTCCAATGGAGGCTCGTGACAAGGATCGTAGATCCTGAGTAGTTTAGTGGACAAGTCTGGTACCAGGCGCTGAACTCTGTGTGAAAATTGTGGAGGGAATTGTAGGCCGTTACAAAGACCCCGACACTGTCGGCCCTCAAGTTCAAGTTCAAGTTCAAGTTCAAGATCCGTTCCGTAGTGCCCGGAACACACGGAATAAATCGTTTTGGGATACTCAGAAAAACTCGTTCCGATACACTTGGATTGAACTGTTTAGCAACACTTGGAACAATAATACAAATAAACTTAGTTCACGACAGTCACCGTAGAAGACGCTCATACTCAATCACGTTTTTTAGCTTGTAAACTTTAGTTGAAAACATCACGCGCAATCCCCTTTCACTCTTATTACCGTGAACGTACCTGTCACACACTCACTGATGGGCGATTTCATCATTGCAAGGGTATCATTCCCGTTTAACTTGGCCGCCATATGAATTGTTTAGCAAGGACCAGCCCAAAAATGAAAATGCGTATTTTCCTGCTTTCCTTTCAATGAAAGGTTTCAACTATTACCAAACATGGGTGCTACGATGCCCACGCGTTCGTCCCAACATAATAAACCATTTTCGAACTCCCCATAAGTTACTCCATCAATCAAAATTTTTTTAGTGGCCAATAATTCCTATTTCTGGTGATGAAAATTCAAAATCAATTTATTTTATGCTGATTTTACCTCCAAAAATTCATGTTACATTTTTCCAGTCAACTCTAAACAGGATAATGAAAACCAACGACGTGATCAGCAGCGGTTGGCTGCAGGACAGTATCACGACGCCATATGGACAGCACCAGGCCGCCAAGGGGACAGCACCAGGCCACCACCTGAGAGCAACAGGCCGCCACAGGAACAGCAACAGGCCACCACAGGAACAGCAACAGGCCGCCACAGGGACAGCACCAGTCCTCCACCGGAGAGCACCAGGCCGCCACAGGGACAGCAACAGGCCGCCACAGGGACAGCAACAGGCCGCCACAGGGACAGCAACAGGCCACCACAGGGACAGCACCAGGCCGCCACCGGAGAGCAACAGGCCGCCACAGGGACAGCAACAGGCCGCCACAGGGACAGCAGCAGGCCGCCACAGGGACAGCAACAGGCCGCCACAGGGACAGCACCAGGCCGCCACGGGACAGCACCAGGCCGCCTCCGGAGAGCAACAGGCCGCCACCGAAAAGCAACAGGCCGCCACAGGGACAGCACGGGCCGCCACCGGAGAGCAACAGGCCGCCACAGGGACAGCAACAGGCCGCCACCGGAGAGCAACAGGCCGCCACAGGGACAGCAACAGGCCACCACAGGGACAGCACCAGGCCGCCACCGGAGAGCAACAGGCCGCCACAGGGACAGCAACAGGCCGCCACAGGGACAGCAGCAGGCCGCCACAGGGACAGCAACAGGCCGCCACAGGGACAGCACCAGGCCGCCACGGGACAGCACCAGGCCGCCTCCGGAGAGCAACAGGCCGCCACCGAAAAGCAACAGGCCGCCACAGGGACAGCACGGGCCGCCACCGGAGAGCAACAGGCCGCCACAGGGACAGCACCAGGCCGCCACCGGAGAGCAACAGGCCGCCACAGGGACAGCACCAGGCCGCCACAGGGACAGCAACAGGCCGCCACAGGAACAGCAACAGGCCGCCACAGGGACAGCACCAGTCCTCCACCGGAGAGCACCAGGCCGCCACAGGGACAGCAACAGGCCGCCACAGGGACAGCAACAGGCCGCCACAGGGACAGCACCAGGCCGCCACCGGAGAGCAGCAGGCCGCCACAGGGACAAAACCAGGCCGCCACAAGGACAGCACCCAGCCGCCAACGGAGAGCAGCAGGCCGCCACAGGGACAGCACCAGGCCGCCACCGGAGAGCAACAGGCCACCACATGGACAGCACCAGGCCGCCACCGGAGAGCAACAGGCCGCCACAGGGACAGCACCAGGCCGCCACAGGGACAGCAACAGGCCGCCACAGGAACAGCAACAGGCCGCCACAGGGACAGCACCAGTCCTCCACCGGAGAGCACCAGGCCGCCACAGGGACAGCAACAGGCCGCCACAGGGACAGCAACAGGCCGCCACAGGGACAGCACCAGGCCGCCACCGGAGAGCAGCAGGCCGCCACAGGGACAGAACCAGGCCGCCACAAGGACAGCACCCGGCCGCCAACGGAGAGCAGCAGGCCGCCACAGGGACAGCACCAGGCCGCCACCGGAGAGCAACAGGCCACCACATGGACAGCACCAGGCCGCCACCGGAGAGCAACAGGCCGCCACAGGGACAGCACCATGCCGCCACGGGGACAGCACCAGGCAGCCACCAGAGAGCACCAGGCCGCCACAGGGACAGCACCAGGCCGCCAAAGGGACAGATACAGGCCGCCGCCGGAAAGCAACAGGCCGCCACAGGGACAGCAGCAGGCCGCCACAGGGACAGCAACAGGCCGCCACAGGGACAGCAACAGGCCACCGCCGGAAAGCAACAGGCCGCCAGCGGGACAGCAACAGGCCGCCACAGGAACAGCAACAGGCCGCCACGGGGACAGCACCAGGCCGCCACCGGAGAGCAACAGGCCGCCACAGGGACAGCAACAGGCCGCCACAGGGACAGCAGCAGGCCGCCACAGGGACAGCAACAGGCCGCCACAGGGACAGCACCAGGCCGCCACGGGACAGCACCAGGCCGCCTCCGGAGAGCAACAGGCCGCCACCGAAAAGCAACAGGCCGCCACAGGGACAGCACGGGCCGCCACCGGAGAGCAACAGGCCGCCACAGGGACAGCACCAGGCCGCCACCGGAGAGCAACAGGCCGCCACGGGGACAGCACCTGGCCGCCACAGGGACAGCAACAGGCCGCCACAGGAACAGCAACAGGCCGCCACAGGGACAGCACCAGTCCTCCACCGGAGAGCACCAGGCCGCCACAGGGACAGCAACAGGCCGCCACAGGGACAGCAACAGGCCGCCACAGGGACAGCACCAGGCCGCCACCGGAGAGCAGCAGGCCGCCACAGGGACAAAACCAGGCAGCCACAAGGACAGCACCCAGCCGCCAACGGAGAGCAGCAGGCCGCCACAGGGACAGCACCAGGCCGACACCGGAGAGCAACAGGCCACCACATGGACAGCACCAGGCCGCCACCGGAGAGCAACAGGCCGCCACAGGGACAGCACCAGGCCGCCACAGGGACAGCAACAGGCCGCCACAGGAACAGCAACAGGCCGCCACAGGGACAGCACCAGTCCTCCACCGGAGAGCACCAGGCCGCCACAGGGACAGCAACAGGCCGCCACAGGGACAGCAACAGGCCGCCACAGGGACAGCACCAGGCCGCCACCGGAGAGCAGCAGGCCGCCACAGGGACAGAACCAGGCCGCCACAAGGACAGCACCCGGCCGCCAACGGAGAGCAGCAGGCCGCCACAGGGACAGCACCAGGCCGCCACCGGAGAGCAACAGGCCACCACATGGACAGCACCAGGCCGCCACCGGAGAGCAACAGGCCGCCACAGGGACAGCACCATGCCGCCACAGGGACAGCACCAGGCAGCCACCAGAGAGCACCAGGCCGCCACAGGGACAGCACCAGGCCGCCACAGGGACAGATACAGGCCGCCGCCGGAAAGCAACAGGTCGCCACAGGGACAGCAGCAGGCCGCCACAGGGACAGCAACAGGCCGCCACAGGGACAGCAACAGGCCGCCGCCGGAAAGCAACAGGCCGCCAGCGGGACAGCAACAGGCCGCCACAGGGACAGCAGCAGGCCGCCACAGGGACAGCAACAGGCCGCTACAGGAACAGCAACAGGCCGCCACAGGGACATCACCAGGCCGCCACCGGAGAGCAACAGGCCGCCACAGGGACAGCACCAGGCCGCCACCGGAGAGCAGAAGGCCGCCACAGGGACAGCACCAGGCCGCCACCGGAGAGCAACAGGCCGCCAAAGGGACAGCACCAGGCCGCCACTGGAGAGCAACAGGCCGCCACAGGGACAGCACCAGGCCACCGCAGGGACAGCACCAGGCCGCCACAGGGACAGCTTCAGGCCGCCACAGGGACAGCACCAGGCCGCCACCGGAGAGCACCAGGCCGCCACAGGGACAGCACCAGGCCGCCACAGGGACAGCACCAGGCCGCCACCGGAGAGCAACAGGCCGCCACAGGGACAGCACCAGGCCGCCACCAGAGAGCAACAGGCCGCCACAGGGACCGCACCAGGCCACCACAGGGACAGCACCAGGCCGCCACAGGGACAGCATCAGGCCGCTACAGGGACAGCACCAGGCCGCCACCGGAGAGCAGCAGGCCGCCACAGGGACAGAACCAGGCCGCCACAGGGACAGAACCAGGCCGCCACCGGAGAGCAGCAGGCCGCCACAGGGACAGCAGCAGGCCGCCACAGGGACAGCACCAGGCCGCCACCGGAGAGCAACAGGCCGCCACAGGGACAGCACCAGGCCGCCACCGGAGAGCAACAGGCCGCCACAGGGACAGCACCAGGCCGCCACCGGAGAGCAACAGGCCGCCACAGGGACAGCACCATGCCACCACAGGGACAGCACCAGGCAGCCACCAGAGAGCACCAGGCCGCCACAGGGACAGCACCAGGCCGCCACAGGGACAGCACCAGGCCGCCACCGGAGAGCAATAGGCCGCCACAGGGAGAGCAACAGGCCGCCACAGGGACAGCAACAGGCCGCCACAGGGACAGCAACAGGCCGCCACCGGAAAGCAACAGGCCGCCACAGGGAAAGAACCAGGCCGCCACAGGGACAGCACCAGGCTGCCACCGGAGAGCAACAGGCCGCCACAGGGACAGCACCAGGCCGCCACAGGGACAGCACCAGGCCGCCACCGGAGAGCAGCAGGCCGCCACAGGGACAGAACCAGGCCGCCACAGGGACAGCACCAGGCCGCCACCGGAGAGCAGCAGGCCGCCACAGGGACAGCACCAGGCCGCCACCGGAGAGCAACAGGCCGCCACAGGGACAGCACCATGCCGCCACAGGGACAGCACCAGGCAGCCACCAGAGAGCATCAGGCCGCCACAGGGACAGCACCAGGCCGCCACAGGGACAGCACCAGGCCGCCACCGGAGAGCAACAGGCCGCCACAGGGAGAGCAACAGGCCGCCACAGGGACAGCAACAGGCCGCCGCCGGAAAGCAACAATCCGCCACAGGGATAGCAACAGGCCGCCACAGATACAGCAACAGACCGCCACAGGGACAGCACCAGGCCGCCACCGGAGAGTAGCAGGCCGCCACAGAGAGAACCAGGCCGCCACAGGGACAGCATCAGGCCGCCACCGGAGAGCAACAGGCCGCCACATGGACAGCACCAGGCCGCCACCGGAGAGCAACAGGCCGCCCCAGGGACAGCACCATGCCGCCACAGGGACAGCACCAGGCAGCCACCAGAGAGCACCAGGCCGCCACAGGGACAGCACCAGGCCGCCACAGGGACAGCACCAGGCTGCCACCGGAGAGCAACAGGCCGCCACAGGGAGAGCAACAGGCCGCCACAGGGACAGCAACAGGCCGCCACAGGGACAGCAACAGGCCGCCGCCGGAAAGCAACAGGCCGCCTCAGGGACAGCAACAGGCCGCCACAGGGACAGCAACAGGCCGCCACAGGGACAGCAACAGGCCGCCGCCGGAAAGCAACAGGCTGCCGCCGGAAAGCAACAGGCCGCCAGCGGGACAGCAACAGGCCGCCACAGGGACAGCAACAGGCCGCTACTGGGACAGCAACAGGCCGCCACAGGGACAGCACCAGGCCGCCACCGGAGTGCAACAGGCCGCCACAGGGACAGCACCAGGCCACCACCGGAGAGCAACAGGCCGCCACAGGGACAGCACCAGGCCACCACAGGGACAGCACCAGGCCGCCACAGGGACAGCATCATGCCGCCACAGGGACAGCACCAGGCCGCCACAGGGACAGCACCAGGCCGCCACCGGAGAGCAACAGGCCGCCACAGGGACAGCACCAGGCCGCCACCGGAGAGCAACAGGCCGCCAAAGGGACCGCACCAGGCCACCATAGAGACAGCACCAGGCCGCCACAGGGACAGCATCAGGCCGCCACAGGGACAGCACCAGGCCGCCACCGGAGAGCAGCAGGCCGCCACAGGGACAGAACCAGGCCGCCACAGGGACAGCACCAGGCCGCCACCGGAGAGCAGCAGGCCGCCACTGGGAGAGCACCATGCCGCCACAGGGACAGCACTAGGCAGCCACCAGAGAGCACCAGGCCGCCACAGGGACAGCACCAGGCCGCCACAGGGACAGCACCAGGCCGCCACCGGAGAGCAACAGGCCGCCACAGGGAGAGCAACAGGCCGCCACAGGGACAGCAACAGGCCGCCGCCGGAAAGCAACAATCCGCCACAGGGATAGCAACAGGCCGCCACAATGACAGCAACAGGCCGCCACAGGGACAGAACCAGGCCGCCACAGGGACAGCACCAGGCCGCCACCGGAGAGCACCAGGCCGCCACAGGGACAGCACCAGGCCACCATCGGAGAGCACCAGGCCGCCACAGGGACAGCAACAGGCAGCCACCAGAGAGCACCAGGCCGCCACAGGGACAGCACCAGGCCGCCACCGGAGAGCAGCATGCTGCCACAGGGACAGGACCAGGCCGCCACCGGAGAGCAACAGGCCGCCACACGGACAGCACCAGGCCGCCACCGGAGAGCAACAAGCCGCCACAGGGACAGCACCATGCCGCCACAGGGACAGCACCAGGCAGCCACCAGAGAGCACCATGCCGCCACAGGGACAGCACCAGGCCGCCACAGGGACAGCACCAGGCCGCCACAGGGACAGCACCAGGCTGCCACCGGAGAGCAACAGGCCGCCCCAGGGAGAGCAACAGGCCGCCACAGGGACAGCAACAGGCCGCCACAGGGACAGCAACAGGCCGCCGCCGGAAAGCAACAGGCCGCCTCAGGGACAGCAACAGGCCGCCACAGGGACAGCAACAGGCCGCCGCCGGAAAGCAACAGGCCGCCGCCGGAAAGCAACAGGCCGCCAGCGGGACAGCAACAGGCCGCCACAGGGACAGCAATAGGCCTCTACAGGGACAGCAACAGGCCGCCACAGGGACAGCACCAGGCCGCCACCGGAGTGCAACAGGCCGCCACAGGGACAGCACCAGGCCGCCACCGGAGAGCAACAGGCCGCCACAGGGACCGCACCAGGCCACCACAGGGACAGCACCAGGCCGCCACATGGACAGCATCAGGCCGCCACAGGGACAGCACTAGACCGCCACCGGAGAGCAGCAGGCCGCCACAGGGACAGAACCAGGCCGCCACAGGGACAGCACCAGGCCGCCACCGGAGAGCTGCAGGCCGCCACAGGGAGAGCAACAGGCTGCCACAGGGACAGCAACAGGCTGCCACAGGGACAGCACCAGGCCACCACAGGGACAGCAACAGGCCGCCACAGGGACAGAACCAGGCCGCCACAGGGACAGCACCAGGCCGCCACCGGAGAGCAGCAGGCCGCCACAGGGACAGCTCCAGGCCGCCACCGGAGAGCAACAGGCCGCCACAGGGACAGCACCAGGCCGCCACCGGAGAGCAGCAGGCCGCCACAGGGACAGAACCAGGCCGCCACCGGAGAGCAGCAGGCCGCCACAGGGACAGCAGCAGGCCGCCATGGGACAGCACCAGGCCGCCACCGGAGAGCAGCAGGCCGCCACAGGGACAGAACCAGGCCGCCACAGGGACAGCACCAGGCCGCCCCCGAAGAGCAGCAGGCCGCCACAGGGACAGCACCAGGCCGCCACCGGAGAGCAACAGGCCGCCACAGGGACAGCACCATGCCGCCAGAGGGACAGCACCAGGCAGCCACCAGAGAGCATCAGGCCGCCACAGGGACAGCACCAGACCGCCACAGGGACAGCACCAGGCCGCCACCGGAGAGCAAAAGGCCGCCACAGGGAGAGCAACAGGCCGCCGCCGGAAAGCAACAGGCCGCCGCCGGAAAGCAACAGGCCGCCACAGGGACAGCAACAGGACGCCACAGGGACAGCAACAGGCCGCCACAGGGACAGAACCAGGCCGCCACAGGGACAGCAACAGGCCGTTACAGGGACAGCAACAGGCCGCCACAGGGACAGCACCTGGCCGCCACCGGAGAGCAGCAGGCCACCACAGGGACAGCACCTGGCCGCCACCGGAGAGCACCAGGCCGCCACAGGGACAGCAACAGGCCGTTACAGGGACAGCAACAGGCCGCCACAGGGACAGCACCTGGCCGCCACCGGAGAGCAGCTGGCCGCCACAGGGACAGAACCAGGCCACCACAGGGACAGCACCAGGCCACCACCGGAGAGCAGCAGGCCACCACAGGGACAGCACCAGGCCGCCACCGGAGAGCAACAGGCCGTTACATGGACAGCACCAGGCCGCCACCGGAGAGCAACAAGCCGCCACAGGGACAGCACCATGCCGCCACAGGGACAGCACCAGGCAGCCACCAGAGAGCACCAGGCCGCCACAGGGACAGCAACAGGCCGCCACAGGGATAGCAACAGGCCGTCGCCGGAAAGCAACAGGCCGCCACAGGGACAGCAACAGGCCGCCACAGGGACAGCAACAGGCCGCCACAGGGACAGAACCAGGCCGCCACTGGGACAGCACCAGGCCGCCACCGGAAAGCAACAGGCCGCCACAGGGACAGCAACAGGCCGCCACAGGGACAGCAACAGGCCGCCACAGGGACAGAACCAGGCCGCCACAGGGACAGCACCAGGCCGCCACCGGAGAGCAGCAGGCCGCCACAGGGACAGCACCAGGCCGCCACCGGAGAGCAGCAGGCCGCCACTGGGACAGCAGCAGGCCGCCACAGGGACAGCACCAGGCCGCCACCGGAGAGCAGCAGGCCACCACAGGGACAGAACCAGGCCGCCACAGGGACAGCACCAGGCCGCCACCGGAGAGCAGCAGGCCGCCACAGGGACAGCACCAGGCCGCCACCGGAGAGCAACAGGCCGCCACAGGGACAGCACCATGCCGCCACAGGGACAGCACCAGGCAGCCACCAGAGAGCATCAGGCCGCCACAGGGACAGCACCAGGCCGCCACAGGGACAGCACCAGGTCGCCACCGGAGAGCAACAGGCCGCCACAGGGAGAGCAACAGGCCGCCACAGGGACAGCAACAGGCCGCCGCCGGAAAGCAACAGGCCGCCGCCGGAAAGCAACAGGCCGTCACAGGGACAGCAACAGGACGCCACAGGGACAGCAACAGGACGCCACAGGGACAGCAACAGGACGCCACAGGGACAGCAACAGGCCGCCACAGGGACAGAACCAGGCCGCCACAGGGACAGCAACAGGCTGCCACAGGGACAGCAACAGGCCGCCACAGGGACAGCACCTGGCCGCCACCGGAGAGCAGCAGGCCGCCACAGGGACAGAACCAGGCCGCCACAAGGACAGCACCAGGCCACCACCGGAGAGCAGCAGGCCACCACAGGGACAGCACCAGGCCGCCACCGGAGAGCAACAGGCCGCCACATGGACAGCACCAGGCCGCCACCGGAGAGCAACATGCCGCCACAGGGACAGCACCATGCCGCCACAGGGACAGCACCAGGCAGCCACCAGAGAGCACCAGGCCGCCACAGGGACAGCACCAGGCCGCCACAGGGACAGCACCAGGCCGCCACAGGGACAGCACCAGCCTGCCACCGGAGAGCAACAGGCCGCCCCAGGGAGAGCAACAGGCCGCCACAGGGACAGCAACAGGCCGCCACAAGGACAGCAACAGGCCGCCGCCGGAAAGCAACAGGCCGCCACAGGGACAGCACCAGGCCGCCACAGGGACAGCCCCAGGCCGCCACCGGCGGGCAACAGGCCGCCACAGGGAGAACAGGCCGCCACAGGAACAGCAACAGGCCGCCACCGGAAAGCAACAGGCCGCCACAGGGACAGCACCATGCCGCCACAGGGACAGCACCAGGCAGCCACCAGAGAGCACCAGGCCGCCACAGGGACAGCACCAGGCCGCCACAGGGACAGCACCAGGCCGCCACCGTAGAGCAACAGGCCGCCACAGGGACAGCAACAGGCCGCCACAGGGACAGCGACAGGCCGCCACAGGAACAGAACCAGGCCGCCACGAGGACAGCACCAGGCCGCCACCGGAGAGCAGCAGGCCGCCACAGGGACAGGACCAGGCCGCCACCGGAGAGCAACAGGCCGCCACGCGGACAGCACCAGGCCGCCACCGGAGAGCAAGCCGCCACAGGGACAGCACCATGCCGCCACAGGGACAGCACCAGGCAGCCACCAGAGAGCACCAGGCCGCCACAGGGACAGCACCAGGCCGCCACAGGGACAGCACCAGGCCGCCACAGGGACAGCACCAGGCTGCCACCGGAGAGCAACAGGCCGCCCCAGGGAGAGCAACAAGCCGCCACAGGGACAGCAACAGGCCGCCACAGGGACAGCAACAGGCCGCCGCCGGAAAGCAACAGGCCGCCACAGGGACAGCAACAGGCCGCCACAGGGACAGCACCAGGCCGCCACAGGGACAGCACCAGGCCGCCACCGGAGAGCAACAGGCCGCCACAGGGAGAACAGGCCGCCACAGGGACAGCAACAGGCCGCCACCGGAAAGCAACAGGCCGCCACAGGGACAGCACCATGCCGCCACAGGGACAGCACCAGGCAGCCACCAGAGAGCACCAGGCCGCCACAGGGACAGCACCAGGCCGCCACAGGGACAGCACCAGGCCGTCACCGGAGAGCAACAGGCCGCCACAGGGACAGCAACAGGCCGCCACAGGGACAGCAACAGGCCGCCACAGGGACAGCAACAGGCCGCCGCCGGAAAGCAACAGGCCGCCACAGGGACAGCAACAGGCCGCCACAGGGACAGCAACAGGCCGCCACAGGGACAGAACCAGGCCGCCACAGGGACAGCACCAGGCCGCCGGCGGAAAGCAACAGGCCGCCACAGGGACAGCAACAGGCCGCCACAGGGACAGAACCAGGCCGCCACAGGGACAGCACCAGGCCGCCACCGGAGAGCAGCAGGCCGCCACAGGGACAGCACCAGGCCGCCACCGGAGAGCAACAGGCCGCCACAGGGACAGCACCAGGCCGCCACCGGAGAGCAGCAGGCCGCCACATGGACAGAACCAGGCCGCCACCGGAGAGCAGCAGGCCGCCACAGGGACAGCAGCAGGCCGCCACAGGGACAGCACCAGGCCGCCACCGGAGAGCAGCAGGCCGCCACAGGGACAGAACCAGGCCGCCACAGGGACAGCACCAGGCCGCCACCGGAGAGCACCAGGCTGCCACTGGAGAGCAACAGGCCGCTACAGGGACAGCGCCAGGCCGCCACCGGAGAGCAACAGGCCGCCACAGGGACAGCACCAGGCCGCCAAAGGGACAGCAACAGGCTGCCACAGGGACAGCACCAGGCCGCCACAGGGACAGCACCAGGCCGCCACAGGGACGACCACATCAGGCCGCGGGACGACCACGTCAGGACGGCCCCATCAGACTGCGGGATGACCACATCAGGCCGCGGGACGACCTCGTCAGGACGGCCACATCAGGGTGCGGGACGGCCACATCAGGCCGCGGGACGACCACATCAGGCCGCGGGACGGCCACGTCAGGCCGCGGGACGGCCACATCACGGCACAGCCACATCTGTACAGACAGTGCAGGCGTGAGGACATTATGTCACGTTTCTATACCAGCGCTGAGACATGCAGCAGGATTTCAGTCAGAATGACATTGCATCAAGCTATTTCTCAATATATATCATTCAATGTTTTGGAATATCATTAGAGTTTTATTTACATTGGCCCTCCCAACGCCCCCTTACCTTATTGTGGTGGGAGGGTTTGTGTGTTGTGAGGAGGAGTGAGGCTATGCTGTCGGGACCTCGGTCCTGGTGGGTGCAACCGCGGCAGACAGGCTCACTCGGAGCAGCCAGACAAAATGGGGGGCCATGGGAAGGCCCCCCATGTAAATATAACCGGGCCCCCGCAGTTACGGGTTATAAAGTCCCCGGTTATCCCGGGCATACGTGGTGACTGCCACGGGCGGGGGCCGACGGTGGGAGAGATATTTATCTCTACTGGTGAATGTGCGCCCGCCTTAAGTGTGGAGACACACCAATTGTGCAATTGACCGCCCGGGGGTCCCCTTTCCGGCCTGAGCCAGCCTGGATAGGGAGGAGCAATCCTTCTGACAAAGGGGACCTTAAACAATGTGCTTGCTTCCAAGGAAACTTTTATTACTGTCCCTTCCCCGGCAACGACCTTGATTCAACCACAGGACTTTCATCCGACCGCCTCTCAACCTCAAGGGAACCCCCCAAGAGTGACACAGGTGCCACCAACATCGCAGAACTCTGCGAGTGGAGGTGAAGCAGCTGTGGAAAGTGAGACTTCAAAGAACGCACAACTGATACAGCAACTGCCGCAAACTACTGTCAGTAAGGCGGAAACTAGGCCGCTTGAGAACCTAAGCCTGACAGTAGAACCCTATGAGCCCCCTCTGAGGGTGGCGGATTTGTGTGGTGGAGGCCAGCCTCGCCGCCAAAATCGCCGTAACCGACGACTACACCACCTTGCCGAACCTGTGTCCACAAATGAAAATCAAAATCAGACCTTACCAACGGAATACAAAAGATTCTTTACTCTTAAAGCTAAGAATGGAGCACCGATGAGCCACGTGGACGTAATTGCAGCAAATCGTGATCTGTGCCGAAGGCTGGGGGGCAGACCAGCAAAGGTGACGGAGGCTCGAAATGGTAGCCTCCTTATAGAGGTCCGAAACCAGCACCAGAGCGCGTCTATCGCAGGCATTCGGACCCTCGCGGGAACCGACATTCAGGTCACCCCGCATGAGAGCCTGAATGAGTGCAAGGGCACCATATGGTATGCTAACTACCCACAATACAGCGATGAGCAGCTTTTGGAAGAGCTGAAGCAGTTTGAGGTGAAGGCGATTTACCGGATACGAAGGATGGAATATGGTGCGTTGGTCCCTTCCTCGATATACATCCTCACCTTCGACCGATGTAACCTGCCCCAGACTGTAGACATTGGATGGACGCGATGCTTGGTGCGTCAATATGTACCGAAGCCTCGCCGCTGCTTTAAGTGTCAGGCCTTTGGACACGGAGCAAAGTCCTGCCGTGCTCAAATTGGCGTGTGTGCCAACTGTGCTGAACAGCAACACGAAATGCCTTGCACTGGCTCTCCGAGGTGTGCAAATTGTGGTGAGCAGCACCCTTCTAGCTCCCGAAACTGTTATTACTATAAGTTGGAAGAGGAGATTCTGGCAGTACAAACAAAAGAAAAGATTAGCTACGGCGAAGCCAAGCGGACTGTTAGCAGCAGGTTTGTACGCCCCCGTGTAACATATGCTGGAGCGGTGCGAACAACCCAAGAAAGACTGCTAAACCCCATTCCTGCCCTTCTCGGTGGACGACGCGGTAGTGTTGATCCTGTGAGACAGCAGCTGGGACAGGAAGGCCCTACGAGAATTATAGACGTAGAAGAGCCACGGCTACTCAGAGAATCCAGGAGCAGCCAGACAAGTGCTCCCACAGCTGCAGTAGAACCATCTCCGGGTGAGCAGGAAGAACCATTGAGGGCAATTCCTTCTATTGTAACCTCCCGGAAACGTATGCAAAGCAGTGCCTCACCACCTCAAAATAGTGCTGTAACCAAGATCCTTAAAATCACTGAAATCACCCAGCCAAAGGCAGGGGTCCCCCTGAGTCGGGCCACCCATGAAAGACGCGAACCAGCGCGGGAGTCGACAGGCATCCGCAAGATAGCCCCTGAGCCGCCGCCTGTTGTGACTAGGAAGCCCCGCCCTGCTGTGCGGGAGCCCGGTCGCCCGAGTGTGGTGGAGGTGGGAAACAGACGTGACCTTTCAGCTCCTCGATCGGGTGCCCACGGGTCGGGGGACAGCGGGACTGAGCTCTTGCCTCATGTGGTATCGCAACGCGTGCGATCTCTGGAACGCGTTATGACCGTCCCAGAGGATGTTGCATCCCACTTGTTAAGAAAGTTCCCCGCCCCGCCAAACCTTCCAACCAAACCTCCTCCTACAGTGCCTATACACTCGTGGGACGACAGACCTGACGACCATTCATCATCCAATACGGGATGTACCTCACAGCAAGAACTTGAAGGGAAATCCTACCCGTGTAAAACCAAAGTAAGCAAACCATGAATACATTTATCCAGTGGAACATACGAGGATACCGCCGTAACTACGGTGACCTCAGAGTGCTCATTGAAATGCATCAGCCTATCTGTGTCTGTCTACAGGAGACCATTCTTGGAAGCCTTCAACTCGCCCCTCCGTCAAACTACAATGTTGAGTTTTTCTCGCCAATACCCGACCCAGTGCCAGGAATGGGACTGGCGGTTTTGGTTCGAGGGGACGTTGGGTATAGTAGGGTGACCCTGAACACTAGGCTGCAGGCTCTAGCCCTTCACATGTGCATCGGACGACGTATGGTGTCTGTATGCAATGTATACGTTCCACCTGGAGACCTTCTCAACTCGCAGGACATCACTCATATTAGCAGTCAACTAGACAGGCCGGCATTTATACTCGGAGACCTCAACGCCAAACACGTGTACTGGGGTAACGAGACTACTGACCGACATGGCAGGGCGGTGGAGGAGTTCCTTGCTTCCACTGACTTTTGCTTGCTGAACAGCGGTGCACCGACACACTTCCATGTCCAAAGCAACACCTCATCTGCCATAGACCTTAGTCTGTGTTCGCCAGAGGTCTACCCAGATGCCCAATGGACCGTCGCTGAAGACACGTATGGCAGTGACCATTATCCCATTGTGATAAACATGCAGCAACGCCGCCCTATCTCCACGGAACCGCGCTATATACTGAGGCGGGAAGATTGGAGAACTTTCAAGGCATTGTCGCTGATGGAGGAACCCAATGAGACCCTAAACGTGGATGCCTTGGTGGATCAGTTGGAAAGAACCCTGCATGCTGCTGCTAATGTTGCTATCCCTCAATCAAGAGGAGGGCCACTAAGACATTGTATACCTTGGTGGAATGGTGAGTGTGCAGCAGCAAACGCTATACGGAAGCGAGCCCTGCGAAAATACCAGCGGACGGGAGAAGTAGCGGATAAGATTGCGTACAATCGAGCTAGGGCCAAAGCCCAAAATGTGAAAGATGAAGCTCGGAAGATATCCTGGAAGAGATATTTATCAACCTTGAATACAGACACCCCCATGGCGAAGGTGTGGCAGCGCGTTAATAAGATGAAAGGAAGGTATGGCTCCAGGAAACCGTGCTTGGAGATTGACGGCACTCTCACTGCAGATCCAGGACGGGTAGTGGATGCCCTGGCCCAGAACTTCTCTCGTGTGAGCAACGGTCGCTCATATCCTCCTGCTTTCCTAGCGCTTAAGCGCCAGCAAGAGCGGCAGGCACTTGACTTCTCTACGAATGCCATGCTGTCTTACAATGACCCCCTCACTATTACTGAACTATACTATGCCTTAAAGAAGTCAAAAATACAGCACCTGGCCCTGATGGCATCCACTACCAGATGTTGAAGAGAATGCACTCTACAGCAGTCTGTCACCTCTTATATATTTATAACAAAGTATGGAACGTGCATATGTACCCAAGCCAGTGGCGCATTGCAACAGTCCTGGCCTTTGCAAAACCAAATAAACCCCTCTCTAACCCGAATAGTTACCGCCCTATTGCTTTAACCAGCTGTATTGGCAAATTGATGGAGAGAATCGTCAACATCCGGCTCATGAGATGGCTGGAGTCTGAAGAATTGATAAATCCTGTTCAGTTTGGTTTTCGACCGCACCGAGGGACAACAGACGCTCTGGTTCGTCTCCAGAACTACCTGGTGGCCAATCTCGCCGAGCGCCGCCAGACTCTGTGTGTCTTCTTTGATCTTCACAAGGCCTATGACACTGCGTGGAGATACGGAATTCTAAGAACTTTGCTCGGATACGGACTCCGCGGTAATTTGGCCATGTATGTGCAGGAATTTCTAAGAGAAAGAACCTTTCGCGTCAGAGTTGGCACAACGTTGTCCTCGCTGCAAGTGCAACACGAGGGCCTACCACAGGGCAGTGTAATGAGCTGCACACTCTTCATCGTGGGCCTTAACGAGATTACATCTGTTTTGCCTCCCGACGTGTCGGCGTCTCTATATGTGGATGATTTCATGCTTTACTCCTCATCTGCACACCTGCCAGCCTTGAGCCGCAGGATGCAAATGACTATCAGCCGTGTAAACAACTGGGCTACAGAACATGGTTTTGTTTTTTCCCCGGATAAGACTGTTGGCCTGCACTTCCAGGGGCGTAAGCGCTGCAACCCTCCGCAGCTGGTACTACAAGGAAGGATAGTAAGCTTTGTTCATAGTGCCAAATTCTTGGGAATGATTGTGGACGATAAGCTGTCATGGAAACCTCACTTGAATTCTCTCAAGCTTGAGTGCACCCGGCGAATGAATATACTGAAATGTCTATCTGGTTTGTCATGGGGGGCAGACAGGGCTACGCTGCTCAGGCTATACAGGACGCTTATTAGAAGTAAGATGGATTATGGATGTGTTGTCTACCAAAATGCCAGGGAAACTAACCTGGCAAAACTAGATCCTCTGCATCATACCGCCCTCCGACTGTGCACTGGCGCTTTTCGCACTTCACCGGTGGCTAGTTTGTGTGTGGAGAGTGGCGAGCCCCCTCTCTGGGCACGGCGGCTTACCCTGAGCCTGCAGTACCTGGCCAGATTGGAGCAGCTCCCTCTATCCCCAACTTGGATGAGCGTACACGCACCTTTGGGACGATATCTGCGCTTTCCATACTTCCTTCCTTCATCCATGAGCTATCATGTGCTGGTTCAGACCATGCAGCTGGATGGTATGCGAGTGTGCCCCTGTATTCCTGATAGCACCCCAACCTGGCGACTGCCAATTGAGACTTTCTGCACTGGGTGTCAGCTGCCCAAGAAGCTTTCGTTGCCGGCTAACGCCATTAGAGGCCTGTTTCTTGAACATGTTGTTGACCAGCACGCACGCTGCTTCAGTGAAGATCTACACCGATGGCTCAAAGTCTGGCAATGCTGTAGGGTGCTCCGCTGTCTCGGGTGAGATGGTAAGAGCTGGAAGACTTCTCCCGGAGACCTCTGTGTTCACTGCTGAACTGTATGGTGTCGTGCAGGCTCTGCAACTCATAGAGGAACATCCAAATTACTACTTCACTATTTTCACGGACTCAAAGAGCATCATAGATGCTATTCAAAGCTATGCAAGCAGCCACCCCGTTATTGGTGAGATTTACGACGTGTTGATGCGACTTGTACGCGTCTCAAAACAGGTCAGGTTTTGTTGGGTGCCTGGGCACGTGGGTGTCTCGGGAAATGAGAGAGCGGACACCGAAGCAAAATTAGCGGCCGCCGCTGAGGGAGACACTTTGAATGCATCTGTGCCCTGCCGCGACTACTACCCTATAATTAAGGCAGCAGTAAGAGAATTATGGCAACAGCGGTGGGCTGCCGAGAATAACAATAAGCTCTGGAAGATTAAAAACACTGTGCGTGAATGGACCTCGTCCAGCTGTCGTAGCCGCCGGATGGAGGTGGCTTTGTGCCGTCTGCGGATTGGTCATACGAGACTTACGCACATCTACCTCATGGAGCGGCTCCCCCAACCGCTCTGTGAGCGATGCAGGGCTCCTTTGACCGTTGAACACTTCCTTGTCGTGTGCCCGTTGCATGCAGGTGTCCGGCGCGCGTGCTTTCCACGTCTGCGCGGTAATGATCCGGATACAATGATGCGCAGCATTCTGGCGGAACCTGAGCGTGCCCCTTTCCATACTGATGCACTGAGAGCGTTTATTGAATCGTGCAATATACTTTCAAAAATTTAATTTTGTGACGAAAAATAAATTTCAAGCCTTGCTATCTTAATGATAAACTGTAATACGGCCGAGCGCGCCTACGTGATGCCCAACGGGGGTTTCAGCGTGGGTACGGCGCTCGGCCGTAAAATGGGTGGGCAGCTGAAACCCCCTGGGGCTCGGCTGCCCAATGAATGCATATGTAACCTGATTTTCTGTTTTTTCGGAATAATTCCGGGGACTTAATACTTTGATTTTATTACTGAACTGGTGGAGCAGTTGTGTTTGTAGCAACTGAATTTGATTTGAGCTTATCATGACTGACTTTTTGTTGTGTTTGTGGCTGCAATGTCTAACCTGTTTGCGTATTCTTGAATATGTTACATGAAGCTCCGTGATGGTGATTGATGGTTATTTTGTACCACAGCGGTGATGTGACCGATAGGTCGATAATTGTGACGCGAGACCTTCGGCGCGATATAGTAGGACCTACTGAAGCGCTAGCAAATTCATGGTACTACTACTACTACTACTTATTTACATTGGAGAGAAGCATGCCATAATATAGCATCTCAACTGATTTTTGAACTTCCACTACTATTTTTGAGTTCAAATATGCTCTCGATCGGTATAAAACAATGACACATTCCATCAGCAGAGAACTTTAATTGATTTTTCAACTATACTAAGATAATTGTAGTACATTAGTGTAGCACATCTCATTCACCTAAATAAGAAACATAACTGATTTTTCTAATACTGTTTAACAGCAAATTAAAGGCATCTCATCGTG
The DNA here is from genome assembly GCA_030386875.1 of Morinoia aosen. Lineage (NCBI taxonomy): Eukaryota > Metazoa > Arthropoda > Malacostraca > Amphipoda > Talitridae > Morinoia > Morinoia aosen. The sequence continues at coordinate 1,550,332 of CM059576.1, forward strand.
CATCAGAAATGTGTTACATTCATGGTTTTGAAAATGCCGGGAAATTTTTGGCGCCTCGGAAAAAGGTTATTGCTACGCGCTAGGGGTTTAACAGAAGTACGGTTGCGAGTTCATGATGACAAATTAAGCCCAACTGCGAATTCATTGAATTGATTTCGATAAAGAATAAGCTGGTTTTACTTCAGTAATAATGCAGAAACACACAAACTAAACACAATACAGAAAAATTCATACAGGACAGCAGAAACAATAGCAATATAGAGAGATTTTGTGCGTTGTATAACAAAAAGATCGCGACATCTACTCAAGCTGCCGGAAAATGCAGCGTGTTCTTTACCAAGTGACCGACGGGGTTGTGGGAACGTGCGAGCCGCCCTCGATCAATCCTAACAATGAAGTTATTACGCAATATATATGGAGGAAAAAGTGTGCAATAATTTTTATATACAAAGGCATTAAATACAGAGGAGTAGATATTATACCCAGGATTTTCATTGTACCGATTTTCCCGCTATTATTTCAAAAACGATTCATTATATTTCGTAGGCACATCAATGACATTTTGGATCAAATTCAAGTGTCACGGCATTGATCTAAAGTTTTCAGTAGCTAGGCTTAGTATTGTGTACCGATTTAATCATAAAGCTTTATTTTAAATTACAAGTATTAAACAAATTAGTAGCTACTTTCTCAAGAGACAAACAATGGGTTCAAAGAAAGGCAATGACGCAGCACAAAAATATGAAGTCTACTCAACTTAATAATTCTACTTCATGAATTAGTCTAAATAAATCTTCATCATTCAATTTACATCCGAGAAATGAGTTCAAAGAGAAGGAATAATTATTATTCATACATGCCAATAAAACTTTCACTTCAGACAGGCAGGAGAGACGTCTGCTCTTACACACACGGCACCGCAGGGCGGTAGACGAGCTTAATAAACCACATCTTAATTGAAGTCTTCAACGACCAGGATATGCACAACTTCATTCCTCTTACTGCTTACTAAAGCCTCCAATATTCGTGCCTGTATCACCACTGACTTTAAAAAATAATTTATACAAATTGAAATTGCCCCGGCACACGTGTTAAATGTACGCAGCGCCAAAATAACACCATCTCATTAGACTAAATTAACCATTCTCTGTTCAAAAATTTTCCTTTTTCAAAAAATTCCGCCAGTAACGCTTTTCTTCAGATACGATGGAAAATTATGAAAATCTGCCTCTGTAACTTATAGAAAATATACATTATATGTAGAACTGTTTCTGCTCTACCTATCTTTAGTAAAACATTTCAGAAACACATGAAAAGTATAGTCCGATTTCGAACAGAATTCATTTATGTTAACTGCAATGACTTCCGAACAAACAAATTAACAATGCAGGCTGCTTTAAAATAATCTGTAGCACATGTACAAAAGCCTCGATAACGGAAGCCGAGTTTTTCAGTACTTCTCGACTTTGAAAAAACATTAAATTGAGTAAGTAATACAAAATCACTCTAGAAACTCCACTGTGAAGGCAATGGAGGGACTTCTACAACTTGATTTACGCTCGCCATAGCCGTGTGTCTATAGTCCCTGCCCGCCGTGCGGGAAACCCGGGTTCGACTACCGGCGCTGGATGGCGATTTTCTCTGTTGTGTATAGGAGAAAAATTCCAAGCACAATACCCCACTCTACCCAGGTGTCTAAAATGGGTACCGGTCTTGACCGGGGGAAAGCGTCATAGCGTCCTGGCGTTAGATATAAGGCATTTGAAAATCCAATGTACAAGGTGATGTGTACCAGGCTTGAAATTGGAAATAAAGCATCCGTAGATGCCTTCATGATTATTCTTTGATAATTTTCGTCACATAAACGAGATTTGTAGTGTCACACGACCTTTGAAGGCTAAAAAATTCATTTTGCTGAACTTATATTCTAATTCCGACTTAGACTTTTAATAAATCTACAACACTTGTAGGTCAGACTTGTAACGTAAAAAAAGTTCGTTTGCAGTGGACTGACTGACGCCCGGCTATCCTCGCAGCATCAAAACATTGCTGCGGCACAGTGCCGGCGACCACTCAACGACGAGGAAGGGAGCGACGCAACACGTGAGCGGTACAGTCGCCGGTCAAATAAGCCTTCTAATCTCTTTCAAAATCTGCGAAGGGGTTTCACGTAAACTGCGCGTATTCTTCAATAGTGTCGCATTAAAAACGTCGATTACTCTGACAGTGATAAAAAAAGAGCAACCGAGTAATATGTTATGACAACATTTACATATCGAAACAACTTTATTGCGTACATCACGACTGTGGCGTACGTAAACAAATCGTGGATGAATGGCTCCGTCAGTTACGCAAAGCGATGATGCTCAACTCAAGCAAGCTATTAAGTGACGCAACAGCCAATATTACTTTGACAAACTACGTTACTGATTCATTCCGAGCATTTTCATGTAGTAGTTTCGAAGGTGATGAGTAGACCGATTAGCGTCGAAGCAACATGCGGTTTCTGAAACAGTTAACTTTGTAAACATAAAAACTTTTGATTCTTGGTTTAATTTTGTTGAGTTTTAAGTAATCAAATTCATCGCTGAACTTGGAAAAAAATTAAATTTTTGCTTTTCTCATGAGTACAATTTATGTTGAAGCATCTTTACTATTACTCAGATCAATCATTTAAAGTGAAAAATCCTACCACAACAGCGAAATACGCACGCATTTTTTTCATTACTCTTGATTTCAGCATTCAAGTTAGTACTATCTGAGATCGAATCATTTTTTCCTTAGAACTTATTTAGTCTTATCGGAATAAATATTTAAAATACATTTAACCTTCCTTTTCAAGAGTATCAAACTGAAATTTCACAACTCTTTATCAAGTCAATGAATTTAATTTTCTGTACTTAAAGATGCTTCCAGCCACCGGAACGATTTCGTCGAACCCAAATATTATTTTTGGTATTATTTCGACGCAGATGAAGTAAGTGTGTAGACCAATAGTGTACCAAAAATTTCATAACATAAAATGATAGTCTCTAGTGTTCTGCATAATTAAGATAAGTGAAAACCACATAAGCATCGTTATTCATGTATTACACAGTTTACACCAGATATTCAATAATGATTGCAACCTGCCCATAACGTGAGTTCAGATGGATCAAGTTCCTGAGTTTGTACAATTAATCAACATAGTTCGTATGAAAGGTAATTCATCAAATCACAGATGAAGCAAATTACCGAATTTTCGAAATATTTGGAGATACTCATGGTCACCGGAAATGCGAGAGAAGCTCGTGTTAATAATACTTAATTGAAGAAAGTTAAGTTTCAAATACTGTTTGAGTCTTAGTATCATTTTAATTATCAACAGGAGAAATATTGAAAATACTATTTGTATTCCACTTAAGGCTTGAGTACATCGTTCAAAAAATGATCTACTATCACAACATGTAACGACCATCAAATTAAATGAATGTAATAATTGTTAATAGTTTTTGGATTAATCTCAGAGAAATTCAAGCCTTAATTACTTTACACTCAATGATCATATTAAAAGTATAATTTTAGATAGACATCGCGAATAAAATTATACCGGTGTCAGTATCGGCAAAAATTTTACCTTCAACATATTCCTAATTCTTCCCGCGACATAGCCTGAATAAATCAATGCCCAAGTTAAATGATCTACATTGAATAAAGCCTTTCAAGGAATAATACGGCAATTGCATTATCTTCATCCATTAATCGAAAGGACACTCGCTCTGGTTTAACAACTTCATTTCACTAGTTTCGATGGTTCTCACATAGTTAGTTGATGAGCCGTTGATCCCAACTGCTGAAAATATCCCACGTATTTTTGGAAACAAACAAACATCGGCATCTTTGGGATGCTTTATTTCCAATCAAGCCTGATACATATGATCTTGAGCATTGGTTTTTCAAATGTCTTATAACCAACACTATATATAGGACACCATGACGGTTCCCCCCGTAAAGCCGGTACCCATTTCCGACACCTGGGTTGAGTGGGGTATTGTGCTTGAGCTTTCCCTTTTACCCAACGGGGAAAATCGCCGCCCCAGCTCCGGGATACGAACCCTCGTCTCCAACATACAAGGCCGATCCCTTAACCACTGTGCCACGGCGAGCACAGGCAGGACTAAGCAGGAAGCAGGACTAACTACAACGGGCGAATGAGTGACAAACATACGTGAGCGACGAATTTATCAACAAATTCATTAGAGTCACTCAATACGCACATGGATTACAATGCCCTAAAGTAAACAATAGAAGATAGCGTAAAAAAACCTTTGACTCACGATTTCAGCCGAGCGGGCGCACTTGAAATGAAGCAGGACGCAGAACAAACGTTTCGCTATGCACACTCACCGATGATTAGAGACTGTCTGACAGTCTGAGAGACTGAGTCACTCTGTGGCAGCAGCCGAGGTGGCCGAGCTTTCAGCCTGTAAGGCCTTGCTGCAACTCTGAGCTCATGCGGAGTCATTTGAGAGAGACAATCAGTGTCAGAAGTCACAAACTTTGAGCAGACTCAGCAGTAAGTGGTTGCGAGAGTACGCCATACTGAAAATAATAATAGCACGTACGTAAAAGGGCAAGGGATACCGTGCTGCGAAGATTCTTTGACTTCTAAGTTTTGTCTTCGGCTGTCCACGGGCGAGGGAGAAGCTTGGCTTGTGTTATTGTTCGAAGTTCAAACATAGCAACCTATGCCCTTCTGCTTGGTATACTCAATCGGTTATTTAGATGCGCATCATCTGATGCTGTTTTGGTAGGGCTTGCACAGCAGTAAAAAGAACTCTTTCTTAAATGATGTGTGTGGAATAAAATGAAGTATTGAAGACTGAGTTTGAAGTTGCCGTACGCGCAATAATTGGGTGAAATGAAGTGTGTGAGCGATTTTTTACAATAATTAACGACCACCTGCATGTGCTGAGTTGAAAAGTTAGGTCAATAGCCCCTCAAAACGGCTTTTAAATTAGATCATTAATTTAAAAAAAATGTCTGACTTTTTATCTCTTTGGTATTCGAGATTGAAGTTGTAGAGGAGAGCATAATACTTGACATGTATGCTGACTTGAGTTTGGGATGGCGTTATTTTGTAACGTACTCTGATTTGTTAAGAGGATAATTCTCATTGCTTTCTGTTCAAGTTTACATTTTGGTTATCAAAACGTTTCCTATTGCACCTACATTAACCGAATTTTGCAGCCTCATTGTTTCAACGAGAGACACCTATTAAACAACTAATGAAAACTGATTATGCTGCTCTTATTTTTGTAATTTTGCAAAAAAAATCCATAGAAAGTACTTGGTAGAGATACGTGATATAATGATAGTCATTCAAGACATCAAATGTAACTATACATTGTATTAAACGGGTGTGTTGAAGGTAGCTCCATTTTTGGAATGACATTTTCGTTTCTGTCTGCATTTTTGTGGAAAAATGAAAACTCACATTCTCTTCCATAACTTTCCATAGAACTCAAGTTCATTAAAAAATCTTTAACCCCGAAACTGATTTTTGTAAAATATAAAATCCCACTTCTATTTGCGCTTAAATCGTCATCCTACTCTGCAATCTGAGCCCAAACAATCGTCCCAGGTACGACGAAAATCATTTTAACGAAAACAGGGAGAATCCTCAAAACTGAGTGCTTGCCTGCTCGCCATTGAGAATTGCGCACTTCCACTCTGTCTCATATGGACTGAGCGAAGTGATATGGAGTAAGAAATTAATTTCAGTTGAAATGAAGTTAAAAATATAATTTACCAGAGTTATTGCTCTCTTTTCATACATATAACATATTCTTCTACGAAGATTCAAGTCGCAAAGTATTCAACAGCGGGAGCGTGTATAACAACGTGAGCGTTTTGATCACTCTAGCTGATTAGCTGCTTAGGTACAAAAGTTAAACAATTTAAACAATTTAAAAAAATTTATTTACCACAGGAGATACAGAGGTAGAATGTTTCTTAAGTCTAGTACAATGGACAAGTTTGAATATAGCTACCTGTGGGCCCGAATAAGTTCAGCGACTTCTAGGGCATCCTACCATCACGCTATTCTAGGGTGTACAAAAGTTTAACCTAGTTCACTTAACCTAGTTTCGCATTAGACTGATCATTGAGATAATTAACTCGATATTTTACAAGTCGGCTATATTTAACAGTATGTTCGATAAAACGATTCAAGAGCAGAGAGAAGATTGGTTATGGTACACAAGGCAAGTTACATTATGACATTATCATTAGTTACATGTAGGAGGCAAGATTTCGACACGGTGATCTTACACTACTAGTATTCTGATAGGAAGTGAGACTCAAGATGTCTTTTGAATACTTTGTACGAATTACATTCACGGATCTCTGCAGGTATAGAGTTCCAAGTTTTGGTTCCAACGAAGAGAATACTGTGTTGCGACCTGGCCTTTGAATAATAAGGAAGCATGAATTTACTTCTATTTCGGGTTAAATGGTCGTGATGACCAGTTTGCGCAGTCAATAATTGTCTTAGGCTATTGTCGCCATCATTTCTTAATGTTTTGTAAATGAAATTACAGATGGAGATTTTGTAGAGATCCGAAAGTTTAAGTATTTGTAAATTTTTGAAAGAATCATTTGTGTGAGCATTATATTCTAGGTTCTTTACCGCTCTGACAGCCCTTTTCTGCAGAGTAAAAATTTTGTTGGTTTTATTTTTATCAGTTCCGTGCCATGCTTCTATTCCGTATTGCAAGTATGGGGAAATGAGCGTACGGTAGAGCATTTGTAAAGCTGTTTCAGGCAGAAAATTTTTAACTTTATTTAGGATTCCGATGGATTTTGATAATTTAGAACTAATATGAGTGATGTGCTCTTTGAAGGTCAGATGTTTATCTATTATGATGCCCAGAAACTTACATGAGTTGGATGTGCAATGTAGGCATTGATTCTTCTAGAACGGTGCGCATTTCTTCAAGATTTGATTCGTTTATTTTACGATATGAGTAAGTTTCAGCCCGTGCCTTGGTGCAAGCAATATAGACATTTTTCTTAATAAGAAAAACTGGGAAGTGATCTGATAAGTCAGAAGTAATTATTCCAGCAAGAAAATCACTAGGGTCTGTCATAAAGATATTGTCAAGCAGCGTAGCACACTCTGAGGTTATTCGTGTAGGCTTTGTAATGATCGGAAGGAAGGATTGAGACTGAAAGGTAGTTAGGAAATTAGAGATTGGTTCATGGCTTTCATGTTTCAGTAGATCATAATTGAAGTCACCGCATATTATTATGTCATTGTATAAGGGCCTGTTGAACTGAGAAATAATACGATTCAATTCATTCAGGAAGGATATAGGACAGGCTGTAGGAGGCCTATACACCGTTCCAAGCACAATGCGTTTACCATCTCTAAAAAGTTCTACGAAGAGTGATTCTATATGATCCTGATTCATTGTTGCACTTGCTATGGTTCTCGAGTCTATGTGGTTAGATATATATGTGCTGATGCCTCCGCCCCGCTGGTTTTTTCTTAGCGAATGGTAACTATGATAATTTTCAAATCGAATCATGTCTTTAGTCGAGTCATCTAGCCAGCTTTCGGTGAAGCTAATCACGTCTAGGTTATATTTAAGTTCAGTAATAGTACATTGTATCTCTTCCAATTTTGGATAGAGTGACCTACAGTTCCAACACAGGAGTGAGAAATCTCGGTCAGTTATTCGTATAGTTTCGTTGAATTCTGATATATTAGTATACCTACACTCTTGAGAGTCGTTTAGGTTTGGATATATTCTGTTCAAATGATTGAAATCTGGATCGATTTCCTCAAATATTACAGGGTGATCAGTCATTTAAAATAAGTAAAAGTAAGAATTAGGTACTATAGAGCTTAAGACGAAATACAGAGTCAAGCTTAAAGGGATATTTCAGTCTAAAAAGTAGCTTATTAAGTAAGAGAGAATAGAGTAAAAAAGAAAAATCTAGCGCGATTTCGTGAGTACACACAAACTCAGTCCATGAGCGAGTGATAATGGAGTTCAATATCACAACATTGGTGCAAACAGATTGCTAAGGGCGTTTTCGCAAGTTCACATACAACAGGTAATAAATTTCTAAAGATTATGACGACAATGATACAATCAGCTAATATGGTTTACGCGTAATAATAACTGTAGTGGTAAATAGAGAAGAATTCACAGTAACATTGGTTGGTGAAAAATTACTAATTGCGATGTTACAAAATGTGACACACAGTTGTCATAGATGTTTACACACACATCTATTATTTATTTGTTATAATATTGGAGTTCGATATCACTACATTGGTGCAAACAGATTGCTGAGGGCGTTTTCATAAGTTCACATACAAGAGGGAATAAGTTTTAAAGATTATGATGACAATGATACAATCAGCTAATATGGTTTACGCGTAATAATAACTGTAGTGGTAAATAAGGAAGAATTCACAGTAGTATTGGTAAGTGAGAAATTGCTGATAGATTATAATGACAATGATATAATCAGATTATAAGAAGATTACAACGACAATGATATAATCAGATTATAAGAAATTACAACGACAATGATATAATCAGCTAATATGGTTGTACGATGGCAGTGGAGGGCAGAAGCGATTATCAGATTATAAGAAGATTACAACGACAATGATATAATCAGCTAATATGGTTTACGCGTAATAATACTTAAGTGGTTAAGAAGAGAAAAAATTCACAGTAACATTGGGAGGTAAAAAATTGCTGATTGCGTTGTTTACAAAAGTTCACACACAGCTGTCATAAATGTTTACAAGCACATCTGTTATACACTTGTATAGATTCAGGTTGGACGAGCATCAAGTTGAGGTTTACTGACATGATACCTAATTGAGGTTAAATTAATACGAAATTGACATATTTAGGGGATGAAAATGAAATTGACTAATTTAGGGGATCACCTAGTCTAGGGAATTTAGGGGATCACCTAATGACAATGATATAATCAGCTAATATGGTTTACGCGTAACAAAAAAACTTTAGTGGTAAAAAATGAAAAAAAATCACAGTAATATTGGGAGGTAAAAATTGCTGATTGCGTTGTTGCAAAAGTTCACATACACCTATCATAAATGTTTACAAACACATCTGTTAAACATTTGTATAGATTCAGGTTAAGCTAACATCAAGTTGAGGATAAGCTGATATGATATCTAATTGAGGTTAAACTAGCACGAAAACTGACAATCAAATTGAGGAGATCACCTAGTCTAGTCACCCATGACTTGTTTTGATGTCATATTGAGTTGTTGCATCAGGTATTGCTCGAGGTCATCTGGCGTGTTGATCTCGCGGCGTCTTGAATCTGGGTTTCCGGGGTTAAATATGAAAATGTTTCCATCCTGTGTTTTTGGGGTTCCAACTTTATCCGGGAATTTCCTTTTGGCCATCCTCAGAATGTACATGGCGTTAGCTCGTGAAGGTATGAGGTATTCATTTATGAAGAAGAACTTTGGTTTCTTTTCTCGGCAGGCGTTGAGAATTTCACGTTTTTTGTTGTAATCTTTTAGTTCAAATGCAATGTTTCTTTGATCTACGTTCCCAGTTACTGGTTTTTTCCCCATTCTTGTAGCTGACGTCATATCAGTGTCGGAGAGGTCAATGTTGATCTTGTCCTTCAGGAGTTTGCAGACTGTATCCTTACAGATTTCGTTTGCGTGAGATTGCGGTATTTCCCTTCCAGAAATGACGAGAGTACATTTTTTGTCTTCAATGTCTCGGCGTTGATTATTTTTTTCCAACTGGTCGAGGCGGGAGGTTAAGCTATCCATTTTCTTGTTCTGTTCATCGAGAATTTTTTTGTGTTCCGCTTCTTTTGTTCCAAATAGCGTTTTAAGGTGGCTTATTTCATTTTGCATTTTTTCAATATCGCTATTAAATTTTGTCATCACTGAATCGAAGTATTTTATTAAGACAGAGACCACTTCTTTACCGCCTTTCGTTAGGCTAGACACATCAGGGTATTGACCAAACTTCGGTTGAAATTCGGTGCTGTTGTTGCTGCTGTTGTTGGTGCTGTTGTTGGTGCTGTTGCTGGTACTGCGTCGTTTGTTAGCCATCTTGAAGATTGAGGGAGTGCGGTCGTTGTGTAAACGAGGGTTGAATACTCTCACGCTTTTGAGGGAATATTATGCTTTTAGTTTGATTATTTTTATATATGGGGTATTTAAATCACATTTGAATACTCAGGACGAGAGTGGGTACCCATTTAGGTTAGAGGTACATTCTTTCTAACAATAGGCACTTTGTTTCGGAGAGAGCGCCACACCCGTCCTCACACCACGGAGTCACTGAAGACACTCTGATTTGATTTATATCTTATACTTGGCATTTTTTAATGAATGCTATGCCTAAGTGGTGTTGTTAGATGACTTTTCCGGTCATCCACTGAGAGCGCTAATTTACATATAAGTCTACTGTGTACTGAGTATTTACTCTGTGAAGACCATGATCTACGTTAGAAATTAAAGCATACATTTGATTAATTTTGTGTGTTTTTGTTGAGAAAGTGACCTTTGATAAGTGAATCTTGTTCCAAAGATTATGAATATATGAATTCATGATCATTGTTGAAAAAGAATTGAGAAAAAGTGAAAAAGAATTGAGGCCGGGCAATGCATGAAAGAGTATTTCGCCAGCTGTTTATCAGGCTTACAAGCTTTCGAAACATAAATGATTTCTGAAAATTTTTCGTTCATAGATAAGGGACCTTTTCTTCAGTGATGTCTTTATTTTGCATTGTCAGTTTTGAACATCCTTAAAATCCCTTTGCCTTGTTGTTAAAAGGAAATGTAAAACATGCGCATGTACGTGATTTGTTGTATTTACTTAAGAATTAAATGTTAAATGGTTAACCAATGATTTCCAGAGCAATCCTTCAATTTTTGCGAATTGAGTGAAAAAATTTTACTGTTATTTCTGTTCCTTGTTTACTTTTCAAATGTTAAATAATTTTTCCACGTAAATAATTACCTCAATACTTTCGTCTTCTAAGCAACATGTTGTACTTGTTGATAGCTGCTGAATATTGTTGCCTTTCTTAGTTTCATTTGTATATTTTTTTCATATTAAAAAATCAAATTTCGTTCGCCTCATTTTTTACTCAAAGTTTAGCTAATGCTCTCTGTGACGCTAATTCATCCATGCATTAAATCTAAGCTGTACGGTTGAATGCATGGTTTCGAATGTGTTTAGTCTTCGAGAAGGTCCTATTCAATTTTCAATGTTTCATCAACGGCATCTACCGTGAGCATATTTTTATATTGCAATTTATCAGGATTGTCTGAAAATTTAACAGAGGTTAGTAGCAGCTTCCCACCTTCACGTACGCAAGCAAGGTTACAAAAGGCATTCCAGTTTAGCTCTATAGAGCAGTATCCTAGCAACCTAGACTCACAAGAAGCCGTCCACTTCAATGTTAGCTCCCTGTCAACGAGCATGAATTTCGGGCAGATGTACATTAGCACACATGAGTCACAGGTTACTACCTGCAACGAGCTGTCAAACAACCACGTGACTATACTCAGCAAATGGCCATTGCCCAGGTCAACACTCTATAGTATGTAGATGTCAGAGGCGGTTTTCCAGTCATAACCCTGAGAGTTACCCGCGTTACTCTCGCCGGAGTAACTCTCGACAAGATCCGAAAACGCAACTGTGAACACGATTTTGCCATTTTGGGGTTACTCAGCAGCTTTGTTTGTAAACAAACAATGAATCAGCTGGTTAGTTTTACCTCTTCTTGGAGTTGATAACGCATGTTGAATTTTAGTGTGTGATAGTAATAACATTGTTTTATACCTACTGACGTTTACCCCCGTCGATGATTTGATTTATATCTTATACTTGGCATTTTTTAATGAATGCTATGCCTAAGTGGTGTTGTTAGATGACTTTTCCGGTCATCCACTGAGAGCGCTAATTTACATATAAGTCTACTGTGTACTGAGTATTTACTCTGTGAAGACCATGATCTACGTTAGAAATTGAAGCATACATTTTTATTAATTTTGTGTGTTTTTGTTGAGAAAGTGACCTTTGATAAGTGAATCTTGTTCCAAAGATTATGAATATATGAATTCATGATCATTATTGAAAAAGAATTGAGAAAAAGTGAAAAAGAATTGAGGCCGGGCAATGCATGAAAGAGTATTTCGCCAGCTGTTTATCAGGCTTACAAGCTTTCGAAACATAAATGATTTCTGAAAATTTTTCGTTCATAGATAAGGGACCTTTTCTTCAGTGATGTCTTTATTTTGCATTGTCAGTTTTGAACATCCTTAAAATCCCTTTGCCTTGTTGTTAAAAGGAAATGTAAAACATGCGCATGTACGTGATTTGTTGTATTTACTTAAGAATTAAATGTTAAATGGTTAACCAATGATTTCCAGAGCAATCCTTCAATTTTTGCGAATTGAGTGAAAAAATTTTACTGTTATTTCTGTTCCTTGTTTACTTTTCAAATGTTAAATAATTTTTCCACGTAAATAATTACCTCAATACTTTCGTCTTCTAAGCAACATGTTGTACTTGTTGATAGCTGCTGAATATTGGTGCCTTTCTTAGTTTCATTTGTATATTTTTTTCTTATTAAAAAATCAAATTTCGTTCGCCTCATTTTTTACTCAAAGTTTAGCTAATGCTCTCTGTGACGCTAATTCATCCATGCATTAAATCTAAGCTGTACGGTTGAATGCATGGTTTCGAATGTGTTTAGTCTTCGAGAAGGTCCTATTCAATTTTCAATGTTTCATCAACGGCATCTACCGTGAGCATAGTTTTATATTGCAATTTATCAGGATTGTCTGAAAATTTAACAGAGGTTAGTAGCAGCTTCCCACCTTCACGTACGCAAGCAAGGTTACAAAAGGCATTCCAGTTTAGCTCTATAGAGCAGTATCCTAGCAACCTAGACTCACAAGAAGCCGTCCACTTCAATGTTAGCTCCCTGTCAACGAGCATGAATTTCGGGCAGATGTACATTAGCACACATGAGTCACAGGTTACTACCTGCAACGAGCTGTCAAACAACCACGTGACTATACTCAGCAAATGGCCATTGCCCAGGTCAACACTCTATAGTATGTAGATGTCAGAGGCGGTTTTCCAGTCATAACCCTGAGAGTTACCCGCGTTACTCTCGCCGGAGTAACTCTCGACAAGATCCGAAAACGCAACTGTGAACACGATTTTGCCATTTTGGGGTTACTCAGCAGCTTTGTTTGTAAACAAACAATGAATCAGCTGATTAGTTTTACCTCTTCTTGGAGTTGATAACGCATGTTGAATTTTAGTGTGTGATAGTAATAACATTGTTTTATACCTACTGACGTTTACCCCCGTCGATGATTTGATTTATATCTTATAGTACTTGGCATTTTTTAATGAATGCTATGCCTAAGTGGTGTTGTTAGATGACTTTTCCGGTCATCCACTGAGAGCGCTAATTTACATATAAGTCTACTGTGTACTGAGTATTTACTCTGTGAAGACCATGATCTACGTTAGAAATTAAAGCATACATTTTGATTAATTTTGTGTGTTTTTGTTGAGAAAGTGACCTTTGATAAGTGAATCTTGTTCCAAAGATTATGAATATATGAATTCATGATCATTGTTATATAGGCTAATAGCAATAACTTTATTTTAATTGAGTGCTTTGTTTATTGAACTATTTTATTTGTAAAATTCAAATTTTTTTTCAAGAAAATGACATGAACAAGATATTATTCTATTTTCAGCCATTGCAAGTTCTAAGTAGGTGTTAAATAGTGATCTATTATGCTCAGTTAGAATTTTTCCTCTGGTTCATGAAATTCTTTTTAACTACAACTTATGATGGAGAGATAAACCAACAGTTCTATGCAGTTATCATGATTATTTAGTACAAAAATTTAGAAATAAACTTAATTTTGTTCTTGGTTAAAGCAATTGAGCAAAATTACTCTACAGGCTTTCATAAAAACTATTAATAACCTAATTGGAAGCTCTTAATTCTATCATGGGCTTCTATTTTAGGAGTTATTATTAATAAAGTATTTTAATTTGAATTTTTTAGAGTAGTAAAGTTATGAAAGACATAATCATGGATATTTTTTTTTGCAGACATTACAGAGGCTTTGACTGATAATCCAAACAAGCTGCTTAGTCCTATGCACAAAATAAAGTTTTCATATGCTCTTTGAGTGGTATTGTTGTGGTATCTTGCTTCAAGAACAACTTTTAGAGAGACTATGTTGCAATCTTCTTGCCAAGTTGCAAGTTGTTTGGCTAAGGTAGATATTGAAAACAATTAACACTACTCAAGCCTTGAAAATTTCCTGGCATTGAATCTTGAAGAAAAATCTAATGGACTTTATATGAGTGCAGTGTCTGACAGTGTCATTCAAGTGGAGTAAAACATTTTCTCTGATTCCACATACTTATTACAAAAATTGCAAATGGTGTAAGGTGGACAATTTCATCCATTTTGACATTAGAAATGGTTTGTGCAAATTATTGGAATGATCTAAAAGATGAAATTTTAGAAGTTAATGAGTTAAGGTAGGGGACTTGTGCAGATATTGATTTTGTGAGTGATGTCAACTAGTTATTGTTCCAGAAGAAGATACTTGGAATACCTGGAGAAGATGACAAGCTGCCAAATGTTTACCCAACTGTGGTGAAGAAATCAAGAGAATCAAATAAATTTTCTTCTATCAAAAAATTTTATGTGCTGTTGAGACTTCATGACTAAGAGTATCTAAAATTTAAATGGTAACATGTCATGTCAATATATGTGTAGAAGGACTGCTTTGGTGAGAAAATTTGATACACTGATTACAACTACTATATTTGTCATTGTGATTTTGGATTAGAGTGAGTGGAGAAGTTGACAAGTTAACAAAATGTACGTGAATGGTTTTAAAAATGCAATCAATACTCATGTGTATAATTAGAGCTTAAAAAAATTTAATGGAATAAAATCAGTGGAAAGAAAGAGATCTGTTTATTGTATTTGTATGTTTGAATATAAGGGAATAATGTACTGATGGTGTGATAGGCAACATTATGCTTTAGCACTTGAAATATTGTTGATTAGTGTGGGTGAGGAAATAAATTGCATGTTGTGGGCTGTGCAATTAACAGTAGAGGTACACGAAGGCTCTGATGTAAAGATACTGACAGCCATACACGTCAAGTGTTATGGTGTCGTAACTCCTCTCACTTCTCTTTCCAGGATGGAAGTGATGGCAGCATTAAGTTTCAGTAAATTTTTCCTAGAATAGTGCATTCAAATGGAATCCAGTATTTCAGGTTTTCCAATACCTTTGTTGGTCTTTTCTGTTGTTGTGAATCTCATTTCTCATCAAGAAACTCAGCTAGCATCCTTAATGATCATTATGTAAACTTCATAAGGTGGTTTTAATAGATTGCTTGATTCTAAATACTTTCTAACTTACTGAGTGATGACTCATATTTTCCTATTAATAAAGGAGTTCATCATGGTGTATTTTGTCTTATTGACCCAGCTATTAAATAGGTCTTCACTATTAAGACAATTGAGGAAATGTGCTTTATGATGGCAAATAGGAATAAATGAAAACGTAGTGACTCGTCAATATTTACTGTAACGACAAATAAAAAATTACCAACGGTTGGTAAAGAGCTACTGATTGAATGAATAAAGAGAAAAAATGGAAACTTATACAATCATGGCAGTCAATCCTCCAGTTATGAATCTCATGAACCTCTAAACCTCTATTTTATTAAACACAATCAGTCAACGTAATTTACATCTTGAAACGAGCTCAGTATGAGTTGTACAGCTGAAACTAATATTTATTCATTTGAGGTCTGCATAAGATGATACATAACTCAAGGATGGGCTGTAACTGGCAATGCGGATGGAAATCAATGCAATTTATGTTTTGGATACTTTACGCTCCATGAATTGGAGAAAAAAACTGATATGAACAGAATAATGAGCGCTCGGCATAGTTATGTTAGTAGCGAGATTAGATTAGATTATTAGTTAGTTTTTGTCTCCCTATCCTTAACAAACGAGACCCAAAGAGAGGAAGGAATAAGGCACCATGTAGTATGGAGTTAAGGGAATGCGAAATCTATGCAGAAAGGGCATAGAAACAGTAAGATGAGAAAGAAGTTCACGAAACAAGATCAAAGTTGAAGAAGAAAGCAGTAGGTGCTGAAAAAACAGGACAGCAGTGAACCGAAAAAAGATGGTCCGTAACAAAACAAAAATCTATGTTATTTTAACAAAAGAAAGCTTACCTAACCCTTAGCTCGGGCCCTCACATTGTCCCTCTGGGAGCGCTAATTCCCATAGATACAATAGTTGAACTAACTATTGAACTAACTAACTTTGACCCCTGAGGGGGTCAAATTTAGTTCATTACCATCCTACACTCAAGTATGTATATATATCCATTTTTAGAAATAAAATGCCAACTCCCTTCTGCGATATTCTTTGCTTGGAATGCAGTAACTTATTTGAAGTAGTTATTCCCTACAATATTTAAAAAATATTTTGTTCTTATAATGCAACAAAGTATTTACTTATTACCATTTCTTGGGTGACAGCATCACAGCACCGGTCCTCTCTTATAATCATAACGCAAGGTAATGAATTAAAATAACCAGGGCATAGTTCCTGTTACTTTTGGTGTGACGCTTTGTATTCATTGTTCAAATGCTACAGTAAATGATTCTGTTTAAACGTACAACCCAAAATAACCCATGCATAAATTTACAGCCAGGCCTTCAAGTTGATGTCAGATTAACTTCTTGTTTAAACCAACCTGACAAAAAAATTTTCAACAGGAAATTTTTAGATTAACATACTTAATACAACTTAATTTTTTAACCCATTAATAATACATTTCACTAAATAATAGGCGTTACAAAGAATTTTCTTTATTGCATTGGCGACGTAGAATGATAAATGCAAAAACTCAGAGCACATTTCCCTCTCTCTAAGGGAACACCACGTATCGTTCAAGAGAATGAATCACAACTTCCCTCTCTAAATGTTTTCAAAATAAACATTTGCTGTAATACTTTGTCTTTAAATAGAAGCCCAAATTTAAAGAAGCATTGTAACAATTATGCATTTTTAAAGCAAATTTCTGTTCTTAAAATTATGACTCCTTGCAAAAACGCGTTCTCACAATTATTCTGCTTTGTTTACAGCTAACTATAATCGGTGATTAGTTGTATGCATTGCAGTGAAATGGAAGAAATGAGGCAGTAGCGGCTGTAACTCCTACTATGGTAAATGCTAGTGATCACACCGAATGCTCTCTGTTAAAATTAAAAATCAGTTTAGTAAATGCTACTCTTGAACAGTTGAGGTTTGATCAGGCCAATTTTCTCCATCACCAGCATCAGCCACCTCCATCTCCACCAGCTACTCGGGAACAGACGATGGCACTCCCGCTGTGAGCCAAATGCAGATGACGTCGATGCCACTGGCATTGAGGTTTCAGCAGATGATGCAACAGTTAGCGAAGGTAATGAGTTGCACAGGCTTTTCATCTGGCCTTCCATCCACTACATTGAAGATTCTGCAATTTCATATGTGCATGTGATTATTAAAATTCAAAGAGGCAAACCTATCTTCCAGTTCTTTGGCTTACCATAAAAGAAGTTTGTTTTTACTACGTCGGAACAAAAAATGACATATCACATATTAATAATTCGATTTTTCTTGACGACCACATGTAAGATGGACTTTATGCTGAGACATCTCCAAAGTTTTGATGAAATATTTTGGACAGAAAGACACACACCTACTCAACATAAGAGACACCAATACATTGTAACAAACACCACTCCATCTCAATTTGTTGTTGGCGCTGTTATGCTAAGCCGCCATGTGAAAAGACGCAAAATTGCACTCATAAAAACAATGAACAAGTACAACGAAAATTATTTTACATTCAATGATAAGAAGCCATATCATGAATGAACCAGCTTAAATTCCTCACAAGGAAAAAATGTTTAAAGAGCAAGTAAAAAATCTCAATTTCATCGAAAAAATAATTATAGGAACACAATGACCCCAGATATGCAATTGAAATCTTACATTAGCAGTAAGTGCATTGCCTTTGAACAAATACAACTCAAATTATTTGGTTAAGTAAGGTTAATAATAATACTAGTAGAGAAAGCACGATATGTTAAAATACAGAATGTTGTGTAATTCGATGTACATATTTTAAGCACAGATAGAGCTACGAAATCCACACTCTGTAGTGATTTTATTGTTAAAAAAATCAAGTTTTAAATAAAGTTATCTCTCTTCAAAGTTTATTCCCCAAAAATACTTTTGGTTATAAAAATTATATTTCTTGGCTGATATGGATAATTTAATTTAGGGTAGTACTTAGCTTATTCTTGAGGTTAATATTTTAACAAAATATCAACCCAAAAAGTAATTACAGAGATCTAAAGTCAAAACCAAGTACGTTTATGATCTCGATTAAAAACGTACATTGAACTTATTCCGTCAAAAAATAAAGTCGATTTTCACTACCAAAACAGCCGTCTGGCTCAGCGTATAGCCTCACTACAAGACTGCTATCGTCACGTCACGCCGGTTTGTAACATAAACTAATTTGTTGAACTTGTGAATTGAAGTAACTTAATGTGGCGATTGTACAATGTATTAGTATTTCAGAATTTGGATAAATAATCAAGTAAGTTGTTCTAAAATACGAACACATCGTACAATCGCCACATTAAGTTTGAGCTCAAGTTTTTAGATTTGACGGTAATTTACATGGGAACAAAATGTGGCCATAGTACTTCAGTTCGTATACCAGTTAATTGATGTTACACGCCGGTGCGACGCGACAATAGCAGCCTTATTATCTTGAGGCTACACGCAAAACCAGGGGCTTTTTTGCTAGTGAAAATCTATTTTAAAGCAGGAAAGGAAGATAACTTGTAATTTTACCACATCATTTCAAGGCTCTTGATGTAAACTTTGTGATGCAATAAGTTTTTTGTACATTTTCAATTGAGAACATTAACGTATTTGACTTTGACTCTGGACCTCTGTAATTACTATCTGGGTCAATATTTTGCAGTAATATAAAATATTTACTTCAAAAGTAGGATAATTATCACCCTTAACTAAATTTCTATCAAAATCGGCAATGAAATAAAAATTTTACGACCAAATTCTTGGTAAAAAAACTTTGAAGTGATGTAACTTTGCGGAAAATTTGATTTAACGAACAATGAAATCACCACAGAGAGGGTTTTTCATAGCTCTATCTGTGGTTAAAATATATGCATCGAATTACACAACACCCTGCATACCAAAATTAAGTGCATTGCTTTCTACTCATTGAGTCAAATATATTGATATCCCTGTATTTACATTCAACAAATCCGAGTACCAATATGTAATTGATACCATGCATAGTATGAGCAGTTAGATCACTCTTCCTCTGGCATAAAAACGAATAACACACCTTTAGAAGATTGAAGGCTCTGAAGGCCTTGATCTAAGTGCTGGGGATCGACCTCATGCTGTGACTGCAGCTCCTGCAATGCTGGCAGGACCTCATGTGCTAGAAGACTTTCTTCCAGTAGTACAGCTCCTGGTGGTGTACGTCTTGATAGTCATTTGTGTAAAAAATAAACAATGTCAAGAATTAAAGTTTACATCAATCCTAACAGCGTGAAGTTGGAACACAAGAAATAAAAATTGAGAATGCGACGGTTAATGTGAATTTGAGGGTGCAAAGTGCTATGGAAGAGTGTAATACAATACTCCAAAGACCATGTTCTTCCAATTTTTTTTAACAAAAATGAGGCATCTAGCCCAAATAACTAAAGTTTCTAAAAAACATTAATAATTCATTTGAAAATTACCTGAACAGAAATGTTCTACAACTCAGAATGATGAGTGATTCAGCCAACGAGAGGTTTGATTTGAACAGGTTGGAGGAGCATACATGTTCAGGCAAGGGCTCACAATCATCATTTGATTGCATAAATTGGACCTGATTCTTGACCATTTGAGACGTCAAGGTGAAAATATAGTGTGTTAAAAAAATATATCAGCAACTTGACCTTAAAGAGACTAAGATATGGTGACATGGAAACAGAGATGTGAAAACGCATGAAGGTTTTCTGGTTCCACCTGAGAAGTAGTATGTTGTAGATCATTCAAATATCTTTTACAGCCATAGGTATTCATCCAATGCTATTACAAAAGTTGAATGACCAATTGGATTTAAACAGTTTTCTCAACAGTGAAAGGGAGCAGCTCAATAAAACAAGAAATTAATGAATAAATTGCAAGATTTACATCAATCTCATTGCCAGCAGATTTTAATCACACAGTACAGGTCTTTGTACTGAAAAGAACACATTAAATAGCAACAAAAAATACGGTTTACCTCAAGAAACCCACATAAAATCTCTATAATTTGTACCATCAAGCCTAGAAGAGCTAAGATAGAATTAAAAATGAGGAGCATCCCTTTTGTTTAAATACTAACTATAACACCCACAATCTGCATACCTCCAATCATATAAAAAGGATAGTATAAATCCTGAAAACTTACTAAATTTATATGATTTTCTGTACGACACTTCCCTCTATCATAGTCATCTTAAAAACAGTGCACAACACACCAAGAGTAAATACATGCATAAATGAGGTAAAGTCAGAATCAAGTTTGAATTTCTGATGGCAAAAAATGAACACAAGTAAAAATAAATGAACACACGACCACATCAACTCAGTGCCCTATCCATGCAACAAACCTCTTGGCTGTACAGCATGTTGGGCTTTTACTCTGCAGTGCTGAGTCTGAAGCTGCCCAGATGTTCCTCTGTAGTGGAGAGTATGCAACCCTTTGCTGCATGAGTTTCTTTCAATTCGCTGCTAGATGAAAATTCAGTAGATTCCTCTGGAAATTGAAATAATTGAACTTAGATTGACTGAGATTTAGGAGGAAGCGGAATACTCAGGCCATAGATAAATCAATACTTTTAGGCTGATGCTGATAAAGACCTACTCACTTGCAGTACTGTAGAAGAGAGGAGTACATAACTCACTTTAATTTATATTATTTTATAGCAAGTATACAAATTTTTAAAAATTAAAAGATAACATTTCATATCTCAAATTCTATAATCAGAATCCTTCAATGCACATGCATCCAAAGTGGACTCCTTCTCAGAAGTTGATGCAAACAAAATCAATGAACTCTCAAAATGGTGATGTACAAAAGATAGGTTTGAAGTGCTCCAAATTATTAATATTATTATTGAGCTACTGGTAATATATCTATTAATATTATTTACTTATTCTTTTCATTTGGTCATCAAGACATATGCTTAACTGAAATAAGTGATGATGACAGCCCAATTATGCCACACCTCAATATCAGGGCCCTTGTCTTCAACATGGTGAATGATTTGTATCACTTCTGACATTAAACTAACAAGCTTCTCAATTGTAGAGCAATAGTTTTCCATATACATAATAGTGAAATTTTCCTTAATCCTGATAAATAACTCACCTCAGAAATAAACTTCCAGATATCCACTTGCAACTTGTAAGAATCCTTGCAAAACTCTGAACCGGTGGCATGGGGCCCCTTCACTGGACTGTGATATATGCTCATGGTTTGAACACTGATGGTGCCTGAAATGGAAAAAGGCATAGCTTTAGATACCAAGCTGATTTAGTTATAACTTTTAACCATATAAAAAGCAAATTCATGCAATGAAAGCTACTGCCACTTTCATCAACACTATGATAATGTTGATATCACTGAATAAAAAATTCCTATTCTTTGCTAAACACACATCTGTTGCAAGCTGACTCAAATTAGTTGTCCTGAATAATGATACACTAAGACACAATGTATATCAAGAAGATAAATGGAACATATCTGATGAAAAGAATGAGGCTCACTATGAGTGTTTCTTCATTTTATAATCTTTTACAGGGAACTTGAATATTTTATAGTACTTTCTCAAAAAGGAAGGGATACAAATGTTTTTTATGGAGGTTTTGCTTATACCTTTTTTTTCTGTTTGTCTTTTTCCAATTCTGAGAGTCATTTTGCTTTAGCAAATTTAATGTTAAAAGTACAATCGACATAAATGTCTCCTAAAATAAATTTTTATCAGGCTGCTTTGGACAATAATTACCTGTTGTGATAGAAAACAGTCTACAATACGTACTAAATAGGCTCTCCTTTCAAAAACACCATGACAAGTTGAAAAATTATGATATGTCCTTTATGGTTTCTTTTTATCTCAATGAAACGAGGAACAAAAATTTTTCTCTTAAGTTTTGAACAGAACATGGAAATGAAAGCTTGCACACTAATTGCACAGGTAGCACAGCTGGTTTTATAAACCCTTCAGCACCCCACAAGACTTTTTGGTCCTCTATCAAAAATAGCCTCAATACATTGTAGTTCTGCTTGAATTTCTTTCTTTTTATGTTATTTAAAGTTCACCATTAAGTAGGAGTTTTTTACTAGCCTGATATTAGTGACTACCACATATCAGAACCAGCTTAGTGCTGATGGTTGTAATAACAGTGATACGAGTACAATAATAAGGTGTAAGAAAGAATCAGTGGAAAAAGAAACATCTATGGGAAAAAGTATTTATTTATATAGGGTTAAACTAGCAACTACTTTATGCCATTGGTTTTTTACAGTTCATAATAATGCAAAATAGCTGTTATTGAATTGAAAATAACTTAGTAAATATCAAGTTAAGAGAGTTTATGTTCTGAGTACAGCACAAATACTTTTAATCAGCTGACCATACTAGATGCTTTTACCAAACACATTTATAAGTATTTTTGCTATTAGGCAAGGAGATGAGATTCTATCATTATGGCTGAATAGAGTAAAAAAATTGAGTTAGCTTGATTAGGTTATTAAACATACAAATTATTTGGTTTTTCTAAATTAAAATTCCGTGAGAACAGCTCAGTAGCAACAATGAAATACTTGAATAAATTATTCAACTGACTCACTATTTGATTAATTTTGGATACTTATTCCAAAAATGATGTTCTCTTTGAAACATAATTGTAAAATTTTCAAGATGTACCTAAAATTTGCATAAATGCGTAAGGCATCTTATTTTGACAGTTTAACAAAGACATGTGCCAAATTTTTAAAGCCAAGATGATTTTTTCAATAGATGATAATAGTGTCAATTCACTCTCAGCATGAATGTTATCATCTACTATTTGATTACATGGAGTAACATATCAGATGAAAGATATTTCAAAACATTTACATAAAATTACAAAGCTATGATGAAGTTATTTTTCAAATGGATCATCAATTAACAGATGAAGAACATAAAACAAAGATGTCCCATACTTAAATGACAGTAAACGTTAAAGGAAGGACCATAATCAATTTCCCACTTTTCAGTGCCTAAACATAGCTAATTAGATTGAAATAAACAACCTTTCTTCTATGCACTTTCCGTCGCAAATTAGTATTAAACGAGTTACAGCGGTAGGTTAAGTTTGGGTACTTCGTAATTTATTATTTGCCGGCCCCACAGAGCCTGAACCCACTTCTAGGATCTTTTAGTTAATAACACAATAGAAATTATCCTCCAAAAATAATGAGTTATAGCAGTATGTTACCTTTTGTCTTAGATGGCAAGAATGCCCTCAATCATTCAAGCACATCAGAAGGGAGAGTCCATTGTAGTGTTGCCATCTGATGCACTCAATGAATTACTTTCTGCTTTAAAGACTGGAGTTGCGGTAGGTCATTTACCACTATAACTTGTAAAGTACTCATTTCTGACGGAAAGTCCACAGAAGAAAACTTGTTTACTTTGATCCAATTAATTACCTTAATGCACCGAAAACTTAAAAATCGATTACTGGCCAACGCTTCACATTTACCACAAAATATTTCTATAAGACTATATTCACAAAACTAGTCAAACTTGTATACTTACATGACATCATTTCAATTGTGTGAGAAGAATGAACTATAAATAATAACAAGACCCTTATATCTAGTACCACAACAATTCAAATCAATAAGATAGTAAATTCAGCCAGCAATAACTAAGTAAAAAGCAATTCACAAACTTAATTCATACAAAAAAGTTTAAATGAATATAAAATTAATTAAAGCAATACTATTAATTGCAAGATATGTTAATGAAAAAAGAAAAATACTTGTATTTTGATGACTATTAACTGCCCTAGCCTTACAGCAAATACGCTGCTTGTGTTCAATGTAAATTTCATATAACTTTTCATTTTCATGCTAAAACCTTTACACAATATGCTAAAATACTAAATACTATACACACATCTTACAATTTCATCCTATTTGAACGCTAATTTTTAATTATTTACGGATATAGTACCACATTAGCGAAAGCCCGCCTAAAATTTGTTTGTAAACATTTGTGACGTCATAACCCAACCCGGTCATAATCCTTTTCAAAACGAGGTTACAGAAAAAGTTACTCGGGTGACACTAACCTGTGTTTCTAGAAGCAATCTCGGCAACGGATCATCTTTGGAAACACTGTTTTTGACGGATTGAGTAACCCGCGTAACCCCGAGGGTTATTCGATCACTTAGAGATTACGACTGGAAAACCGCCTCAGGTAAACGACAGTCACGGGCGATTCATTCAACACACCTTGCTCCTGTTATCTTGATAACGACTTACATCTCTTGGGAAGACATATTATTGGCAAACAATTTCATTTTCCTTACAGTATCCGTTCACGTCTCATGCCAAACTCTGTCGTACATTAGTTAGGTCTATGGTTCAGAAAATGTTTACGGTGGTGCGAACTGGAAGCATGTCAGAGAGTTCGTAATCGAACACAAAACCACGTAACTGCTGCAAAGTAGTGTATTCTGGAAATATTCCGAGGAAATATTCAAAATTTTATCTCTCTACTCAAATTTTGCTGCACAAGTTCCTCTGTATCAGGCATGAATGCATAAAGATTCGCTGTTCCATGTTTTTAGTGTTTCCGTGAGCTTTACAGCTTCCGGGTTACTTCCGGGCACTACGAAACGGTTCGTTCCGGGTACTACGAAACGGTTCGTTCCAGGTTCTACGAAACGGTTCGTTCCGGGCACTACGAAACGGTTCGTTCCGGGCACTACGGAACGGAACGTTCCGGGCACTACGGAACGGAACATTCCGGGCACTACGGAACGGAACGTTCCGGGCACTACGGAACGGAACGTTCCGGGCACTACGGAACGGAACGTTCCGGGCACTACGGAACGGAACGTTCCGGGCGCTACGGAATGGATCGTTCCGGGCACTACGGAACGGAACGTTCCAGGCACCACCGAACAATCCGGGCACTACGGAACGGATCGTAACGGGCACTACGGAACGGAACGTTCCGGGCACTACGGAACGGAACGTTCCGGGCGCTACGGAACGGAAGGTTCCGGGCACTACGGAACGGAACGTTCCGAGCACTACGGAACGGAAAGTTCCGGGCACTACGGAACGGAACGTTCCGGGCACTGCGGAACGGAACGTTCCGGGCGCTACGGAACGGAAGGTTCCGGGCACTACGGAACGGAAGGTTCCGGGCACTACGGAACGGAACGTTCCGGGCACTACGGAACGGAACGTTCCGGGCACTACGGAACGGAACGTTCCGGGCACTACGGAACGGAACGTTCCGGGCGCTACGGAATGGATCGTTCCGGGCACTACGGAACGGAACGTTCCAGGCACCACCGAACAATCCGGGCACTACGGAACGGATCGTAACGGGCACTACGGAACGGAACGTTCCGGGCACTACGGAACGGAACGTTCCAGGCACCACCGAACGATCCGGGCACTACGGAACGGATCGTTCCGGGCACTACGGAACGGAGCGTTCCGGTCACTTCGGAACGGAACGTTCCGGGCACTACGGAACGGAACGTTCCGGGCACTTCGGAACTATAATAGGCTCCTGGGAAATAATGTTTGCGTGATGTTTATAGAGCTCAATCATTTTAGCGTTTCATTATTGTTTACTGGGTCAAACTGTTTCCGGATGTTCCATGATCACCTACTATAATTCGAAGCTAGGTTTGTAAGAGTTGTTCCGGGCGCTACGAAACGGAACGTTCCGGGCGCTACGGAACGGAACGTTCCGGGTGCTACGGAACGGAACGTTCCGGGCACTACGGAACGGAACGTTCCGGGCACTACGGAACGTTCCGGGCACTACGGAACGTTCCGGGCACTACGGAACGGAACATTCCGGGCACTACGGGCACTAAGGAGCTATATTAGGCTCCTGAGAAGAAATGCTTGTGTGGTGTTTATAGAGATCAATTATTGTAGGGTGTCATCAAAGTTGGCTGGGTCAAACTGTTTCCGCATGTTCCATCATCACCTACCACAATTCGAAGCTAGGTTTGTGAGAGTCCGTAACCGTTCCGGGCGTTCCGGATTTTAGGGCCATTAATATCAGTTCCACGGAAATATCAGTTCCACGGAACGTTCCGTTCCGGGCGTTCCGGATTTTAGGACTAGTAAAATCAGTTCCACGAAACTTTCCGTTCCAGGCGTTCCATCGTTCCGGACTTTAGGGATAGCCAAGATTTATGTATGAATTGTGTGACAGACCAAAGTTTAGATTGGGTGGTGCCATGTCAAGAAAATTTCAATGTATAATTAGCCGATTTAGAATTGGCCATGTTGGTGTTCTTTCTCATCTGAGTAGATTTAACCTGTGTCAGAGCCCTCTCTGCCCTGAGTGTGGTGTCCCAGAGACCATCGAGCACTTCTTGCTCAGCTGTCCACAATATGAGGCTGCAAGACTGCATTTATGTCTTTCTTTTGTAAAATTTAATCTTGAATTGAATCTGAGAAATGTCTTAGGATTTGGTGAATTTCAATCCCATGTACAATTTGCAATTCTTTGCTCCTTGGTGAACTTCCTTGGTGCCACTAATAGATGTAAGCTACTATAAATGTTTTGAATTTGACTGTGTTACATCTGTGCCTAATGAAATCAACTTGAAACAATAAGCTGTCAGCTTCTGCAGGCAGCAGCTCGAGAAGTCCAACAATATTCAGGATCCAAGAGAAAAGTGCTGCAGGCTTTGGAGATTTGATTAATTCTGCTTACGCTGCCAAAGTACAAGCTGTCAGGGTACACGGATTTCTGCTGAAGAAGTCCAACGACTTTCAAAATCCTGCCGGATCCTCGACAAAGAAGAAGAAGAAGAAGAACCGAACAGAGAGCGGAGGATGACGAACCCGTAAATTTTCTGATCGATGAACATGAGCTGCAAATTTCAGCCGAAATCACTTGTGAAGAGATTGTAAGTTTTTTTTAAGAAAGTGAAAAATGGAAAGAAATGGGGCCCGATAAGATCCCATATGAGTTCTATAAATTTGGAGGAGAGAGTGTAGTTAGTGTGTTGAAATGTTTATTTGATGAGATATGGAAGATTGAGAGTACCGGATGACTGGATCAAGTGTAATGTAGTTCTATTGCAGAAAGGTGGACATAGGAGTATAAAAGAACTTGAAAATTACAGACCAATTGCCCTGACTGACACTATATAAGATTTTTGGTCAATGTGAAGTTTAATGCAATCACGGGAAATAAGAATTCCGATCTTAGGAATCACTTTAGGAACCCATTTAAGAACGTTTTACATGAATGACATTCTGCTCGCTGATGCATTATTTTTGAATAATTGAACTTTGAAGTTTGGCTTGGCGCCAAAGGAAGCGAGCGCGTGAAACGGAATTTAATTAATAACGGAAGCTATTACAAACGTTAAGAGGTTGGGTCGTGAGGGGGAGGCACAGTTCTTCTAGTGAAAATTATAAATAAAGCTTCTAACCCACCCATTAGGGTGACGACCGCAATCTTGTTGACATCGGGTCCAAGATGGCGGCGCCCATGGTGGTCGCCATGTTAGACCCGATGTAAACAAGATTGCGGTCGTCACCCTATTGGGTGGTTTAGAAGCTTTATTTATACTTTTCACTAAAAGAACTGTGGCTACCCCTCACGACCCAACCTCTTTACGTTTGTAATAGGGGGTTAGCTTCCGTTTTTAATTAAATTACGCTCGCTTCCTTGGGCGCGCGACGACCAACTTCAAAGTTCAATAATTCGAAAATAACGCATCAGCGAGCAGAATGTCGTTCATGAAAAACGTTCTTAAATGGGTTCCTTTAGTGATTGTTTGGAATATAATTATCAATTTCCGTGATTGCATTAAACTTCACATTGACCGGATTTTTGTTGTATTTTGAATAAAAGAAGAATGAAACATTTAGTTGAAGAATTAGGAGTTCTTGGAGGAGAACAAAATGTTTTTTGGTAAGATAGACATTGGGACAAATTCGGGGTGTAATTTAAGAAATGAAGGACGAATTTAAAAAAGTTTCAATATTTTTGACCATACGTGAAAATAGTTCCCATTTTCCAAATATTCGTTTAGTTTTGAAAATCTTGAAGATCTGTTCATGAAGAATAGTTCTGTTACGATACGAGCATGGGCCTGTCAGCTTCTCGTTACCGAAAGAGGAATTCAAACCTCTATAGATGAAGGATAAAGGAAAATTAAGACGGAAATACACAGGAGGAGAATGGGACAGGAAAGAAAGAAATTATAAATAGTAATGTTCGCATAGTGCACCCCGAGTCTCCCTTAGTCTATCAGCATGGATAATAGCGACAACATTGAAAGATTAGACATATTTTTATTCTTGACCGTAGAATGTTGAACACGTGAGTTAAAGGTGATAATTGGCAACAAACACTAACACAAAGTGACACACACCATGAAAAAACGTGCGCTTCGAATCATGATAGGCGCCCGCAACGGTTGCATGTTTTAACGTTACACAAAAATTTTTATGATGACTATCAAAAGAAGATCTACTCACAATAAACCAGAACAAGAAAATAATTGATAGCTGGGCTAGAGTACGCCCGAAATAAAAATGGGGATAATTTAAAACAATAAAACCCTTGACTCACACAAGGTGCTAAACGCGGAACACTTAAATTTGCGCTACGCACAACGTGAAGCTCCACACACCACGATGAACAAACAAAAATCGAAATCACTCCAGATAGCGCGCCATTTCCAACACTTTCCAATGTGCTGTTTTGCACCTAAGCTTACACTTTTATTCACCGTTCAATTTCTCAACTTCACTATGTCATCCTAACTCTTCTGTGATGCGTCGTTGAAGTGAGGCGAACTCTGCTTCCACTTGTGGCTTGAGGAATGTACGAACGTTCAGTTGATCAGACTAACATCCGCTGATGCCCCAATGCCGGGCGGCCGGCTGGTGCTGCTCCCTGTCTGCAACGCTTTTACCGCTCTTGAGTGCCGAAGGAGCTTGATCATCGCGGGATCGATGTTGTATGATTGCAGCTTTCGTAAATGCGTGGTTCCAAGGGGCATGCTGGAGTTGCCTGTGAGATTGGAACTGGCGTAGACAAACTGAATGCTTTCGCTGCAGTTGTTGACACGTTTGCACTTGACGATCATTGCTGTGAAGCTGATGTGCTTCGAGTGGATTTCTGCCGCAAGTTGATACTTCGATGGCTGCTGTTTTCCCGACTTTTTACTCGCGAGACTTCAATGTTGTCACTTCACACCGATGTTAAAGTTTTGGTACTCTTGTGCGAGGTACGCCGGCAAAGCCCGAGTACTCTTTTTGCGTGCGTGTCCTCACTCTCTCTTTGTTTCGAAACCCCACCAAAATGACCACGATTATTCTTGTCGCATCCTTATATGTGCGTGGCTCGGATCCTTCTCGAATATTCACGAACCTTCGCAGTTACAATGACAGCATTTCACAGCTGATTGGAGGAATTCTTCCGTGTCCTGACGTCTCGAAATTTCATTGGCTAGGTGCCCTCTTTCTTGTGCCACACCTTCGACGCGCGGCCTGTTCATTGGCCTAGATGTTGCGGTTTTGCTAAGGCCAACCCTTGTATCGCGCCTTCGTGCGAGGCCTGTTCCCATGCCCAAGCGACGGCCGGCTTAACGGTTTGAACATTCCAACGTCTATTGCAGCTTTTACCTCAAACTGGCCTCGCATCACATCGTATTATATAAGATATAAGATATTTCACTACTAGTATATAAGATATTTCACAACAGTTCATTTGAATAAAACCCCTAGAAGGTATTGAAATATTGATAGTTATGTTAATGTCATTGGACAATTTATAAGGCCACCTAATAGTAAATGATGGGAAATATCTGAAAATCTCAATTATTGAATTCAGGGTAAATGTTGAGGATTAACTGGGAATCGATTCTCCACTTTTCGAACCTTAATCATGGTTAATTAGATCAAAATAAACAAGTTTTCTTCCATGCATTTTCTGTCGTAATTGAGTGTTTTAGGAATTATAGCTGTAGGTAAAGTTTCGTCTATGATGACGAATGCGCTTGAATAAACAGCTACTCATTGATTTTGGCATTTTTGTTGCTGGTATTCTGATAATGACATCAAATAAAGATAAATCTGAAGCATATGACAGTTATCGATTTTCCAATTTTCGATGCCTAAACCTAATAAATTGAATCAAAATAAACAAGTTTTCTTCCATGCACTTTCTGTCTGATATTATTTTACGAGTTATAGCGGTAGGATTAGTTTCATCTCTCATGAAGAATGCGCTCGAATAAACAGCTACTCATCAATTTTTTTATTTTTGTTGCCTCAATCATGGTGATAACATCGAAATAAACAACTTTTCTTCTATACACTTTTTCGCCAAATGAGTATTTAACTAGGTATAGCGGTAGGTTTGGTTTCGCCTTTGATGACGATCGCGCTGAAAGCGAGTGCGCATTGCAGTGTTACTGTCCGACGGGCTCCTTGAATTACTTGCCGCATCAAACACTGGAGTTGCGGTAAGTCATTTACCGCTATAACTAATAAAATACTCATTTCAGACCGATAGTGCATAGAAGAAAACTTGTTTATTTCGTCTAATTCACTATGATTGGGCATCAAAATGTATAAAATCGATAACTGTCATATCCTTCAGATTTACCAAAATAAACTACTTCTCTTCTATGCACTTTTTTCACCAAATGAATATTTTACGAGTTAGAGAGGTAGATTTTATTTTTTGCGTAATTGAGCTGTTAGAGTACGTTTGAATCCTTTGAAATTTATTATTAGCTCATCTCGCAGAGCTTGCGGAGCCTGAACCCACTTCTAGCAATTTTTAGTTAATAACACAATAGAAATTATCGGTCAAATTCAGTTTAATGTTGTCAATGAATTTCATAATTTTTTTGCCATAGATAGATAATATAGTAGGTTGTAACACGTTTTACATGAATGACAGTATGCACGCCAATGCTTAGTTTTCGAGTTATTTAAGTTAGAAGGTATATGAATGGCGCTCCTGAATGGCCTTTTTTGCGCAACTTCAGAGTTGAAACGGAAGCTAACCCCTATTACAAACGTAAAGAGGTTGGGTCGTGAGGGGTAGCCACAGTTCTTCAAGTGAAAATTATAGATAACGGTTTCTAGTGACGTCAGTTTACATGGACTCTAAGATGGCGGCCGCTATCTTGGGTTCCGGGTGGCGCCATTGGCGATGATATAAACGGATGTCACTAGAAACCTTCATTTATAACTTTCACTAGAAAAACTGTGGCTACCCCTCACGACCCAACCTCTTAACATTTGTAATAGGGGGTTATCTTCTGTTATTAATCAAATTACGCTTGGCGCGCGCGCTTCTCTGGCATGCACAAGCCATCTTTTAAGTTGAATAATTCAAAAATAACGCATCAGCAAGCAGAATGTCATTCATGTAAAAAGTTTTTAAATGTGTTGCTTTGTTGATTATTGGCAACAAAATTATGAAAATCACTGAAAATATTTAACTCAATATTGGCTAAATTATCACCCAAAAAAATGAATTATTGCCATATGTTAACTTCCGTCTAAGATGGCGTGAACGGGGTCAATCATTTTAGCCCAACAGAAACGAGCGTCCATTGCGCAGTGTTGCCAAATACCGCTCGAATTACTTCCCGCTTCAAGCACTTGAGTTGTGGTAACTAATTTACCGCTATAACTCGTAAAATACTTATTTACGACGGAGAGCGTATGGGAGAAAACTTGTTTATTTCGATCTAATTGACCATGTTAAGGCACCTAAAAATCAAATATCGATTCCTGTTTAATCCTCAACCTCTACCAAATTCAGTTGAGTTCTGAAGTAATATAAGCAAGCTGCTGAAACAATAAATAACTTTTTTTCATCATTGATATTATTTCTCATTATTACCATGTTTGGAAACACCAAATTGTTAACCTTTGTAGGAAGCCTATTTATGGTAAATGTGGAGGAAAGGTCGGATGGCAACACTACAATGGACTCTCCCTTCCAACTCGCTCGATCATTCCTGCCATCTAAGACGAAAATGAACATCCCGCTATAATTCGTTATTTTTGGGTGATAAATCCTATTGTGTTATTAAGTTAAAAATCCTAGAAGTGGGTTGAGGCTCTGCCAGGCTGGAAAATAATAAATTACAAAATGCCCAAATGTACTCCAATCAACTTAACCTATTGCTATAACTCATTAAATATTCATTTCAGACGGAAAATGCATAGAAGAAATACTGTTTATTTACATCTAATTAGCTATGTTTAGGCACCAAAAAGTGGGAAATCAATTATGGTCCTCTCCTCCACATATACCCTATTTTTTATCTGATAATGTTTTTTTACATTGCACTTGGTTAAATTATTGTGCTCGTCTAAATTAGTCTCAAAATTAAATTGCCTAATATGCTAAACTGCTATGACTATGATATTTTGAATTTTTCTATTGTAATATTAATCATTTGAGTTCTATGTGCTTCACTACAAGGTTCTGGAAAATAAAAACATCTTAGAACGAAAAGAGACCACCAAAGCACTGATAATGAAAGTATCTCAACTCTTTGACTACTTAGCTTCTCTTGCACTGTCCAACTTTGTCTTTTTTGGGAATCCGGATGAATTCTTAAAAATTTCTCAGCTCTCTCTCATCTTTGGGTGAAGCACAGCAAAATTTTAAAATATTTGCATTTATTGCAAAAAATTAATACTATGTTACTGACATATAAGCTGTTACTTACAAGAACTTGTTGACTCCCAGAAGACAAAAATTGCCTTTTTTTTAAGCCAAACTTGTGTGCACTGTTGATCTTTTTGTAGCAAAATAAAACTATGGAGAAAGCATGTAAAAAATGATATCTCCAGAATTCAGCTCTTCCGATAAAGCGCTGTTTCGATGTAACTCAAACTACTACGACTAACAATAATGAGTTAGTTGCGTGTATTTCAAACAGGCCCTTTATGCGAAAATGTTTTATTCAAATCCCAATAAAATATTTTACAGGAATTGAAACGACTAGTAAACAAAACCTCATTTGGGACAATCTGCAGTTTAATCCGTTCATGGAAATTGGAAATCCTGTTCCCAAGAATCATTAAAGAAACACATTTGAAACCGTTTTAAATGAATGATATTCTGCTTGCTGATGCATTATTTTCGAGTTATTCAACTTTAAAATTTTTGTGTTCCATAGCAGTTCTAGTCATTCAAGCAGCAAAAACCGTTGCATGCTTGAGCTGTTAGTACGTTCGGGCACTTCAAAATTTATCATTCGCCAACCCCGCGGAGCCTGAAGCCACTTCTAGGATCTTCTAGTTAACACAATTAAGGTTATCACCTGAAAATATCAGCAGAACTGTGGTTGTCAGGCTATTGTCAGAGATGCCGACTAGTGCCTTGTAATTTCGCGGGAGGAAAAATAATTCTCTCGCAAATAATCGAACTGGCGTATCACAGATACTTGCGAACCCTATATCCATCACAGATTTCAAAATTTCAACAGCCAGAAAATTCTTCGGCTCTAAAACTTCAAAGCTTGATTTTTATATCGGCTCCAATTTCGCAGCTCGAATTTCATTTCGGCTCTAACTTTCGACGGCTGCATTACCAGCGTGAAAAGCTCCATAGCCAGAATTCCTCGGCTCTAAAATTTCAAAGCTTGATTTTTATATCGGCTCCAATTTCGGAGCTCGAATTTCATTTCGGCTCTAACTTTCGACGGCTGCATTACCAGCGTGAAAAGCTCCATAGCCAGAAAATTCTTCGGCTCTAAACTTCAAAGCTTGATTTTTATATCGGCTAAAATTTCAACTGCTGGAAAATAATTCGCCTCCTGAAAACCTGTGGGCAAGCCCCAACTAATAAATTAAGTCGCCAAAACCTGACTTTCCATTTTCCCTGAAGATATCAGGAAGATCCTTCCGGGATAAGAAGACTCTGAAATTCTGGCTCCCAAGAAGGACCAGCAAAAATTGCAAATATCTACAAATTGGCACCCAAAGAGGATATTGCCAAAACGAAATATTCAACAATTTGGCGCCCAATGTGGATACGCCACAACCTACAATTCAACAATTTGGCGCCCGAACAGAAGGACTACGAATCCTGAAAGCTAAGAAAAAACTAAAATAAAAACAAGAGGACTTGACTCCCTGAAGCAGAAGAAAATAAAGAAGGACTTTGAATCCTGAAAACCAAGAAAAATAAAAAGGAACCTCGACTTCCTGAAGCAAAGAGAAATGGATTGCGTCCAACGTGCCCGAGAGTACATGACTGCCCTAGGCCTCACTCCGGAGCAACCAGACTACCGTGAAACCTTCCTTCAAAGAATAAGAATTCTGGAGGAAGCTGAAGAACGAGAACGAGCACTAGAAAGAGAAGAAAGAGAACGAGAACGAGCACTAGAAAGAGAAGAACGAGAACGAGCACTAGAAAGAGAAGAACGAGAAAGAGAACGAGAAAGAGAAAGAGAAAGAGAAGAACGAGAAAGAGAAAGAGAAGAGCGAGAACGAGAAAGAGAACGAGAGAGAGAAAGAGAACGAGAGAGAGAAAGAGAACGAGAGCATGAAATCCAGCTCCAACAACTCAACCAGCAAAGGGCACCAGAAGCCAGACGGGTCAAAATACCCGATATCGCTGCTTTCAACCCTGAACAAGAGGGGATCCAAGAATTCATGCAGCGTTTCGAGAGTCACAGCAACGCACTCGAATACACGGAATTTGAGGCTGTTCTCGCACTAGAAAATCTAGTAACGGCTAAGGAAAGAAGACTCATCCAGACATTGGCCGCTGTCGACCGCTACCAATTTAGGGAAATCAAAAATTTACTGCTGGAGTCCCACAAGATAACCCCCGCTAAACTGCGCAGTAACTACTATGAACTGAAGCCTGAGGAAGGAGACAACATGAGTCGATACATCTGGAGATTGGAACAAGCGCTTAACGCATGGCTCACCGGAAGCCAAGTAGAAGAAAACTACGACCAACTGAAAAATTTCATGCTTATGGATAGGGTCTACTCCAGTCTACCGTCTCACCTTGCCACTCAACTCAAGGACAGAAGCGGTAACACCTTAGCGACTCTAGCTGAACAAGGGGACAAATTTCTACAAGCCCGACCAAATACAACTCTCCAGAAACTCTGTGAGAACCGTCTGTCGACTAACAAAAACGAAGGTCAAGAATCTTCAATGGGAAAACCTTCCAGAAGTTCTCAAGTGAATCGATTTTCTAACACCACAACCGGAAACTATCGACCTTCACCTCCTCAGAACCAAAATTTCAACTATCGACCTCCTCAGAACCGAAATCCCCAGTATCGACCTGCACCGCCTCAGAATCAGAATTTCCAGTATAGGCCAAGGACAACTGGACCAGCTCACGTAGAAGGCAGACCCAACTACTTTAACCGTCCGCCAATCCACTGGAGAACATTCTTCTGTAATCACCATGGAGAAAATCCAACTCATTCTAGCGCAGAGTGCCAAGTACTTAACCCGCTATCTCAGCAAAATACCTCTTCCCGAAATGAAGGAGGTGCGGCCCAACCTACTGCCCACATCAATTATATCGAAGAGGAGTCCCCAGGATATACCCTGCCACCCGTTGAATGCAATCATGCTGCGGTTATTTCGAATACAACCGAAGTACTATTAGGAGAATTAAAAAAGTGCCAAGGCCAACTCAATGATCAACCTGTGGAAATCTTACTGGATGGAGGAGCCACAGCCGTATTTGTAAATAAAGCCCTTGTGCCCGAACAAAATGTATCTAAAAACAAAATCACCGTGAAGCTAGCTGACAGCCAAACTTTCGTACCGCCGTTAGCAAACGTAAAACTTGACTGCCCATATTATCGAGGCAACATCACAGTCGTAGTGATGGAAAACCCTGCAACCGACATAATCCTAGGACGTGTGCCAGGAACTACATCCTTTGAAGAAGAACATACGCCTCCTATCATTATTGAAACCTCTCATGACACTACAAAAGCAAGTGCTAAGAGAGAAGAAATTGACAATTCTAAAGAACCAAAACAGCCGCAAACCAACAAGGAAAAGTTCATTGAACTACAGCGTAACTATGCTCCTGTAAAACACCCCTTCAAAAGAGTAGATAATAAAACTGAAGAAATTCAGAAAAATAGCGGAATCGCTACGTACGAGCCTCAAAAAGAAGTTCCTTATCGAAAGACTTTCCAAAATGGCCACTTCAACTCTGACAAGGAGTTTCTGCTGTATGGGAAGGTGCTTGGGCCAACCAAAGAAGAAATGGAGAAATTAGAAAGTGATGATCGTAATACACTAAAATCTGGCATGCGCGATAAAGGCCTACACCTAAAAAGACCAAGGCGTCCATGGCCACCGGCATCTACGGTAGACCGCAGGACACCCTGGCCTCCAAACAGCAGCTGCTGCCAGAAAACGACGAATGCGTTCCGAGCTCGTCATCTCAAAAAGATCAACAAACAAAACTGGCGACCAGATCAGCGATCAAACTGGCGACCAGATCAGCAATCAAACTGGCGACCAGATCACCGATCAAACTGGCGACCAGATCAGCAATCAAACTGGCGACCAGATCACCGATCAAACTGGCGACCAGATCAGCAATCAAACTGGCGACCAGATCAGCAATCAAACTGGCGACCAGATCACCGATCAAACTGGCGACCAGATCAGCGATCGAAAATTGGCGACCATGTCATTGACCAAAATTGGCAACCAAGATCAACGATGCACCTTGGCTACCATCGACCTCTTATATATCTGCAACAAGCTGGTAAACTAAACCGACAAGGGCTTCATACTTCAGCCTCTTCCAATTTAAATCGGAACATATTCCGGGAATGGAGAACCATCTCGCCGACTTCTTATCGCGCTCTCCCAACCAACCAGAACTGGATTCAGCCTCTTCAGAAGAGAAAGGACAAGACTGTTCCTGAGCTGTATTAGAATAAGTGTTTCTAATTGTTAAGAAATATTCTTAAGTATTCTGTATAAGCTATCTGATGTACATATGTACCATTAGATTCATTTATAAGATAAAAAAAAAAAAAAAAAAGGGCACAGTCGACATCTGGCTTAATAGCATGTTCGCGACATTACTTGCAGTAATGTCTTCTCGGTAAGGGCGTGTCAGGCTATTGTCAGAGATGCCGACTAGTGCCTTGTAATTTCGCGGGAGGAAAAATAATTCTCTCGCAAATAATCGAACTGGCGTATCACAGATACTTGCGAACCCTATATCCATCACAGATTTCAAAATTTCAACAGCCAGAAAATTCTTCGGCTCTAAAACTTCAAAGCTTGATTTTTATATCGGCTCCAATTTCGCAGCTCGAATTTCATTTCGGCTCTAACTTTCGACGGCTGCATTACCAGCGTGAAAAGCTCCATAGCCAGAATTCCTCGGCTCTAAAATTTCAAAGCTTGATTTTTATATCGGCTCCAATTTCGGAGCTCGAATTTCATTTCGGCTCTAACTTTCGACGGCTGCATTACCAGCGTGAAAAGCTCCATAGCCAGAAAATTCTTCGGCTCTAAACTTCAAAGCTTGATTTTTATATCGGCTAAAATTTCAACTGCTGGAAAATAATTCGCCTCCTGAAAACCTGTGGGCAAGCCCCAACTAATAAATTAAGTCGCCAAAACCTGACTTTCCATTTTCCCTGAAGATATCAGGAAGATCCTTCCTGGATAAGAAGACTCTGAAATTCTGGCTCCCAAGAAGGACCAGCAAAAATTGCAAATATCTACAAATTGGCACCCAAAGAGGATATTGCCAAAACGAAATATTCAACAATTTGGCGCCCAATGTGGATACGCCACAACCTACTATTCAACAGTGGTATTGAATACTTAAATCTAGGGTATTCACTCCTACGGTTTTGCTAATGTTTTCCAAACCAGCCAGTTAGTTACATCACCGTTCGATCATCGCAGAACGTAACGGCTTCTGCTGTTTGTAGTGTAACGGCCAATGCAAGTGTTATTCACTTGCATGAATAGCACCGTGCGCAACACTTTCAAACTAGCGCAATTGTCATCATAATAATCTTTGATACACTCAAACGGTCAGAAAACACCCGCTGCAGACACCTACGATGCTACGATGGCCGCCATATTGAAACTGTCGTTTCTCTCTACATCCTGAACAGTATTAAAGTTGAAAAACTCGAGCATAACATGAACAGAATGTCATTCATGTGAAATGTTTTTAAATGTATTCCTTTAGTGATTGTTGGGAATGGAATTTTTAATTTCCGTGAATGGAATAAACTGCATATTGACCCTCATTTGGGCTGCGTTAGTTACTGATGCAATAAAACCATTTTTCAAATGGTTTTTTGCTGTGGTCCTCAGAATGTTAGGCAATATACCGGCATGTGAATTTATTAATATAAAGACTGCAAATCTTCAAACTAGTTACACAACTGCTGCACATTCTGCAGAATATCTCCTCAAAACATCGGTTATTTACAAATAAAAGGTAAAAAATTACAATTGCCAAACTCACCATATCAGAATGAAAGTAACGCTAAAAGTAGGAACGCCCCAGTACATTCGCACTTTTCAACCTTCAATAGTTTAGACACAATTTAATAATTATTGTCAGTGCAATGACTGTGGATGGGTTGGTCACTTGAATGTCATAGCTCTGGCTGCAATTGTAAATGGAACACTAATTGTCTACAAATTGCAAAGCATGTTTAGAGTCATTAACACGTTAAGTGTGGCGGGTTAAACAAGTTCAATATCCAGCTCAAATTTAGGGTTAATTGTTATAAGAAATTTTGAAAATATCCAACATTAACTGAATCATGCCTTTATTTAGCTTTCTTTTATTGTATGTAAAAATTGAGTCAGTGACTGCTGGTCTGTCAGAAGCATTAGGAAAATCTCCTAAATGACCACTGGTGTGTCACGCAGCACTTAACGTGTTAACTGTATTATTTTAAATAATTTTTCTTCTCGGGCATTGAACAACAACAAATAACAGTAATGTATGGAAATATTTTGTTCAACATTTAAAATTGAATTTTAAAATTTTCTATTTTCATAACTTCCAAATACCATCTAAGGAAATGTATCAACTGGCTTTACTGAACACATGTGTGTCATGTTAAATATTATGTTTTATGATAGTGGTTTGTAATTTTTTGATACATCAATTGTTATGAGATCAATGAAAGACATTTTATGTTACGAAATTTTCAAAGCCCAATATGTTGTACTGCATCTCATGTATTAAATGTATTAATTTTTTTTGAATATACAGGTTTGCTTTCCTTCATTTTCCTTCTCCCTTATAACTACATCAAGAAATATCCAGTAAAATCTTGGGTAGAGTAATTTCATTGGACATCAAATAACTACTGAATTTACAATCAATTACAGATATCAATGGTAAAGTTATCTGTGTAAGGGAGTTAATGGTTTTGCATAGATGTTTTCTTTGTGTATAAAGCATTCATTGTATTTCATTCACAAAGGTGAACAAGTGTCACGAGAAGTTGTACCCTTCACCTCCTTGTTAAAATTTCATTAACAGGAAGATCCGGCTCTCGGAATTGAGGAATGGCACACCTCCAAAGGAACATAAACAACACAATATTAATGAATAATAGTCGGCAATTACAGTACATATACTAAAAAAGAAAAGGTACTCACCGACGAAAGCTGACCCACTTACTCAGCGCGTTTCAGGGCGCTAATTTGCCTCGGTGAGAGGTGATGCGAGTGTTAATGGGGTTTTTAAACACCATCAAAATGCTAAGGAATCTTTATAATAGAGCACCCAGGTACAAAGCATCAATAGTAATTTACTGGCATTGTAAGTAACGCATATTGACAACACTATTCTGCCTAATTGACCGGTCAATTCCCTCAAGTAAATTACACACGGAACACATACAATGAAATAATGCCTAACTGATGGGTCGGAGCACTCCAACGTCACAATGGATTGTCATTTAGCCTCGGATCACAAGTTCTGTCACCCCAGAGCTGCTTCAGTTCATTCCCTGTTTCTCACACAGTGCATAAATTGTCTTTGGACGTTCTTATGAAGAAGTCGTACTTGCAATCAATAGGAGAAAGGAAAGCCGCCCTCCTGTGGAGCAACAAAATTTTTAACAATTACTTTGATTCTACAATTTTCTCATACATATATATATGCACATATTCCACATTTAATTCAAATGCTCCAACTCTTTTTTACGTTACATGAACCTATCGTTCCCAGCGATATCTAACGTAACAAAAAGAACGAGCCTTACCCGCCCTTACGAAGTTATTAACATTTTTCTTTGAACAACCTCCACGTTATGGAATCTTCTTTCCTCTGCAAAAAGTAAAAAAAAATGTAAACTTTCAATGTGTTGTTTCAAGAAAATATATCTCAACAGGTTTCGCTTCTCACTTATTTTCCAAAGTATGATATTTAATTTAACACCTATTTACGACGCAGAGTATGATGCCTAGCTACGACGGACCTTATCGAGATGCTCGCGAACTCTTACTGACGCTCGTCTTTTCATGCTAGTCAAAGTGTCCTTTTGGGCTACCCTCTTTCTAATCATGACCAATGGCACCACTCTTGCACTTCCAAACCTTCGCCGGCTTTGTCCTATTGGCTCCTCCCGAGGTTGCACACTCCCTATTCGCTGTGAGCCGAACACGCCATTTTTTTCGCCCCTATTTTGTGTGTTAATTCTTGAAGTCTAAGTCCGTTGGCGATAAAGCTTTCTCACGCCTCTACCCTCTGCTCCCCTACCCTTAGCCAGCCTATGGTCAACAAATCTTTGCCTTCAGTGGTAACCCTACACCGCACTCCTTGTTCGCTCTCTCGCTCTCGAGGTTTGCTTACCAAGCACAACACTACCCAGCTCGAGTGCCTGCCACATGAATCTATGTTGAATGTAAACATTCAGGCCTACACTCATGTTAGAGAAGCCACTCGAATCATTGGAATGCGCCGACCACGGTTTTATAAACTCACAATTTTTAGTTCAAGCAAACAAAAGTTGTTACACATTAAAAAACTCAAATTTATTACACATGATTACAATTTCCCTAAATTCTCATGTTTTAATTCGCAAAATTGATTATTCTTAACAGATTCTCAACACAAGGAAAGAAAATACTTACCTCTTCAAGACACCCACTGTCATTTTGGATGTCATGCTTTGCTCACATTACGTTTTTTAGCTCTAAAGCCTAATATTTAATTTCAAGTCATCTAATTGGTTGGCAAAAATTAGCTTTCTCTAACACCATGACACTATCAAATTATAAACTAAATATTAAAAGTTTCTAACAACTTAATCTAAAACAAACCAAAAATAATATGTAAGTATTTACGCATTCTAAAGGAAAAACAGAATTTAAAATATAGCTATTCCACAGCATGTTTTATACTCTGCCATGCACACAGCTACCAGGTAGCTGTGGTGCAGGAAAAACAACTCTCCGGAGCCACTGGAACTTCTTCAAAGTTTATTTCTGAGGAATGAGCTAAATTTGTGTCTGTAACTTGGCCGAAGAGTAATTAATCCTAGTAGGAATAACAGATTTATTCTTCCCCGTCTTGTTCACAGGGAACAATAATGATTTACTATTACTCTGATGAGTTTTTTGACCAAAAATTTGCCTATTAGTAAAGCTGAAAGTTTTTCTTTCTAATGGAGTGATTTGAATGCCATTTGAAACATGATATATGGTTTGAAATTGTCTTTTAATATGAATGAAAAACGCTCAGAATGCATTTCGTTCTTTTCAGTTGCAGTCTTGCTTCAGTATGTAAACAAAGATTGTCTGAAGAGGTGTGTGATGCTCGTATCACTTGATCCAGTCTAAGTTCATTGTTTCATGTTGAAAATGAAAGATATTTTTAAAATCCATTATTTTTAAGATAAAACCTTGTATAAAGTAATTTTAGGTTATATTTGTCCTAAGTTATGGTGCTAATTGTGATTTTATGGTAATTCTAAATACTTCACAAAAATTTGCTGGGCTGCTACGTCTAGTTCCAATTTGCCATTGTGTCCCAGCATAAAAAAGTTCCTTGAAATTCTTTCCTAGTGACGATAATCTGTTTGTAGTGAGTATAATAATTGAGCGAATGAGGAAGGATGATAAGAAAGTGTACCTAGCACTCCTGGATATTGAAATGGCATATGACAGAGTGGGTCAGGTAAGGCTATTTGAAATTTTGAGAAAAGTTGGGTTTAGCAGAAAGATAGTAAACGTTGTACAAATTCTGTATGAGAACACAAGCGCTATCTCCAGGATAGGAAATTTGGAAACAGGGCAATTGAGGAATGAAAGAGGGCTGTGCTCTGTTGCTTCTGTTTGGGTTGTACTCAGAAGAATTAGCAGTTCGACTGAGAATGGGTGACTTTAGATTAAAAGTTGGTAAGGAGAGACTGAGT
Source organism: Morinoia aosen (assembly GCA_030386875.1). Lineage (NCBI taxonomy): Eukaryota > Metazoa > Arthropoda > Malacostraca > Amphipoda > Talitridae > Morinoia > Morinoia aosen. Next base: position 1,593,235 of record CM059576.1, read on the forward strand.
TGTTTCCTGTATGCTGATGATGTTGTTGTGGGTAGTGAATGTGGACAACAACTACAAAAAAGATGCTTGACATTGTGAATTGATTTAGTACAGATTTCAAGATGAACTTTGGTACTAATAAAAGTAAGGTTATGGTTATAAATAGGGATGAGACTGATAGAGACAGACAGTGGAAGATGGGAGAAATCAAATAAGTGAAGATGGATGCAGTAGAACTAAGGATGAAGAAGTGGCAAAAGCAATGCAGTGGAGTGGACAGTTGAGTAGTGTGGCCAGATACAGAGCAAACAAGTATGAATGTGTGAGTGGAATGTGGAAATACATTGCTGTACCAAGTGTCATGTATGGTATGAGTGCTCTAGCCTGGAATAGAAAAGATCTTGAGAAACTGGATACGATACAAGATTAGGTAGGAGGTCTAGCTTTGGGTGCTCCAAAAATGGACAGCTACAGAACCTATCGAAGGTGATCTAAGGTGGAGCCCATTCTCAGAAAGAATGATGAAAGCTGTGTTGATTTATAAGGTGAGAATTGAGAGAATGTAGAATAGCAAGTGGGTAAAGGAAATTTTTGAATAGAATCTGAGTGTAAGCTATTGGGAGAAAATATGTTAGGGTACTGTAAAAAAATTGACTGTGCAAAAGATTGTTCATGTTAGATTTAAAGACCTGTAAATGACTGGATTTTAATGAATGTTGGAGGTGAAATACAAGAATGAGACTGCAAGAGGCAGAAAAAAGATACTTAGAGACAAACAAAAGAGTATGGATTGAATAAGTGGATGCCTAGCATCAAGCAAAAGCCTACATTAATCTGGTGTATGCAAAAGGAAGTACTTAAGTGTAAGATGTTCTATGATGATAGTTGTGGAAGTCAACTCTTGTTTGCTGTGCGGTATAAATCATTGAACATGAATAGGCGTACATGGAGGTGGAATGAAAATAATAATAGATTATGTCATCAGTGTGATTGGGAAGTGGAGGAACAATTGAGCATTTTGTGCTGGAGTGTAGTAAGTATGAGCAAGAGAGAGAGTTTCATGAATGTGGTGTTTGAACAGTATGGAGAGAATGAGTGGTATGCCAGATTTGCTAATGATGATTGTGGTGTAAGCTGTCTTGTTGGATTGGATCAGGAGTGTCATTCGAGTATCATTGAAGCCATGGAAATTTTTCTTCTATATGCCTGAAGTGAAAGACAGTGACTGGAATGAGCCAGTCATATAAAGTGGGCTGTAATGACCCACCAAGCCCGGGGATGTTGTCTTGACGTACTTGTTATCCCAGTGATGCCACCTAATGGCAGTTTGTGACAAGGATTGGTGGATTCTGAGTAGTTTAGTGGACAAGTCTGTCACACAGGTGCTGAACTATTTTGTGTGTTTATTGTGAGTATTGACGAGGGAATTGTAGGCCGTTTGAAAAACAATTTTAATAAAACTCCATGGTGATATTTTTAACATTAGTAGTTAAGAGGAAAAGGAACTTAGATTGGTAAAAGAGCTATAAGGGTCTATTTTTGAAAGAAACTCCAGATGAATGTAAATAAGAATAAAGGTAAAATGTGTTTGAAAGAAGTGGTTTGTAAAGATTAAATGTAAGTTTGAATGGAAGAAGTGATTTGTGTCTAGTATACGAGTGTTTGAAACTGCTGGTGATGAATTAGATAAGATAAAGACTAGATAATGCTACCAAGCATGGGAAGTTTGAAAGCAGTTGTAAGGAAAGTTACCTGACTATAAATGCTAAAACAAGATTGTACTATAAAGAAGAGAGATACTTAGTTGTTGCTTTGATTGAATGTACCTAATCCTTGTTTGTATATAGTTTCATTCTGTTGAATTGAGTTTTGTTCCTTTAATGAATGCTCTTTTATTTCTTTTCAGCTTTTTCTAACAGTAAAACAAAAAAGAAGTTGATCAGAAAATTTTCAACACTGAACACTTCAATAACATCATAAAACTTACCTTCCTGTAAAAAAGTTATTTTGTGTGATTAGGGTTCTCATTAGGTGTGTCATTTATCTTTTATCCAAGATAGTTTGTGTTGGTAGTCTTTAATCATTATAATTCTCATACATACCCAATTAAGGAAAGCGTACCCCCTGAGTGTCGAATTTTCCAGAGATATTGATTTTAGCTGCTATATGAAGGGTAAGATGTCAGATATATCCTGTGAAAAATCAGGTTTGTACGTTCACTCGTTTGCCCGCTACAATGGTTTGAAGTATGGAGGATAGGGGAGGGGAGGAAGTGGTATTTTTTCATGTTCCACCTCTCCCATGACAATTTCTGCATGGCGTGATCTTGCTATGTCATCTTCTATGTCTCTTTAATACTGTATAATGATTTCAATGGTCCTTGCTGACCCAACTAATGATAAAGAAAAATTTAAATTGTTTGTTTCTTTGTTTACCTGTTTTGCCTTATTTGGAGTATCGGAATGTAGGGTTTCAAAATGCATCTCCTCCTGCAGTTTTTAAGCTGCAGTAATGATTTTGGTAACATTGGATTTGGAAAATTGTGGGCATTTCAAAAACTCAAATGGAAATTATAAATTTAGTTTTGATCAAAAGTTGTGACATCATGAAGTACAAAATTTTATGAAAGAAGACATATCTTAGAAATTTTTATGTTTTTATCATTTCAAACTACAAGTTTGGAGAATTCCATTTAAATTTTTGGAATGCTCACGTCTCTCCGCATGTAATGCTATCAAAATCATTACTGTAGCTCAATATCTGTAGGGGGAGATGCATTTCAAACCTCCCCCCCCCCTCAAAAAATCTTGTTTTCCATGAATATCTTGTTTTCTTTACAGAAAATCGCATTTTTTCATGGAAGACAAAGGATTCAAAATTCCATTGCCTATCAGTATACCAAATGTCATTGCTGTAAGTTCAATTTTGAAGAAAATCATTCTAAAAGAGTACGCTTGCCACAAACTATTTATTGCGATTATGTTATGGTGTAGTTGAGATCACAGGAGTCACATTTTCTCTTCAATTGGGAGAACATTCACAAGTGACTTCTTAAATTGCTATTGCATTTGCACATTACAATGAGTAGCCAAACTGCAACCTTGATGGTTATGACTGTTTGTCTTTGTTTACCTTCAAAGCAGTGAGGGTCAGGTGGAGACCAGCGAGTTGGTGCTGGCTGTAGTGCCTGGCAGTGTTGGGGCCACTGATTGACTTCTGAAGTCTGACGGGTGAGCTTTTGTGGCCTGTTCTACTTCTTTGATGCCCCTCCTCAAATTCTATGTCTCATCGGTTCATTAGTCATTTGTTCCGATAGCTTAAGTTTTGTTCACTTATGAATTGTCTTCAGTTTCCAGATAACTATGATTTGATTTCTTATGTAACAACATTCAAGACTTATGAGTTCATGGTTTTTAATTTTATTTTTTGAATTCAAAGTGATTCCAAGTTTTTTGTTTAGCTGTTTCAAATTTCACAATAGTCAGTAATTTAGGTTACTACTTTTTATTGATTTGATTTTGTGCTATGATTACCAGTGCTGATAAAAATTCATGAACCTTCTCTTGTATAGCCTATGAGATTACCAAAAAGTTACTCTTATCACCATTTTGCAGTTTTCTTTGATAATATTTTATATTTTGTTCATTCAAAAAGTTTGCTGCCAGTTTTTTTAAATTATAGACTGTGTAGTTGGTACTATATTGGTCTTCTGGAGCCTTTAGCATTTCTGTATCGAGGAGACATTCAAATGTTCTCCTGTAGTGAAACTAGCCTGCTTAGTGTTTAAGCACTAGGACGCCATAACTGTCAGAATGACGACCAGGCAAGGGTTAGCTATTCAGGCCACAATAGCTAGGCCCAAACACTAGGTTAAGGTGCCGCTCAGATAAGTAACAACGATTATATTTAAAAACAGTAAGTATGACAGACGGAACATTAGTCAACTCAGGGAGTGTTTTGCGGGAGAGTCATGCAGGGGCCGTCTCCGCACGAGATCATAACTCTCCCGCCGCCCACAAACCCCGCACAATTCAAGAGACCACTAATGTACAATAGTAAAAAAAGGCATAGGATTTGCCAAGCATGGCACAGGACTCACAAGCATCAGGCCAAAGCAGCTTTATTGGCCTGCTTGCAGACAAGTGCTCTGCATGAGGGTCCCAGCAAGGTATTGACTTGTACTCTTAAGTTAGGCCATGCAGTACCTACAAGTTCAAAAGCTGCGCCGGTGGTTGCCCGTGCTTTAGAATATGGTATTTTGGCTAGTTGTCCCAGGACCCTTAAGGTTTTGTGGTCGGACAATGGTCCCGAGTTTCGAGCCAAATTATTTGGGCAATTGTTGGACCGGTATGGGGTGTGGCATGAGCGCTCAATCGCCTATGCTCCGCATACCAATAGAGCTGTAGAGAGACTCAACTGGACCCTTAAAGAAAGACTCACTACTAGTGATGCAAAAAAAACGGTTTTATTTGATTGCGTTTTTTTTGGAAAAAAACGTGTTAATTATGTGTTTTTTTGTTTTTTTTTGTTTTTTTTTGCACACCTAAACTTTGTTAAGCATATGTCGTTTTTTTTTGGACACCTGAAATATATTAATATCCATGTTTTTTAGTCATTTCATTGTTATAAAAACATAAAAAAAAACCATACAGTAAAGTGGTGGCAGATAACCCACAATTACCTAGAGGCGTCTAAGAGGAACAGCAGGAGCCACAGAACTTATATTGATGGAGTCAAAATTCAGAGCTTACTATCTCTACTATGCCTGATTTTATTTTTATGTGACCAAAAAAATCAGACTTTGCAGAGATAATAAGGGTAAATCTGCAGGATATGTCAGTTATCGATTTTGTAAATTTTGATTCCTAACCTAAGCATAGTTAATTAGATCGAAATAAACAAGTTTTCTTCTATACACTTTCCGTCTCAAATGAGTATTTTATTAGTTATAGCGGTAAATGACTTACCGCAACTCCTGTGTTTGAAGTGGCAAGTAATTCAAGGAGCACGTCGGACAGCAACACTGCAATGCGCACTCGCTTCCAGCACGATCGTCATCAAAGACGAAACCAAACCTACCGCTATACCTCGTTAAATACTCTTTTGACGAGATAAGTGTACAGAAGAAAAGTTGTTTATTTCGATGTTATTACCATTGTAATGGGGCAATTCACCAGTCTCCTAAACCGTGTTTGCTGATGAGATGGTGCAATCTGCCTATTCCCCTAACCCCTATTTTTCTGTTTCAGAACAGAGTTATTACTGTTAACTGGTAGAGAAAAAGTTCCAAGTGCAGCATAATATTATACAAGCAAATTGTTCATAGCAGCATCAACCAGCAAGGGTAAGAGTAATAGGCACGTTAAAAGGACAGAAATAAAAGAATGTTTGATTTATTGAAATATTTATTGTAAATGATACTGATTAGTAATTAGGCAAAAGTGAGAAATTATGTACTCTATTGCGTGTATTGTCATTGTAAGTTATTTATTATGCATGGCGGATTGGCAGGAAGACCTCCAATAAACCTCCACAGCTTGAGACTGAGGAGCACTCCACAAAGGCTGAGTCTTCCATCCGATCTCTTGCGGCTGCTGTACTCCAAATCGACCTCCAAACCTCCAATCAATCTCCAATCGGAGAGCTGGAGTTGAACCCGACGGGAGACACCAGAGCCATCACCCGAAGCTCGGTCGTGTCCGTCACAATCTTGAGGACAAGGGACAGCCTACAACAGCAGCTGATTCCTCCTCAAGTGTTGCCGATCTCTTGCTGCTGCTGTGCCTCGGCATCATCTGCCACTGCAGCACTTCGGCATCTCCTGCCGTACTCTGGCATCTGCAACCGCCGCACCTTGCATCTCCTGCTGTGCTCAGGCAGCTCCTGTTGCACTCTGGCATCGCTTGCTGCGGCCTTACTCTCGCACCTATTGCTTCTGCACCCCTGTACCGCTGCGCCCTGGGCACCCTTGCACTCCTGCAAGCCAGTCTTGGGTTGCTTTGGGGTTGCTGCCACGCCGGGTTGCCCCAGTATAGTTAACCTCTGCGTTATAGTTGATTGTTCATTGGTTAGGGTAATTGGTAAGTAGGTAGGGTATTACTGTCCGTATCTGGTTATATTTTCTGTGTTTACTTGTGTTATTATTGTTAAGAAGATGTGGATAAACAAAAAAAGAAAGTGAAAAGTAATCCCATGACCTGGGAGTGTTGGCTCGTTATTCACCTTGAGACAGATAGAAATAGGAAATAGTTCATCCACAACCAATGTATAGTAGTGCTAGCGGTCTACGCTACACGTGTTGATGGTAGGAAGCCTACCTGTCCCACAACACCATGATTCAAGCAACAAAAATTCGAAAATCGATGAGTAGCTGTTTATTCGAGCGCATTCGTATCAAAGACGAAACTAAACTTATCGCTATGAATCGTAAAATACTCATTTGAGACGGAAGGTGCGTAGAAGAAAACTTGTTTATTTTGATTCAATTAATTAGGTTCAGGCACCAAAAAGTGGAAAATTGATAACTGACATATCCTTCAGATTTACCATAATAAGCTCTGAATTTTGACTCCATCAATATAAGTTCTGTGGCTCCTGCTGTACCTCTTAGACTCTAGGTAATTGTGGGTTATCTGCCACCACTTTTACTGTATGGTTTCTTTTTCATGTTTTCATTACAAAACAATGACTAAAAACCATAAATATTAATATATTTAAGGTGACCAAAAAAATATGCTGTTTTTTTAAAAACATGTTTTTTTTACAAAAAATTCTGGGTCAATGTGAAGTTTAATGCAATCAGAAAATAATAATTAGCGATCCCAGGAATCACTAAAGGAACCCATTTAAGAACATTTTACACGAATGACATTCTGCTCGCTGATGCGTTATTTTCGAATAATTGAACTTTGAAGTTGGCCTTTGCGTCAAAGGAAGCGAGCGCGTGAAACGGAATTTAATTAATAACGGAAGCTATTACAAACGTAAAGAGGTTGGGTCGGGAGGGGGAGGCACAGTTCTTCTAATGAAAATTATAAATAAAGCTTCTAACCAACCCATTTGGGTGATGACCGCAATCTTGTTGACATCGGCTCTAAGATGGCAGCGCCCACGGTGGTCGCCATCTTAGAGCCGATGTAAACAAGATTGTGGTCGTCACGTTAATGGGTGGGTTAGAAGCTTTATTTATAATTTTCGCTAGAAGAACTGTGCCTCCCCCTCACGACCCAACCTCTTTTCGTTTGTAATAGGGGGTTAGCTTCCGTTTTTAATTAAATTACGCTCACTTCCTTTGGCTCGGGAAGTCCAACTTCAAAGTTCAATGATTCGAAAATAAAGCATCGGCGAGCAGAATTTCGTTCATGTAAAACGTTCTTAAATGGGTTCCTTTAGTGATTGTTTGGAATATAATTATTAATTTCCATGATTGCATTAAACTTCATATTGACCAAATTCTGACTAATAAAAATGAATATTAATATATTCTCTGGTACCAAATATAACCATGCTGGTTTTTTTTACGAAGAATCATGACTAAAAAACAATATATTTTATGTGACCTAAAAAGCCCCATGCAGTTTTTAATAAAAAACATGTTTTTTACTAAAAAATCATGACTGAAAAAACATGAATAATATATTTGAGACCAAAAAAATGTTTTTGTACTATAAAATCATGACTGAAAAAAACATGAATATATTTATGAGACCTAAAAAACCCCATGCTGTTTTTTAAAAAATATGGTTTTTTACAAACAATGATGTATATGAAAACCTGGATATGAATATATTTTATGCGACCAAAAAACCATGCTGTTTTATTTTATGTATTTTTCATAAAAAATCGTGTCTTAAAATTATGGATATTAACATATTTTATGTTACCAAAAAATCATTGTTTTTTTAAACATGTTTTTTTTATTAAAAAGTTAATATTATTCATTTTTTGGTCACGAATTCTTAGTAAAAAAAAACACCCCTCAGGGGGATACAATTATTGTCTCTATGGGAACTAGCTCTCCCAGGGGGACAATGTAAGGGCCCAAGCTGAGAGTCAGGTAGGCCTTCTTTTTGTTGAAATGAAATGTTTTTGTGATGTTAAGGACCACCTTTTTTTCGGTTCACTGCTGTCCTGTTTTTCAGCACCTACTACTGTCTTCTTCAACTTTGATCTTGTTTCATAATCTTCCTTCCTCTCTTTGGATCGCATTTGTTGCTGGGTAGGGGGCTAAAACTAATGACTAATCTAATCTGTAAAAAAAACATGGATATTAATTTATTTTATATGACCAAAAAACCATGTTTTCTGATAAAAAGATTTTTTACAAAAAACATGAGTGTTATTAAATTTTATCTGACCAAAAAAACATGACATTTTAAAAACCATGTTTTTTTCACCAAAAGTCATTAATATCCTTGTTTTTTAGTCATGATTTTTTTTTGGTTAAGAGAACATGATTTGAAAAAAAACAGCATGTTTTTTTTGGCACATAAAATATAATAATATCCACATTTTTTAATCATGATTTTTCTGTAAAAAAGATGTTTATTTTAAAAAATACAGCATGGATGTTATGGTAAAATGAAGTATATTAATATCCGTGTTTTTTAGTCATGACTTTTTTGTAACGAAAACATTCAAAAAACAGAATGGATTTTTTGGTCACATAAGATATATTAATATCCATTAGAACCATACCAGGTCTTAGAATAAAATATCCACAAAGAATCTATTCACTCTATAAAACCTTTTGCAGACTAGCCCCATCCTCAGCAAGTTATTCAGTCAAATGTTTTTCAAAGGAACAGTGAAAATTCATTGTCCATTTCACCAAATTTTACAGAATGACTGAGGATGGAGCTGGTCTCCGAAAGGTTTTATGGAGTGAATAGATTCTATGTAGATATTTATTCTAAGACCTAGTACAGTTCTAATAAACATGATTTCAATATTAACAGCATTCTTTGTTTATAAGTTTCTAAAGACAATTCGATTAAAGAAAACTAACTTTCCTGATATTTACATCCGTGTGTTTTAGTCATGATTTTTTTAAATGTTTATAGAAAAATTTTTTGGTCCAATAAAATATAATAGCCATTTTTTTTAGTCAAGATTTTTCTGTTAAAAAACAATGTTTAAAAAAAACAGCATTGGATTTTTAAGGTCACAAATATATTAATTTCCATGTTTTTTTGTCATAATTTTTGTATAAATAACATGTTTTTTTTAGAAAAACCAGCATGGTTTTTTAGTCACATCTCTATTAATGACCATAAGTAAAGATATGTTATTATGACACACCATTTTGGGAGTTCAAGGTTATTCACATGTATTGTAAAATAAATGAAATATCAAAGCATGAAACCGTAGAAAATGAAAAAGTTCATAAAACCATAGAAAACAATCAATTAAGAAGTATGCTGTTTTATTTTGTAATATGACATGAAAACAAATAATGTAATGTGGTTCTTTTTCTTGCTGAGTTATTTTCAGACAAAATATTAAAAAAAAAAATATCCACTTTTTTTGGCCACGGTTTTTTTTGTAAAAAAAACGTGTTTTTTTAAAAAAAACGGCATGGTTTTTTTTGAGTCACATCTCTACTCACCACAGCCTGCGCTAGTAACCCCGGGAGCTGGGATCTAGAAATAGCAAGAGTGATGTGCCAGTACAATCAACCTACCCACAGTGAGACTTGTCGAGCCAAGAGTGAATTCTTCGTGAAACTGGCGACAGAGCCAGATCTGCCAAGGCGACCCGCAACCTGGATGTGGCGATCCTCTGGACCGAGATTCCGGCCGTTCATGATGGGAGAGCGGGAGCCATTACACTGTACCAAGAGGAAGAACAAAGCCGAAGGCCTGCTGCAAAGGCAGCCACGCAAGAGGACCCATCGAGAAGTGGGGCCGAGGGAAGACAAGGCTGTTGTAGCAGGATTAAAGGAAGAAGAGGACCGAGTGGCTCCCGTGGAGGACAAGTGGTTGGTTCGCCCAATTCATCCGCTACCGCAGTTGCCAGCAATGCAGCAGGAGGAGGTGACAGGCGATGACAGGAGCAAGGACTTCTCAAAATTCATCAGGCAGTACCCGGATCCTCCGCTGGACGAGGAGGAGAGCCTCGACTTTATATGCTGAATATGCTACAAAATCCTTCTGAGTATTTACAAAATAAATGTAATAACATGGTTTTTCAGCAGAGCAATGTTGCAATGTGCAATACAAAATGCTCTTCCATGATACAAAAGCCCAAAATGAAGCAATTTAGAAAAAAAGCCTAAATCACATAATCTTGTTGAAGAGGAAAATTTGATATAAGCGAAATTGGTCATTGAGATAATCAGTCCTTCTACGAGCTCCTGATTATATGTCAAGTGAGGGCTCCATCTCGTTGAAACAATTCATGTCATGTGCATTTAGGCAAAATTCTTTTCTCAATTTCTTTGTTGATTTGAGATATTGCACTCATCCATATTACTACCTAGCACGCAATATTCTAGCATTTATTTTCTCTATGTTGATTTATATATTGGATCCCCTCATGGGGTTACAACTATTTTATCTATGGGAATTAGCACTCCCGGGAGAAAAATGTGTGAGGGCCCAAGCTGAGAGTTAGGTAGGCTTTCTTTTTGTTGAAATAAAAACTTCTAGTTATGTTATGTCAAGGATGACCTTTTTTGGTTCACTATTATCCTGTTATTCAGCCCCTTCTACTTTCTTCTTCAACTTTCATTTTATTTCATGAGTTTTTTCTCAACTTAACTGTTTCTATGCCCTTTCCGCACAGATTCCACATTCCTTATCTCCATACTAAATGGTACCTTCATCCTTCCTCCTTCCTTTCTTCGATACATTCTTTTTTGTAGCAGTTAGGTAGGCTTAAACTAACATAGAATCATATAATCCAATCCATGTGTTGAATCTTTCGGTGACCATTTCAAAAGTTGAACATAGAATAACAACTAATGAAGATCTTATTGTTATCAATAAAACATGCATCTGTCGTTTAGCACTACAGATTTACAATTACTCGCCATCATAGCCTTCATTTTTTAAAATAAACTCCCTTTTTTAATTATTTATATTAGTATCATTTTCCATTATTTCTTTGCTGAATCCTGATATAGTAACACATCTACAGAATGCAAGGTTAAGCTTGCAAAGTCTCTGGTAGTAATCGGGCTACTGTTCATCTAGTTAGCCTAAGCTAGATGAGAAATTTGCACCAGCTGTTTAGTTGTCTCACCTTTGGATGGGTCTGTCCATTTTCTAGTTTTTTGTGCCATGCCCACTTGGCTTTCATTGGTTCCCATTCCTCTTCTTTAATTTTTGGTTTGTAATACTCCCAAAAAATACTTTTTGCATTAGAAATGAAACAATGAAAAATTTCTATTCAACTTCTCAGCATCTGTGATATTCTCTGCAATGTTAGTTCATTTCTTTTTGTACATCTGTTGATTCTTGTTTATTCTTGTATGTTGTTTGGTAATTGTTCAAGTCAATTTTCCTCTATTTTATTTCCAATCTCTTTGATAGTTGTGTTGAGGCCAGAAACAGGTGGTAAAGAAAAAGAAACTTTAGCTTCTAACACTAAGTTTGGCATCCTGAAGTTGATTTAAAGAATGTACTGTGGACAGTAGCAGGCTTTAAAATACTCAAAATTGTGTTAATATATGTTTATATTAATTTTTGGCCACAAAAAATGAATAAAATCATGAATAAATGCGGCGTGACCCACCGGTGGTCATTTAGGTGATTTTCATAATGCTGCTGGCCGACCAGCAGTCACTGACTCATTTTTGATAAATATTAAATGAAAGTTAAATTAGGGCATGATCCAGTCAATGTTTGCTATTTTCAAATTTTCTTACTACAATTGACTCTAAATTTGAGCTGGATATTGAACTTCAATTTACCCCGCCGCACTTAACGTGTTAATCTGTTTAATTTTAGAAATGATTTTTGTTGAACTTTGATATTCTTGAGCTCACATGTGAATGTACATTTTTTTTAGTGCATTGTTCCTTGCTTGTTTTTGATTACTTATTTTAAATATTGATTGAATGCATCTATGAATAGATAGGTCTTTGTATGAATAGTACTTTTGACATTGATTGCTTCTAACATTGTTGCTATGTTTGAATTTACTACTTCAGTTCTCAAGGCCCAATCTTAATTATGACAGAATAATTACATCCATCATGCATTACCAATTCCCATGATATAGGTACTAATGATATGACATGGCAACTATTTTTTGAACTATAATAAGTTATAGACAGATCACATATAGAAATTAAATCAAGATGATCACTGCTGCCTTGTTGATGTCCCACCAATGGGAGACCCTAATGAAAACTGTAACTTCTACAACTTGTGATGTTCAAGCTGACTTATGAACGTATGATTTTTGTCAAGTACACATTGATTCATCGTGAAAAACCCGATCATTACTCTCATCATTTGCTAATTGATTGTTATAAGACTATCAGACCATGATAGCAACGAGAGAAATAACTCACAAAGTAACTCAATATTCCGTGTCTCATTTAAAAAACAAAGGGACTTGAAAAAAAGTTGCACTCCAATGAGAACTTGTTTGACTGCATATTTTTTTTGTTACAAAATAAGCTTTTGGTTGTTGATCCAATTATACATGGACAAAAATGAAATTGTCCTATTCATTTAATAAAAGAATAAAATTATCCAATTCACTAAATGTGAGGAGATGCTTTGTTTCATTTTTTGGTCCACATATTTTGTATGCAATGATGAGAAAACATTGTCATATTTTTTTATCAGATTGTAGCTTTCGTTTTCTCAAATATTAGAGTAGACAAACATTCCATTGCTCAGGTACCTAAACACCCGGCATGGAGCGTGCAGTGGTTATGGTGCAAAAGCTGACGGATGCTAAAGTGGAGAGGCTGCCTTGCAGGCAGGACTTCATCAAGCAGGAAGCTGCAGCAGAGGACAGGGAGCAAGGTGAGGCTTGGTTCTATTTGGGTTTGAGACAGAGGTAGTGGATATTAGAGTAAAAACCAAGCCTATCTAGTGTAGAAATCAACTAAAAAGGTAATAAGATAAAAGCTCTCCATGCTTCTTCAAGGACAAAACCTGCTGTTCATGATATTTTGAAAAGTAACGCATAAGGAAAGGTAAATAAATTATAGGATATCGTGTCCCAAGAATCTTGTTGAAGGAGAACAAAAATGCTTATTAAATAATTTTCCTAAATCGTTATTTTGATCTAGACTGTAAAGCCAATTTAAATAGAATTTCTCAAGTCATAAAGAAGATGAAACAAAATTTGAATAAAATGCAAGGTTTTGTGAATTTTAGGAGCATAGAAAAATTTAAAGCACAAGCTGTGAGTCGAAATGTGGCAACATTAAAAGCAAATAGTTTAACTGTTTTCATCATCTGCAACTAAGTGTTCTGGGTTTTGTCACAATTACGTGAGAATTGGGGTGGTTCACGTACGCATAGAGGGATTTCAACCTCTGCTAATCAATTAATAATAGTACACCTTTGTGTTTGCTTGCTGCCCGCATTACAAGCATGGAAAATAAAAGAATTGAAAGAATAAAATGGGTTTTATTTTACTAAAGAACATGTGGGTAAAAGCTCAGGGAAATATTTGAATGCGATAATGAAATGCGCACCAGTGCACTAATGCAAGATTCTCATGACCGTAATGACGGGGCAATTCCATCCAGCACAATGAGATAGCCACACCTTAGCTGCATAGACAGACAACTGACACAAATCGCACTTTGCGTACGCTTCGTGTCGCAATGAATGGGTCGACATATTCTGGCCCATTATGATACACAAAATGAGAGATACAAGTTAAAAAATTAATGAGCGCCAGCGTACGATTGCATAATTAAGCGCTACACAGAATTTCTTGGCAACTATCAAACAGGGAATTTTTTACGCATAACAAAATGAAATTAGAACATAAAATGAATGCCCTGGCTAGCGCACACATAAAGTAAAATAATTATACCAAAACGGTAGAGCCTTGACTTACAGCAAGGTGTCAAAATATAGAATGCTTTGCATTATACACAACATGGTATCAGAACATGAGCTGAATACCTGTATCACACAAATCACATTTGACTGCGCACCACTCCGAAAGCACTATTCCATGTGCTGGCTGTACTTGAACTTTTACACTTAAAATCACTTTTTACTGAGTTCTCAACCAGTAACATGTTATAACCACTTTCTTGTAATTGTAGATCACGATGACTTAATACACTTCCAATAGTGCTTGAGAGCTTAGTAGGCCGCCCCGTGGTCTTCTCACGCATCTGCTACTTCCGGCGATGTTGCGGCAGAACACACGACATAATGCCGACCCTCTTCGCCGGTCTGCTGTCTCGGCGGTGATGCTCTCATCCAGTGCTCTAAATTGAGCTCTCATTGTTGCTTTGCAGCGTTGCAAACTTCGTCACTGTGCAGTTATTGTTTGCTCCATAACGTACCCTGCCGCTCCACTGATATGTTTCAAGCAGATTGCTCTTACACGTCAGTACTTCGACGGTTGCAGGTGTCGATGATTATCTTCTTGAAACCCTGATGTTCACTTTACTCAAATGGTAAATTTTGCTGCTTACGTTGGATGCATTCCGGCAGCGGCCGGAATGCTACGTTGGGTGTGCCCTCAGATCACGTGCACCTCCTTGCAGAACTCACAAAAAACCTCACGAATGTACTTGTCAGCCGCTTATATACTCTCGCTTGGTTTCTTTTCCAGAACCTTCGAGACTGTTCTTTGCAAAGATCACGTGTTTCACTCACGATTGGTGGAGCCCTGCTTGGTGGAGCCCTGATTGTTTCGGGGTTCTGAAATGTGATTGGTTCGCGCTCTAACACACCCACACACGTGCCTTCCAGAGCGCTGATTGGCGGACGGGATGTGGCTTTCTGCTTGCTCCCTCTCCCCTTCGAAATATAGCGAAGCTTGTAACGGTTTACTTAGAACAGAGAAAAGTCGCCTTTAACGCACATATTGGTGTTCTCACGCTCAAGCCAACGGTTTTTCCGACATTCCATTGTCGTAGCCCAGCAGAATGTATTTTGCGTGATTTATCCAAAAAAAATGTCCCATGAATATACAACATATATCAGAACAGTTTTATGCTGTCATTTTGCATACATTTTGGTGCACCAGCCACGTGTGGAGATAATGTGTGAGTAATTGAAAGTGCAATACTGCCTGTACATCTCTGTTTGGTGTAGATCATTGCAGTATCATATTGTTTGTTAATTTTCTTGCCAAATTTTTAGGGTGCTCAACTTGAGCACCCTAAATGGATTTCAATAAGAAATACTCCCGGAGTAAACCTTATCTCAGTGATAGTCTTTTTAAACCATGTTATGTGTAAAATGTCATGTATTAAAAACTTTCACCCTTAAAAGAAAGATATAACTATTGTATCTATGGGAAAAAGCACTACGAGACGAAATATGTGAGGTTCCGAGTTTAAAGTTAGGATGGCTTTCCTTTGTTAAAATAGAATAGGTATTTGTGTTATTATGGACCATTATTTTTGGTTCACTACAGTCCCGGTTTTCAGCATTTAATACTTTTTGTCAACATTTACCTTGTTTCTGAACTTACTGTTTCTATGCACCTTGTGGATAGTTTCCTTGTTTTTTTCCCTCTGTATTAAATGGTGGATTCCCCCTTCTCTTTGGAATGCCTCACCTGCAGTTAGGTAGGCTTCAACTAACATATAATCTAATTCGAAAACTTAACAAAAAATTGTGATATTGCTTTGTTAAAGATGAGGGTTTCAGAGGTAAAAGAAATTGGGTTGAGTTTTGGTCTTATATCAAGTGTGAAACTTCCACAAGGTTGAGAAATGCTGTCATAATTGAGACAACGTCGTTTTATTGATTTCATTTTATTCCAATTTTCTAATGAATGATTTAAAAATGGGATTACTTTAATTTTTAATTCAAACTTGCATGATGTCATTCAAAAATATAGTGAAGTGCAAAGTACATTTTTATTGCCAATATTTTTTGAATTTGCTAGTTTTGTTAGTTTTGTATGCATCATTTATTCTAAAGAGCGTGTTTTTCACTTGCTATCGCCTTCTATATTTGCTGATGTAAGCTGAAATTTTGTTTCAGCTCATTTACATCTCCAGAGCTTTTGAACTATTAACTATTTAGTTGAAAGAATTGTATTGTGTTTCCTGCTAAAAGTATTACTAGGTTTCTGACCCTAACTTGCTAAATCCTTCCAGTTTTTCATGTGTTTAAAATACAAACAAAATTGTTAACATTATCAATAGAATGAAATAATCTTCGTATTTCAACATACAAAATCTAGATTTGTCATCTCAGATGCGATTGTTCTCAACGAGCTTGTGTCACTTGCAGGTGACGGGCCAAGCTCTGGGAACCATTTAGAAGTAATTTACATCAAAAGTGAAGTGCTTGACGCTGAGCTGGAGGCAGTTACTGTGAAGGACGAGCCCATTGACTGGCATCAGGAACCCCAGGTACTGTTATTGGTTGCTTACTCTCCTCTTGAGTACTTTCAGTTGGTTGCTTATTCTTCTTATGAGTGCTTCCCGCTCTTTGCTTACTCTCCTCTTGAGTGCTTCCTGCTCTTTGCTTACTCTTCTCTCGAGGGCTTCCCACTCTTTGCTTACTCTCCTCTTGAGTGCTTCCTATTATTGCTTACTCTCCTCTTGAGTGTTTCCTATTATTGCTTACTCTCCTCTTTTGTGCATCGTATTATTGCTTACTCTCCTTCTGAGTGCTTTCAATTGGATGCTTACTTTCCTCTTGAGTGCTTTTAAATTGGATGCTTACTCTCCTCCTTAGTGCTTGCAATTGGTTGCTCACTGTCATTTCACACATTTGAATTTAGTTCAGAAGTAGTTAGTATATTCCTGCTCTTGGCCGCCATATTTATTGCCCATCAAAATAAAAATAAAATCAAGTTCGTAACGAGTTTTTGAAAAAAACATTGACGGTTGACCTTCTTTGTGACAATCCAGTTCCAAAATATTCTGGTAACATTCGCTTAGGCATGTTTTAAATTTTGTCTTGGATTCATGTATGTTTATTTCCTGAAACAAGTGCGACAATTTAAGAAGCTTGTAAATTTCATTAGATTTTCGCCCTGTATTGAAGTATTACAGGGTGTCTACTAGGTAGTAAAGTAGTAAAAAGTAGTAAAATTTGAGAAGTAGTAAAAAAAGTAGTAAAAAGTAGTAAAATTTACCTCTGGGTAGTAAAAAATTGTGAAGTGGAATAATTCTTTGAAAATTGAAAGTAATGTACAGGGGTATAAAGTGTATTAAGATTATTTAAAATTTATTTCTCCCAGCATTAGCAATTTGCCGCAGTTTATGTGAAATATTCCTGTATGGCGGGATGTAATTTCAGGATTGGGGGACCCAAAATAGAGAAATGTTCCAAAATTTTTAAAGACGACTGTAAATAGTTAATTTTTTCTCATTCAGTTTGATCTGAAGGATATCGAATTGCTTTATGATGGAAAGTTAATTTGGGCCATTTCAATGTTTAAATTTTACTTTTCTTCAATGCCATTTCATAAATTTTTATGCATTAAATTTTAAATAATCAGTGAATAATCAAGGATTGTAAACTTTTCTAAGGTTGAATTCAGTTTCCTGCTCGAGTTTTTTAAACAATAACCTCAAGTGGCTATTTCTCTCTATAATATTCAACATTCATGTCTTATGCTGATTTTCTTTGGATATACCCCATAGCGTTACCTTCGAAGAACAAACTTATCCTTTGTCATATATTAGGCATTTAAACGTCCTTGCCCTAAGTCTAATAATAGCACTTCACTCAAATTATTGCATCATTTAACTATACAATCACATATGTGAATATAAAATATAAGCAGTGAAGAACCAAGTGATATAACCTTCCAAATCTTATTCAGAGTTGAATATTCTCACACTATGCTCTTCAATGTAAACAAAAATGGGATTTTATGTGCAATTTAAGGGAAAAACTGGATTTATATATCAACTCTTTCACATCACGTTCCTTGGATCACAATTTTGAATGTATCATATTGCAATACATCATTACATCCTCAATTTAGCATCAGTACATTACAATCCTTCGGTGAAGATGTCAAAGGAACTTCTCTGCAGTTCATTTACATCCAGCAATAATATCTTCCTTTGAAAAGACTGGAGTTTATTCTGTCCGTTTCAGTGCCAGGGGAACAATAACAATTTACTGTAACTATGAATGTTTTTTTTTGTAGAAAAGCTTACCTCTTTGTAAAGCTGAAAGTTTTTCTCTTTCTCATGACATTACCCCTCACGGGAATACAATTATTGTATCTATAGGAATTAGCACTCCCAGGGGGGAATGTCAGGGCCTAAGCTGAAAGTTAGGTAGTCTTTTTTTTTTGTTGAAATAAAATATTTTTTTTATGTTAAGGACCACCTTTTTTCGGTTCACTGCTGTCCTGTTTTTCAGCACCTACTACTTTCTTCTTCAACTTTGGTCTTATTTCATAATCTTCTGTCACAATTTACTGTTTCTATGCCCTTTCTGCGTAGATTCCGCATTTCATTCAACTCCATACTAAATGGTGCCTTCCTCCTTCCTCTCTTTGATCGCATTTGTTGCTGGGAAGGGAGGCTAAAACTAACAACTAATCTAATCTAATCCCATGACATAAATTTATGTCCAAATACTGAAAGAATTATGCTATAAAATTGTCTTTCAGAACAAAATGTAATCTTCCAAATGAGAATTAAGTTCCTTTTGGCAGTCATGGCGACTCACGGTTCAGTTCAGTTACCTCCAGGATGTTGTCAGAGGAGCATGGTAATGCTCCTCAGGTTGTAGCAGAAGTTCTGTCCATTTTTTTAGATATGAAATGAAGTGAAAACCCTCTCAAAAATGCATTTATTTAGTCTTCAGTTTAGGCATCATTTTTATTAATTACGTCCTCCCATTTTCCGGTAAGCTTTTTGATTCCTTCTTCATAAAATTTAGATGGTTTAGACGCACAAAGAGAAACTAGTTTCATTTCGACCTCTTCTCTTGTAGTAAGCCTTTATTCCATTAAATGATTCTGTGAGCCCCTGAAAAGGTGAAAATCGGTTGGAGCAAGATCTGGAGAATATGGTTGGTGATGCATGACTTCCCAGCAAAATACTTCAACAAGACTTTTGGTTGCGCATGAAGGGGGGGGGGTCTGCCATTGTCATGGTGCAGAATCACTTCTTTTCGATTGATCAAAAATAGCCGTTTTTCCTGTAAAACTGCTTTTGAACGAGTTAGCTTCTGACAGTAAACTTCAGATGTTATTTTTTGATTGTCACCCATTAATTCATAATAAACATTAAACAATTCCCTTCAAATCCCAGCATCCACTCAAAAGAATTTTTTCGGGTGCAGTCCACTTCTCGGCTGTGGAATTGGCTTTGAACAACAACTTAGACACTGTCTTTTGCGCTTAACATTGTTGTAAAGGATTCACTTCTCGTCACCAGTTATGATTCGGTCTAGAAAAGGGTCTGAAGTTCATGAGAACGCAGTGAAACACAACAGGTCGCCCGTATGTTGCCTGTTGATTTCTGACAAATCGTGTGGGACCCTGTGTCTCAGCCTTTGAGATTTTGCCAAATCTTTTCATGACCCAATATATGGTCATATGGCTTACATTAAAGGTTTTGTTCATTTCTCTAGTGGTGCAGGTTTGATTTTCATCAATGGCAGCTAGCAATTGCTCAGAACTGAGTTTTTTTAGCATCTTGCTCATTTAAGTCTTTTAGACTGTAGCCATTTTTTTTAACAAAAAACGATCTTCTGCAGGTCTTTTCATTCACAACATCATTTCCATGTGTCTTTGAGTGTTTTTACTGCTGAGCCTGCCATATTGCCTTTATGAAATTCAAACAGTAAAATATGCCTGACATGCTCTTTACTTGAAGTGTACCTTTGGGCTAAAATTTTTTTTTAATTACGATAATTATCACAGAATATGAGAGAAGAAACAACATTTTATTATTTACCATAGATAAGCATACAACATTAACAAGTTAAATTGAAGTAATCTTGCCCTAAACATATAGCTCAACAATTGGACAGAACTTATGTTACAACCTGATACTATATGTATGTATATGAAAGTTACACGAAATTTGCATTTCCGTGATTTGTTCCATAATATAATGTTATTAACCAATTTGTTATCATTATTGATCGCAATTAGGGTGCCAATTTAAATTTTGAGGTACGTTAGATATAGTTTACAAAAATTCGTTCACATATTCAATTCGTTCAATAGTTCACAATCTCATATTTACGAAGTGTCATAGTGTTTAGTCACAATAAAGTTCTCTGATATTCTACCCTGCAGTGTAAAGTGATATGACAATCACCTGGTGTCTACTAGTTTCCAGTTGGTTTATTTTTTGGGTATCATGAATGGTTGTCCTCATCGTTGAAAGATGTTAAGACATGGTTCTTTGTCTTAACATTCGATGGAGTCCATTAGGATGGGGTAACTTAATAATTTAGGTAACTTTTTCTCAATGATTCTTTGATTGATGCATTGAGCATGAAGTATTTTAAGTATTAAGAAACTTGGACCCTTTTTGAACATTTGGTATTGCGTGTATCATTGGCTCATACTACTCATTATAGGCTGATGACCTACATCTGGACATTTGGACAACATTCATTACGTTAAAAAATAGGTAGTAATTTTTTTCTGGTGAAGGTAGTAAAAAGTAGTAAAAAGTAGTAAAATTTGGAAATGAAATATCAGTAGTCACCATGTATTAACTGGACGTAAAAATAGAATATGCTTTTTAACTTTTTCTTCTGCTATTATTATTTATTTCTTATGTTTAATTATAAGTAATTTCATTTTTTTATCTTCAGCACCTGAACATATGTTCTCAAGAACAAGATAAACACAGATGCTTAATTGCACGAATTTTTTTTCAGAAGTAAATGGGTACACCAAATAATTTTAGCTCTAACTTAAGCATAATTCATTTTTGACAAATCCTGTACAGTAATAATTGAGAAGTTCTCCCCTACAGGTCGATTCAAGTTCAGGGTCTAGTGCGGTTACTTTCAAGAGAGAAGTAGACAATGACTGCACTGAGGCACGTTCAAGGCGCGCAAAAGCAGAGGATGAGTTGAGGGAAGGCAGCTCTGGTGCGTTCAAAACATGTGCTGATCAACAGAGACCAGCTGGAACATCTGGAGGGAGCGCTGACTTGCTACCGTCAGATGTGTCGGGTAGCGGCAGTGGTGTTGAGGCCGCACCTCCTGACAGACTCATGTCACGGCCCTTACTGTGTGCACATTGTGATTACTCCACTGGTAAGAGGAGCCTTATGGAGCCGCACCTCCGCGTCAGGCATATATTGGGATTTTACTACGAGTGTGAGTTGTGTGATTACTCCACTATGTTCATGAATACTTTGAAAGGTCATTTAGTAGAGCAGCATGATCATGAGAACTTGCACGTAGATCAATTTGGGCGTTACGAATTTCCAGCTGTGAAAACTATCGAGGAACAGCGTCCTGAAAGGCAATGTCAGTCAGAACCTGAATGTCAATTCTGTGGCTCTCATTTAGTCATTAAGTCCACTTCAGAAACACCTAGAAAAAGTGCATTAGACAGCAGTGAGTTGTACATGTGTGAGGTGTGCAAATATTCTTCAGCTAATGAAGCAAACTTGAAGCAGATTTTGTTAGGTAAACTCAAAATAGGACATCAAATAAGCAGACGTAGTCAAGGTCAGCTTTACAAGCGTAAGTCAAGTGACTCTGCTCGTAGAAAAGAACATGAAATATACCCAACTAGCAAAGGTCAGCTGTTCAAGCGCGAGTTCTGTGAATATTCCTCTATTTGGAAGGGGAGTGTTGAACTACATTTAGTCAACAAACATGGTAAAGGTCAGCTGTTCAAGTGTGAGTTCTGTGACCATTCCTCTGCTCGTAAGAATAAGCTTAAACTACACCTAGCCAGCAAACATGGTAAAGGTCAGCTGTTCAAGTGTGAGTTCTGCGACTATTCCACTGCTTATAAGGAGTATCTTAAACTACACGTAGCTAATAAACATGGTAAAGGTCGGCTGTTCATGTGTGAGTTCTGTGACTATTCCTCTGCTAATAAGAGGCATCTTAAACTACACCTAGCTAATAAACATGGTAAAGGGCAGCTGTTTAAATGTGAGTTCTGCGACTATTCCTCTGCTCGTAAGGAGAGTATTAAAAAACATTTAGCCAGCAAACATGGTAAAGGTCGGCTGTTCAAGTGTGATCTTTGTGACTATTCTTCTGTAGAGAATTATCATGTTGTACGACACCTAGCAAGCAAACATGGTAAAGGTAATCTGTTCGCTTGTGAGTTCTGTGATTACTCATCTGCTACTAAGGAGTATCTTAATCTACACCTAGCTAATAAACATGGTAAAGGTCGGCTGTTCATGTGTGAGTTCTGTTACTATTCCTCTGCTTATAAGGTGCATCTTAATTTACACCTAGCCAACAAACATGGTAAAGGTCGGCTGTTCATGTGTGAGTTCTGTGACTATTCTTCCTCGCAGAAAACTAATGTTAAACTACACCTAGACAATAAACATGGTAAAGGTCGGCTGTTCATGTGTGAGTTTTGTGACTATTCTTCCCCGCAGAAAACTAATGTTAAACTACACCTAGCCAATAAACACGGTAAAGGTCAGCTGTTCAAGTGTGAGTTCTGTGACCATTCCTCTGCTCGTAAGGATAAGCTTAAACTACACCTAGCCAGCAAACATGGTAAAGGTCAGCTGTTCAAGTGTGAGTTCTGCGACTATTCCTCTGCGTATAAGCATACCGTTAAACTACACATCGCCATTCATGGCAATGGTCAGCTGTTCAAGTGTGAACTTTGTGACTATTCTTCTGCGCAGAAGTATTATGTTAAACGACACCTAGCTAGCAAACATGGGAAAGGCAAGCGTTTCACATGTAAGTTCTGCTATTATTCCTCTGCTCGTAAGGATCATCTTAAACGACACCTAGCCAATAAACACGACAATGTTCAGATGTTCAAGTAGGAATTATGTGACCATTCTTGTACATATAAGGTTAGCATGAAAAGAAACGTAGCCATTCAACATGGAAAATATAGGTCAGCTGTTCAAGTGTGAATTATAAGACAATTCTTCTGCTCGTAAGGAGAAGATTAACACAGAGTTGGCAAACATGGTTGCCCCAATTTGCTTTTCTAGCAGTAAATGCATATTTCTGGGCTACTCAAATGTCTAATTACTGCACCACATTTCATTACTGCACCAAAATGGCTAATTACTGCACCACACTTACTAAATATAATAATTGTTTAATATCGTCCAAGATCTTAAGAGTGTTTCCCTCGGGTAAAGCAATTTTCGTGTCCATGGGAATTAGCGTTCAAGAAGGGAATATGTTAGGCCCCAAATTGAGGGTTAAGGACGCCTTCTTTTTGTTGCAATGAAATGTTTTTTGTTATGTTCAAAACCTCCGGTTTTCGGTTGAACACTTGCTATTTTTCAGCATCTTTGAATTTGTTTTTCAGTTTTCATCTTGTTTCCCAACGTGCCTTCTTTTTTATCGTTTTTTGCTCTTGCGGGAACATTTTTGTGCATAGATTCGGCGATCCCTTTATTCGATACTAAATGTTGCTTGCATTGTTCCTCTCATATAATATCTTCGTAGCAGGTAGATTGAAACTCAAGAATAATCTATCTCCGCATAGATATAACACTTCTTTCAATTTCGGCACGTTTTTTTGACCGGCCATCGGTGCTCAAAGAAGTTAAGCAATATATACAACATTGCCTGATGTTTTCGGTTCACCACTAATTTTTTAAGCATCTATCACTTTTTCACCTCTATTTTGTTTCCCAAATTTATTTCGCAAGTTGTTGTTTCTATGAAATATGTAGACACCTCCTGCGTTCCCTTACGTCCCTACTAAATGATGTCTTCCTCCTTCCGCCCCTAGAAAAATTGTTGTGATTATTTACACCTAAACTAAATTATGTGATCTAGCGGCTCTGTAGCATAGTTGTCGGTAAAATTCTACTTATTAACGCTGCTTCCTAATACTTTGAGGAATTCACTAAATTTGTTTTTGAAGAAAGCAAAAATATTATGTGTAATGAGTGGCATTCTACAGCTACGTGTGAAAATCAATGGTTTATTTTCCATTTCAGAGCGTTCCGTACTAAATGCTTGTGGCATTTGTCCGACTTGCACTGCAGATTCTTTTTTGTTTATGTTCTAGACTCTAGACCAACGGTCACAGTCTTCAATTATTTCGTGTTCTTTGTTTGTGTTTGTAAAAAATTTATACTTCTAGTTATCTACATCAGTGTTTTATGACAGAAACGCTGTTTGTACGGATTTTTATCCCCGACTCGAAAATTTAGGGAAAAATCTTCGATTTTCACTCAAAAATGGTGGATAGATTCACGTATTTAAATTTCATTGCATATTATTCAAAAAAAAGTATTCAAAGTTTTCATTTCTGAGTGCATGTTAGTTTTAAACTTGAGTATTGTGCTGTGTTTTTTCATTAATTTATTTTATCAATTTTTCTGATTACTTTCAATTTAGAATGGTATTTTGGTCAGTTCGGTTGAGTGTTTCATGTATTTTCGTTTTTGTTAACAGGAAGCAAACATTTTCATTACCCAGGTGGTTGTTCATTTCAACCTTCTCTATAGGCATTAGAATACCTTTTATTTTACTACAATTAAGTAAACATTAGTAATTTTATATTAAGGAGTTCGGGATAATCCAGTGCATTCACTTTATTAATATGCTCTTCAGAAACTTGGATTTTGGTTCACAGTTCTTTTATATGGTGAACTGTTCATGTTAGCCTTGTGCGACGGCCGCTCCTCCTCGTATCTGACTGTCGGGAAACTTTTGTGCCGGCCTTATTTTTGTGAGAATTTGAAGAAAGAATTTTGTGGTGTAATAAATCATCTTTCCCGAGTTGGTTACTAAATACATACATACTTATTGACATGTATGCAGGAAAAATTCGTATCATAATTCCGAAACGTCGAATTCTAGCATTCGAGGCAAAATAATTTACTTTCACCCATTATACCTCCAACAAAAGTAACTCCTGCTGCGGTAGACTGAGCGCTTGGGTTCGCCACCGTCAATGCCTTGGTTCGCCAAGGCATTTTTCAGTAGTATTGACGGTATCGATGAGCTTCCAGTCCTAGTGTTTAAAGGAAGATGTTCACGAGAATAGATTATAATTTCAATTCTGTCCATCAAATATTAAACCACTAACGCAGCTGTTGTCTATTTTAATATAGAAAGGTTGTTAGAATTTTTCAAAACGACACTTCGATGGGTCGTTTCGCAGCAGGAAAAACCTAACTACGACCCACCGGTGGGTCATACCGCAATGAATGTGTTAAGCGGTTTGTCTTTCAATTTAATCCCTCTAAGTTGAGCATTATTCAAAACTGAAATGGCTTGAAATGAATTTCGTTCAAAAACTACTTTGGAAATGAACTGCCTAACTTTTTTTATGGAAATGTTATTGTATCAACGTATGTTTCCTTGTTTTTAAGAGTTTAATTTTTTTACTTCTTTTTTCCGTTTTCTAATTTGCATTTAAGGAAGTAGATTTTTATTGCTATGCCCGTTAAATGCGGATATTCCTCAAATTAGATTTAAGGCTCTTAGTACTGAAAAATTTCTAAAAATCATTCTGTTAAGCTTATTTTATCAACTCTAAAGAATTGTACCGTTTTATTTTTGTCAAACAAATCAAAGGTTTGGTGTCAAGGAAGTTTCTTTTTATTTATTGCAAAGTAAAGCCAGCATGGTCAACTGCTTCCGGATTTTTTACCTAGTATGTACATTTTCATACCTAATAATGACCGGCCTTGGTCTTCAGTTCAGTTTGTCTTCACTCAGTCAAATGTGCGCAAATGAATTCGGGGTACATTAACTGGATTAGGTTAGAATGCAAGCATTTAAGTAAGGCCAAAAATAAATGTGAAAAATTTGGATAGTTTTAAACTGCTGTTTGTTAGTGAAAATGAATATCTTCATGCAAAATATCGCCTCTCGCATGCACGTAAACTGAGTAGCTCCAAAAAGTTCGCTTCAAAATATCAAGTCCGCCGCAAATTTCCCGGATTTAAACACAATAAAACCTGTGGAGGATTCTGAGACAAAAACTTCCACGAATGGACGTCAGTTCATGAACAAGGATGCGTTGCGAGGCGCTCCAATAGACATAGTAAAATACTGCAGTGAGATCTTAACATTTCCGAATTCTATGCATCTTCAATTTATTCATACCACACCGAAGAAAGAATGCATGTATCTTGTTAATGCCGTTTACATGTTCATGTAACACGTTCCCAGCGTCTCCGCGGCTGTCAACGGTTGGTTTGGTCAGGTTGCAAATTGCAGAATAGGGAACTCAATTCTCTTCCTTGAATGAATTTTATTCTTCGTAATGAATATGAAAAATACAATTGCACGATGTCATTTCGCCTCGTATGATAATTATTTTAAATAAATTCACAAAACTGGTAAAATGGTTGTGCATTTACACCGGCACGTCAATAAGCAATTTACCTGTTGGTCCACATGTGGCTCTATACGCTGGGAACGTGTTCTATTACAGTAGTTGTGCATTTAGCAGTTTTTGTGGTAATTTCGATGCTTACATTAGTGTACCAATAGAGAATTAGAATTGAAGTAATTATTTCACGTGTTTGACGCATTTCATTAACCTTCGATAACAGCTCGACGCGCACGACCTCCAGTTGTTCAGATTGATGCCAATATTCATCACAGCTCACCATGAGAATGTAAATCTTTTCCTAGTTTGGGTGCATCAAAAGTGGCAACACTTCGTGAAACTTAACTTTAAGTTCATCGCTTAATTTTTTTATGCATCAGAGGTGACTCTTCCTTGGTAATAATTTAACTTTAACGTGACACAAAAGGCATTCTTCAGTGTAGTTGGCAAAACGGATAAAAGGAAAGTGAAACATTCTATTATTGACAGAGAAACAAACGATTTAGATGATTTTCAATGTTCTCAACACAAACATAAATGAGCTTCTCAACGCCATGTTCAATATCGAACAAATTAGCGCTCCCAGGGGGAAAATGTGAGGGCCTGAGCAGAGAATTAGGTAGGCATTCTTTTTGTTGAAATACATTTTTTCTTTGTTATGTTAAGGACCACCTTTTTTCTGTTCATTGCTCTCCTGTTTTTCAGTATCTCTGACGTTCTTCTTCAACTTTTATCTTATTTCATGAACTTTTTTCTCAACTTACTGTTTCTATTCCTCTTCTGCATAGATTCCTCATTCTCTGATCTCCCTACTTAATGGTGCCTTCCCTCTTCCTCTCTTCGATACGCTCTTTTTTGTAGCGGTTAGGGAGACCTAAATTAACTTATAATCTTGATCTTAAATATCGAACAAATGGTTGAGGGAAAGACATAACCTATTCCCTTTCCCGAGTTATTGTAAGTTCCATATGCACATGAAAACCAATTGTTGACCAGCACGTTCATGAAAAAACAAACAGAAGGTAAAGTCTGTTTTATTCAGTATCTGAGTGGTCGGAAAATCTCGGGTGCGTAATTATAAAGAAGAGAAATTTTACATGTATTGAAGAAAGGTTCGAACTTTGCGAGTGGAAAGCAAATATGTACTTTTTGGGAAAGCATTTCTGTTACAGGCACACAAAACAGAATAATATCTCATATTATTACGAAAACAAAAAATATCTATTAGAGCCTCGACAGTGAAAAAGTACAGCTAGATGTAAGCTCCGAAACTGGAGCTACCGCTGTTGTCAGGTAGGGAAGAAAAGGCTGAAACGTTTCTATCAGTTTTACTGGGGGTCGGAGCTGGCTAGTCCATCACGCATAGACTCCAATCTCGCAGGGTTTCTACACCGCTCGCCCCTCTCCTTCCACCTCCGAGTAGCTACAGCCCATTGCCATTCGCGCCAATTATTCAACTATGTAGTACTACTGAGGTTTTTTAACCTATCTATACGTTATACAGTTATTATTAATCACTGCATTATAAACACTACAAGTACTTAGTAAGTGGATAGTTCAGCGGAATACCAAAGTTAACCTGCATTAAATCATTATAATAAGTTATGACAACGACTGCTGGTGTTTGGCCATTCGGTTTCCATCTCGGCACTCAAGAACACGCATTTTTTAACTTTTTTAACTCAACCTCAAACTCACTGAACTCGGCCTAACCTAACTTAACCTAACCTCACCTAACCTAACCTAACTTGACCTAACCTACTTAACCTAACTTAAGTTCACTTAACCTAACCTAAATTATCTTAACCTAACATTTTTGTAGCTGCTCAGAGGGGGAGGGCGAGGGGTGAGCAGGGTAGAAGTCCTGCGATATTAGAGTCTGTGCGTCCGGCATTACCGGCGGTCCGCGCGGTCAAAGTGCGATTGCTCAGACACGACGAGCTCTTTTACGCAGCTCGGCTCACGAATGTACCGAGAGAGTCACATACCTTCGCCTATAATGAATAACTATAGGCCGAGAGATAATAAAAACAAAGTTTTTACAGAGCCAATGCCGCTGCACAAACCTCTCAGTCAAAGGAACCATCGGGTTCGGCGAATGTTGCCATTCAGCAGGAATTTTGAAAAGGTATTCGACAGAAAGTTAGCTATTATTCATTTTTATCTCATTTATTATTTTGAACTCAATTTATATAATATTTGATAATTATACAATTAGGCTACTTGTGTCTCCCTGCCATCAAAAATGATGGTAAATACTGCTGGAAAAATATTAAATAAAATTAAATATAAGAAAGCAATGAAATATGTTTAGTTTTATATATTTTTACACAGAACAAGCTTTTTAATTGAGAATGTCATAATGACAATATTCACGCCACTGCACCTGCCTTAGTATTGCTGCTGAGCGTATGGCCTCTAGTTATTATGCCTCGTATGGCTTATCTATTTTTACACCTCGGATGGTTTGTCAATTAATACTCCCCTCGTATGGATCTTTTGTTTTAGGACGTCTTATATTAAGGAACTTTTAAAAGCCAATATGTTGGCATATGTGTGGTGGTTCCACCTAGCTGTACGCGCTCACCACCACACAAGCACAAAAGCGCCACCCCACTGTCACAAAGCGCTCTCGCTGAACAACCAATCAGCGCTCGAGGCTGGCGCTGGGGTGGCGGACCGAGCCTCTACAAGCCGCGCGCACCGAGCATCCAGGCGACACCTCTGAACACTCACGTACGTTTAGCGGAGTCTCAACTGCTTCATAAGCGCCACCCCGAGTCCCCTAACCAGAGGGCTAGCTCGCTTCAGTGAGGCCGCTACCAGCCCTATATAACGAGCTGCGCGCTAAGCGTAGTTCAGTTCGCACAGTGCACTCGCAGGAACCCTAATGTTCACACAAGTCTTCTTCCTGCGAGCCTCCTCACTGCAACGGCTCACACAAGTCTTCCAACGAGCCTCCTCACAGCAGCGGCTCACACAAGACTTCTCCCTGCGACTCTCCGCGCAGTGACTCCGACATTCACTAGTCTCGGCTGCTCAGCAAGCAGTAGCCTCTCGGCCTCCATCGCCACCTCGACGGCACCGCTACGCCACGGCACGCACAACGCGACTTACCGAATACCGTCGGTCCTCCAAGTCATCCTTGTGTACTATACTACGGCCTGTAATCATTTACCTCGTGTGCCATACTGTCGGCGATCTTCTCAATATAACGGCCTTTATTCCAGTTGTGTTTTCCTCACCTTGCCGGTTCGTTTGCACCTCAGGCACTCACTTCGGGCAAAGATATTTCACAAGTCTATCGATATTCACATGTCAATAGATATTTACAAGTCTGCCCGGAGTGTAAAGCAGCCTGAGGGAGAACACACTACACTGGTGACCCCAGAGTGACCCGGCAGGTGGGAGCATGGCTTGGAAAGATGTCCGTTTACCCGCCTTCGAAGGCGACATAAAGGGAAGGCTCCTCCACTGCGAAGTTTACCTCGCCCAAATCCAAAATCTCAACGACGCTTCAAAGTTCGGGGCACTC
This sequence comes from Morinoia aosen, assembly GCA_030386875.1. NCBI lineage: Eukaryota > Metazoa > Arthropoda > Malacostraca > Amphipoda > Talitridae > Morinoia > Morinoia aosen. The sequence continues at coordinate 1,623,335 of CM059576.1, forward strand.
CTCGGAGGGCTACCTACGCACATCATCACCGGAGTACAAGAGGTACTACTGAACCCTCCGGCTAACGGTAAATTCGATGCCCTAAAAGCCGCACTCACAAAACGTTTCGTTCGTCACGACGACGAGTCCAACTACGACGCCATAGTGAAACTAACGCTCGGAGACAGCACGCCATATGAGTTACTCTTGGACATGACGCGTCTCAACAACTGCAGACAAGCTCCGCTACCACCTTCAGTCATACGCTCCATGCATCTTTCTAAATTACCGACTGAAGCGCAACCACTGATTGAAGCATTAGGAAAAGGAAAAACAGACGACGAGTACGGAGAGATAGCAGATCAAGTCACAGCAAGGCAATCCGCGTGTCGGCCCACAACTATCAAGCACGTCACCGTAAACTCAATCAAGCCATCGCCTACCCCAACAGTGTCAAGAGCCGAGTTTGACGCAGCTATGAAAGAAATAGCCGAACTCAAGGATATGTTACGAAGAATGTTACGCTCGCACGAAGACACCCTCAATGCCGACAACTGGCGGAATCAAGCGCAGGCACCCAGAAACCTTCAAGACTCAAACAATGGAAGCACGCTCGACCAAGTACGCTGCTACTACCACCGCTCATTCGGCGACCGCGCAAGAAAGTGCACAACACCATGCAGCTATGCTCAACGAAGGTCGCACAGGATGGTAAGCGCAATCTCCTACTCACGGGCAAACGCAGCAGATTTGCTGTACGCCACCGACTCCAACAATACTCGGAATCTCGTCGATACTGGCTCGTCGATCAGCTTAATTCCGCCCGACGAAAAACACCCAACCAGACCCCCGTCCTACGATCTTCTAGTGGCTAACGACACTCCAATAACCTCAGACGAGACGCTGTCTTCACACGAACGCCCTTCTCAACAAAAACAAAAAAGTCAAATATCCACTGAGGTACTCGGAAACTTAAAAAAAAAACAGGGGGGCACCTGTGGTGGTTCCACCTAGCTGTACGCTCTCACCACCACACACGCACAAAAGCGCCACCCCACTGCCACAAAGCGCTCTCGCTGAACAACCAATCAGCGCTCGAGGCTGGCGCTGGGGTGGCGGACCGAGCCTCTACAAGCCGCGCGCACCGAGCATCCAGGCGACACCTCTGAACACTCACGTACGTTTAGCGGAGTCTCAACTGCTTCATAAGCGCCACCCCGAGTCCCCTAACCAGAGGGCTAGCTCGCTTCAGTGAGGCCGCTACCAGCCCTATATAACGAGCTGCGCGCTAAGCGCAGTTCAGTTCGCACAGTGCACTCGCAGGAACCCTAATGTTCACACAAGTCTTCTTCCTGCGAGCCTCCTCACTGCAACGGCTCACCCAAGTCTTCCAACGAGCCTCCTCACAGCAGCGGCTCACACAAGACTTCTCCCTGCGACTCTCCGCGCAGTGACTCCGACATTCACTAGTCTTGGCTGCTCAGCAAGCAGTAGCCTCTCGGCCTCCATCGCCACCTCGACGGCATCGCTACGCCACGGCACGCACAACGCGACTTACCGACAACCGTCGGTCCTCCAAGTCGTCCTTGTGTACTATACTACGGCCTGTAATCATTTACCTCGTGTGCCATACTGTCGGCGATCTTCTCAATATAACGGCCTTTATTCCAGTTGTGTTTTCCTCACCTTGCCGGTTCGTTTGCACCTCAGGCACTCACTTCGGGCAAAGATATTTCACAAGTCTATCGATATTCACAAGTCAATAGATATTCACAAGTCTGCCCGGAGTGTAAAGCAGCCTGAGGGAGAACACACTACATATGTATCTCATGTGACAACTTGGAAATAAACGTTTTTTTTTTTTTTTTAGTCGTTCTCGTGAACTACTTGCACACTGATCCCACCTCTGTTGCCTTACAAGCGCTTGTTCTTGAGATGGTCTTTAGCTTTTCTTTCTCGTTGCCGCTCGATTAGGTCTATTTTTCATATGAATAGAGTTTCTCTGCCTAAGCTTATGTCTAACGTAACTTTTCTCTTGTGACTCATAAATACTTAGGATACAGTATTTTTGAGCTGTAGTTGATTTCACGGTAGCCATTCATGTCATATTTTAGATGCAGCAATATAGCATTACTGAAAGCAAATGCAAGCTTTTGTATGTATATTGTAATATGCAATACACTACCGAACTCGGTATTAACGATACGGACTCAAGTATATAAGACTCTGGATCTCTCTAATATATTTGAAAGTGTTATTGTAGTGTAATTGTACAGCTAATGTGTATTAATTTACTAGTGAACTGAAACCGAGAGCGCCAGTGCTAATTTATTCCTATGTGCTGCCTCTGCTGTTTTTTAGAAAATTTATACCTTCAAACAGTGATAGAAAATTTATACGTTCGAACAGTGATAGAACTATTCCACAAGCTCACTCGCTTTCCGAAAACACTCGCTTCCGGACTTCAGGTTTTAAGAACTCGTTGAACCGAACAAAGAGGGAAGGATTTACAAATTGAACCCAAAAGGATGATCGGAATTTAATGAATTTTGAAGGTGAAGGACCAGAATGGTGGTAAAAGAGGTAGAATAATGAGATTGAAAGGCAAACAAACTAGTATGGATTGAATAAATGGATGCTTATCGGGATCCATACTAGTATGGATTACGCAAACTAAATGAACGTATGTGCTGCCTTCGCAGCAATTTAGGAACTTTATATTTTCAAACAGCGGTAGAAAATTTGTGCCTTCGAATATCGAGGGAACCAGTCCGCACGTTCACTCGTTTTCCGGAAACGCTCTCTTCCGGTACATTAGGTATATAAACTCTGCGAGCTGAGTAGAGGCCGCCAGTTGTGTTGAAGTAGTGTGTAGACTCCAGAGAAGGAAATTTAAGTAAAGAGTGCTAAATATTAAGTGCATTGGGTCCCTATAGATGTCTGTTTTGTGTCTCCTACTAGACAGTGAATTCTTAGGTCCTAGAAAAGCTAAAAGATTTCAGGGGATGTTAGAATGTGTGCTGTCACAGTTTTTCTGTTTGTGCTTTTACAATTCTAGATACTGATTCTTCATTCGCGGTGCCAATATAATGTAATGCTGTGTTTACCTATTTGTACCTGGCTCAAATTGTCTAGTGGTATTGCCCTGTGTTGGACAGGGTTGTGAGACTTTCTTGCAAACACTCAGTCATGTTTTGATTATATTGTTGAGCCTGATTTGTTCTGTGCTTGTCAGTGCTACTTAATTTATTTGCTGGAATTCACAGCTGGATTCATTGTGCTCAGTTGTTGATTTGATCTAAGCACATTGCATTATATAGATCCTTGTTATCATTCACGATTAATGTTAGTGGATTTAAACTCTGGTATTTGGACTCTAGAATTGTGTAATTCCTCACTCAAGTTGCTATTTTACCAGTCTGTAGAGTGTGGTGGTTTTTGCCTATTTTTATTTGTGTGATTTTTACTGTGCTGCGGATATTTTATATTGCCTGGTTGATGATGTGTTCATGCCTGTTAGGTAACTATTTACTTGTTCAGAGGTGTCTAAGTGTGCCCCCTTGTTCACTTATTAACCACCTTTGTAGATGGGTGTGTTTTAACTATGCCCAGGTGGTACTATAGATTGATAGACTTTTGTGACTAGTCATGTGAGTCAGAAACAACTCAAGTTGTCAGGCACTGTTTACGTAGGAATAGCTGTGTAACTTTAGTTCAGCGTCTACCGGGTTGGACATGCATTTTTATATGGGAATAGCCGTGTAACTTCAATTCAGCATCTACCTGGTTGGACATTAGTGTGTAGAGCCTACTGCCTGACCTTAGTATTTAATGAGGGCCTCATTAGGTTGACTGGTTATATCTGATTGTGCCATTGGGATGCTCGTATGAAAATTGTACTAAGTCTCGCCAATGATTTGGGTGTTGAATGAGCCGCTGAAGTATTACCCGTGTTCTCTGAATTAGATTTTCTTGTGCCAGTGATGCAGTTCTGCCCCAATTTTTGCGTCCTTATTTTCTGGTTTGCCCTCTGAATCACTTTTAGATATGCAATCTCTAAAAACTGTATATTTTTTGTATTACTTTTGTGCTAACTAGACCTTTCTATTTCAGGAAAATTTATGTACAATAAATGGCTGCTTAAGACAAGTTTTGCATCATCCGTGGACTTTTCTGAACCTTCCCCTCGTCGATAGAAATTGTTGAGGCAGTCACAATAAATTTTCAACAACATCTCTGCAATGTCTCAAATGGCCAAAAGAAGCTCAAAGAAAACCCTTAAACTAGCTGAAGTTGAAGCCGTAAAGACCTATGACGATCTTTATGAAGCCCTGTCCAGGGAGAGTCCAGGAGAGGATGAGACGTCGGCCATCTTATCCTTCATAGCTGAACTTAAGGTCAAGCGCGATCAGTTCATCACTTCAAGCAGAGCCTTTGAAGGTTCCTTGGAACGAGCAGGACATAAGCAGCGGTACCATGAGCAATTTTTGAAGAGACGTGTGATGCTGGAAGACTGCTTTGGTCGCATCGCGACGCTCAACAAACAGATGGAGAGGCTTGGAGGGGACATGGTTTCCAACCTTGATCCCAAAGACCTGTCTTCTCTGCGTAGTGAGAGAATGAGTAAACTTACCTCCGTAAGAAGAGAAAAAGTTGGACCTTTTTCCACACCACTGTCGGTAGCCTCTGAGGTTTCTACTATCTCAGAAGGAGAGGATGAAGAATATCAAGAGCAGGAAAGCAACCTAGATGATCTGGCAGGGCTGATGGAACACGCTTCCGTGAGCTCTCGCGGGTCGATTCTAGAGCCTAGAGTAGAGGCAAACCATCGACTGAGAGCTCCTAGGCAGGGAAGCACTCTAGATGCAGCTTCTGTTCACCTTATCCGGGCCGAGCTGTTGAAGACCCCTGCCAACCCCTTCAAAGGAGACATCGGATTGTACCATTGCTGGGAATCTGATCTGAAGAATCGACTGCAGGGACTAGCTTTGGGCCCCATCGAAGAGCTACAAGTTTTGGCGGCCAATACCGCGGGTAAACCCAAGGAGTACGTTCAGAGAACTATGAGGTCAGTCATCGGAAACAATGCAGAGGCAGTGTTGCAGGTGGTATGGAACACCCTTCGTGAGCGTTATGGTTCGGACTGGTTGCTAGCAGAACACACGGCAGACCAACTTCGGAACTTCCCAAACATCCCTCCTGGGGATCTTACCGCTCTCCAGGATTTCTTAGATTCTACGAGTACCGCTCTTACCAACGCAGCAAGATCGGACGAGCTGGAGGAATTTTGCACTACCAGATCATGAGGCTCTTGGCACTCAAACTCCTGCCAGATCTGCAACGCAGATGGCATAGGAAAGCATCTGACCTACGAGCCAAGAGTGGGCAGCGCCCAACGTTCTCCTTCTTCAACCAGTTCCTAAGAGACGAAGAAAGAGCGATGAGGGATCCATTTTTCAACCCAGCACTGTCAGGCGGAAGACCCAAGCCCGTTCGGGTCCTGCACACAAGCGCTGACCAGAATACCAAGAAAGAGTCTAGTGAAGGTGATCAGTCCATGGTGGCCTACAACAAACCTGAGTCAAGATATGAGGCGCAAGGACCTCACAACAAAAAACCTCCGGAAACGGACCATAGAATCAACAAATGTATTTTCCACAAGGTCGACGCCCATGGAACCTGGGAGTGCCGGTCCTTTGGAAGACTACCCATCGACCAGAAGAAGAAGCTCATCACCGAGGCGAAGGTATGCTTCCGATGCCTTGGTCCCTATTACATCAGGAACTGCGACAAACAAGTGAAGTGTTCTCACTGTCAAGGCTCACACTTGACGGTCATGCACCGGGCAAGCACTAAACCGGTGACCCCTGGTGAGGTCGCCACCTGCACCAGAACGGGATGCCTCGGTCTCGAGTCCAGGGAATTTTCCAAGACGCTGTTAGTAGATGTCACCTCGACGTCCACCCAGAGAAAAGTGCGTTGTTACGCCATCATTGACGAGCAAAGCTCAAGATGCTTTGCGGACCCTTCTCTGATAGAACAGCTCGATCTTAAGGCCACTCCCTGGAAGTACGCCCTCAGAACACTGAGTGGTCTGTCGTCTGAGGTGGAAGGACACGCCATCACCGGGCTCAAGATAAGGGGTGTGGGTGAGAACCCATGGCACCAGCTACCCACTACATGGACCAACGAAAATATCCCGGACACGACTGACGAAGTAGCCACTCCCGACGTTGTGAAGAAGCTCAGCCACGTTGCGCACCTGGTCAAGCACTTCAATGAGCATGATCCTTTGGCTCGGTCACTGATACTCATCGGAAGAGATGCCGTGTCGCTCATGGCATCTAGACACTATGGAGTACGAGGTCCTCTTGCCTGCAAGACCGCCCTGGGCTGGGCACTGTTGGGACCATTGAACGGAGGAGCGAGAACCCAGCAGACCACTGCCCTGCGGACGTCATTCGTGAACCACGAGGATCATCACTTCTCGATCAAGATACGTGGGCCCAACCCTGTGAGGCAGACGCTCGACGTCTTTGAGGAGCGAGTCGACGACGAGCTCCAGGGTCTGAGTGTGTTAGACAATAAATTTGTAAGTATTTTGAGAGCTGGTATCGAAGTGAAAGACGATAGGATTGTTGCGCCCTTACCCTTTACTAGAGATCCACCAAATTTGTGTAATAATTACGTGTCTGTATTGGGAAGAACGAACACGACGTTGGGAAAACTGCGTCGAGATCCCTCAAGTGCTACACTAAGTCTCGAGAAAATGCAATCGTACATTGACAATGATCACGTTGAGGAAGTAGTCGCAGGGGAACTTCCTGAGAAAGGCGTGGGATGGTACTTGCCTATCTTCCCGGTAAGGCAAGCCCAAGAAGGGAAAGTTAGGTTGGTGTTCGATGGTTCAGCAAAGCACAAGGGACACTGCCTCAATGATGAGTTGTTGACGGGCCCCGATTTGAACAACAGCCTTCGGGGAATATTGCAGAGATTCCGACTCCACCAGGTAGCCTTTACAATTGATATAAAAAATATGTCCCACAATTTTCGAGTCAAGATTGAAGACAGGGACTATCTGCGTTTCTTTTGGTTCAAAGATAATCGGGTTACTAACGAGATTGTCCCCTACAGAGCTAAGGTCCATGTCTTCGGGTTGCGGAGCTCTCCGGCCGTCGCTGCGTTCGCCCTTCGCCATATCGCCGACCTGGGCGATGCATCCGGACGCCCGAGCCGGGCCACTGACTTTCTCCGTCATGCGACGTACGTTGATGATGGGTCTGCTAGTTTGGACTCCCCAGACGAGGCCAGGGAGCTGCTTGGCGAGGTGCGGTCTCTGTTGCACAAGTATGGGTTGAACATTCACAAAGTTGCCACGTCTGACACTCGGGTAACGGTGGGTCTGCCAGACGAGGAACTAGCCGCACCAAAGACTGTCACTTGGGACGGATCCGTTATCCAACGAACATTGGGGATCCATTGGAACGTCTCCGAAGATCTGTTAATATTCAAGGTCAATATCCCGGACAGACCCTTCACTAGGAGGGGTGTGCTGTCTACTGTGAACTCCTTCTTTGACCCCCTCGGACTAGCTGCGCCTCTTATTTTGGGTGGCAGACTTCTACAAAGAAAGGCGCTGTCTGATAGCACTGCCGAAACTAACCAAAGCTCCACTCTGTGGGACGAACCTCTACCTAAGAAACTGGAAGAGCATTGGGAATCGTGGAAAGACGGACTGAGAAGATCAAAGGAAATACGCCTCAGTCGGTGCGTGAAGCCGCGCGACTTTGGGGAGGTTTCACGGCACTCGCTTCACGTTTTTTGTGACGCCTCTCAGGAGGCCATTGGCTATGCGATTTATTTGCGGCTGACCAGTACCCGAGAGCAGAAACATTCCACCTTGATCAACGCCAGTTCGAGGGTGGCACCTAGGGCAGCTACCACCATACCACGGTTGGAACTGTGCGCCGCAGTCGAAGCAGTACTGGCAGCAAGAGAGACCCTCAACGACCTCAAGGTGAATGTGCAAGAAGTCAGATACTACACGGACAGTCAAATTGTTCTTGGATACCTGAAAAATGAGGATAAACGCTTCACCAGATATGTGACCCGGAGAATAGAGTTGATTAATAAGCATTGCTCTCCGACTCAGTGGTACTTCGTAGACACGAAAGAGAACCCCGCAGACATGGCTACTCGTCCCACGGATGTAGAGCAGCTCGTACACAGCCATTGGTTCACCGGCCCTGCCTGGATATTAGAAGATTGCGTCGTCGACGCTCAGCCCCCTTTTGAGGAAGCGCAACTAACAGAATCGTTGCCGGAGACCAAAGCCTTCACGACCTTGACCGGTTCGCCACCTCCATTTCGTACGGTGATGGACCGACTGAGTAGGTGGACCAGGCTTCTCGGGGTTACCCGCACCGTGCACAACCTGGCACATAAGTGGCTGATGCGAGCGAGATCTAACCTCAACACTTCTTCGGAACCGACACTACGTATACTTCAGAACGACCAGGAAGCTGAAATGTACCTCGTTAAGGCCGTCCAACAAGAATCTTACAGCGAAATACTACCCAAGACGGGGAAACCAGGTCCAATGCAGCTACCGGAAGGACATCAACTGACACCACTGGCCCCCTTTGTGGATGAAGAGGGTCTGATCCGTGTAGGAGGCCGCCTAAAGCACAGTGACTTACCAGTGGATCAAAAACACCCTTTGATCCTACCCAGGAACCATCCCTTCATCAGATAATTATAAGACGGGCACACCAGCTGGTGGCTCACCAGGGCCGTCTCCTCACCCTTGGTAAGGTGCGATCTCTGGGCTTCTTCATCCCGCAAGGTAGAAAGCAAATAGAACGACTCCTGAGGAGCTGTGTGATTTGTAGGAGGCTGAGAGCTCCCTTTGAGCAACAGATGATGGCCGACCTCCCGGAAGATCGTCTCATCCCCACCCCACCTTTCACCCGGGTGGGCTTAGATGTCTTCGGGCCGTTCACTGTACATGACGGACAGAGCACCCGAATCACAAAGGCCACGAAGAAAATGTATGGCCTACTGGTGACCTGCCTTGTGTCCAGGGCAGTTCACGTTGAACCTCTCTGTGGGATGGATACTCCTTCCTTTATGAACGCATTGCGTAGATTCATCTCTGTACGAGGCACCCCCCAGCTGATAAGAAGCGATCGAGGCACCAACTTTACAGGTGCGGTGTCTCAATCTTGCGATTTGAACAAAGTATCAAAGGACATGGAGACTAGGGGATGCGAGTGGAAATTTAATCTCCCTGGAGCGAGTCATCATGGAGGTGTGTGGGAGAGAAAAATTGGAGCGATCAGAAAGGTACTCGACCTGACCTTGGGGAGGTCAGGAAAGGTGACACTCAACCGTGATGATATGCACACCCTCCTGATAGAAGCCGCGGCCATTGTAAATTCTACGCCCCTGTACGCCCCTTCCGAAGACCCCAATGATGTGTTCGCTATCAGTCCCTCCACTTTGCTAACCATGAGGGACGCCTCTCGCACACAGTCGTCAGACTCGTTCACAGATCGCGACCTCCTCGCTTATGGTCCACGAAGATGGCGGCGAGTGCAGCTGTTGGCGGACCAATTCTGGCAACTATGGAGACAATTCTACCTTCAAGAAATCAGTCGTCGCAGAAAATGGACGACACCAAGGCGTCCCTTGTCCCAGGGGGACATCGTACTGGTACGAGACTCGCAGTCTCCAAGATGTCAGTGGCCCCTGGCTCGGGTAGAGTCGGTGCATCGCTCGGGATCGGACGGACGCGTGCGTGGGGCGACGCTGCGGCGGACGGACAATTCCGGAGGTACCAAAAGTTGTGAGCGATCGATTAAAGATATTGTAGTAATCTTACCTAGCACTGTTGAGAGAGAGGAGTGTGCTGCCTTCGCAGCAATTTAGGAAATTTATATTTTCAAACAGCGGTAGAAAATTTGTGCCTTCGAATATCGAGGGAACCAGTCCGCACGTTCACTCGTTTTCCGGAAACGCTCTCTTCCGGTACATTAGGTATTTAAACTCTGCGAGCTGAGTAGAGGCCGCCAGTTGTGTTGAAGTAGTGTGTAGACTCCAGAGAAGGAAATGTAAGTAAAGAGTGCTAAATATTAAGTGCATTGGGTCCCTATAGATGTCTGTTTTGTGTCTCCTACTAGACAGTGAATTCTTAGGTCCTAGAAAAGCTAAAAGATTTCAGGGGATGTTAGAATGTGTGCTGTCACAGTTTTTCTGTTTGTGCTTTTACAATTCTAGATACTGATTCTTCATTCGCGGTGCCAATATAATGTAATGCTGTGTTTACCTATTTGTACCTGGCTCAAATTGTCTAGTGGTATTGCCCTGTGTTGGACAGGGTTGTGAGACTTTCTTGCAAACACTCAGTCATGTTTTGATTATATTGTTGAGCCTGATTTGTTCTGTGCTTGTCAGTGCTACTTAATTTATTTGCTGGAATTCACAGCTGGATTCATTGTGCTCAGTTGTTGATTTGATCTAAGCACATTGCATTATATAGATCCTTGTTATCATTCACGATTAATGTTAGTGGATTTAAACTCTGGTATTTGGACTCTAGAATTGTGTAATTCCTCACTCAAGTTGCTATTTTACCAGTCTGTAGAGTGTGGTGGTTTTTGCCTATTTTTATTTGTGTGATTTTTACTGTGCTGCGGATATTTTATATTGCCTGGTTGATGATGTGTTCATGCCTGTTAGGTAACTATTTACTTGTTCAGAGGTGTCTAAGTGTGCCCCCTTGTTCACTTATTAACCACCTTTGTAGATGGGTGTGTTTTAACTATGCCCAGGTGGTACTATAGATTGATAGACTTTTGTGACTAGTCATGTGAGTCAGAAACAACTCAAGTTGTCAGGCACTGTTTACGTAGGAATAGCTGTGTAACTTTAGTTCAGCGTCTACCGGGTTGGACATGCATTTTTATATGGGAATAGCCGTGTAACTTCAATTCAGCATCTACCTGGTTGGACATTAGTGTGTAGAGCCTACTGCCTGACCTTAGTATTTAATGAGGGCCTCATTAGGTTGACTGGTTATATCTGATTGTGCCATTGGGATGCTCGTATGAAAATTGTACTAAGTCTCGCCAATGATTTGGGTGTTGAATGAGCCGCTGAAGTATTACCCGTGTTCTCTGAATTAGATTTTCTTGTGCCAGTGATGCAGTTCTGCCCCAATTTTTGCGTCCTTATTTTCTGGTTTGCCCTCTGAATCACTTTTAGATATGCAATCTCTAAAAACTGTATATTTTTTGTATTACTTTTGTGCTAACTAGACCTTTCTATTTCAGGAAAATTTATGTACAATAAATGGCTGCTTAAGACAAGTTTTGCATCATCCGTGGACTTTTCTGAACCTTCCCCTCGTCGATAGAAATTGTTGAGGCAGTCACAACGTACGTGATTTACGCATTCGAAACCTAATATACTTAGAAGCGTGAGAGGGAACTAGAATCGACATGTTTTCAGAGGGAGACTTATCTTAGATTCGGAGAACAGGATTTGCAGTCGAGCGTCGTCTGGCCGGCACTCTGGGGCGGCAACCGCCATGTTTGATCGGGAGTTGACAGACAAAGTTGACAGCTGGGGCTATGTTGCCACAAACTCAAAGTACAATTTATTCACAGATGAATGTCACTGAGATACTCGGATCGTTTTAGTATTTTTCAAAATGATTCGTATCATTATAAGAGGCAAAGCCCCGGTCCAACTGGACCAAGGTAGGAGAACAAGCTCGTATGCGACTGCTTATAATGGTGATCTCGCCATTATAGAGCAAAACTCCGTCACTGAAACGTCTCTTCGTGCCACTTCATTAAACTTGTTAAATTTGCATACGGCGGGCACTCCGTATTAAATCCCGATATTGTGTTAACCTGCACGTAAAAAGACTTTAACGTACAATTCGAGACCTTATTATAGTACTTCGTCATCGCTGCATACCCAAGTTGCGTAAGACTATTGTAGCAATTGTTCCTATCTTAACATGACACAAAAGCCCACACTAATCTGGTATATGCAACAGGAAGTACCCAAGTGTGAGATGTTCTATGATGGTAGTTTTGGAAGCAAGTATTGAGGGAATCGTATTGTGAGTATTGAGGAGGGAATTGTAGGCCATTACAAAAGCCCCGACACTGTCGACCCTCAATTTCAAGTTCAAGTGCGTCAGTGTAGTGTGTAGACTCCAGAGAAGGAAATGTAAGGAAAGAGTGTTAAATAGTAAATGATATAGGCAAATTATGTTATTGTTTCTGGTGTCTAGGCATGTGTTTTGTGTAGGACATTAAATGGCAAATGTTCTAGAGATGACAATAATTGATTTCCCACTTTTTGGTGCTTAAACATAGTTAACTAGATGTAGATAAGGTAAATGTGAAGGAAAGGACAATCATCAATTTTCAAATTTTCAGTGCCTAAACATAGTTAATCAGGTCAGAATAAACAATTTTTTTCAATGCACTTTTAGGGGCAAAAGAGTCTGTAACAAGTAATAGCAGTGAATTAGTTACCGCAACTGCAGTGTTTGAAGCAAGAATTAATTCGATTGCGGTGTATGGCAACACTGCAATAGACGCTGCCATCCGACGCCCTTGAATGATCGAGCCCATTCTTGCCATCTAAGACCAAAGTTAACATACTGCTATCACTTATTATTTTTGGGTGATAATTTCTATTGTGTTATTAGGGTAATGTTCGAAAGGTCGGACGGTTCGAATCGTTGGTCATTCTTAGTTAATTTTAAACTTTTGCGCTCGGTAGCTATCTAAAAACTCAACCCACAAGGCCTGTAGTGGTGTAATCTGCTACGCGTCTTACGGGGTGGCTTTTGGATTGCTATCAATTGTCAAAATTGAAAATTGACTTAGTATGACCGACGATTCGAACCGTACGGCCATTCGAACATTACCCTAACTAAATGATCGGTAAATGTTGAGGAGTTGATCATAATTAATTTTTGACTTTTGGTTGTGTAAATATTGTTGATCAGATCAAAATAAACAAGTTTTCTTCAATGCACTTTCCGGCAGAAATGAGTATTTTAACAGTTATAGCGGTAAATGATTTACCGCAACTCTAGTGTTTGAAGCGGGAAGTAATTCATCAAGCGTGGGTATCGCAACACTGTCATGGACGCTCTCTTGTGATACGCTTGAATGATCGGGCGCGTTCCTGCCCTCTAAGACAAAAGTTAACATATTGCTGTAACTCGTCATATTTGGATGATAACTTCTATTGTGTTATTAACTAAAAGATCCTAAAAGTGGGTTCAGGCTCTGCGGGGTGAGCTAATAATAAATTACAAAGTATCCAGACGTACTCTAACAGCTCAATCGCTCAAAAAATTAAACCTACCGCTCTAACTCTTGAAATACTTATTTGCCGCAAAAATTGTATGGAAGAAAAGTTGTTTATTTTGATGTTATTACCATGATTTAGGCAACAAAAATTTGAAAGTCGCTAAGTAGCTGTTTATTTGACAGCATTCGTCATCTAAGACGAATATTGATATACTGCTATAACTCGTACAATACTCATTTCCAACGGAAAGTGCATAGAAGAAAACTTGTTCATTTCAATCTAATTAATCATGTTTAGGCATCAAAAACTGGGAAATCCATTACTGACCAACGCTACACAAATACCAAGAAAAGTATTTCATTTCACTATTACCATGATTCAAGCAACAAAAATTTGAAAATCGATCAGTAGCTGTTTATTTGAGTGCATTAGTCATCAAAGACATAACTAAACCTACCGCTATAACTCGTTGAATACGCATTTGCCCCTGAAAGTGCATAGAGGAAAACTTGTTTATTTTGATTTAATTAACTATGTTCAGGCAGCAAAAATTGAAAAATTGAAAATTGTCCTCATTCACAAATACCATGAATAAACCATGTTTTCTTCTATGCGCTTTGTCAGAAATGAGTATTGTGCAAGGTATAGTGGTAAATTAGTTACTGCAACTCTAGTGTTTGAAGTGGGAAGTCATTCATTGAGTGCGTCAGATGGCACCACTGTGGACTCTCCCTTCCGCCGTGCTCGAATGATCGAGTCGGTGTAAGTGCCAAGCCCGCAAAGCCTGAACCCACTTCTTGGATCTTTTAGTTAATAACTTTAAGTGATAACCTTAATTTTGTTATTAACTAAATGATACTTGAAGTGGGTTCAGGCTCTACAAACTGTGCGGGGTGAGCTAATAATTAATTACAAAGTATTCAAATGTACTCTATGAGCTCAATCGTGTAACAACTAAATCTACCGCTCCAACTCGTAATATACTCATTTGTCAAAAAAGTGTATAGAAGAAAAGTAGTTCATTTTGATGTTGTTATTATTATGATTCAAGCAACAACAATTTGAAAATTGATTAGTAGCTGTTTATTCGAGTGCAATCGTCATCAAAGATGAAAATTAACATACTGCTATATTTTGTAGAATACTCATTTCAGATGAAAAATGCATAGAAGAAAATTTGTTCAGTTTGATCTAATTAACTATGTTTAGACACCAAAAATTACAAAATCGATTACTGTTCTCTCCTACACATTTACCATAGTTTTTGGTGATAACCTTTATGTTATTAACTAAAAAATCCTGGCAGTGGGTTCAGGCTCTGCGAGGTCGGCTAATAATAAATTACTATGTACCCAAGCGTACTGTAACAGCTCTAACGCGCAACTGCTATGGAAGACTAAAATTAAAAATTTAAATAATTCAAAAATAACGCGTCAGCGAGCAGGTCATTCATATGAAATGTTTTTAAACGTGCTCCTATAGTGATTCTTTGGAATGAAAATTTTAATTTCTGTGAAAGGCTTAAAGTGCACATTGACCCAGACCCATTAAACTGGAGGATGGCTGAATTTCCTCAGTAAAGTTTTTTTAATGTGAAAGTCAAAAATTTTCATGGACGCAAATGTATTCAGAGTTTAGTTTTATGTAACTGTATGCCTTCTTGTAAACTAGTTGCAATGTCAATGATAACAAATTCTAAAATTTGGTTGAATTCAGGGTAGTGACTCCCTTTAACACATGTATTATATAAAATTGGTCTACTTCTATTGCTTTTGAAGGGCTTAAGGGGTAGTATTAATACCCTTTCAATCAATCAGGCTTTCTACATGTAAAATTCTACCATACTTATGAGAGAACTTGGTACAAAACCTCTTCTGGAACGAATTAATTCTGTAAGTTGAGGTATACTGTACGTAGAAGGATGGAGTTTTGTGTCAGGTGAGGGCGAGACAGTTTGGTGTGGGAGGAAGGGGAGGGGGCATAGTAATCTGGAAATGTTTGCTGCACAGGGCGCAGTCATCAATACTTTGTAATAACTCTGTGGTGATGTTTTTAACATCAGTAGTTAGGAAGAAAAGAAACTTAGATTGGTAAAAGAGCTATAAGGGTCTATTATTGAAAGAATCTCCAGAAGAATATAAATAAGAATAAAGGGGTAAAGTGTTTGAATAAATTGTTTTGTAAGGAATAAATTTAAGTGTGAATGGAAGAAGTGAGTTGTGTCTAGTATATGAGGGCTTGAAGCTGCTGGTGATGAAGTAGATAAGATGAAGACTAGAAAATGCTACCAAGCCTGGGAAAGTTTGTAAGCAGTTTTAAGAAAAAGTTACCTGACTATAAATGCTAAAACAAGATTGTACTGTAAAGAAGAAAGATACTTTGTTGTTGCTTTGATTGAATGTATTTAATCCTTGTTTGTATATAGTTTCATTCTGTTGTATTGAGTTTTGTTCCATTACTAAATGCTCTTTTATTTTTTCAGCCTTATCTAACAGTAAAACAGAAAATAAGTTTCTCAGAAAATTTTGATACTGAACACTTCAATAACATCACAAAACCTGCCTTCCTGTAAAATATATATCTTGTGTGATCAGGGTTCTCATAAGGTAAGTCATTTATCTTTTATCCGATATAGCTTATGTTGGTAGTTTTTAATCAATTTAGTTCTTATGTATACTCAATTGAACTAGTTATTGCAATTATGTTACAATGTAGTTAAGATCATAGGAGTCACATATTCTCTTCAATTTAGAAGAACATTCACAAGTGACCTCTTCAATTGCTTTTGCATTTGCACGTTAAAATGAGTTGATGTTGAACTGCAACCTTGAAGGCCATGATTCTTTGTCTTTGTTTACCTTCAAAGCAGCAAGGGTCAGGTGGAGACCAGAGAGTTGGTGCTGGCTGGAGTCCCTGGCAGTCTTGGGGCCACTGAATGACTTCTGGAGTCTGACAGGTAAGCTTTCATAGCCTGTTCTACTTCTTTAATGCCCCTCCTCAAATCCTGTCTCATTGGTTTTTTAGTCATTTGTTCCTATAGCTCAAGTTGTGTTTAGTTTTGAATTGTTTTCAGTTTCCAGATAACTATGATTTGATTTCTTAGGTAACAACATTCAAGACCTTTGAGTTCATCTTGGTTTTTAATTTAATTGGTTGAGTTGAAATTGAGTCCAAGTTTTTTTTGTTAAGCTGTCTTGAATTTCATAACAGTCAGTAATTTAAATTACTACTTTTTATTGATTTCATTTTGTGCTATGATTACCTGTGCTGATAAAAATTCAGGAACCTTCTCTTGTACAGCCTTTGGGATTACCGAAAAGTTACTCCTATCACCATTTTGCAGTTTTCTTTGATTTTTTTATTATAATTTGCTCATTCAAAAGGTTGCTGCCAGTGTTCTTAAATTATAGACTGCGTAGTTGGTACTATACTGGTCTTCTGGAGCCTTTAACATTTCTGTATTGAGGAGACAGATATTCAAATGTTCTAACAGTATGAGAGTGTTAGGCTAATGTGCTGGATGGATATGAAACATGTCTCAAAAGCTGCTGATAGGAGCTAGTGGAATGTATTCCATATCAAGTATTGAGGAGTATGGCAGGGGGTGACATTGTGGGATAGGTATATCAATGAGGCAAGGAGTGTGGCAAATGTGGGAATGGTAGAAAAAAGTGTGAGCTGTTTTGTGTGTTGTAAGTTGTTTGGACGTATGCAGAAAAGAAAATTGAAATTGTTGGTAAAGGAAGTAATGAAATCAGAAGCACAGGGAAAGAACGTTAGAGGTTAGCCAAAAACTAGGTTCATGAGTGGAGTTGAAAGCACAATGCACCATCATTTTAGAAGATGAGCAATAGTTGGAGATGAGAAGATAATGATGTGAGGGCCTGGCTATGCTTGTCATGATGGATATGGCTTGAGGTTCTTGGCCTGCAAGAGTGACCCGGGTTTGGTAAATAGGATGTGTAGTTGTCGGTTCTTTAGGTCTGAGATCTTATAAGTCTTATAAAGCTGCAAGGATAAATATTTGTGGTGCGGTTTGCCTTGCCATGGAAAGGATGTCCAAAAGATTTGGATATATGAGTGTAAACAATTGAGTTATTGTCCTCTTAGAGGGAGACAACTTTGGTGTGTCTGTGAGAATTACTGCTCTCTGAGGGTATTGTGAGATCCCAGGCTTAAAATCTCAAAGATACTCTTTATTAACACGTTGAGTGCAGCAAGACCCACCGGTGGTCATGTACGTGATTTTCATAATGCTGCTGGCCGACCAGCAGTCACTGACTCAATTAATCATGTTAAGCAGTTACTGACTAAAAATGGTTAAATTTTGTGACATGTCATCTTTTTTTCAGTTACTGCCTGTCTTTTTTCTCAGAAACTATAACCTTTTTTTAATCCCTCCTTCTTTCTGTTTTTGTATTCAAGGGACTCTGTGGGGCAGCAGACCTTGTGCATTGACGCCTTGTTCCCTTATATTGAAATAAAGCACTGCCTCCAACTTTCTCCCCTTTAGAACATCTCTGTTGGAAAAACGAAGCCTTTAACTAACATGTCTAATCCCTTAAGATCATACTTAGTAGTGCCTTCTTCATTTCTTCCTTCAGGTCTCGTTTGTAGGGGTTAGGGAAGCTTATACTAATTTATGATTCAATTTATAGGTTATTTGACTGTATGGGTAAATCTGATTCTTGCTGGTTGGCTATCTTTCCATGGTGTAAGGGTTTGACCTTGGTTATTACAAGGTGTTTGTTCATGGTATAGCAAGTTTTTACATGTTTCTAATTGTTGAATTTTTATTCAAATGCTTGAAATTGGTGTTATAGATAAGATTAAATTAAAAAATTTATTTCATTTTATGTTAGGCTTTCAAAATAACCACCACCACCAGTCTCAAGGCATTCACCAATTTGAATATCAATGTATGCTACAAAATCCTTCTGATTATTAACAAATATAAATTTAATTACACAGTTCAGTGGAGCAGTGTTGCAATATGCAATACAGAATGCTTTCTTGTTACAAAACCAAAAAATGAAGATATCTAAAAAAAGGCATAAATCACATAATCTTGTTGAATGAGGAAAATATGATGTAAGGGAAATTAGTCATTGAGATAATCAGTCCTTCCACTAGCTCCTGATTATATATATAGAGTGAGGGCTATAGCTCTGTCTTGTTGAAACAATTCAACATGTGCATTTAGGCAAAATTCTTTTCTTGATTTCTTTGTTGATTTGAGATATTGCACTCATCCATATCACTACCTAGCAAGCAATATTCTAGAATATATTTTTTCTATGTTGATCTATGTATTGGATCCCCTCGGGGGGTTACGACCATTGTATCTATGGGAATTTGCACTCCCAGGAAGAAAATAAGTGAGGGGCCGAAGCTAAGAGTAAGGTAGGCCTTCATTTTGTTAAAATAAAATCTTCTAGTTTTGTTATGTGGAGGACCTTCTATTTTTTGGTTCACTGCTATCCTGTTTTTCAGCACCTACTTTCTCCTTCAACTTTCATCTTATTTCATGAGCTTATTTCTCAACTTACTGTTTCTATGCCTCTTCTACATAGGTTCTGCATTCCCTTATCTACCTACTAAATTGTGCCTTCCTCCTTCTCTTTGATACATTCTTTTTGTAGCGGTTAGGTAGGCTTAAACTAACCTAAAATCAAATAATCCAACCTAAAGATTGAATCTTGTGGTACCATTTCAAAAGCTGAACATAGAATAACAACTAATGAAGATCTTATTGTTATCGATAAAACATGCATCAGTGATTTAGCACTACAGCTTTACAAATACTTGCCATTACAGCCTTCATTTTTCTAAATTAACTACCTTTTTAATTAAGCAAATTAGCATCATTTTCTTTCATTTCTGGGCTGAATCCTGATATAGAAACACATCTACAGAATACAAGGTTAAGCTTACAAAGTCTCTAGTAGTCATGGGGCTACTGTTCATCTAGTTAGACTGAGCTAAGTGAGAAATTTGCTCCTGCTATTTAGTTGTCTCACCTTTGGATAGGTCTGTGCTTTTTTTAATTTTTTGTGCTATGTCCACTTGGCTCTCATTGGTTCTCATACCTCTTCTGTATGTTTTGGTTCATATCCCTCTAAACTTGCTAATTTATTTATAGTGCAGCCTCATGGGAATAATTTGTTCATTGACTACATATTTTTGTGAGTCTGTACCATATGATTTTTTATATTTTCTCTAAGAAAATATTTTTACAATAGAAATGAAGGATTAAAAAATTTCTACTTAACGGCTGTGATTTTCTGTGCATCTGTGATTTTCTCTGCAATGATAGTTCATTTCTTTCTGTATGTCTATTGATTGTTGTTAATTTTTGTATGTTGTTTGGTAGTTGTTCAAGTCAATTTTCCTCTATTTTATTTTCAATCTCTTTGATAGTTGTGTTGGGGCCAGAAACAGGTGGTAAAGAAAAAAAAAACTTTAGCTTCTAACACTAAGTTTGGCATCCTGATGTTGATTTAAAGAATGTACTGTGGACAGTAGCAACCTTTAACCCTTTAACGTCCGAATTTTTGTACTCATATTACCGTTAACACAACCACCGTCACTAAACTGGCGCTGGCATCTGGCAGTCACCGATATCAGGATGGGATAAGAACTGCCACTCGGCAGAGAACTTCAAAGAACACATTAGGGAACTAATTGAATAAGAAATAAAATATATTGAAGGGGAATTTTGAAAGAGGACACTGGTGTCCTCTGGGGCGTTAAAGGGTTAAAATACTCAAAATTGTGTTAATATTTGTACATACTAATTTTTTGCACAAAAATTGCATAAAATCATAGGATGTTTTATAGTTCAGAAATTAAAATTATTTAAACCTATTTGTATGGCTACAATATACATATTTATACAAAATTGATGCACCCTATTTTAATCTGTCTGGTTTAAAAATGATTTTGGTTGAACTTTGATGTTTGTGAGCTCACATGTGAATGTACATTTTTTCTAGTGCATTGTTCCTTGCTTGTTTTAATTATTTATTTTTAATATTGATTGCATGCATCAATGAATAAGATCTATGCATAAATGGTGCTTTTGACATTTATTGCTTTTAACATTGTTGCTATGTTTGAATTTACTACTTCAGTTCTCAAGGCCCACTCTTAATTATGACCGAGTAATTAAATCCATCATACATTATTAATTCTCATGATATAGGTACTAATGATATGACATGGCAACCATTTTTTGAACTCTAATAAGTAATAGATAGATAACATTTAGTTATCAAATCAAGATGATCACTGCTGCCTTGTTGATCTCCCACCAATGGGAGACCCCAATGAAGACTGTAACTTCTACAACTTCAGATGTTCAAGCTGACTTATGAACGTATGATTTTTGTCAACTACACATTGATTTATCATGAAAGACCCAATCATTACTCTCATCTTTTACTGATTGTTATAAGACTATCAGGTTATGAAAACAAGAGAATTAATTCAAAAAGTAACTCAATATTCCTCAATAGTAAAAAAACCAAGGTGTTTAAAAAAAATAAGTTGCACTTCAATGAGAACTTGTTTTACTGCATATTTTCTTGTTATAAAATAAGCATTTGGTTGTTGACCCAATTATACATGGACAAAAATGAAATTATTCTATTCATTTAATAAAAAAATAAAATTATTCAATTCACTAAATGTGAGAAGATGCTTTGTTTCATTTTTTGGTCCACATATTTTTTATGCAATGATGGAAAAACATTGTCATGTTTTTTTTATCAGATTGTAGCTTTAGTTTTCTCAAATATTAAAGCAGACAAACATTCCATTGCTCAGGTACCTAAACACCCAGCATGGAGCGTGCAGTGGTTATGGTGCACAAGCTGACGGATGCTGAAGTGGAGAGGCTGTCTTGCAGGCAGGACTTCATCAAGCAGGAAGCTGCAGCCAAGGACAGGGGGCAAGGTGAGGCTTGGTTCTATTTGGGTTTGAGACAGAGGTAGTTGATATTAGAGTAAAAACCAAGCCTATCTATGTGAAAATCAATAAAAAGGTAATAAGATAAAAGCTCTCCATTCTGGTTCAAGAACAAGACCTGCTGTTTATAGTATCACAAATAATTATGCATTAGAAAAGAAATAAATTATAGGATATTGTGTCCCAAAAATCTTGTTCAAGGAGAACAAAATTGCTTATTAAATGATTTTCCGAAATTGTTATTTTGATGTAGGCTGTAGAGCCAATTGTGATTTGAATAGAATTTCTCAAGTCACAGAGAAGATGAAACAAAGCTTAAATAAAATGCAATTAGTACATGTTTAGTGAATTTTAGGAGCATGAACAAATTAAAAGCACAAGCTGTGAGTCAAGATGTGGCAACATTAGAGGCAAATAGTTTAATTCTTTTCATCATCTGCAACTAGTGATGCATAAAAACAGTTCTATTTGATGGTAGTTTTTTTTGCACAAAAAACATGTTCTTTATGTATTTATTTTGCACACATTGAAATTTTTTGTATTAACAATCAGACATAGTAGAGATAGTATGCTCTGAATTTCGACTATCAATCTAAGTTCTGTGGCTCCTGCTGTTTCTCTTAGACTCCTCTAGGTAATTATGGGGTATCTGCCACCACTTTTACTATATGGTTTCCTTTTGATGTTGAGGTTAAGTTAAGGACAGCATCCCCCATTGGGATCCAGGATTGTGATACTATTTGAGAAGTAAAATTTTTTGCTGCAATATGAAGTGGAGGAGGTGAGATACACCCTGTGAAAAAATGAGTCTCATACGGTCGTTCGCCCGCTATGGGGGTTTGAAGAATAGGGGGGAAGGGAGGGTTAAGTGGTATTTTATCTTGTTACACCTCCCCCTTGGCACTTTCTTCATGGCGTGACATCGCTATGTCATCTCCTACGTCTTTGTATTACTCTATAATGATTTCATGGGTCTAACCTGGACCAAAAATTTTAAAGAAATTTTAATTAAAATTGTTTACATATCTTTGTTTTGCCTATAATGAAAATCTCGGACTTTAGGGTTTCAAAATGCTTCTCCTCCTACAGTTTTTATGCTACAGTGATGATTTTGGTAACATTGGATGCAGAAAAACGTGGAGAATAGAGAAGGTGTAAAATAAATTTTTAAATTTGTTGCAAACAAAAGTTGTGACATCACAGAGGAAAATTTTCCTCATAAAAAAATGGAACCTCAAAAATTTGTAAAAATTTTTCTTTATTCTTTTCTTTAAGAGATTTTCTGTTATGCCTCCCGTAATGTCAACGATATTCCGCATCCAATGACATTAAAATCATCATCACTGTAGCTTAAAAACTGTTGAAGATGATGCATTTTGAACCCCCCCTCAAACTCCGTTTTCTACGAATATATCGTTTTCTTTGAAGAAAATTGCATATTTTCATAGAAGATAAACGATTCCGTATTGCATTTCTTATCAGTATACCAAATTTCATTGCTCTAGGTTCAAAAATGAAAAAATTCCATGTGGGGATGCTGTCCTTAAGGGGGACAAACCAGCAATTTTTAATTTTTTGACCAATTGTTCTGAAATTTGCACAGCCTATGTATTTTTAAAAAAGAAACACATTTTGCTTATGTAGATTTTTCAATTTTGTCCTTAGTTTTTCAGAAAATTAGAAATATTAGATTTTTATATAATTTTCCAACAGTTCAAAAGAATAGAAGTCAATAAGTTTTCTTGAAAATAACAATGAAATAAACAACTTACAGTGTTGCCAAATTTCAGTCAGACTTGTAGTTTTGCCAAATCTATTACAATATAAATTCAAGACACTATATCACATTGGCAGAAAACCCTTGTCTATGACCACCAGTAGTTATATTATTACAACACACCATCTGGGAAGGTGAAGGTGGGGCAATTGCATCGTAAAATAATTGAAACATCAAAACATGAAACGACAGAAAATGAAAAATGTAATACAATCATGGAAAACCATGAATTAAGGGGTATGCTCTTTTATTTTGTAATCTAACATGGAAAAATTTAATGTGGTTCTTTTCCTTACTGAGTTATTTTTAAACAAAATATTAAAAATACTAATATCCATGTTTTGTAGTACTGATTTCTTGTAAAAAAACAAGTTGAAGGTGATTCACGTGCATTGTAAAATGAATGAAATATGAAAACATGAAAATACAGATAATGAAAAATGTCCTACAAACATAGAAAACCATGAATAAAGGGGTATGCTGTTTTATTTTATAATCTGACATTAAAACAATTATTGTGAAGTGGTTCTTTTCCTTGCTGAGTTATTTTAAAACAAAACATTAAAAAAAATATATCCAGGTTTTTTAGTCATGGTTTTTTTGTAAAAAACAGCATGGTTTTTTTTTTGAGTCGCATCTCTATCTGCAACCAATTGTTCGGGGCTTTATGCTGTCATTTTGCATACATTTTGGTGCACCAGCCATATGTGGAGATAATGTGTGAATTATTGAAAGTGCAATACTGCCAATACATCTGTTGGTGTAGATCACTGAAATTCCGAATTTTTTGTTAATTTTCATGGCAAAATTTCAAGTGTCTGCAACCTGAGCATTCACACCATGGATTTTTATAAGTGGTACTCTCAGAGAAATCCTATCTCAGTGATATTCTTTTTCATCTGCTGAGCTACGTTACATATCAGTGCAATGTCATGTATTTGAAACTTTCATCTTTAGGGAGATATAACTATTGTATATGTGGGAATAAGCATTACCAGGGAAAATATGTGAGGTCCCGAGTTAAACATTAGGATGGCTTTTCCTGTGTTGAGGTAGAATAGGTTTTCATTTTGTTATGAACCATATTTTTTGGTTCGCTGCTGCTCTGTTTATCAGCATTTAATACTTTTTGTCAACATTTATCTTGTTTTATGAACTTGTTTCTCAACTTACTTTTTCTACACACCTTCTGCATAGATTTCTCAATTTCTTAACTCGATATTAAATGGTGCCTTCTGCCTTTTCTTTAGAATGCTTTACCTGCGGTTGAGTAGGCCTCAACTAACATCTAATGTAATTTGAAAACTTTACAAAAATCGTAATAATGCTGAATTAACCCTTTGTGTGCTGACGGTTACTCCAGTGCCTAAATGGCTAGTGCTTCTAGTTTAGAGCATCTAACCTGATTTGAAAGTAATTTAACTAATGAGGGAACATTTTGTAGTAAATAGATAATTAGGGAAATTACAAGCATTAATGAAACTAGGTTCTAGACAGTCCAAAAGCCTGCATGCATAAATTACCATAAGTTACCTCTAAGTTCATGCTACAGGGTCCTAGCAACATATTCAACAACCTTTCTATATAACTTGAAGTTTTTCCTGAACTTCATTTATATTGATAAATTTATGCAAAAACTTATGAATAATTTCTTTGTACATTCAAAAACTTTATTGTCAACATCAAAAATTTCTGTCACCAAGATTAGAGCTTTAAAGATCCAAAAAATTTAAATAATGAAGTAGGCACTTGCTTTAGCTAAAAGCATGCACACTAGGACAATTTCATTGAAAATTCAGGGTAATGACGATTTTTTCCCTTGGAAATTTTTCACTAAGCCATTTGAATCGTTGTACACAGGGTTAAAGATGAGGACTTCAAAGGCAAAAGTAGTTTTGTGTTGTGTTTTGATCTTTAAATTCAGTGTGAAACTTCCACAAGATTGAGAAATGCAGTCATAATTGAGAAAACGTCACTTTGTGGATTTCATTCTATTTCAATTTTCTAATGAATGAATTAAAAATTGGTTTGATAAATTTTTTTATTCAAACATGTATGATGTCACCTTTCAGGGGGATACAGGTGTTGTATCTATGGAAATTAGCACTCCCATGGGGAAAATGTGCGAGGGCTCAAGCTGAGAGTTAGGTAGACCATCTTTTTGTCGAAATAGAATGTATTTTGTGATGTAAAGAACCCCCTTTTTTTGGTTCACTGCTGTCCTGTTTTTCAGCACCTACTTTCTTCTATGACTTTGATCATGTTTCATCTACTTCTTTGTCAACTTATTGTTTCTTTGCTCTTTCTGCATAGATTCCACATTCCTTCAACTCAATACTAAATAGTGCTTTCGTCATTCCTCTCTTTGGATTTCTTCTTTGGCAGATAGGGAGACCTAAGGGGATCTACTACACTGAGCTTTACCTGGATCACCCAATTTTACAAATGTCTTTTCCAATTTCTATTGTATCTAGGGGAACGAAAATGCATAGAGACATGTAAAATTGAATTTCGAACACATTTGCTTCTATGAAATTGTTTCGATTTCCCCCCCCCCCCCCAAAAAAAGTTACTTTTTGAAAACAAGAAAAAAGAATTTGCACCACACCGGTCTCACTCTACAATTTTCCATGTAAAAGCGTGATTTTGGTCTCATATGAAGCAGCAAGACTGTATGAAGGGATTAACAAAAGATCTTTTTATTTTCAAATTAGGAAAAAAATTATGGTTACATATATCCGACCTGTGAAAAAAATCCAAAAAATGAGTTATTTACCAATAAAAATTAAACTTGGAAATCGAATAATGTTTTGCTTTGTTATGCTGTTCCCACCGTCAAACCGCATCGAATGAGACCAAAATCACGGTTCTACGTTGAAAATTACCGAGTGAAAAAATTTTGAATATTTTTTTTGTTTTTTTATATTTTTTATTATTTTTTAAATGGCAAAACTCGAAAATGGTTATGAAATCAAATGTGTTCAAAATTCAATTTTGCAAATCTGTATTTATTTTCGTTCACCTATTTGCAATAGAATGTTGCAATCTGGAATTAGAAAACGTAGTCATAGGATTTTTTTTGGAAATGTGTTTTTGACATGTAACCATAATTTTTTTCTAATTTGAAAATAAAAAGATCATTCGTTAATCCCTTCATACAGTCCTGCTGCTTCCTATGAGACCAAAATCACGCTTTTACGTTGAAAATTGTAGAGTGAGACTGGTTTGGCGCCAATTTTTTTTCTTGTTTTGAATGTTTCATTTTTTTTTGTTGCGAAAATCGAAAAATTTCATGGCAGCAAATGTGTTTGTAATTCAATTTTACATATCTGTATGCATTTTCGTTCCCTTAAGTGCAATAAAAATGTGTAGTGACTTTAGAACCATGAGGTCCATTCCAGGGTAGTAGATCCCCTTAAACTAACAAATAATCTAATTTAATCTTACATGATGTCATTCAAAAATATGGTGTAATGCAAAGTACATTTCTTAGCGCCAATTTTTATTTGATTTGCTAGTTTTGTTAGTATTGTATGTACCATTTCTCCTAAAGACTGGGTTTCTTACTTTCTATCGTCTTGTATATTTGCTGGTGTGAGCTAGAATTTTGTTTCAGCTCATTAACATCTCCAAGGCTTTCAAACTATCAACTATTTAGTTCAAAGAATTGTATTGTGTTCCCTGCTAAATGTGTTACTAGGTTTCTAATCCTAACTTGCTTAATCCTTTCAGTTTTTCATGTGTTTAAAATACTAACAAAATTGTTAACATTGTCAATGTAATGAAATTATCTTTGTATTTCAACACATATAGAGCTGTTACTAGATTTGTTATCTCAGATGCGATTGTTCTCAACAAGCTTGTGTCACTTGCAGGTGATGGACCAAACTCGTTGAACTATTTAGAAGTAATTAACATCAAAAGTGAAATGCCAGACGCTGAGCTGGAGGCGGTTACTGTGAAGGACGAGCCCATTGACTGGCATCAGGAACCCCAGGTACTGTAATTGGTTGCTTACTCTCCTCTTGAGTACTTCCAATTGGTTGTTTACTCTCCTTTTGAGTGCTTTCAATTGGATGCTTACTCTCCTTTTGAGTGCTTCCAATTGGTTGCTCACTGTCATTTCACGCATTTGAATCAAGTTCAGAAGTAGTTAGTATTTTCCTGCTCTTGGCCACCATATTTTTTGCCCATCAAAATGAAAAACAATCGAGTTGATAACGTGTTTTTGAAAATAAAACAGTCCAGATCTAAAATATCTGGCAACATTCGCTTAGGTATGTATTGAATTTTGTCACGGATTCATGTATGTTTATTTCCTGAAACGAGTGCTGCAATTTAAGAAGCTTGTACATTTTATTAGATTTTTGCCCTGTATTGAAGTATTAACTGGTCGTAATAATAGAATGTGCTTTTTAAATTTCTCTTCTGTCATTGCCTTTTATTTCTTTTGTTCAATTACATTTTGGTAATTTCATTTTTTTTATCTTCAACACCTGAACATATTTTGTCACGAACAAGATAAACTCTGATACTTGATTGCACGATTTTTTTTCAAAAGTAAACGGATACGCCGAATAATTTTAACTCTAACTTGAGCATAATGCTATAATTTTTGACGAATCCTGTACAGTTATAATTGAGAGGAGTTCTCCCTTACAGGTTGGTTCAAGTTCAGGGTCTCGTGCAGTTACTATCAAGAGAGAAGTAGACAATGACTGCATTGAGGCACGTTCAAGGCGCGCAGAAGCAGAGTACGAGTTGAGGGAAGGCAGCTCTGGTTCGTGCAACACAAGTGCTGTTCATCAGGGACCAGCTGGAGCATCTGGAGGTAGCGCTGACTTGCTACCGTCAGATGTGCCGTGTAGCGGCAGTGGTGTTGAGGCCGCACCTCCTGACAGACTCATGTCACGGCCCTTACTGTGTGATCTTTGTGATTACTCTACTGGTAAGAGAGGCCTTATGGAGCTGCACCTCCGCGTCAGGCATAAATTTGGATGTTACTACCAGTGTGAGTTGTGTGATTACTCCACTATGTTCATGAATGCTTTGAAAGGGCATTTATTAGAGCAGCATGATCATGAGAACTTGAGCGTAGGTCATTTTGGGCGTTACGAATTTCCAGCTGTCAAAATTATGGAGGAACAGCGACCTGAAAGGCATGGTCAGTCAGAGCCTGAATGTCAATCATGTGGCTCTCATTTAGTCATTAAATTCAGTTCAGAAACACATAGAAAAGGTGCATTAGACAACAGTGTGGTGTACATGTGTGAGGTGTGCAAATATTCTTCAGCTAATGAAGCAATCTTGATGCAGTGTTTGTTAGGTAAACGCGACATAGAACATCAAATGAACAGACGTCGTCAAGATCAGCTTTACAAGCGTAAGTCAAGTGACTCTGCTCGTAGAAGCGAAAATGAAAAATACCCAACTAGCAAAGATGGTTATCGTCAACTGGTCAAGTGTGAGTCATGTGAATATTCCTCTGCTTATACGGGTCAGCTTAAACTACACCTAGCGCGCAAGCATGGTAAAGGTCGGCTGTTCAAGTGTGAATTTTGTGACTATTCTTCTGCAGAGAAGCATAGAGTTGCGCAACACCTAGCCAATAAACATGGCGCTGGTCAGCTGTTAAAGTGTGAGTTGTGTGACTATTCGAATGCTCGTAAGGATCAGCTTAAACTGCACCTAGCGCGCAAACATGGTAAAGGTCGGCTGTTCAAGTGTGAACTTTGTGACTATTCTTCTTCACAGAAGAATAGAGTCGAACTACACCTAGCCGGCAAACATGGTAAAGGTCGACTGTTAAAGTGCGAGTTCTGCGACTATTTCTCAGCTTGTAAAGGGAGTGTTAAACTACATTTAGCGAGGAAACATGGTAATGGTCAACTATTCAAGTGTGAACTTTGTGACTTTTCTTCTGCACAGAAGAACAGAGTTGCGCAACACCTAGCCAGCAAACATGGTAAAGGTCGACTGTTAAAGTGTGAGTTGTGTGAATACCATAGTGCTTGTAAGTATCAGCTTAAATTACACCTAGCCCATAAACATGGCGATTGCCAGCTGTTCAAATGTGAGTTCTGCGACTATTCCTCTTCTCGTAAAAAGAACGTTGAACTACATTTAGCCGGCAAACATGGTAAAGGTCATCTGTTCAAGTGTGAGTTCTGCGACTATTCCTCAGCTCGTAAAGAGAGTGTTAATCAACATTTAGCCAGCAAACATGGTAAGGGTCGACTGTTCGAGTGTAAACTTTGTGACTATTCTTCTGCGCGGAAAATTCAAGTTGAGCGACACCTAGCCGGCAAGCATGGTAAAGGTCGACTGTTCAAGTGTGAATTTTGTGACTATTCATCTGCAGTGAAGATTCAGATTGAATTACACTTAGCCGGCAAACATGGTAAAGGTCGACTGTTCAAGTGTGAATTTTGTGACTATTCATCTGCAGTGAAGATTCAGATTGAACTACACTTAGCCGGCAAACATGGTAAAGGTCGACTGTTCACGTGTGAATTTTGTGACTATTCTTCTGCACGGAAGAACAGAATCGAACAACACCAAGCAGGCAAACATGGTAAGGGTCGACTGTTCAAGTGTGAGCTGTGTGAATACTCTAATGCTTGTAAGTATCAGCTTAAACTACACCTAGCCAATAAACATGGCAAAGGTCAGGTGTTCAAATGTGAGATCTGTGACTATTCCTCTGCTCGTAAAGAGAGTGTTGAACTACATTTGGCCAGCAAACATCGTAATGGTGATCTGTTATAGTGTGAACTTCGTGACTATTCTCCTGCATTGAAGAATAAAGTTGACCTACAAAAGTTGACTCAAATGTCCAATTACCACACCACACTTCAGAGCTGCTAAATATTGTAGTTGTTCAATGTCGTCAAATCTGTTGTCAATGTCTTCGGGAGGACTCAACTTTTTTGTCCATTGGAATCAGCGTTCAAGAAGGGAAAATGTTATTGAGAGTTAAGGACGCTTTCTTTTTCTTACAACGAAATGTTTTTCTTTCAATTCAAGACCACATTTTTTCGGTTGGTTACTTGCTATTTTTCAGAAACTTGAATTTATTTTCCAATTTTCAGCTTGTTTCCTAACGGGCCTTCTTTTTTATATTTTTTTGCTCTGGCCGTGCGGGAGCACATTTTGTGCATAGATGCGGCTATCCCTTTATTCGATACTAAATGGTGCTTGCATCGTTCCTCTCTTAGCATATCTTCGTAGCAGGGAGATTGAAACTCAAGAATAATCTATCTCCGCATAGATATAACGCTTCTTTCGATTTCGGTACGTTTTTGGGGTTAGGTGCTCAAAGAAGTTAAGCAATATATACAACATTGCCTGATGTTTTCGGTTCACTACTGTGTAGTTTCTCAGCATCTATCACTTTTTCATCTCGATTTTGTTTCCCTAATTTATTTCGCAACTTTTTGTTTTTATGAAATATGTGCACACCTCCTGCGTTCCCTTATGTCCCTACTAAATGATGTCTTCCTCCTCCCGCCCCTAGAAAAATTGTTGCAAATAATCAGACCTAAACTAACTTATGTGATCTAACGGCTCTGTAGCATAGATGTCGGGAAAATTCTTCTTCCTTATTAACCCTGCATCCTACTACCAACTTAGAGGAATTCATTTAGTTTGTTTTCTGAAGAAAACGAAAATATTATGCGAAATGAGTGGCATTCTATAGCTACGTGTGAAAATCAATTGTTTATTTTCTTTTTCAAAGCGTTCCGTACTACATGCTTGTGACATTTGTTCGACTTGCACTGCCGATTCTTTTTTTGTTTATGGTCAAGACTCTAGACCAGCGGTCACAGTCTTCAATTATTTCGTGTTCTTTGTGCGTGTTAGTAGAAAAATTTATATATCTGGTTTTCTACATCAGTTTTTTATGACAGAAACGCTGTTTGTACAGATTTTGATCCCAAACTCAAAAATTAAAGGGAAAAATCTTCGAGTTTCACTGAAAATTGTTGATAGATTTACGTATTTAAATTTCATTACCTATTATTTAAAAAATGACAGTAAGAGTGCATTTCTGAGTGCATGTTAGTTTTAAACTTGAGTATTGTGATGTTTTTTCATTAATTAGTTTTATCAACTTTTTCTGATTACTTTCTATTTAGAATGGCACTTTGGTGAGTTCGGTTGAGTGCTTCATGCATTTTCGTTTTTGTTAACGGGAAGCAAACATTTTCAGTTGGTTGTTCATTTCAACCTACGCTATAGGCATTAGAATACCTTTTGTTTTACAACAAATAAGTAAACATAAGTAATTTTATATTAGGAAGATCCTGATAATCCAGTGAATTCACTTTTCTAATATGCTCTTCAGAAACTTGGCTATTGGTTCACAGTTCTTTCTGATTGTGAAATGTTCATGCTAGCCTTGTGCGACGGCCGCTCCTCCTCGTGTCTGACTGTCGGGAAACTTTAGTGTCGCCTTATTTTGGTGAGAATTTGAAGATGGAATTTTGTTGTGTAATAAATCATCTTTCCCATGTTGGTTACTAGGAACATACATACTGATTGTCATGTTTGCAAAAAAAATTCGTTTCCAATTTCCGAAGCGTCGATTTCCTAACATTTTAGGCAAAATAATTTACTTTCACCCATTATACCTTCAACAAAATCAATTCCTGCTGCGGTAGACTGAGCTCTTGGGTTCGCCACTGTTAATGTCTTGGTTCGCCAAGGCATTTTTCAGTGGTGTAATATAGCGAGTAATGTAAGTTCTAGTTAGAGAGACCAAAAGTTGGCAACACTCGTGATGGCAAAAATATCAGATTAGATTAGATTATAAGTTAGTTTAAGCCTCCCTAACCGCTACAAAAATAGAGCGTATCGAAGAGAGGAAGGAGGAAGGCACCATTTAGTATGGAGATAAGAAAATGAGGAATCTATGCAGAAAGGGCATAGAAACAGTAAGATGGGAAAGAAGTTCATGAAATAAGATAAAAGTTGAAGAAGAAAGTCAGAGGTGCTGAAAAACAGGACAGTAGTGAACCGAAAAAGGTGGTCCTTAACATAACAAAAAACATTTTATTTCAACAAAAAGAAGGCCTACCTAACTCAGCTCGGGCCCTCACATTTTTCCCCTGGGAGCGCTAATTCCCATAGATACAATAGTTGTATCCCCCTGAGGGGGGCAAAAATATCAACCAGTTCGCTGTTGGTCACAGTCAGCTAAACAAAAATGTTGACTGCAAGTGTGTATATAGATTACCCTTGTGGCTAAGTACCTACCCTAAGTTTACTAATTCTATTCTACTCTATCCTATAGCTCCCATCTATCTCCGCTCTACTCTCACTGGCCACATGTGTATTAACTCGGATAAGTAGTATTGACGGTATCGGTCAGCTTCCAGTGCTAGTGTTTAAAGGAAGATATTCACGAGAATAGATAATTATAATTTCAATTCTGTTCATCAAATAATAAACCCCTAACGCGGCTGTTGTCCATTTTAAGCGGTTGGTCTTTCAATTTAATCCCTTTAAGTTGAGCATTTTTCAAAATTGAAATGGATTTTAATGAATTTCGTTCAATAATTTCTTTGGAAATGAACTGCCTCCCTTTTTTCATGGAAATGTTACTGTATCAACGTGGGTTTCCTTGTTTGATTAGTCGAATTTTATCTACATTTTTCTCCGTTTTGTAATTTGCATCAAAGGAAATGCTCTTTTATTGCTTTGTCCTCTGTTAATTCAACTTCTGTTCATTGCGGATGTTCCTCAAATTAGATTTAAGGCTATTCACATTGAAAAGTTTCTAAAAATCATTCTGTTGAACTTATTTTATGTTCGCTCGTCATAGCCGTGTGTCTGTAAGCCCTGCCTGCCGTGCGGGTAACGCGGGTTCGAGTCCCTGCGCTGGTGGCGATTTTCTCTGTTGGGTATAGGGGAAAAATTCAAAGCACCACACCCCACTCTACCCAGGTGTCTGAAATGGGTACCGGTCTTGACCGGGGTAAAGCGTCATGGCGTCCTGGCGTTAGTTATAAGACATTTGAAAATCCAATGTACAAGGTGATATGTATCAGGCTTGAAATTGGAAATAAAGCATCCGTAGATGCTTTCATTATTATTATTATTATTATTATTATTATTATTATGATTATTATTATTATTATTATTATTCATTATTATATTTTATCATTATATTTTTATATTTTATCATTATTATATTTTATCATTATTTTTATTTAGACTATGTGAGGGCCTGAGCTAAAGGTTAGGTAGGTTTCTTTTTTGGTGTAATAAAATAGGTTTTTGTTATGTTACGGACCATCTTTTTTCGGTTCACTGCTGTCCTGTTTTTCAGCACCTACTACTTTCTTCTTCAAATTTTTTCTTGTTTCGTGAACTTCTTTCCTAGCTTACTGTTTCTGTGCACTTTGTGCATAGATTCCGCGTTTCCCTCAACTCCATACTAAATGGTGCCTTCCTCTTTCCTCTCTTGGAACATCTTTGTCGTGGTTAAGGGAGGCTAAAACTTTCTTATATAATAATAATAATAATAATAATAATGTCCTCCCCTTCACATTTACCATTATTAATTATTTTCAAACAAATTGCGAAACAGGTAAAATGTCGTGCATTTATACCGGCACGTCAATAGGCAATTTACCTGTTGGTACACATGTGGCTCTATACGCTGGGAACGTGTTCTATTACAGCAGTTGTGCAGTTGGTAGTTTTTGTGGTAATTTTGATGCTTACATTAGTGTGCCAATAGACAAATAAAGAATTGAAGTAATTATTTCACGTGCTTTGACGGATCTCAATGTATACAGATGATGTTCAAATTGCAATAACAAGTTCTGTATCGGAAATACCACAGACGCAAATTAAAGCCGAAACTTTGCCGACTAGCCTGGAATCATGGTACGACCGAAATGGTCTTAAATTAAATGCTAATAAAACACAATGCATTATTTTTGGATCCAAAGATGCAATTAAAAAAACTTCAGATCTTACTCCTGCTGCTGGAAATGATAAAAATAATGCATCAGAAAAAGTTAAAAATCTAGGAATCTGGTTCGATAGAAATCTGTCATTCAAATCTCACGTTGAAACTACTTGCAACAAAATCTACGGAACTTTAATGTTTTTTCATCGTATAAAAATTATGCTAGACGAAAAATCCAGATGATTAGGAATTCAATCCCTTGTGTTATCGCGCATTGACTATTGCAGCCTAGTATGGGGAGACTTACCTCAATACCTTCAAAGGGACTTACAAAAGTGCATGAATTTTGCAGCCAAGGTGGTATGCAACGGTAATTTCAAAAGAAGTGATCACGTAACCCCTCTCCTCAATAAACTCGGCTGGATTCCTATCCAAGAAAGACTCCTCATGCAGAAGGCCCAATACGTATTCTCCTCGTAATATCTTCCTCAGAGCAATGCTGAGATAGTGCGTTTCCATCCACCCACTGTAACCAATCAAAAACCGAATAGAAACAATAATGTCTAGGTCAACTATCGTTCATCTCACTTAGGGCAGAAGGCTCTGTCCATATCAGGCGCCTTACTGTGGAACAAACTTCCCCTGAGTATTAAAGTTCCTCAAAGACCGAGAGAATTTAAAGCCAAAATAACTCGTTATCTTGTGTCGCAAAAATAATTCATAGTTACAGAACATACAAAATAAGTACTGTCGAATCTCATCTGCCTGGTATCTCCATTGCTCAACAATCTCCCTTGCTCATTGTTTTATAATTCAAGATATCACACAACAGTTTTAAAGTATGCGTAGGTATTATGATTTGATCGCCTATACGCTGCCATTTGCAAACATGCTTACTTGAATATGTGTGTACGTAGATAGGTGTATATGCGCATATGGGTGTGTATATGTGCACGTACACCTGTGTGCACTAGAGTAGATGAACCAGTCGATGGTTGCATTTTATGTCATTCCTCTCCGTTTCTGTGCAAGCATCAAACTAGACCGTCATGGTACCTATGTGTGCGTGTGTTTATCAATTGCAGACATTCTGCACCATATTACAGAGATAATGTGATTTTTTTTCTAGTATGAAATTGTAAAGCATCCATGTAAAAAAAGCAATAAATTCGTTGTGTGATCATCCATTTATACTGCAGTATTATGCTTATAGTTATATGCTTATAATAATGTGATACCTATGTTTGTTTATCAATTGCCGACAATTTGCGCCATATTTCACAGATAATGTGATTTTTTTTCCAATATGAAACCTCTATAGGACATTAATGTTTTCTTTCTTATTCACGTCCCACAATCGTTTTCATGTTTCTGACTTAGGTAGACTGTTTTGTGCCACTATTTTTAGTACGAAATTTTATATAATTCATGCCACAATAAAAGATATTTTCTCCGTTTCCCTCGATTGGAATTCTGGTTTATACTGACTAGTTTACGCTGATATTTGCGCACATGCCTACTTGTGTATATGTGTACGTGTGCACGCTATGCGTATGACACTTTATAGAATGCGTATGTATTGTAATTGCCTCGATGCATAGAAATGCATTTGTGTATGCTTACGAGTTTGGTGTAAGTATGTGCGTGCATGTGTATGTGTATATATTTACATGTATATGTGCACATGTGTGTGAACTAGACAACTAGCATTTTACTAGAGATAATGGTCTTTTTTCTGTTCACTCTCAACTTGTAACATTACCTAACTCGTCATCTCTTTATTATTGTAAAGCATTCATGTAGAAACTATACATTTGTTGTGCGATCATCCATTTTTTGTTTAAATAAAATGCTTATTAACTAATGACCGCGATGTCAAAATTGTTGGATTAGAATTACAAAACTTATAATCTTCTTGGTCCTCATGCTTATGTGTACGTGTATATGTGTATATGTATATGTATATGTGTATATATACATGTATATATATGTATGAACATATATGTATATATATACTGGTGTATATTTATATATATATATTTTTTCATGCTTCCTTAAAATGACACTTTTGAACATTGGCCGAAACAAGCGATTCATGTATTATTTCCTGGCGTCAAGAATTGAGAAATTTTATGTCATGTACATGTAAACTGTCATAAGTGTTTTCACCTCACAATTAAAATGTATCGTCTATGAAATTGTGTTATCTCTTTTAATTATCATTACATGTATTATCAAATGTAGATTAAGCAAGATTAGGAGTACATTGCCCTCAATCATTTCTTTTCGACTAGTGACACGAGTTTTACAATACTCCCCCCCTTCAGTATCATCTAAGTGTATTAATTTTAGGATATTTTAAAAAACAATGATGGTACTTTTGTACCATCTATATTGGAAATATACTGTTTTCTTTCTTTCTTTCTTGCTTGACGCGTTTCATTAACCTTTGATAATAGCTCGACAAGCACGACCTCCAGTTGTTCAGAACGAATGCCGTTATTCATTGCAGCTCACCATGAGAATATAAATCTTTCCCTAACTTGCGCGTCTCAGAAGTGCCAACATTCCGTCAAACTTTCCTGTAAATTCATTGCTTAGTTTTCGGTGTATGTGAGGTGACGTTTCCACAATGATAGTTATTTAACGTTTTCGGGATACAAAAGGCATCATCCAGTATAGTTGGTAGAACAGATAAAAGGAAAGTGAAACATTCTATTATTAACCGAGAAACAAACGATTTCGATGATTTTCAATGTTCTCAACACCAACATACAATATGTGCGTCTCAACGCCATGGTAAATATCGAACAAATGGTTGAGGGAAAGATATAACCTGTTCCCTTGCCTGAGTTATTGTAAGTTTTATACGCACATAAATACCAATTGTTGACCAGCACCTAAAAACAACGGAAGGTAAACGCTGTTTTATTCAGTATCTGAGTGGTCGGAAAATCTCGGGTGCGTAGTTATAAGGAAGGGAAATTCGAACTTTGAGAGTAGAAGGCAAATTCTATGTTACTTTTTATAATAGAGTGGATGGCCCTACACTAGAGCACAGTATAGGTTCCACATAGACACAACACAGTCACAGTGCTGAACAAAAAAAAATGTAATGACACATCAATTTAGGTAAATAGTTCACTCACCTCTGGGATACCTTAACTTAAATACGCAATTCTTAGGCCTGTGGTTAGTAAGAGTAGAGCGGAGATAGGTGGGAATATATAGTAAAAGAGTCGAGTAAGATAAAGTACATTAGTTTAGAAATTAAGAAGTTAGATACCAACCACAGTAGTTAATTATATACACACTCGGCCAAAATTTACTTTTTGTTGAACCCGAGACCACTAGAAGACTGACTTGCGAGTGTTGCTCTCTCGAGCGTTGCCAACTTTTGGTTTCTTTAACTAGAACTTACACTACTCGCTATATTACACCCCTCCCTCCTTAATTAGAAGCCCCCCCTTGTATCCCAAGTCCCCTTATTTAATATAGTCAATCCTAAAGGTTCATTCTCACCACAGGCTTCCGAGCCCGGGTAGACCTGCGTGAGATGCTAGCACTTGGAGGCTCGTGCATCATAGCGCCTCCTGGGTGGGAATCGGGTAATCAAGTGTTTCGGATTCAGGTTCATTGGTCGGAGGTGGTGGGTATGAATTTTGAGCAGGTTGTGAAAACACAACGGTTTCCTCCGTAGGTTGTTCCAAGGGTTCAGGGATGGTGTTCGAGCAGGTAATAACTTGGTCCTGGTGTCGACGAACGACCTCTCCCCCCCTTCAGTAGGCCCTTGTAGGATACCGGGCCTGTTTTCTCAATGGTGGTAGCAGGGGTCCATTTTGGGGAACCCGGCGTGTATTGACGGTCCATCACAGGTGACTCCGGCGGAATGTCAACCGCGCGAGACCTTGGGTGGTATCTTTTCTGAGCGTCCTTACGTTGAGCAACTTTGGACGCGATTGCTTCTGACGGCCAAAGTAGATCAAGACGAGAGCGAACTTTCCTGCCTAACATCAGTTCGGCGGGCGTAACACCTGTTGTCGTGTGGGGTGTTAGCCGATAGTTGAACAGGAACCTGTCTAGTGCTAGGCGTAGGGGTTCCGTTGACTTTCGTATATTCTTCTTGAAAGTTTGTACCATGCGCTCTGCCAGTCCATTAGTTGAAGGGTGGTATGGTGCGCTCGTAATATGTCGCATACCACATGCCTTCACAAATTCTTGGAATTCAGCCGATGTGAAACACGTTGCGTTGTCCGAAACAATTGTTACTGGAAATCCAAATGTCGCAAAAGTGTGTTTCAGGCACGAGATCGTTTCGCTAGAGGTTGTAGTAGATGTGGGAAAAATTTCAACCCACTTAGAGTGTGCATCCACGATCACTAGATAGTATTTTCCATCCATTGGGCCCGCGCAGTCAATGTGTATGCGATGCCAAGGCTTCGCAGGCCATTCCCACGGATGGAGTTCAGCTTTCGTTGGTGCAGCTCGAGTGCTCAGGCACTCGCTGCATGACTTAGTCGTTTCTTCTAGATCTTTGTCCAGCAGCGGCCACCATACATAGCTGCGAGCTAACTCCTTCATCCTGGATGATCCAGCATGGCCAGAGTGAAGTTCGTCCACAATGGCTTGTCTGAGAGCTTGGGGTACACTAATTCTTGCTCCCCAGAGCACACAGCCATTTTGTGTGGACAATTCGTCTCGCCTCCTAGTATACGGAGCGAGATCAGGGTCACCAATTACCGTCGAAGGCCAGCCTACTTGGCAGTATTTGTATACCTTTGAAAGTACTGGGTCCCTTAGGGTGCCGTCGCGGATGTGGGTGCTGGTGACTGGAGCTGACTCGAGGAAGTTTACTAAGGACGTCCATTCCGCAGGAATAGGTGTGGCTTCCTCGGGAGTTGTCAAGAGTAGACGACTGAGAGCATCAGCCGTGCCCAACAGCACGCCAGACCGGTGACGCAAGGTGAACTTGTAGGACTGCAGTAGTAAAGCCCACCTTTGAATGCGCCCGGATGCCATTGGAGGAATGCTTCTACCCGGATCAAATAGCCCTAACAAAGGTTTGTGGTCCGTAACCACAGTGAAATCCTGTCCCCACAGGTAACAATGGAATTTTCTGAGTGCAACCACCATATACAGAGCTTCTTTCTCAGTCTGGGAGTAGTTGCGTTCTGTTGCTGTTAGAGTTCGGGAGGCAAAATAGGCGGGGCGTTCAATCCCATCAATAAGGTGACACAGCACCGCTCCCACACCATACGCACTACTGTCAGCCACTACCACTATGGGTTTCTGAGGGTCAAAGTGGACTAGAGTCTGAGAGTCCAGGAGGGCTTGTTTAGATTTCTGGAAGGCTCTCTCCTGACTTGCATCCCATTTCCAAGGGGTTTTATCCCTCAGTAAGGTATTTAGGGGCTCCAGCATGGTTGCAGATGATTTTAGAAATTTTCTATAGAAATTTAACAGCCCAAGGTAGGCTCTCAGTTGAGTCACATTAGTAGGAGCTGGTGCATTCTGGATTGCTGCTACCTTCTCTGCAGTGGGGTGCAATCCATCCTTGTCGATTTGGTATCCAAGGTAGGATACCTGTGGCACTCCAATTTGGAATTTATCCATTTTCAGTTTTAGCCCTGCCTCCTGTAGTTTAGATAAGACTTGATAGAGACGCTTGTTGTGCTCTTGCTCATTAGTGGCACTCACCAGGACGTCATCCAGGTAGCAGAACACTCCTGGGACGCCCTGCAATAGTCCTTCCATGGCACGCTGAAAGATTCCAGGTGCAGAGGCTATTCCGAAGCTTAGCCTATTATAAGCAAACAGACCTCTATGAGTGTTGATCACGGTGAGCTCCTTGGATTCATCATCCAACGGAAGTTGGGCGTA
Organism: Morinoia aosen; assembly: GCA_030386875.1. NCBI lineage: Eukaryota > Metazoa > Arthropoda > Malacostraca > Amphipoda > Talitridae > Morinoia > Morinoia aosen. The sequence goes on from CM059576.1 coordinate 1,663,204, forward strand.
CGCTTGAGACATGTCTAGCTTGGAGTATATAACTCCTCCGGCCAACCCGCTAAATAAATCTTCCACTCTGGGTATAGGGTAGGTATCAAGCCTAGTGGCTCTGTTGACGGTTAGTTTGTAGTCCCCACATATTCGGATGCTTTGATCAGCCTTGAGCACAGGGACGATAGCCGCTGCCCATCTTGAGTACTGTACAGGGGTGAGGATACCTTCCTGCACCAGTCTATCAAGTTCTGCCTCCACCTTAGGTCTCAGTGTGTAAGGCACGTTCCTGGCCTTACAAAACTTTGGTGGTACGACTGGATCCACTTCTATTTTGAAATTCCTTCCCTTAAAGCAACCTAGACCTGGTTGAAAAAGGTCGGGGAATTTATTTGCTAACTCTCCAGGGCAAGTGATCAATTTGTTGACATTATTTGATACTATAGTTAGCCCAAGGAAATCAATCAGGTCCCTACCCAGCAAGGCTGGCCCCTCCCTGTCTACAACCACAATAGTTGCTAGCTGAGGAACCATACCACTAGATTCACGCTGGATGTTAGCCCTAATCTCCCCACAAACTACTAGCTTCGCTCCCCCATAAGTCCTAAGCTTAACATCAGAAGGTCTCAGCTCGGGTCTTGACTTAGCTGGTATTTTAGAGTAGGTGGCCATTGAAAGGATAGACCTGGCAGCACCTGTATCTACCTCCATCTCTAATGGCACACCATTTAGTAACAATTTTATTTTGATTGGGGGTTTCATTTCCTCGGCTAAAGCAAATATTTCCCCATAATACCCATGATTGGGGGCTGGGTAGTCTGCACTGGTTCCATTGCTAGTTCCATTAGGGTTAGGGTGGTTTTCCCTCCCCCTTTTTCCATGCATAGCATGCACAAAATTATTTTTGTTGCCTTTATCAGATTTCTGCCCTTTTGTTAGTTTGAAACAGCATTTTTTTAGATGAATTTTTTGGCCACAACCATGACAATTACTGTCTTTATAGGGGCAATCTATACGCCAGTGCAAACCACCACAGCCGCTGCATGCTGATTTGGGGCTTGCTTGTGCCTGAGTCTTGCCCTGAGGCTTGTACGCAGTTTGCTTAACTCTGCTCTGACCTACATTCAGAATTGAATTTGGTTGCCTCAACCCCACTGTTTCTCTCAGTGTGGTTTCTTTAGCAGTAGCTAGATCCATGGCCTTTTGCCATGTCAGGCCAGCTTCATTCAGCAAGCAATTTTGAATTTCATTACTGGACACACCCAAAATTAGTCTGTCCAGTAAGGTTTCTTCTAGCACTTCCTGTTTGAAATTACAGGTATGAGAAAGGGCTTTCAAGCTAGCCACAAAATCAGCAATGCTTTCCCCTTGTCTCTGATTCCGCTTATGGAACCCAAACCTCTCAAAGATCTGATTTCTTGTTGGCTTAAAATGCCGTCTCAATGCTTCCACAATCTCGTCATAAGTAGCATCAAGGACTTTTTTCGGAGACATAAGGTCTTTTATCAACCTAGCAATTTTAGGACCCACTAGTGAAATTAGTGTTGGGGCTTTTTCTTTTTCCCATATTTTGTTTATTACAAAATAGCAGTGTAATCTAGTTTCATAGTCTCCAAATTCTTCCTCTAAAGGATTAAATTCTCCCACTGAACCTATCAATGGCATATTGAATTTTTTTAGTAAGTCAAACACACTGTGAGAAGCAAAAAAAAAATTCACAGCACACATAGTACAATCACTTGATCAATTCTGAGTTTCTTCTTCACTAGTCTAGCCAGTCTAGCAACACCAGTGAGCAGAACAACAACAATAACAAAAAAAATTCACTAGGCAAATTCTATGTTCCCTCACTAGTCACTACCACTTAGTCACTCCCAGCAGTTCTACAAACATCTCATCCTCGTTGCCAGTATAATAGAGTGGATAGCCCTACACTAGAGCACAGTATAGGTTCCACATAGACACAACACAGTCACAGTGCTGAACAAAATAGACAATGTAATGACACATCAATTTAGGTAAATAGTTCACTCACCTCTGGGATACCTTAAATTAAATACGCGATTCTTAGGCCTGTGGTTAGTAAGAGTAGAGCGGAGATAGGTGGGAATATATAGTAAAAGAGTCGAGTAAGATTAAGTACATTAGTTTAGAAATTAAGAAGTTAGATACCAACCACAGTAGTTAATTATATACACACTCGGCCAACATTTACTTGCTGTTGAACCCGAGACCATTAGAAGACTGAGTGCGAGTGTTGCTCTCTCGAGCGTTGCCAACTTTTGGTCTCTCTAACTAGAACTTACACTACTCACTATATTACACTTTTTGAGAAAGCATTTCAGTTACAGACACACAAAACAGAATGATATCTCATATTATTACGAAAACAAAAAAAATATTTATTAGAGCCTCGACAGCGAAAAAGTACAGCAAATGTAAGCTCCGAAAGTGGAGCTACAGCTGTTGTCAGGTAGGTAAGAAAAGGCTGAAACGTTTCTATCAGTTTTACTGGGGGTCGGAGCTGGCTAGTCCGGCACTGCCGGCGGTCAAAGTGCGATTGCTTAGACACGACGAGCGCTTCAATGCGGCTAGGCTCACGAATGTACGGAGGGAGTCACATATCTCCCCTATAACGTAAAACTATAGGCCGAGAGAAAAATAAAAACAGTTTTTAGAGAGCAAATGCCGCTGCAAAAACCTCTCAGTCAGTGGAACCATCGGTTTCGGCAAATGTTGCCATTCAGCAGGAATTTTGAAAAAGGTACTTGTCAGAAAGTTACCTATTTTTTTATCTCATATATCATTTTGAGCTCAATTGATATAATATTTATTAATTATATAGTTACTAGTGTTCCCGTGCCATAAAACATGATGGTAAATACTGTTTGAAAAATACTTAATAAAAATATAGATAAGAACGCAATGCAACCTTAAAAGGTATTATAATATTGATAGTTATGTTAATGTCATTGGCTAATTTATAAGGCTACCTAATAGTAAATGATTGAAAATTTTTTAAACTTTTCAATTATTGAATTCGGTTGAGTTCTGAATCATTGATATTATTTCTCTTTATTCCTATGAAGGTTATAGCAAAGAAGAACTTTAAAATCATTTTAATGAAACGTTTCAAGCCTCAGCTCATCATCAGTCATTTCAGCAAGTATAAAACATACATGTATTGAATAAAAAACACGACAAAATCATAAAATTGCTCATCCTTCATGCATTCAAACAAGTGTCCAGACAAAAAAGACATGACATAAAAACTGATTACATCTAAATATCAAAACTTCGCTGACTAGAATCGTTAATGTGAGTTGAAACGGAAAGTAAGAAAACAAGAGTACAACTAAAATGCGGAACGGTCATAAGGTCAGCTTAGTAGCTCAAATAAAATATAACCAAGAAGAGAGCCAGAGGGCGGGCGGGGGGGGGGGGGGGGGGGGGGGGGGAAGGGGTGGAAATGAGTAAGAGAGAAAGAGAAGACAGAATATAAAGAAAAAATATATACATGTACATTGAATATTGCTTACTAAGAACCTATATTTTTTAAGGGATAAGCACTCTGCATATCATTCAGTGCCGGTTTCAATTTGTGTATATAGAGAGATTCTAGCATGCGCAGTTCACAAGAATTCGAAGCGTAGTCTAAAATTTTGAATCGTTCTTTACTGATAATTTGTTCGCATTGACCCATACAGTGCTGCCTTGTGTTGGAATGTGAAGGTGCCCCTAACAGACGTTCAGTGCGATGACTCCTTCCAGAATGCTCAGCGACTCTCATAAATAGTGATCGGTGGGTTGATGCCCCATACCGCGATGCGCAATGCGCACAAATAAATTCATAAATGAGAGATGATCGCAAGCCCTTGGGAAGGTCATCTTTGAAGCGAAAAAAAAATCCAATTGTGAATTTGTTCAATAAAATTATGCGAAAGCGAGTCGTGGGAATTAATTTACCGAGGACATTAGATAGTCCCATTAGATAGATAGCACTGGACGTCTGTTAGGGGCACCTTCACATTCCAACATAAGGCAGCACTGTATGGGTCAATGCAAACAAATTATCAGTAAGGAACGATTTAAAATTTTAGACTACGCTTTGAATTCTTGTGAACTGCGCATGCTAAAATCTCTCACCGGCAGGCCGCAGCAGAGACATTTCAAGAAACACTTTGCGAGAAGTACAGGAATTTCTTAAGAATTTCTTGAGTCCACCCCGCGCAACTTTAAACTTAAGTTTTCCACTCGTAACTTTTGAAAGAATGCACCAATTGCCTTCAAATTACTCTCAAACAAAAGAAAAAAACATTTTCTATCTTCTTAGTATAAACAAAACCCTATCGGTTGTCAAAAAGTTATAAAAATTTCTCGATAAACATTGCCCACTCGCGCGCAGCTAAAACACTTCAGTTTTCCAATCGTAACTTTTGAAAGAATGCACCAATTGCCTTCAAATTACTCTCAAACAAAAGAAAAAAACATTTTCTATCTTCTTAGTATAAACAAAACCCTATCAGTTGTCAAAAAGTTATTAAAATTTCTCGATAAACATTGTCCACGCGCGCAGCCAAAACACTTCAGTTTTCCAATCGTAACTTTTGAAAGAATGCACCAATTGCCTTCAAATTACTCTCAAACAAAAGAAAAAAACATTTTCTATCTTCTTAGTATAAACAAAACCCTATCGGTTGTCGAAAAGTTATAAAAATTTCTCGATAAACATTGCCCACTCGCGCGCAGCCAAAACACTTCAGTTTTCCAATCGTAACTTTTGAAGGAATGCACCAACTGCCTTCAAATTACTCTCAAACAAAAGAGAAAAACATTTTCTATCTTCTTATTATAAACAAAGCTCTATCGGTTGTCTAAAATGATTAAAATTTCTCGATAAACATTGCCCACTTGCGCGCAGTCCAAAACACTTCAGTTTTCCAATCGTAACATTTGGAAGAATGCACCAATTGCCTTCAAATTGCTTTCAAACGAAAGAGCGAAACAGTTCCTATTAGCCCATTATGAACAAAACCTAAACAGTTTTCTGGAAACTACAGTATATTTCACCTGCCGGTGAAATGTTCGTATGTGAGATATTTGAAATACAGTGTACTTTCAGAATGGCATAACCTCATGAAGAATACATTAGCCTGTACGAAAATCTTACCGCGGAAATCGCAGTGGGGGCAGATGCATCAACGCCTAAATGACCTGTTTTCGCAGGAGAAAGAGTAAAAAAAAGACATGCCCTTCAAATCTGCAACACTGACATAATTCTTAGGATAAATAGTTGAAAGTATATATCAATAATTATAATATGAGGCTTGGTACAAAACCAACCGAAGTGGACGAATAAGCATTTCAATAGTTGAACATATAAATGAAAAAAATAAGCAAAGCAAGGTAACACAAAAACTCATTTTGAGATAATACCCATGATCATAAGACAAATAGTCAGGTACAAGGTTTCGCAAATGATAAATGAGTTTCGTGGTAGTTTTAAATTTTTTAAGAAACAATGGATGCGTGACAGATTTCAGCTTTCGCAAATGAAACTGTAAAAATTTTATTAGATACTCGTATAAGCGAATCTTTTTTTTAGATCAAATTCAGAGTGAGAGTCTTAATCTAATCATGACCAATGACTTAACCCAGCTAGGCGCCGGGATGGTTTTGCTGACACTGCACACGCCTGCTGAGTAGCCCTCACAATGTTTAAGACCCACAGACCTGCGCTGGGGATATATTCTTGCTCCGTGCATGCGACGTTAGTTCAATTTCAAGCGTTTTCGGGTAAGGTGGTTCTTTTCATTGGCCACAGGAGACCTTAATCGGAAATTCAGCTGATCAACCATCAAAACTTGTGGCTATTAAGCTTATACGCCTGGACTACTGCAGTCTTGTATGGGGAAATTTACCTCAATATCGTCAGGAAGAGTTGCAAAAATGTCTAAACTTCGCCGCCAAAGTGGTGTGCAAAGGAAATTTCAATAAATACGATCATGTCACCTCTCTTTTAAGAAAACTCGACTGGATCCCAATACCGAACAGATTCATGATCCAAAAAGCTCGACGAGTGTTCTCCTCTCTGTACCTCCCCCAAAGTAATACAGAGGTGGTAAAATTTTTTCCATCTAATATCCCAAACAAAAAACCAAATTGGAGGAATGATGTTTTAGTCAGTTACCGTTCATTTAACGTGGGACAAAAAGCTCTCTCAGTTTCTGGAGCTTTTTTGTGGAACAAGCTTCCCCAGCATATCAAAAACTCTAAAACTGTAAAAGAATTTAGAGTAAATGTGTCACGTCATTTTGCATCTCTATAGACCTGCAGCATTTCGGTGTGAATTTCCCATTTAGCAGAAATTTTAATTTTCCTGAAATTTCTGTTAGAAAATTAGAAACTATTTCATTTTACGTTTGCTAAGCCATTCGTGCATTCATCTTAACTATTTCTGTCGACAATAATGAGCACCCCAGCCGTGAGTTCAATGCAGCAGAATGAACGTTTTTTCCATATTTAGGAGTATTTCCTCATCTTTATTTTGTTATTTTTTCTTCTCTGTGTTAATATTTAACATCCGTATGGAAAACATACTCTGAAATACATTTTGTGTGTACACCAATATACAGGTTTATAAATGTGAGGATTGTGCAAAGTTTATAATGAATTAAATTTTGGCTAACGTTGTCTCGCTATTTCAAAATCATTCTCGAAGATGTTTTCAATCGATTTCGGCTGAGCGGGGGGGAGGGGTTAATTTAAGCATTTTCATTTAGTCTTTTAACATTTTTCCGTGCGTTCAGTGCACACCAGCACTAAACTTTAAAATCGAAAAAAACTGTTAATTTGTGTTATCAAAATTATCATTTTGGACCATTGCTTAATCTACCTATATGTGCCAAATTTTGTAAATATTCTCCACTCAAATGTGATATCCGGCCACAAAGTTACTCCATTTTATCCCATGTACACATGTCTGTATAATGCTGAAGAGTTGTGTTGTTTCTTGACTGTAACCTGAGTTTTCTTAAAAATTTCTATGAAGAAACTAAAAACCAGTTCATTTTACGTTTTCCGAAGTCATCTTTTCCTTTTAGTTATTTTTTTTTCGAATAATTTCTTAGGATTACAATGAGCTCAACTGTCATTATCGGTGTAATAGATGGTAGGTTGTTTCTATCCTCTTATTTTATATTTGTATTTTTTTTCTTATATTTCATTCTCAATAAGTACATATATTAATATGTGTGTGTACGTATATAGGTATATATATATCTACATAAATAGATATACATATTTCTATTTCATTTCTTTACACAAAAACCATCCGGTTAATAAATTTTATTGCACTAGCGAAACGATTCAAAAATAGATCTCCCACTTACTCCAGAGGACGTCTCTGTGAATCGGATTAATGACAAATACAATTAATGAAATTAATCGTAATTTGAGCGTATGAATCGTGGTAAAATTATCTTTCTGTCCGTATGTTGTACAAGCAAATTTTGATGTTGAGTATAAGTTTGTTTGCGCATTTCTGCCAAAATTTTGTAGATATTTGTCAATCATGAGTGGTAACTGGCCTACACTGTATCTATATTTTATCCCATGTACCCATGTCCGCATGATGTTGCAGAGAATATCGAGAAGATATGATATATGATATGATATATTGAAGATATATTTTTTTTTTTTTGTTCCTCAGCGGTAACTTGAGTTTTCTTAAAATTTCCTTTAGGAAATTAAAAAACCATTCCATTTATACGTTTTTCGAAGTCCTTTTCTATTCCTTATCTTTCCTCAGGTTATTTCTTACGATTCATCAGAGCTTGGGCTGTCATTTTAAATATTGAAAGAGTAAGATTATTTTTCATGTCTATTAGCATTTTTCTTATATTCGTTTTCAATACGTATATATATGAATATGTGTGTTGGTGTGTGCGTGAGTATGTACGTGTGCGCACGCAAACATAAATGTTTATGTATCAGTGTAAACATGCACACGTTTCGCACACATATATGCGCACATGTACATATATCGGTTTCTATTTCTACTTTTTGCATAAAAAAGCAAAACCTCAAGACACATTACATTTTACCTAAAGCTCTGCGATCAGTTAACACTGCACCAAATTTCAGAAATAAACAAATTGATTGCGCTTGCTTTATGATTTATAAATCGATCTATCACGACCCCGAAGGGCATTTCTGTGAACAGAAGAAATTAAAAAGTATAAACAGACAAAGGAAATAAAGCACTCGTGCAAAAATTATCTCTATATTTGTATGCCGAACAAGCCATGCATTTCAATTTTGAGTGTAAGTATGTTTACGCATTTCTAGATGTGCGTGCTGTGTTGCGCGATGTTCTTTACAAATTATTTCGAGACTATCTTTTCTCAATACTTGATTGTCATTTACGGTGTTGTTTCAATCTAGTACGGTGTAGCGTTTTTTTTGTATTTTTCCTACTTCGATGATCTTATAAATAATTCGAAAAATACTAAAGAATTCTTCGAAACTGCCAAGTTCTTAGTTGAAATTATCGAAGTAGGAAAAAGGCAAGAAGCGCTGTACCGGAATCTCTTGGAACATAAAATATCCAAGAGATAATATTTCTCATTTCTCATTCAACTACCCTTGACAGAGTTAAACTATTAGCACGACCCGTATGGTTTGTCTATTAGTACGCCTCGTATATTTTTTCTATTAATATGCCTCGTATGGTCTATCTATCTGTACACCTATGATAGTATTGTCTAATATTACATCTCGTATAGTTTGTCTATTATTATGCCTCGTACGGCTTATCTATTTGTACACCTCGTATGGTTTGTCAATTAGTATTCTTCGTATGGAACTTTGTTAGACTATTAGCACACCACGTGTGGTTTGTCTATTATAGTACGCCTCGTATATTATGTCTATTAATATGCCTCGCATGGTCTATCTATTTGTACACCTCTGATAGTTTATCTATTAGCACACCTCATATAGTTTGTCGATTATTATGCCTCGTATGGCTTATCTATTTTTACACCTCGGATGGTTTGTCAATTAATACTCCTCGTATGGATCTTTTGTTTTAGGACGTCTTATATTAAGGAACTTCTAAAAGCCAATATGTTGGCATATGTATCTCATGAGACAACTTGGAAATAAACGGTTTTGTTTTTTTGTTTGTTTGTTATAGCTTAACCACTGTGCTCGCCGTGGCACAGTGCATGGTTAAGGGATCGGCCTTGTATGTTGGAGACGAGGGTTCGTATCCCGGCGCTGGCGCGGCGATTTTCCCCGTTGGGTATAAGGGAAAGCTCAAGCACAATACCCCACTCAACCCAGGTGTCGGAAACGGGTACCGGCTTTACGGGGGAACCGTCATGGTGTCCTATATATAGTATTAGTTATAAGACATTTGAAAAACCAATGCTCAAGATCATATGTATCAGGCTTGATTGGAAATAAAGCATCCCAAAGATGCCGATGTTTGTTTGTTTGTTTGTTTATAGAAAAATGTACGTGTATTATTTTGTGCATTGTTCTGTGAAAATGGAGAGGGAACTCGAGCTCTTGAAATCGTTGCCGAGCAAAAGCATCAAAAGCAAACGAGAACTATATAAAAAATTATCTTACAACTTAGGAAGTAGGCGATACGTCAGAGACAGAGTGCGGCGTTCAATTACCAAGTGGCCAGAATAGTTCAAGTAAGTTTATAAACTTAAATTACTTTTCATTAAAGCCAGTTGCTGTCAAAAGGAGTTACATAGATAGGCCTTCCCGATCATAGCATACGATTGCGTAGAAGATACAATTACTCTCTGTTATTAAGCTCAATAAAAACCACTCCAATATCGCACATCGAGATTAATATTTGTTTGAAAACTTAGATTAAACTATAATCTCATTAGTGCGAGGATCACTCCTGCAAAATCTAAGTCCGATCCCAAGCCCGGCCTTAACAGAAAAAATTGAAATAAAACGAAATAAGAAAAAAGAACAACAGTTTATTTCCAATAAAGTACAAAGAAGAAATGTTGATACATTGTTTTTTAAAATATCTTAACATTAATATCCTTAACTGATAATTACTCATTGGTATCGTAATACTGATGTAAAATGTCAAAACAAAAAGTGACTGACAGAAAACCACAACAAAAAAGAGTTCCTTTCGTTGCTTAATCTGCTTTCATGAGTGCATTTAAATAAAAGTAACTTAGAAAACATAACCCTCGTAACGCTTAGTTGAAAACATTCTAGTTAGTGCGCACATGTATTGAAATAAAAGTGAAAAACGCATTCAAATACCTTTACCTTGAGATCCTCAATTGCTATTCATACATGGTTATCGTAATACCCATAATAATTGTCGAAACATGATTCGGAGAAAATCGCGAAAAAAAGCGTTTCTCTTTGTTGCGGTCGTCGGATTTTGGTAATGCATTTAATACAAGCTTCTAAGAAAACATAATTCATGTGACGCATTGCTGAAAAACCCTCTCGTTAGTGCGTACTCGAATTGAAATATGAGCATAAGAACATAGGAAATAGTGATACGAGCGTGAGGGATTGATGTTAGGGGTATAATGAGCAGATTTGATTCATTTTGCGTCTAGAACTATGAGGTCGACAGTCGGGATTTGGGACAATTTTTCACACAGACGCAGCATCTAGTATACTGAGTGGTGAGCTCGGAAAGAATGTAATATTCATTATAACAAAACAAAAAATTAGTATGCTATTTCTTATTTATGCTAATAGTACTGGCTCAAAGAGTTCATCTGAGTCAAATTGTAGTACAACAGGATTGTAGTACAACACAGCCGTCAGCTCTACGTAGCAGGACGAAATTCGTTTTTATCATCACTTTTATTTCCTATTCTCTGTATTTATATGTACCATCCGTACATGAAAAAGTTTTGAAATGCATTTTTGTGTGTATATTAGTCTATATGTTCGTAGATGCGAGTGTTGTGCTATATTTCTTATAAATTATTTCTGGAAAACGTTCTCTCACTACTTAGAAATAACTTAAGATGGTGTTTCAGTCGAGTTCGGATAAAGCGTATTCGTGTCTTTTCTACTTTCATTTTGTTCGCTTATAGTGGAGGACTTCCGAGGCATTCTTTATCTTGTTGTTTTTATGAGTTTTAAATCATCTTACCAAGCATGAAATATACCAGATAATATATTTCTTTGGTGCCTCTTATTGACATAATCAACCCATGACAGGGCCATTGTACGCCTCGTTTGGTTTGTACTCCTGTATTCCTCGTATGGGGGAAATATGCGTTTTTTTATTCTTTCTTTCTCTGCGCAATGTTCGCTCTGTACTTACAATCAGAAATAACTCAAAATTTCAGTAAATAAAATTAGCATACTAGGCTACTGTCTCCTTTACTCCTAAGTGCAAAAACTTTGTGCATATTTGCTACTCATATTTGATATCACAGTATCTTCAATTTGTCACTTGTACCCATGTACGCATAATGTTGAAAAGAATACCGAAAGCCTGTAAAGCCTGAGATGGTTTTTGTTGTTGTTCCTAGACTGTAACTTGATTTCCCTTCAAATTTCCGTAGAAAACAAAAAGCTAGTAAATTTTTCCGTTTTTCATACACTTATTTCCGTTTTACTTACTTTTTCTTCGGGTATTTTCATACGATTATACTGAGCTCGACTGCTATTTTCGAGGTAGCAAAGGGACGGTTTAAGTTTTATTTTTACTTATCCAACCCCTTTATATGAAATTAAAAAAAGGGCGAAATGAGAAAAAGGCCGTAAGAAATTAATAAATACAATCTCTCGAGAGTTAATGAGGCCGCGTGAACACGGCGCGTCAAAATGTATGGCGCTGGAGCCTGTATCACAGATACGCTCATCACACACTGCAGGCTGGCTTCGGACAGACCGACCGACGGACGGACGCGGCTTTTATTATAGTATAGATAGAAAGATTAAGTATAATGAAAAATGAACGCTCTAAGCGCAAAATTTTAATGATAATATTGTCTATTGGGAAAATCGTTTTGGAATAGGTTAATCTAATATCAAAATACATAAGACTGAAGAAAAGGTAATGACTATTGCAAATTCAATGTGAGTTTTTTCGGTGGTTATACCCACCTATGTTCGTTTTTTCTTTTACGTTCAACAGTTGAAAGGCGACACAAGCAAACGACCTCCTACCGGAGGCGTTCGTTTGAATGAATATTTTCACGAAGAAAACGTCGCAGTATCTACGGGGAAGTGCGCAAAGGTGAGTTCTTCTAATCAATTATCACCTGTCTAAATAAAAGTGGTGAAGAAATGTTTTTCGGCAAATTATTTCCGAGCGAAATTAGCGCAGTAAATGGAAAGAAAAAAGATTATCTCAAATATTTGGCGACCATATGGTCAATATTTTTTCTTTCTCATCCTCTTTTCCAACTTCTCAACTCTACGAAATACTTCAATTTCTTCGCGTGTTCATATACAAAGGAAACCTCTCACAATTTTTTCCTGCACTATGTCAATCGTTGAAATTCTGTACCTCTGCCATGCTATAAAATTCAACGTTTCGATGAAACTATTATCTTCAGGCTGAAAAAAGCAAATAGATCATATATTTATGGTCACATCGATAGAAATGTCCATCAACTGCTCAAGCACAAGCAGACCCAGTAAAAACACAAGAAATACATTGTAAAACGACTAGATATGAGTAATTCCCATAAAATATCGAATACCAGCAGACTGGCTAATATTGCACAGCAGTTACATATTCACTGCAGCAGAGACAAAGGGGAAATGGTCAAAATGGATTGGAAAACTTAAGTGTTTTGACTGCGCGCGAGTGGGCAATGTTTATCAATAAATTTTAATAACTTTTAGACAATCGATAGGGTTTTGTTTATAATAAGAAGATAGAAAATATTTTCTCTTTTGTTTGAGAGTAATTTGAAGGCAATTGGTGCATTCTTGCAAAAGTTACGATTGGAAAACTGAAGTGTTTTGGCTGCGCGCGGGTAGACAATGTTTATCGAGAAATTTTTATAACTTTTTGACAACTGATAGGGTTTTGTTTATACTAAGAAGATAAAAAATGTTTTTTTCTTTTGTTTGAGAGTAATTTGAAGGCAATTGGTGCATTCTTTCAAAAGTTACGAGTGGAAAACTTAAGTCTAAAGTCGCGCGAGGTGGATTCGAGAAATTCTCAAGAAATTCCTGTACTTCTCGCAAAGTGTTTCTTGAAATGTCTCCGCTGCGGCCTGCCGGTGAATCTCTCTATATACACAAATTGAAACCGGCACTGAATGATATGCAGAGTGCTTATCCCTTAAAAATTATAGGTTATTAGTGAGCAATATTCAATGTACATATATATATATTTTTTTCCCCTTTATATTCTGTCTTCTCTTTCTCTCTTTCTCTTACTCATTTCCCCCCCCCCCCCCCCTCCCTCTGTCTCTCTTCTTGGTTATATTTTATTTGAGCTACTAAGCTGACCTTATGACCGTTCCGCATTTTAGCTGCACTCTTGTAATTTTATTTTCCGTTTTAACTCACATTTATGATTCTAGTCAGCGAAGTTTTGATATTTAGACGTCATCAGTTTTTATGTCATGTCTTTTTTATCTAGACACTTGTTTGAATGCATGAAGGATGAGCAATTTTATGATTTTTTATTGTTTTTTATTCAATACATGTATATTTTATACTTGCAGAAATGACTAATGATGAGCTGAGGCTTGAAACGTTTCATTAAAATGATTTTAAAGTTCTTCTTTCCTATAACCTTCATAGTGAAACTGCTTAGCAGAAAAGATATTCTTTATTACCATGTTTTGCAATACCAAATTGTTAACCTCTGTTGGAAACCTATTTATGGTAAATGTGGAGGAGAGGTCCATATTCTCATGTCGGATGGCAACATCACAATGGACTCTCCCTTCCGGCGCGCTAGATCATTCCTTCCATCTAAGACAAAAATGAACATACTGCTATATTTCGTTATTTTCGGGTGATAATTTGGTAAACGTGTAGCGTTTGGTAATAATCAATTGGTAAATGTGTAGCGTTTGGTAATAATCGATTTTTAAATTTTCGTGGCATTATCATAGTTAATTAGGTTAAAATAAACAAGTTTTTTCTATGCACTTTCCGTTGCAAATGAGTATTTTACCAGTTATAGCGGTAGGTTTAGTTTCGTCTTTGATGACGAATGCGCTCGAATAAACAGCTACTCATAGATTTTCAAATTTTCGTTGCTTGAATCGTGGTGAAAACATCGAAATAAACAACTTTTCTTCTATACACTTTTTTTGTCATACGAGTATTTACCGAGGTATAGCGGTAGGTTTGGTTTTGTCTTTTATGACGATCGGGCTGGAAGCGAGACGGCATTGCAGTGATGCCGTCCGACGTGCTGTTTGAATTACTTGCCGCTCCAAACCCTAGAGTTGCGGTCAGTAATTTCCCGCTATAACTCATTAAATACTCATTTGTAACGAAAAGTGCATAGAAGAAAACTTGTTTATTATAACCTAATCAACTATGGTAATGCCTCGAAAACTTGAAAATCGATTATTACCAAATTCTACACATTTACCAACCGATTTTCTAATTTTTAAAGCATTAACATAGTTAATTAGGTTAAAATGAACTAGTTTTCTTCTATGCACTTTCCGTTGCTAATGAGTATTTAATGAGTTATAGCGGTAAATTACTGACTGCAACTCTAGGGTTTGAAGTGGCAAGTAATTCAAACAGCACGTCGGACGGCATCACTGCAATGCCGTCTTGCTTCCAGCCCGATCGTCATAAAAGACGAAACAAAACCTACCGCTATACCTCGTTAAATACTCGTATGACGAAAAAATTGTATAGAAGAAAAGTTGTTTATTTTGATGTTCTCACCACGATTCAAGCAACGAAAATTCAAAAATCTATGAGTAGCTGTTTATTCGAGCGCATTCGTCATCAAAGACGAAACAAAAGCTACCGCTATAACTGGTAAAATACTCATTTGCGACGGAAAGTGCATCAAGAAAACTTGCTTATATAACCTAATTAACTATGTTCTTGCCTCGAAAATTTAAAAATTGATTATTACCAAACGCTAAATATTTACCAATAATTTCGATTGTGTTATTAAGTTAAAGATCCTAGAAGTGGGTTGAGGCTCTGCCAGGCCGGAAAATAATAAATAACAAAATGCCCAAACGTACTCTACCCAACTAAACCTACCGCTATAACTCGTTAAATATTCATTTCAGACGTGAAGTGCATAAAGGAAATATCGTTTATTTATATCTAATTAGCTATGTTTAGGCACCAAAGAGTGGGAAATTGATTATGGTCCTCTCCACATTTACCCTATTTTTGGTAAATGTGTAGCGTTGGTCAGTAATCGATTTTTGAGTTTTCAGTGCCTAAACGTAGTTAATTAGATCGAAATAAACAAGTTTTCATCTATGCACTTTCCGTCGTAAATGAGTATTTAACGAGTTATGGTGGTAAGTTTAGTTTCGTCTTTGATGACGAATGCGCTCAAATAAACAGCTACTCATCGATTTTCAAATTTTTGTTGCTTGAATCATGGTAATAACATCGAAATAAACAACTTTTCATCTATACACTTTTTCCGTCAAATGAGTATTTAACAAGGTATAGCGGTAGGTTTGGTTTCGTCTTTGATGACGATCAAACTAGAAGCGAGACGGCATTGCAGTGTTGCCGTCCGACGTGCTGTTTGAATTAGTTCCCGCTTCAAAGACTGGAGTTGCTTTCAGTAATTTACCGCTATAACTTGTAAAATATTCATTTACGACGGAAAGTGCATAGAAGAAAACTTGTTTATTTCGATCTAATTAACTACGATTAGACACCGAAAAGTGGAAAATCGATTACTGTCCAACGCTACACATTTACCCTATTTTTTATCAAATAATGTTTTTTACCATTGCACTTGGTTAAATTATTGTGCTCGTCTAAATTAATCTCAAAATTAAACTGCACAATACTCAAAACTGCCATGACAATATTTCAAATTTTTTTCTTGTAATATTAATCATTTCAGTTCTATGTGCTTCAGCTTCACTACAATGTCCTGGAAAACAAAAACATCTTAGAACAAAAAGAGACAAGGAAATCACTGATAATGAAAGAATCTCAACTCTTGACTACTTGGCATCTCCTGCACTGTCCAAATTTGTCTTTTTCGGGAATCCGGACCAATCCATAAAAAGTTGTCAGCTTTCTCTTGTCGTTGGGTGAAGCACAGTTAAATTTTAAAATATTTGCATTTATTGCAAAAAATTAATACTTTGTTATTGACATATAAGATGTTACTTAGAAGAACTTCTTGACTCCCAGAAGACAAAAATTGCCTTTTTTAAACCAAACTCTTGTGCACAGTTGATCTTCTTCTAGCAAAATAAAACTATGGAGAAAGCATGGAAAAAATGATATCTCTAGAATTCAGCTCTTCCAATATGCTGTTTGATGCATATTGGATGTAACGCTTTTTCGCTGTTTTGATGTAACTCAAACTACTACAATTGGCAATAATGAGTTAGTTGCGTGTATTTCAAACAGGCCCTCTACGTGATGATTCGTTCAAATTCCGGTCAAGTATTTTACAGGAATTCAAACGACTTGCAAACAAAACCTCATTTGGGATAATTTGCAGTTTAATCCGTTCATTGAAATTAAAAATTCCGTTCCCAAGAATCATTAAAGAAACACATTTAAAAATGTTTTATATGAATGACATTCTGCTTACTGATGCGTTATTTTTGAGTTATTCAACTTTTAAATTTACATGTTCCATAGCAGTTCCAGTCATTCAAACAGCAGAAACCATTGCGTACATGAGCTGTTAGTATGTTTAGGTACTTTGTAAATTATTATTAGCCGACCCCGTGGAGCGTGAACCCACTTCTGGGATTTTTTAGTTAATAACATAATAAAGGTTATCACTCAAAAATACTAGAGGGACTGGGGTAGTGAATATTTAAATCTAGGGTATTCACTCCAACGGTTTCGCTAATGTTTACCGAGCCAGCTAGTTAGTTGCATCATCGTTCGATCGTTGCAGAACGTAACGGTGTTGTGGGACAGGTAGGCTTCCTACCATCAACACGTGTAGCGTAGACCGCTAGCAATACTCTACATTGGTTGTGGATTAACTACTTCCTATTTCTATCATGTCTTAAGGTGAATGAGCCAACACTCCCAGGTCATGGGATTACTTTTCTCTTTCTTTTTTTATGTTTATTCACACACTTTTAACAATAACACAAGTAAACTTAGAAAAAATAACCAGATGCGGACAGTACTAATTCACCTACTTACGAATAACCCTATCACAATGAACGCTCTCAATTATAACGCAGCGGCTAACCAGACCAGGGGTAACCCGGTGTGGCAACAATCCTAGAGCAACTCCCCCCAGTAATGACTGCCGACCCAAGGCTGACTTGCAGGAGTGCAAGAGCGGCAGGAGCGCAACGGTATAGGGGTACCGAAGCTACAGGAAGTGCATGCGTTAGGCTGCAGCAAGAGATGCCGGAGTGTGACCGGAGCTACCGGAGCGCATCAGGAGATGCCGAGGTGCGGCAGTGGTAGATGCAATACGGCAATGGCACTTCCAACAAGGAAGGATGTCCGAGAAAGAATCAGCTGTGGTTGTGGGCTGTTCTTCAGTCTCTGGTAATGGCTGACACGACAGAACTTCGGGTGAGAGCTCTGGTGTCGCCCACTGGTCTCGGCTCCTGCCCTCCAGTTGGAGGTTGATTGGAGGTTTGGAGGTCTTCCTGTCAATCCGCCATGCATAATAAATAATAACTTACAATGATAATACAAGCAATAGATTACATAATTTCTCACTTTTACCTAATTAATAATCAATATCATTTACAATAAATATTTCAATAAACCAAATATTCATTTATTTCTGTCCTTTTAACGTGCCTATTACTCTTACCCTTGCTGGTTGATGCTGCTATGAACAATTTGCCTGTATAATATTATGCTGCACTTGGAACTTTGTCTCTACCAGTTAACAGTAACAACTCTGTTCTGAAACAGAAAAAGTAGGGGTTAGGGGAATAGGCAGATTGCACCATCTCATGAGCAAACACAGTTTAGGAGACTGGAGAATCATCCCATTACAACGGTTTCTGCCGTTTGTTGTGTAACTGGAATGCAAGTTTTATTCACTTGCATGAATAACACCGTGCACAACAAATGCTTTCAAACTAGCGCAATTGTCATAATAATCATTGATTCACTCAAACAGGGTCAGAGAACACCCGACGCAGACACCTTCTATGATGGCCGCCATATTGAATCTGTTTCTGTCTACAACCTAAATAGTATTAAAGTTGAATAACTCAAAAATAACGCATCAGCAAGCAGAATGTCATTCATGTAAAACGTTTTTAAATGTGTTCCTTCAGTGATTGCTGTGAACGGAATTTTTCATTTCCGTAAACGTATTAAACTGCAGATTGATCCTTATTTGTACTGCGTAAGTTACCTATGAAATAAAACCATTTTTAAAACGTATTTTCACTGTGGTCCTCAGAATGTGAGGCAATACACCGGCATGTGTATTTACTAATATAAAGACTGAAATCTTCAAACTAGTTACACAATTGCTGCACATTCTGCAGAATATCTTCTTAAAACATCGGTTGTTTTCGAATAAAAGGTAAAAAATTACAATCGCCAAACTCACCAAATCAGAATGAAAGTAACGCTAAAAGTAGGAACGCTCTAGTACATTTGCACTTTTCAACCTTCAATAGTTTAGACATGGTTTAACAATTAGTGTCAGGGCAATGACTGTGGATGGGTTGGTCACTTGAATGTCAGAGCTCTGGCTGCAATTGTAAATGGAACACTAATTGTCTCTACAAATTGCAAAGCATGTTTAGAGTCATTAACACATTAAGTGTGGCAGGTTAAACTGAAGTTCAATATCCAGCTCAAATTCAGAGTTAATTGTTATAAGAAATTTTGAAAATATCAAACATTAACTGAATCATGCCTTTATTTAGCCTTCTTTTATTGTATGTAAAATTTGAGTCAGTGACTGCTGGTTTGTCAGAAGCATTAGGAAAATCTCCTAAATGACCACCGACCCCCTGTGTGTCACGCAGCACTTGACGTGTTAATTGCATTATTTTAAACAATTTTTTTTCTCGGGCATTGAACAACAACAAATAACAGTAATGTAGGGAAATATTTTCTTCAACATTTAAAATTGAATTTTGAAATCTTCTATTTTCATAACTTCCAAATATCATGTAAGGAAATGTATCAACTGGCTTTACTGAACACAAATCTGTCATGTTAAATATTATGTTTTATGTAACAAATAAATATTATGTTTTATAATTTTTTGATACATGAATTGTTATGAGATCAATTAAGGATGTTTTATAGTAAGAAATTTTTAAAACCCAATATGTTGTACTGCATCTCATGTATCAATTTTTTTTTAAATTAATGGATTTTCTTTTTTTCTTTTTCTTATCCCATCTAACTTCAGCAAGAAATATCCAGTAAAAATTTGGGTAGAGTAGTTTCATCCGTCATCAAATAACTAATGAATTTACAATCAATTACATATATCAATGTTAAAATTATTTCTGTGGTGGAGTTTATGGTTTACATAGATGGTTTTTACTGTGTCAAAAACCGTTCATTGCATTTTATTCCGAATGTGAACAAAGGAAAAAAATTATTTCCACATATTTACCTCTTCAAGACACCCACGGTCATTTTGGATGTCATGCTTTGCTTACATTACATTTTTTAGCTCTAATGCCTAATATTTAATTTCAAGTCACCAAATTGGTTGGCAGAAATTAGCTTTCTCTAACTTCATGAACCTATCAAATTATAAACAAATAATTACAAGTCTAACAACTTATTCTTAAACAAACCGAAATAATAAGTAAGTACTTACGCATTCTAAAGAAAAAACAGAATTTAAAATAACTATTCCACAGTAAGTTGTATACTCTACCATGCATACAGCTGCCAGGTAGCTGTGGTGTGGGAAAAACAACTTTCCGGAGCCACTGGAATCTCTCCGAAGTTTATTTCTGAGAAATGAGCCAAATTTGTGTCAGGAACGTGGCCAAAGGGTGATTAATCCTTGTAGGAATAACATAGATTTATTCTTTCCTATCTTGTTCACAGGGAACAATAATGATTTACTTCCTATTACTCTGATGGGTTTTTGACCAAAAAACTTCCCTATTCGTGAAGCTGAAAGTTTTTCTTTCTAATGGAATAATTTGAATTTTATTTGAAATAAAATACAGTCGTACCTTGGTACTCGACCATAATCCGTTCTGAGGTGGTGGTCAAGCACCGATTTGTTTGAACACCGAAACCAATTTTCCCATAAGAAATAATGGACAGTATTTTAATCCGTTCTTACCAAAAATAAAAATACCTAAAATATTATAAGAATATGTATCTAAACAACAATGAAAACGTAAATATGCACAAGCAGTGCATAATGAAGATAATCGCGATGCAACTGCAACGCAAGGTCAAACACTCATACACTACTTTCATATATTGCTATAATTTCCTTCTACAGTTCAATAATGGTCCTCACTGTTTTCCTCTTTGCCTTCCCCTTATCACTGTCTTTCTTTGGACCCATTATTAAGGGCTAGAGCAACACCAAAAAGTTTAATTCTGGGAAGAAATACTCGAACAAACTGCGTAAGTCTGAGTATTTATATCTGCGTACGTCTGAGTATTTATATCTGCGTACGCTGTAGTGGGAGGCACTATAAGCTCACGACACTTACCGTACTATAGTCCTAGATCGCCCCACGTATATTATGGCCGGATCGTACAGGGGATTTACATCGCGTGCCGCGGGTCTATATCATTGTGCGGACCGGTTTCTCTAATGCCTATTATGTGATCTACTACAAACATAATGATAATAATACAAATCAAAGATTCGATGACTGACGCTGTTTGTTTTCTTTATTTTAGTAGAATTATTATCCGAAAAGATTACACACTTATATGGCCTATCTGTTACACTCTCTTTACATTACTTAATAACTTTGCTCGCAAGCCTAACACGATATCGAGACCTATGTTCAACGCACGTGACCAGGCAACAATAAAGATATTAATGGTTACAGGGCTACAAACAACACAGGCACACGACTTAGCTGTGAACGAGGTAGTTGTCGCGGAAGGAATACATATCACAGAAGTGGTTAGGCTACTTTTAACTATAAATACTCTTTGAACATTAAGACACAGGTCGACAATGCACCAATTCCAGGACACCCGCGATG
This sequence comes from Morinoia aosen, assembly GCA_030386875.1. Classification (NCBI taxonomy): domain Eukaryota; kingdom Metazoa; phylum Arthropoda; class Malacostraca; order Amphipoda; family Talitridae; genus Morinoia; species Morinoia aosen. Next base: position 1,684,518 of record CM059576.1, read on the forward strand.
GACTCCAGGCAAGAGTTCTATTCCTGAGATCGTTTGAGGTTTATGAACTGCCCGCAGGCTCTGGACGCTAGATGTAGATCGGCGGTGCTCTGTGATCCGAGTCCTCTTGGCTTGATCAGGGCAATCGGCAACTGCCCCGAGGCTTTTAACTGGCCAAGCCGCAGCGTCTAGGTGAAACACGAGATGACTTCAGTAGCCACCAGTTAGCTGCGATGGTGGCGCATAACCGGCCGACGGCACGCCACGCAGGTAGCGGCCCTCGGATCAGCCGACACAGCTGGACTGATTGGCGCACTGCAGTGGGAGGCCTTCCCTGGATATCAGGGTGTCATAAATTGCGCTGTCTAATAATTACGTCTGATGCACATCGTTTTTACATCTTAAACCTATTCAGATAATCAGAATTACACAGCACATGGATGCTTTTTGTTCTCAATGATAATGATTTACATATAAGCCTGGTCAATCGTGCTACGCCACAAACTATCGATCGATTTTATCTATCATGAACTGTTTCTATAATTCACACAACTAACCGACCATATTACATTGCAGAGTTTCGTTTAATTCACAAGAAAGTACAAAGCACATCTTATCAACCATATATTCATATATACGGGTTTCACAGCCTCTACCTATCTTGGTAGCAGTCTACTATTTATTATACTTTTCAACGCATGACTACATACAATTACAAAAGTATTCATTTTGAACGCCAACTCTAATAGATATAAACACATTACCTATTATCACATGTTATCTCGATTATTACGTATTGTCGCAATTACATAAATTCATTCTTACCCTTGGGAGCTTGAACTCGAAAGATGCAGCCGTGCTACGGGTCTCTCCGTTTAGAGTCTGTCTATATTGAATTCTTTTTGTTTTTTAGAGGAATTTGGCATTCCTTTACCTACGTTATTCAGTGACTTACTATGAATTTAATTTATTTCTGTAAAAATTAGAACAATCATTAACATTATTACACTTTTGATCATGCCTATCTATTGAACATTTTTCTCAGGAACAAAACATAACTTAGATTAAATTTACATTAATTAGCAGTGGTCTTGCCACTACATACCCCCCCACCAAGTACAACCTTAGTTGTACTTAAATTAATTTAAGTATTATCCATAATTTATTCAGCTCAATAGAGTTCTGTTATCGCATGTGGCTGCTCCTCTCAAGTTCAAGCTTTACAAAACCTACCGCAGTTTCATTCACTAAGCATGTAAACCTTACAGACAGGTTCCGTAGTACAAACGAGAATACGACTTAACGTCAGACACAATTACATAAAAAAAAATGACGCATCACATGTTAAATATTTTCGTAATTTATTTTTAACAATAGACTATTACTCTTCGTAAGAACAATACAGTTTCTCCTTAATATATACAGCAACTATTTCGAAACGCTGACCGCCCTCCTGCGGTTATCTCGAAGACTGGAGACCACGTTCAAGCATACCCACAGACACACCAATTTTTTTTTATTTTTTTTTTCACAACTGGGTGAAAATCACCCACCTGCCGGATGTCTCTCATCACAGGACTCTAATATTGAGTGAACAGTCGCAATGGATGTCAAAACTTGTCAGCAGTATATTTACACATAGATACAAAATCTATATTTTTAAACAATATGATGATTGTATCACGCAGTCTTGAACATTTAAGGGATCCTATTTACATAGAACATACGGCACGTTACACGTTTATAAACAAACCCACAAACCCACACATATACACACACATTTTTTTTTTAGAACACGATACAATGGTAAGTTTTACTCTTCTTACGCTAGTTTTTATTCTTATACTCTAAAGTCTTAGTCTGTACATTTGGCAAGTTGAGGGCAGGCCCTCTTGCTCTGGTGACTCGTTGGTAGTTCACATCCCCATAACTCCCAGGAGTGATCTCCAAACTACGCGTTTCGGGGTCCCTAATATTTACATCTACCCCAGTCTGTGAACCTAAATATCGCTTCTGCCAGACTTCTCTAAGAAAACCACTATTGGATTGTCGGCATTGGTCTGATCTGTTTTCACCCTGTAAAGCAAGTTCCTTCAACCTCCTTAATGTTTCTAATTTATGTACAAACTGTGAAGGTGCACTCCCCTCTTCAAATCCTACAAAGTTTGGTTTCTCAAACCCAGAAAATTGCCTACTTTCTGAACTTTGTGCATTTTTCTCAGTCCCGATACTTACCTTTTCACTTACTTCCACACACTGTTCGCCCTCCTCATTTCTCTGCTCCCCTTCCATTTGATCTATTACCTCTTGGGCTAAGCTTGCCTGCCAACTCCAAGCTCTCCCAGACCACAGCATAAAATTACCAATGGAAGACAAATCATCTTTTTCATTGGGGTTGCTGGGTGACCCCCAGTCCCAGAAATCTACAGAGTTCTTACTACTAAATACATGACCCTGTTCTAAATCTCTACTGGGTTTACTCCCCTGTACAACCGGTGTAGAAGTCCTTACATTACCATAATGTAAATTCGGCTCCTGAAGACCTTTCCCAGTACTTACCTTATCAATATTTACATCTTGAGCACTATCTTCACTACATCTAAACTGCCTTAAATCTACAATTTCACCACTTACCGATGGACCTTCAACTCGACTAATTCTCCGTTGTCTTCTCCTAGACTTGGTCACTTCCAGTACTCTGGCTACTCTCCCTCCATAACTACTGTTTTTATCATAGTGACAACTCTTACTTCTACCTATACTCTGGCTATCACCAGAGATACTCCCAGCACCACTGCTGTCAGTATCACTAAGACTAGAAGCACTTCTGGCATATACTACACGTTCACTATCTTCTGAACTTTCGTCCCTACCACAGAACTTCCTTTTTGTGAGGCTGGGCTTTGGAGCCTCATCCCGATGTACATACGGGGTCAAGTATGCAGGAAGCTGCTTCCAAGGTTTCAATTGTTTGTAGTGTGCTCTGATGATGACATCCTCTCTTGAATTGAGAGCTTTCAATTCATATGTTAGGGTGTTAGACTGCACTTAAGTAATCTTAAAAGGGCCCTCATAGAGCTTAGACATTTTGTGATTTACACGGTTACCTATCTTTTGTACTTTCTTCAAGACCAATTGGTTCTCTTGAAAAGGTGAAAATGTTGGATGGCCTTCTTTCCACATAGAAACAACACCACGATCTATAGGAAGACTTTTGTTAGTATCATGAGAATTTTGTAGCAAACATTGTGAAGGGCTCATTCCTAACTGAGTTTGAAGTGTATGATTATACGTTGTGAGTAGTTTGAGAAGACAATCATCCCATGATCTGGGATTATCATTGATTAACCCCTTGAGCAACTGGATAACAGTTCTGTTGCATCTCTCCACACACCCGTTGGAAGAAGCTTTGTAAGGTGTAGAATAGGTGTGTCTTGTGTTAAATGAGTCCAAGAGACTATTAAATTCCTCTGATTTGAACTCAACACCATTATCAGTTAAAACCCTATTTGGTAATTGTGCTAATGTAGGGAGAATATGATTCTTGAACACTATAGTGACTGTGAGAGCTGTCTTGTTTCGAATAGGTTTGACCACTAACCACTTGGAGAAATGGTCCACTGCAACAAGAACTGCCACATTACCTCGACTTGATTTTGGCAAGAGCATGAGGTCAATTGCTACCAGTTCAAATGGATATGCAGTCTCAATTTTTAGAATCGGAGAACTTTGTCCAGTGCGGGATGCCAAAAGCTCTGTTGAATCAAGTCAATTAATTTATGCCTACCTATATGCGCCATTTGTGTGTGAACTTGGAAAACGATTTCTACGATTAATGCAAAGGGAACAACGACCGAAGAGTTCCTCCCTTTATCTCTAAATAGAAGGTCTAGGCTAACCCTCAAGTCTTGTCGGTATCGTTTAAATTGGTTCAAGGCACCTGGCCATGCTGATGGATCTAAATTCTCTGTGATGCTTTTCTTCAACTTACAAATAGCAAAGTCATTATTTTGAATGTTCCTTAATTCCCTTTCAGACACAGTGTAAGTAACTTTTGGGCACAAAGATTCAATCTCTGATTCAGAGTCACTCCTGATTGAATAGGAGTCATCAGTGTTACGGTCAGTAATGGGGTATATGTTCCCCAAGAATTCCCCTAATCCGAGCAAACGGGATTCTGTACTCCTTTGCAAGGGATATAGTTTGATAGAGTCGTCCTTGTCTTTCACTACAACTGTTGATGCTGCATAATTGAAAACGATTTTATTCTTATTAATGAAATTAAGTCCTAGGATACAACAACATGGCATTGCATCCTCACTAATTACCGCAAAAGGAATTTGTTCTTTTACCTCAGTTCCTAATAATTTGGGTTTCAAGTTAACTACTCCCATGATGGCTGTAGAATTATTCCCTATTCCCCCCAGTGATTTACCTTCTCCATCAGTAAGTGAGTACTCTCCCTCATCCTTCACTGTATCCCAAACCTTCTTTGCAATTGCACTAACCTGAGCACCAGTATCTATGATGCAACAAAAGTGATGTGATCCTATGGAGATGGTGTATTTACCTTTCTTTGGTTCATGCTTACAGGTACTTATCACAGGACACATTGACAATTGTGGAACATCTGCATCTGAGTCCCCATTGCTATTGTTGAAACTCTCCTTACTAGAGCAGCTCTGTACATCAACCAAATTAATATTCTTATCAGAGATTGCATCTTTCATTGATTGGGTGCTAAAATGGGACCTTGGTGACAGTGGATTAAAATGAATACCTGCCAGGCACTGCAGATGAATTACCGGGGCTTCCTTGGTCAATTCCCCAGCCCTGTAAACAATGGGGAACTTCATACCATGATGAACCCAAACCTCAACTTTGTGAACTTCACTAACAGCTAACAAAATTTCCTCCCAAGGCAACTCCCCTGGATTCTTCATTAGCTGCAGTTGTTTTCTTTTGAACTTATCTAACTGAATATTGAATTTCTTGGCATTATCTATTACGTACTCGACTAATTACCTTCGTAACGCTACGTGGTTATCAGGAAGCTCACATTGGTGCCCATCTGCTTCTAAGTCAGAAAGCAATACAAATAGGGATTCAAACATAGAATCGCCTCCTCCTTCCATTTTTTCAGTCACTCTCAACCCTTTGGGCAAGTAAAACTGAGGCCTATCTCCATCCTCAACGTTTGACGACGGTATGACCCTTGAGAGTGTATCGGCTGCTTGATTTTGCTCTCCTGGCTGATATTTAATGACAAAATCATACTCGGCTAGCTCACTAATGGTTCTCATTAACCTAGAATTCTCACGAGACATATTATGCAAGTACAGTAAAGGCTTATGGTCTGTATACAGATTAAATCTGACACCGTACAAAAAGGCTCTAAATGTTTTTACTCCCCACCGTACAGCAACTAATTCCCTTTCAGTTGTGGAGTACCTACGTTGTGTGTCAGTGAAGGCGGTAGATGAGTACCTAATGGTTTTATATTCCCCCTCTTGTTTTTGCATCAGACAAGCTCCAGCACCAACTCCTGAGGCATCAACATATAGTTCTAACCAGGGTTGCGGAGTCGAAGGAATAAATTTGCGACTCCGACTCCGACTCCGACTCCACCTTTCCAGAATTTGGCGACTCCGACTCCGACTCCGACTCCACCTTTCCAGAATTTGGCGACTCCGACTCCGACTCCGACTCCACCTTTTCAGAATTTGGCGACTCCGACTCCGACTCCGACTCCACCTTTCCAAAATTTGGCGACTCCAACACCGACTCCGCCTATTCGCAATTTTGGGACTCCAACTCCCCCTATTCATAATTTATAAGATGAATATTTTATTTCTTAATTAACTAGCGTACACGGTCCGTCAAAAATGACAGGATTCATTACCTTTCTTCAACAAATTTTCGCTCGAGTGGAGTTTCCATGCCTAAACTTATTCCAAAGGTAACTTATTTTTCTTATTAGAGTAATAAACTCTTGGAACACAGTATTTTTGAGCCGCAAGAGAAGTAGTTATAGCCATTCGTGTCGTATCCTAGATACAGAAATTGAACATTACTGAAAATAACTGCGAGCTTATGCATGTATATTGTAATATGCAATAGAGTGTATTGTAATACAGTACATTGTAATAAACAATACCCCGCCGAACTCGGTATCCACGATTAGAACTCTGGTATATAAGGCTCTGGATCTCTCAATTGTTTTGAAAGTGGCATTATAGCTAGAGCACTTGTACGAAAATGAGTGTATTAATTGACCGTGAACTGAAACCAAGACCGCCAGCGCTAATTTTTTCCTATCGATTCTTAAGAACGTGACAAGAAACGCATAAATAAACACACGACTGTCATTCTTAGTAGTAGACGGTTGCAGATGTTGAAACCTGTACATATGTTCACTATATTCTTTATTAATTAACGACTTTTAAATTGACTGCAGAATGTTAATTGACAAATTACTAGAGTACATGATTGGTGAAAAATGACGGGATTCGATGTTATCGTTTTAAAAAAATATCAAGATAAAGATGACAAACAAATGTACAGATCTTAATAGTACCCGCGGTTAAAATACAGTATTCTCGTACTTGTGCACTGGTAAAACTTTTATCACAGTTACGGTCATTAAGCATCTTTAAGAATGTCGCAGACGCACACACCAACCAACCAAGCAACAACACTGTATTATAATTTTTATTATTATTCGGCAAGAAGTTTTTAAAAAAATTGTCATGCCTTTTTACTGCGATCAGCCGCATTTTTGTGACAATAGATTCGATTTTGACGCAATGTTTTTTATTTATAAACAAAAGTGAGCAGATGCCAGGTTTTTCATAATATTTCAATGGTATTCATGATACTGTCCAAGCAAGCAGATTCCCATTGTAATAAAATAGGAGAAATTACGCACGAGAACATATATTTATTCACAAATTGACGGACACCTGCATGGTTTTTATTATACCAGGTGTCCCAAAAAATATCCCCGATTTTTTAATTAATTATACCTCCGCTTTAAATTAAAATATTTGAATTTTCTTTTATTCACAATGTAATAAATTTTGTTTCCTATTCGAATAATTCAAGTTTTTGAAAATCAGTTGAATAAACACTTTACAATGATCAATTCACTGAAAGGGGTAGAAAAACTAATTGTTCAAAGGAAAAGTTTTTTAAGCAATATTGATACTCTTCCTTATTTTGTACTTTCCAAAAAAATAAACAAACAAAAACATAAAAAAGTAACAAATCATTACCATAAATAACGTTCAAACAAATAAAGTAATTCAGTATCCTTCGACATACCCTCCATTTCTCTCAAGGCAAGTATAACTTCTGGCCACCGTTGAACGAAGAGTTTCACAGATTATTTCACCGTTTTCTTTCAGTGCTTGAAACACTGTTATTGAAAACACTTGAAACCTCTCAGAGGGCTTAAATACTTGGTGGTATGTAGGATACATCATTATGAAATTATTCTTAACAGTAGGAACTGAGAAATGAAGAAGAACACCAGTGTTGTTTTTAAAACTTTCCCTTTGAACAATTAGTTTTTCTACCCTTTTCAGTAAATCGATCATTGTAAAGTGGTTATTCAACTGATTTTCAAAAACTTAAATTATTTGAAAAGGGAATGAAATTTAATACAATGTGAAACACAGACAATTTAAATATGTTAATTTAAAGCGGAGATATAATCAATTAAAAAGTCGGGGAAATTTTTGTGGGGTCACCCGGCATAGCGTTGATTGCTCTTATACAATAAAGGGCAAGTGTCCCCTTAAACAAATAAATAAATTGGTTTAGGTATTTCCTGTGCGTAATCTCTCCTATGTTATTCCAATGGAATTGTAGGATTTAAAACTTAAGGACTACTGTTCGAACATATAGTTCAAATACAGAATAACTACAAGGAAACAATAGCAAGTCGTTTCCCGAGATGCGCAAAAAGGGAAATAGCACCCAAGTTAGGCGTATCTTGAGGATTCCAGCAGTACGCACAGCAGCGTCCTCTGTACTATTTTTATTATTAAATTCCTTTAAAACGGAGACCGAAGATTTTCTTTAACGAAATGTTAGTTTTAAAAACGAAACTCCTTAAAAATAGAAGACAACCAATGGACGTGGCCGGTCATCAGCACGGTACTCCAGTAGGAAGTTTTAGTGGCGTTCTGAGTTGATAGAAACAGAGTTTTAATATGTCTGGTCGCCGACTAGCTGAATATCGTATCTTATTGCAAGAATGCATATAGCACTAAGATTTTAACAATTAATTGACAATTAATTACCTTGAATAATAAGTGCCTGTTTACCGGGTCGAGGAGTTAAAGTCGTAGAAAGAGACTGCTTTTTACGCAAAAGAAATAAGTTAGAGGTGCCAGACCGACTTTTATTAAAAGGGCGACATGCTGCCCAAGCAGAGTGCGCTCAAATATAATTTGGTTAGTGAACGCCAGTGCGTCACGAGTGATGTTAATTTGAGGACATCGAACGGTTTTTTCCCATGAAACTTCAAAATTAATAAAAAATACTTCAGGAGAGAAATAAGCTCTGAGGGATTCACAACATGTTTAGAACATTCGAATGGACGTTCAGAGCCCTAAAACTTTTAAAATTTGCCTATATCCCTTCCCCCCCCCCTCAGAGGGAAATTTCTAAAAAATCTAATTTCTCAGTCAATATTGTACATAGAGACAATTAGTTTTTTTTGTTCGATTTACAATGAATTGGTCTACAAATTTGAGATTCAGTTTTTTGATATCGCTTCAGAAATTTTTTTAAAAAGTTTGAATTTGAAACAGAATTTTTTTTGTAATTTTTTTTCTTTACAAGGGGATAAAAAAAATTCTATTCAACTTATCAAAAAAATATCTCTCAGATTTATAGTACTCACCTTGTTTTTCACGATGCTTAAAAGATCTTCTTCATATATGTAAAACTGTAGGAGAAATTGAGCCGCACAACCGAAAAAAAAATTGTTTCGAGAAAAAAGTGTTCCAGTTTTTCAATTATTTCTTCAACAGCTTTTAACATATGGAGATCTTTTTTGCATCGTAAAGATCAAAATGTGTACTATAAATCTGCATAGGAGTATTATTTTAATAAGTTGATTAGGAAATTTTTTATTGTCATTTAAAGTAATCACTAAAAAATATATATGTTATGTTTCAATAATACAAACAGTTCTTAAATTTTTTTTGAAGCGATATCAAAAAACTGGTTCTCAACTTTTAAGATCAATTCATTGTGAACCAAACAAAAAAAACTAATCATCTCTATGTACAATATTGACTGAGAAATAATGTGTGCGCAGTTATGTACATATGTCAGTACGTATGCTAGTGCAACGCCCTGGTGCGGGTGGTCGCATTGCGGATGCGTGGTCATCAGAATCGAGAAGGTATATAGGGACGTGCCCGGCTTGTAAAGACGCATTTGGTCGTGCTCCACCCTGTACAACATCGTTACCAGTAAACGTCCCAGTTCACCAGCGTTATCTCTACCCTTGGGCCTTCACAATAAGGTTTTTTAGAAATTTCCTTTTGAGGGGGGCAAATAGGAAAATGAGCAAATTGGAAAAATTTTAGGGCTCTGAACGTCCATTCGAATGTTCTAAACATGTTGTGAATCCCTCCGAGCTTATTTCGCTCCTGAAGTATTTTTTATTAATTTTTGAAGTTTCATTGGAAAAAACATTCGATCCCCTAAAGCGATTTTAGGTTAATGCAGGTCTGGTAGAAGCTCAAACATGCTTAATTATAGAAAGTTAAATTTAAACAAAAAACGAAAAGAAAAGATGTAGCTGCAAAACAAAAAGACGAAGAAAAGAAAGAACTAATTTCAACAGTTTCAAATTCTTGTCTGTCAACTATGACAGGCCATCTGAAGGAAACTTTTTCTTCCACACAGCCGCTATCAGAAATACGGAAGGTTTTCAACAGGAAATTTCATTGAACAAATAAAATTGGCTGTCCGGTCTGTCTCCTTTTCACGCTCTTAAAGATGCTTAATGACTGTATCTGTGATGCGAGTTTCACCAGCGCACTAGTACTAGAATATTTTTATCGCAGGTACTATTAGGTTGGATATATTTCTTTATGATCCACAAGTGGAGAATTCGTATATAGACAATATTAAATCCCATCATTTATCACGGGTCGAGTACACAATTTTATATACTGAGTGTTTCAGAACACGAGGTACAAAATTGCACACCAAGTAGAAAATGGCTAAATAAACACTTTTAATTCCATGAAATTTTCCCACAAAAATCAGGATCGTGAGATATTAGCTGTTTAATGTTTTAAATGATGAAATTTAATGGCACAATTACTCGCAATATTTATTTTGAATTTACTTTACAAAATTGTTCAAAATGTGTTCCACCTACATCAGTGCACTTTTCGAATGTTAGCCGTAACGACTGCCGGATATTCGGAAACACGTCTGACATTTAGGTATCTCGCCAGCAGCCACTGCAATTCTGGTCACAAGATCTTCCTCAGACTCAATGAGTGCAGCATAAACAAGGCTCTTAACGTGTCCCCAAAAAATGAAATCGAATGGAGTCATGTAAGGAGATCTAGGAAGTCATGCAACTAAAAGATTTCGCTCGATCAACGTAAATTCAAATAAATATTGCGAGTAATTTAGTCATTAAATTTCATCCTTAGAAACAATAAACGGCTAATTTCTCAATGTCTCTTTCTTCGGAAAATTTCATAGAAGAAAAAGTTTTTATTCGGACATCTTCTACTTGGTGGGTAACTTTTTGCCTCTTATTCTGAAACACCCTGTAAATTACTGACAAGTGTCTTCTGAGTAGGTAAAGTAGTCACTGCCTACACTGAGAAGCATAGATATGTATCCACTGTTTTTTTTATTACTAAGTAAACTGTCATTCAGTGAAATTATAATAGTTAATTCAATGACTATGCTTAAAATCCACAAAATGATATACATGTAGATAAAGTAGGCAAGATTTGCACACTGCCTTTTATTCTCTGTGTCTACACTATGCAGGGTAACAATGCAGAAAAGGTGTGATATTATTGCTCAACACTATTTTATATCTCGGCTATAGTAGGCAAAAGTTGTTTTGCTTTCGTCGCAGGGGACTGAAGTTTTCGGAATGTTTTGTTTACGAATAAAAGTCACTTTTAGCGTCTTTGCGTGTAATATCATACTACCTCTTATTTTCTCGTCTAAACTTTTACTTTATGTTTGACACTTTCTTATTTTAATAAACGCCCATGTTTTTCCAATTTCATGTTTTTTGGAGCGATTTGAAACGTCTCTAGTAAGAAAATTTGCACTATCGCATAAATGTAACAACCATTGCAGCTGAGATAGTGCATTGCTTTCTGTTACAATATGTGTGTGACTAAGTGAAGTTTTTGCTAGTGTGTTATTATTTTCATTGCAGCTCGTTCACTTTGTATTTTAATTTTTCATGTGTCTCTATGCCGATATTGATTACCTTACAACATTTCCAAATCTTCCATAAGAAGAAGTAATTAATTATGTAATGCTGCAAAACGGATACTATTTCAGAGTTTAAAATTGTAGAAGCATAATATAAAATTCTCCATTTCAGCGTAGCTTAAAAACTGGGAAGTGATACCGAAGATAAAAATTCAACATGATAATGATATATCGAAATACAATATAACTCTGAAAGGACCAAACAACATTCAAGAAATAACTTTAGAAATGAGCAGAAATTGTTATTAATAATACATTTTAACTTGACCTAAAGACATGAAAGCCATATCAACTTTGATAACATAACCTGAGAACTAGAAGTCTTTTTGTACCAGACCATAGCTTCAGGTTTTGCCAAAGACTACTCATTGGCAAGGAATCATAACATAAAGACTAAAAATATTTATGATCACAACATAACTTTAAGTTTCTGCAAAGACTAGTCATTATCAATCAATGCATCATTAAGAGCGTACATAGTTACCACTCCTTACGTGAGTACAATGTATTGCATCAGCTGAAATGTTCTACAAGTAAGTTGCAACACATTTAGTACTATTTGCTACTTCCTGTGTACTAATTGAAGGGGAAATGAACGAAACATAAATATACAGAACAAATTTTCAATGCCTCAAATTACTAATTTTTGCTTAAATAACTGCCATATATACATTATTACTCATGTACAATTATACTTCTTTCTTGTATTTATCATATATAGGAATGCGAACCCACAACCACTAGACAACAATGACGGTATTAGGTGATAGCTATAAATACGCTGTTTCAAACTTCAAACAAAATCATCAACAAAAACATTGCGTATTTTTAGATTTTCAGCAAAGTATTCTAACTCTGTTTTGTTTACTTTCGGTTTTAAACAATTGTAAATAATTTTTAGTAAAAATTAGAATCAAAGACAGCAAAAAATAGCGACTCCAACTTCGATTCCACCCCATCCGAATGAACGACTCCGACTCCGACTCCACCACACTCGGAAAAGCGACTCCGACTCCGACTCCACCACACTTCAGAGAAGCGACTCCGACTCCACCCTAAAACATGCGACTCCGGCGACTCCGACTCCCGACTCCGACTCCGCAACCCTGGTTCTAACTCCTCAGCAGTCTGTGAGTAATCTGGGAATGCTAACATTACGTCCTCCGCCAGCTTGGTTTTAAGTAAGTCAAAGGCTACACTCATTTCAGATGTCCAATTTATTGGTTTCCTTTTAGGCCCTCCAGTAAGTTGGGTCAATGGTTTTGCTATTTCAGAACATTTATCTATGAATTTACGTTGGAAGTTGATTAGACCTAAAAACTGACGCAGTTGTCTAAAATTGGTGGGTTTGGGGAAGTTTAGAACTTTTTCTACGTATTCAGGAGATTTCTGAATGCCTTTATTGCTAATTTGGTGTCCCAGGAATGTAACCTGAGTCTTAAAGAACTCACATTTGGGGACTTTTACTTTTATTCCGTGTCTACCAAGGGTAGAGAGCACTTTTTCAACTAACACTAAATGTTCTTCAAAGGTTTTGCTCATAATTAGAATGTCATCAATGTAAACAATGATATTCTTGAAACAAAATTCTGAGACTATTTCTTGCATGTTCCTTTGAAATTGTATCCCACTGTTCTTTAACCCAAAACTTAACCTCTTAAATTGGTATTGATTATGAACAGTGCTGAAGGCAGTGAGAGGTCTGCTCTCCTCATCAATTGGTGTTTGGTAGTATCCCCTGACCAGATCTAACTTAGTGAAAATTTTAACGTCTTACTTACGTCTTACTCTGCGTACGTCTTACATATCTGCGTACGTCTTACTCTGTCTGAGTCGAACTGATGCTAACCCACTGGCCGTGGAGCGTGTTCAGGTCGTCTCAGCTAGTCAAGAACCGAAAATCTGTTCGAGTTCCGATGCAGTTTCTACTCAATTTTTTTGGTCGAGCACCGATTCGGTCGAGTACAGAGGCGGTCGAGTACCAAGGTACGACTGTACATGGTATAAAATTGTCTTTTAAAATGAATGACTAATGCTCAGAATGCGTTCCGTTCCTTTCGTTTGCAGTCCTGCATCAGTATCACGATATACCGTTGTCAGTATGTAAACATGGGGCGCTAATTCCCATAGAAGGAGATGCGCCGCATCGTTAACAAGTAAGTAGTATGTAAACAAAGATACTCTGAGAAGGTGTGTGACGCTGCAATCACTTGATCCAGTCCAAGTTCATTCTATCATGTTAAAAATGAAAGATGCTTATAATAACCATTATTTCTATGATAAATCCTTTTATAAAGTAATTTTAGGTTATATTTGTTCTAAGTTATGGTGCTAATTTTGATTTTATGGTAATTCTAAATAGTTCACAAAAATTTGCTGGGCTGCTACATTTAGTTCCAATTTGCCATGGTATCCCAGCATAAAAAATTTCCCTGAAATTCTTCTGTGGTGACGATAATCTGTTTGTTGTGAGTGAAATAATTAAGCGAATGAGGAAGGATGATAAGAAAGGGTACCTAACTAGCATTCCTGGATATTGAAAAGGCGTATGATAGAGTGGATCGGGTTGGCTGTTTGAAATTTTGAGAAAAGTTGGATTTAGCAGAAAGATTTAAATATTGTAAAAATTCTGGGTCAATGTGAAGTTTCATGCAATCACGGAAATTAATAATGATATTGCAAACAATCACTAAAGGAACCCATTTAAGAACGTTTTTCAAGAACGACATTCTGCTCTCTGATGCGTTATTTTCGAGTTATTGAACTTTGAAGTTGGCCGTCGCGCGCCCAAGGAAGCGAGCGTAATTTAATTAAAAACGGAAGCTAACCCCCTATTACAAACGTAAAGAGGTTGGGTCGTGAGGGGTAGCCACAGTTCTTTTAGTGAAAAGTATAAATAAAGCTTCTAAACCACCCATTAGGGTGACGACCGCACGACGGCCAACTAACATGGCGACCACCATGGGCGCCGCCATTTTGGACCCGATGTCAACAAGGTTGCGGTCGTCACCCTAATGGGTGGGTTAGAAGCTTTATTTATCATTTTCACTAGAAGAACTGTGCCTCCTTCTCACGACCCAACCTCTTTACGTTTGTAATAGGGGGTTAGCTTCCGTTTTTAATTAAATTACGCTCGCTTCCTTGGGCGCGCGACGGCCAACTTCAAAGTTCAATAATTCGAAAATAACGCATCAGAGAGCAGAATGTCATTCATGTAAAACGTTCTGAAATGTGTTCCTTTAGTGATTCCTGGGGTCGGCATTATTATTTTCCGTGATTGCATGAAACTTCACATTGACCAAATTCTGTGTAACACAAGTGCTATCTCCAGGTTAGGAAATTTGGAAACAGGGCCAGTGAGGAATGAGAGAGGGCTGTACTTTGTTACCTCTGTTGTTTGGATTTTACACAGAAGAATTAGCAGTCCGACTGAGAATGAGTGGCTTAGGATTGAAAGTTGGTAGGGAGAGACTGAGTTGTTTGTTGTATGCTGATGATGTGGTTGTGGTTAGTGAATGAGGACAAAAACTACAAAAGATGCTTGACATTGTGGATGGATATAGTACAGATTTCAAGATGAACTTTGGTACTCATATAAGTAAGGTGATGGTTATAAATAGGGATGAGACTGATAGACAGATAGACAGACAGTAGAGGATTAGAGTAATCAAAATAAGTGGAACAAAAGAATACAAATATCTAGATTGTATGATAAGTGAAGATGGATGCAGTAGACCTAAGGGTGAAAAAGTGGCAAATGCAATGCAGTGGAGTGGACGATTACAAAGTATGGCCAGATACAGAGCAAGCAAGTATGAATGTGTGAGAGGAATGTGGAAATACATTGCTGTACCTAGTGTCATGTATGGTATGATTGCTTAGCCTTGAATGGAAATGATCTTAAGAGGCTGGATATGATACAAAATAAGGTAGGAGGTCTAGCTTTCGGTGTTCCAAAATGAACAGCTACAGAAGCTATCAGAAATGATCTAGGGTGGAGCCCTTTCTCAGAAAGAATGATAAAAGCTGTGTTGAATTATAAGGTGAGAATTGAGAGGATGCAGAATAGTAAGTGGGTAAAGCAAATTTTTGAATGGAATCTGAATGTAAGCTATTGGAAAAAAATATGTTTGGGTCATGTAAAAATATTGAGTATGCAAAAAATTATTTGTGTTAGATTTAGAAGACCTGTGAATGACTGGATTTTGATGAATGTTGGAGGTGAAGGACCAGAAGGAGACTGCAAGAAGTGGAAAAAGAGTTTGAGAGGCAAACAAAAGAGTATGGATTGAATAAGTGTATGCTTAGCATGACATCAAAGCCTACACTTATCTGGTACATGCAAAAGGAAGTACCTAAGTGCAAGATGTTCTGTGATGATAGTTGTGGAAGTCAACTCTTGTTTGCTGTGAGGTGTAAGTCATTAAGCGTGTATAGACATACATGGATGCGGAATGAAAATAATAATAGATTATGTCTTCAGTGCATTAGGGAAGTGGAGGAAACAATTGAGCATTTTATGCTGGAATGTAAGTATAAACAAGAGAGAGTTTCATGAATGTGGTGTTTGAGCTGTATGGAGAGAATGAGTGGTATGCCAGATGTGCCAAAGATGATTGTGGTGTAAGCTGTTCTGTTGGATTGGATCAGGAGTGTCATTTGAGTATCATTGAAGCTATGAAAATTTTCTTCTATATGCCTGAAGTAAAAGACAGTGACTGGAATGAGCCAGTCATGTAGAGTGGGCTGTAGTGACCCACCATGCCCGGGGATGATGCCTTGACTTACTGGTTATCCCAGTGATGCTGTCTAATATTAGTTTGTGACAAGGATTGGTGGATCTTGAGTAGTTTATTCGACAAGTCTAGTACACAGGTGCTGAACTCTAGTGTGTTTATTGTGAGTATTGAGGAGGTAATTGTAGGCCGTTTGAAAAACAACTTTAAAAAAACTCTGTGGTGAAATTTTTAACATTAGTTGTTCAGAGGAAAAGAAATTTAGATTGGTCAAAAAGCTATAAGGGTCTATTATTGAAAGAAACTCCAGATAAATGTAAATAAGAATAAAGGTAAAAGTGTTTGAAGAAAGGGGCTTGTAAACAATAAATGTAAGTTTGAATGGAGAAGAGAGTTGTGTCTAGTATATGAGGGCTTGGAGCTGCTGGTGATGAATTAGATAAAATAGACTAGAAAATGCCACCAAGCGTGGGAAAGTTTGTAAGCAATTGTAAGGAAAAGGTACCTGACTATAAATGCTAAAACAAGATTGTACTGTAAAGAAGAGAAATGCTCTGTTGTTGCTTTGATTGAACGTACTCAATCCTTGTTTATATATAGTTTCATTCTGTTGTATTGAGTTTTGTTCCTTTACTGAATGCTCTTTATTTCTTTTCAGCTTTACCTAACAGTAAAACCGAAAATAAGTTGATGAGAAAAATATAATTACCGAACACAATACTTGAATAACATCACAAAACCTGCCTTCCTGTAAAAGAAATATCTGGTGTGATCAGTGCATTCATCGGGTAAGTTATTCATCTTTTATCCAAGATAGTGTATGTTGGCAGTCTTTAATTATTATAGTTCTTATGTATACCCGTATTAGACTATTTGTTGTGATTATGTTGAAATGTAGTTAAAATCAAAGTTGTCAAATTTTCTCCTCAATTTAGAATAACATTCAAGACTGACCTCTTGAATCGCTTCTGCATATGCACATTACAATGAGTTGATGCCAAACTGCAACCTTGAAGGGTATGATTATTTGTCTTTGGTAACCCTCAAAGCAGCAAGGGTCAGGTGGAAACCTGCAAGTTTGTGCTGGCTGCAGTGCCTGGCAGTGTTGGGGCTACTGATTGACTTCTGGAGTCTAACAGGTGAGCTTCCATGGCCTGTTCTACTTCTTTGATGCCCCTCCTCAAATCCTATGTCTCATTGGTTTTTTAGTCTTTTTTTCTGATAGCTTAAGTTTTGTTTAGTTTTGAATTGTCTACAGTTTCCAGATTACAATGATTTGATTTCATAAGTAAAAACATGCAAGACCTTTGAGTTCTTCATGGTTTTTAATTTTATTTGTTGAATTGAAAGAGAGTCTAAGTTTTTTTTGTTTAGCTGTCTTGAATTGCACAACAGTCAGTAATTTAGGTTACTACTTTTTGTTGATTTAATTTTGTGCTGTGATTACCTGTGCTGATAGAAATTCATGAACCTTCTCATGTACAGCCTTTTGGATTACCAAAAAGTTACTCTAATCACCATTTTGCAGTTTTCTTTGATTTTTTATTAAATTTTGCTCATTCGAAAGGTTTGCTGTCAGTGTTCTTAAATTGTAGACTGTGTATTTGGAACTATATTGGTCTTCTGGATCCTCTAGCATTTCTGTATTGAGGAGACAGACATTCAAATGTTCTTCTAACAGTATGAGAGTGTTAGGCTAATGTGCTGGATGGATATGAAACATGGGGCACAAAAGCGGCTGAAAGGAGCCGGTGGAATGTACTCCATATCAAGTAACGAGTATGGTGGGGGGGTGACATTGTGGGATAGGTATATCATTGAGGCAAGGAGTGTGGCAAATGTGGGAAGGGTAAAAAAAGTGTGAGCTTTTATGTGTATTCAAGTGGTTTGGCCATATGCAGAAAATAAAATAAATTTTTAGTAAAGGAAGCAATGAAATCAGAAGCACAGGAAAAGATTGTTGGAGGTTAGCCAAAAACTAGGTTCATAAATGGAGTTGAAAGCACAATGCACCATCATTTTAGAAGAAGAGCAATGCCTGGAGATGAGAATATAATGTGGGTGCCTGACTATGCTTGTCATGATGGATACGGCTTGAGGTTCTTGGCCTGCAGGAGTGACCCAGGTTTGGTGAATAGGATGTTTAGTTGTCAGTTCTTTAGGTCTGAAATCTTTGAAGTCGTATAAAGCTGCAAGGATAAATCCTTGTGGTGCTGTTGGCCTTGCTGTGGAAAAGATGCCCAAAAGATGTGTATGCATGAGAGTTACCAATTGAAAGCTGTCGTCCTCTTAGAGGGATACAACTTTTGTGTCTGGGAATTACTGCTCCCAGAGGGTATTGTGAGATCCTAGGCTTAAAATTTGGAAGATAGTCTTTATTAAGATAGAATAGTTAAATTTTGTTACATGTCATCTTTTTTCAGTTACTGCCTGTCTTTTTACTCAGAAACCATAACTTTCTTCTTCAACTTTAATTTTATTTTTAATATCTCCTCCTTTCTTTCTGTTCTTGTATTCAAGGGACCCTGTGGGCAGCAGACCTTGTGCATTGACTCCTCATTCCCTTATATTGAATTGCCTCCAACTTACTCCCCTTTAGAACACTTCTGTTGAGAAAAGCAAGCCTTTAACTAACATATCTAATCTCCTACTTAGTAGTGCCTTCTTCATTTCTCCCTTCAGGCTCCTTTTCATGGGTTAGGGAAGCTTCAACTAATTTATGATTCAATTTATAGGTTATTTGCCTGAAGGGGTAAATTGATTCTTGCTGGTTGGCTATCTTTCCTTGGTGTAAGGGGTTTGACCTTGGTAATTAGAAAGTGTTCGTTCATGGTATAGCTGGTTTTTACATGTTTCTAATTGTTGAATTTTCATTCAAATACTTGAAATTGGTTTTATTGATCAGATAAAAATAAAGTTTTATTTTATGTTGGGCTTTCAAAATAACCACCACCAGTCTCAAGGCATTCACCACCATGAATATCAATTTATGCTACAAAATCCTTCTGAGTATTGACAAAAATAAAAGTAATTACATAATTTTCAGTGGAGTAATGCTGCAATATGCAATACAAAATGCTATTCATGTTACTAAGCCAAAAATGAAGATATTTAGAAAAAGGCATAAATCAGATAATCTTGTTGAATGAGGAAAATATGATATAAGGGAAATTAGTCATTGAGATAATCAGTCCTTCAATTAGCTTCTGATTATATATAGAGTGAGGGCTATGGCTCCATCTTGTTTAAACAATTCAAGTTATGTTCATTTATGCAAAATTCTTTTCTGAATATCTTTGTTGATTTGAGATATTGCACTCATCCATATCAATACTCAGCAAGCGATATGGCATATATTTTCTGTATGTTGATCTATGTATTGGATCCCCTCAGGGGGTTACAACTATTGTAAATATGGGAATTAGCACTCCCAGGAGGAAAATGTGTGAGGGGCCCAAGCTTAGGAGTAAGGCAGGCCTTCTTTTTGTTGAAATAAAATTTGCTAGTTTTGTTATGTTAGGGACCTTTTTTTTGGTTCACTGCTATCCTGTTTTTCAGCACCTTCTACTTTCTTCTTCAACTCTCATCTTATTTCATGAGCTTTTTTCTCAACTTGCTGTTTCTATGCCTCTTTTACATAGAGTCTGCATTCCCTTATCTCCCTACTAAATGGTGTCTTCCTCCTTTCTCTCTTTGATACATTCTTTATTGTAGCAGTTAAGTAAGCTTAAACTAACATTAAATCATATATGTAATCCAATCTATGTATTGAATCTTGTGGTGACCATTTCAAAAGTTGAACGTAGAGTATCAACTAATGAAGATCTTTTTGTTTTTGATAAAACATGCATCAGTCATTTAGCACTACAGCTTTACAAACACTTTCCATTACAGCCTTCATTTTTTAAAATAAACTACCTTTTTTAATTATTTAAATTAGCATCATTTTCCATCATTTCTGGGCTGAATCCTGATGTAGAAACACATCTACAGAATGCAAGGTTAAGCTTGTGAAGTCTGTAGTAGTCATGGGGCTACTGTTCATCTAGTTAGCCTGAGCTAAATGAGAAATTTGCTCCAGCTGTTTAGTTGTCTCACCTTTGGATAGGTCTGTGCATTTCTAGTTTTTTGTGCCATGCCCACTTGGCTTTCATTGGTTCTCATACGTCTTTACTTTTTGGTTTGTATCCCACAAACTTGCTGATTTGATTTATAGGGCAGCCTAATGGGAACACTTTGTTCATTGACTACACTTTTCTGTGAGTCGGTACTAAAGGATTTTTCTATTTCGTCTAAGAAAATATTTTTGCAATTGAAAAGAAGGATTAAAAAATTTCTACTTAACTCTTCAGCATCTGTGATATTCTCTGCAATGTTAGTTCATTTCTTTTTGTAAATTTTTATTTTGTTGTTTATTTATGTATGTTGTTTGGTAATTGTTCAAGTCAATTTTCCTCTATTTAATTTTCAATCTATTCAATAGTTGTGTTGGGGCCAGAAACAGGTGGTAAAGAAAAAGAAACTTTAGCTTCTAACACTAAGTTTGGCATCCTGAAGTTGATTTAAAGAATGAACTGTAGACAGTAGCAGCCTTTAAAATACTCAAAATTGTGTTAATATTTGTTTATATTAATTTTTGGCCACAAAAATTGCATAAACTCATGGGATATTTTATATTTTGGAAATTGATATTATTTGCACCAAATTGTATGGCTACAATGTATGTACATAGTAACACAAAATTTATGCACCCTATTTTAATCAGTTTAATTTTAGAAATGATTTTTTGAACTTTGACGTTCTTGAGCTCACATGTGAATGTATATTTTTTCTAGTGCATTGTTCCTTACTTGTTTTTGATTATTTATTTTCAATATTGATTGCATGCATCAAAGAATGAATAGATCTCTGTATACATGGTACTTATGACATTTATTGCTTCTAACATTGTTGCTATGTTTGAATTTACTACTCTAGTTCTCAAGGCCCACTCTTAATTATGACAGAATAATTACATCCATCATACATTACCAATTCTCATGATTGTGTATAGGTACTAATGATGTGACGTGGCAACCATTTTTCAAACTCTAATAAGTAATAAACAGATAATATTCAGATATTAAATCAAGATGATCACTGCTGCCTTGTTGATGTCCCACCAATGGGAGACCCTAATGAAGACTGTAACTTCTACAACTTGTGATGTTCAAGCTGACTTATGAACGTATGATTTTTGTCAAGTACACGTTGATTCATCGTGAAAAACCCCATCATTACTCCCATCATATACTAATTGATTGTTATAAGACTACGAGACCATGAAAATAGCAAGACATTTAATTCCTAAAGTAATTCAATATTCCCTGTCTCATTTAAAAACCAAGGGACTTGAAAAATAAGTTGCACTTCAATGAGAACTTGTTTGACTGCATATTTTCTTGTTATAAAATAAGCTTTTGGTTGTTGGTCTTGTTATATATGGACAAAAATGAAATTATTCTATTCATTTATTGGAAAAATAAACTCATTCAAATCACTAAACGTGAGGAGATGATCTACTTTATTTTCTGGTCCACATATTTTTTATGCAATGATGGAAAAACATTGTTGTATTTTTTCTTCAGATTGTAGCTTTAGTTTTCTCAATTATTAGAGTTGAAAAACATTCCATTGCTCAGGTACCGAAACGCCTAGCATGGAGGGTGCAGTGGTTATGGTGCACAAGCTGACCGATGCTGAAGTGGAGAGGCTGTCTTGCAGGCAGGACTTCATCAAGCAGGAAGCTGCAGTAGAAGACAGGGGGCAAGGTGAGGCTTGGTTCTATTTGGCTATGAGACAGAGGTAGTAGGTATTAGAGTAAAGAATCAAGCCTATCAAGTGTGGAAATCAACTGAAAAGGTATTGAGATGAAAGCTCTCCATTCTGCTTCAAGGACAAGACATGCTGTTTATGATATCATGAAAAGTAGCGCATGAGAAAATAAAAATAGATCATAGAGTATTGTGTCCAAAGAATCTTGTGAAGGAGAACAAAATCGCCCATTAAATATTTTCCTAAATCGTTATTTTGATGTAAGCTGTTGAGTCAATTCTCATTTGAATAGAATTTCTCAAGTCCTGCAGAATATGAAACAAAGCTTGAATAAAATGCAATTAGGGCACATGTTTTGTTAGTTTTGGGAGCATAGACAAATTGAGAGCACAAGCTGTGAGTCGAGATGTGGCAACATTAGAGGCAAATAGTTTAACTGTTTTCATCATGTGCAACTAATTGTTTTGGATTTTGTGCTGTCATTTTGCATACATTTTGGTGTACCAGCCATGTGTGAAGATAATGTGTGAATAATTGAAAGTGTAATACTGCCTGTACATCTCTGTTTGGTATAGATCATTGAAGAACCATATTTTTTGTTGATATTCATGGCAAAATTTTTAGGGTGCACAACTTGAGCATTCACACCATAGATTTCAATGAGAACTACTTCTGGAGTAAAACTTATCTCAGTGATATTCTTTTTACCTCCTGAACCATGTCATGAGTGCAATGTTATTTATGTCAAACTTTCACCCATAGAAGAAAGATAACTATTGCATCTATGGGAATAAGCACTACAAGGGGAAATATGTGAGGTCCCGAGTTTAAGGTGAGGATAGCGTTTGTATGTTAAAATAGAATAGGCATCTATATATTAATACGCTTAAAACTAAATTCGTGGGTAACGCTCTACATCTAATAGGCTTGATAGGATAGGTGAGTTAGGTTAGGGTATTTATATTAGTCATTTTTTATTAAGTATTTTCATGTTAATTTTTATTTTAT
This sequence comes from Morinoia aosen, assembly GCA_030386875.1. Classification (NCBI taxonomy): domain Eukaryota; kingdom Metazoa; phylum Arthropoda; class Malacostraca; order Amphipoda; family Talitridae; genus Morinoia; species Morinoia aosen. The sequence continues at coordinate 1,707,557 of CM059576.1, forward strand.
TTGGTAATTTATTTTTAATTTGTTGACTTATGTTAATTTGGTAATTATTTTATAATATATTTCAATTATTTTTTATTTATTTATTTTTGAATTTTTTTTTGCAACTTTTCAATTTTTGTAATTGTTTGTTATTTTTTAATTTTTTATTCATTCCCAATTTTTAATTTTTGTATTTTTATATATATTTTTTAATTTTTTTAATATTTTTTTAAATATATATTTTTATTTTTACAAATCTTAATTTTTTTTTCTTTTTTTATTCATAGATATTTTTCAATTTTTTTTTTTTTTCAAAATTTTAATTTTTTTAATTTTTTTCATTTTTTCAATTTATTCATTTTTCTCAATTTGTTATTTATTACTTTTATTTTTTTCTCTATTGTTGCATATTCATTTTTTTCTATAAATTAATATGCCTAAAACTAAATTCGAGGGTAACGCTCTACATCTAATAGGCTTGATAGGATAGGTGAGTTAGGTTAGGGTATTTATATTATTCATTTTTCATTATGTATTTTTATGTTAATTTTCATTTTATTTGGTAATTTATTTTTAATTTGTTGATTTATGTTAATTTGGTAATTATTTTATAATATATTTCAATGATTTTTTATATATTAGTTTTTGAATTTTTTTTTTGCGACTTTTCAATTTTTGTAATTGTTATTCATTTTTTAATTTTTTATTCATTCCCAATTTTTAATTTTTTTATTCATGTGTTTTTTTCAATATTTTTTCATTTTTTTTATCTTTTTATTTGCCAAATTTTATTTTATTTTTATTTTTTTCATTCATATATATTTTTTCAACTTCTTTATTTTTCAACAAATTTCAATTTTTTTTAATTTCTTTCATTTTTTCAATTTATTTATTTTTTCCAATTTGTTATTTTTTATTTTCATTTTTTTCTCTATTTTTGCATGTTCTTTTTTCAAATTATGAATAGGTTGTTTATATCATATAATTTTTTTTTAATTTCATATTTTTTAGTTTTATAATTTTTATGTATCATTTTAAAAAAAAATTTATTAATTCCAATTTTTTCTATTTGAATATTTTCTTTGTATTCATTTATTTTTGTTCATTTTTCATTTACTTTAATTTTTTATTTTTCTTTTACTTTTATTTTTTTTCAAATTTTGCATTGCATACAAATTTGATTTAAAATTACAGTAATTATTGAAGGCGCCATGACTCGCGTTATCGTGTCTACGAAGATACTATATATACGTAAACAAGCAGAATTGATAGGATAGGTTGGTATATGTTAGGTTAGCATGGCTTAAGTCAGAATATGTTATGTTAGAATCTCTTGGGTAATGTTTACCGAATTTTTTTACAGGTCCACCTAGCTTAACAATGACATTGGTTGAGTTGTTAGTATAGGTAGGGTTAGGGTAGGTTAGGTTAGGATAGTTAGCATAGGTTACGTAATGTTGACGACATTCATCCACGGGTCATCGGTTTTTTATGTTTGACAAATTACCAGAAAATCTTAGGGTAGCATAGGATAGGTTAGTGTATACATGTTAGGATAGGTTAGGTTAGAATTTGTTGGGTAATGTTGACCGAATTATCTCACTGGTACACCTAGCCTAACAATGACATTGGTTAAGTTATGTTAGGTTAGGATGAGATAGGTTCGGATATGATAGGTTAGGATATGACAGGTTAGGATAGGTTGAGATATGTTAGGATAGGATAGGTTAGGTAATGTTGACAGAATTTTATCACGGGTCCACGTTTTTTATGTTTGACATATTATCATGATAGGTTTGGTTAGCTTAGGTCAGGAAGAGATAGGTTAGAATATGTTAGGTTAGGATAGCTTAGGTTAGAATGGGTTATGGTCAAATTTATTAGCTAAAGTTGATGAAATGTTTTCACGGTACACGTTTTTTATTTATGACATATTATCAGTATAGTTTTGGTTGGGGCAGGTTATGATACATTAGGTTAGGGTAGGTTACGTAGGTTATGTTAACGAAATTTTTTACGGGTTTGTTTTTTTACGCTTTTCTAATTATCAGGATAGCTTCACTTAGGATACGATAGGTTGAGATTGGATAGGTTAGTATATGTTAGTTTTGGATGAGTTAGGTTAAAATATGTTATATAAGAATTTGTTAGGTAATATTGACCAAATTTTTTCACGGGTCCACCTAGCCTTAGGATGACGTTGGTTAAAGTTAGGTTAGGATGGGATATGTTAGATTCGGATAGATTTGGTTAGCACAGGTTAGGACAAGATAGGTTAGAATATGTTATGTTCAAATTTGTTAGGTAATGTTGACGGATTTTCTCATGGGTCCCCAAAGCTTATTGATGACATTGTCTGTGGAATTTCCACAGGTCCTGCTAGTTTGTATTATTATGGATCATTATTTTCGGTTCACTGCTGTCCTGTTTTTCAGCATTCAATAACTTTTGTCAATATTTACCTTGTTTCTGAACTCACTGTTTCTATGCACCTTGTGGATAGTTTTCTTGTTTTCCTAAATCCATATTAAATGGTGCATTCCTCCTCTTTGGAATGCCTTACCTGTAGTTAAGTAGGCCATAACTAACATCTAATCTTATTCGAAAACTTTACAAAAAATTGTGATATTGCTTTGTTTAAGATGAGGATTTCAGAGGTAAAAGAAGTTGTGTTGAGTTTTGGTCGTGTATTAAATGTGAATTTCCACAAGGTTTAGAAATGCTGTCATAATTGAAACAACATCGCTTTATTGATTTAATTTTATTACAATTTTCTAATGAATGATTGAAAAATGGGATTACTTTAATTTTTACGTCAAACTTGCATGATGTCATTCAAAAATTAGTGAAGTGCAAGGTATATTTTTAGTGCCAATAAATATTGGATTTGCTAGTTTTGTTAGTTTTGTATGCATCACTTATTCTAAAGACTGTGTTTTTCACTTACGATTGCCTTCTGTATTTGCTGATGTAAGCTAAAATTTTATTTCAGCTCATTCACATCTCCAGAGCTTTTGAACTATTAACTATTTAGTTGAAAGAATTGTATTGTGTTTCCTGCTAAAAGTATTACTAGGTTTCTGATCCTAACTTGCTAAATGCTTCCAGTTTCTCATGTGTTTAAAATACTAACAAAATTGTTAACATTGGTAATATCATAAAATTACTTTTGTATTTCAACACATAAAGAGCTGTTACTAGATTTGTTATCTCAGATTATGCGGGCCAGTTAAACGCAGGTGGTCTTCATGGAGGTACACTTTATTGGTCCGTAGCAGGCGTGGTACAGGCAAGGTACGTGATTAATTGAGCGCAGAGAAAACGTGCTTATAGCTTATAAAGCCTTTGAGGTGCTCAGGGTAGGGGGCGAGAGTAAGCGTGCATGCACATTACCTCCCCCTCCAACCATTTAGGGACTCAAATTGCAGAAGAAAAAAATAATATCCAGGCGGTGGAAAAAAATGATTTTAACTTCAAAAAGATTACTGAAATCAATTTCGTCTTCGTTTTTCATGCGTGTTAAATTCAAAGGTAAAACCATTAATCCAAACAATTAAATTTGATTAATTTAGTAAAGATACCTTGCCCAAGAAGTATCAATAATACTCGGCAACACAAGCAAGAAGTACAAGGGTGGCTGAAGCGAACAAAAATGCCCTGTTCTTCAAAAATTGAAAAGAAAACATAACACTAGTTGATACCTCAGGTCAGCATTAGCATCAAACTTACCATACTACCACAGAGTCAGCACAACGATAAAGGTAAGTAAAATAAACGCCAGATATTCTTTTCAATAAACACCAATGATATAGGAAAAATTTGTAAAATAATTTCACTCCCTCGCACCAAAAAATAATTAATCATCGCAACAATTCTTGTGAACTACAACAAATGAAACCCCAGTCAATCACCTAGTTAAAATCGAATTTGTTGAATACTAATCATCTTTACAGCAACAAATTGTTTTGTTTGAACATCGTTGCTTGACGTTTGTGAAATTGCGCATTAACACCAATACTATAATTGATAAGCATAAGATTATAGGATTATAGTGATGGTTAAATAGACTTACTGCTAAGTAAAACACAATATCCTTGGCAAAGCAATTAAATTTAGAGTTAGGTGAAATTCAATAATAATTGAAGTTTTCATCTCGTAGCCAACGAAAAGTGAGAGAAGAAAATTTAAGGGAACCATTGGACGGCATTTGGGGCATCTGCAGTCCAAAAGTCGATTTTTTTTTTATTGCTTTAAATGAGTTTGAGATATGTCCCCGAATGTCTGTAAAAATATCAGAAACGTATCCCAGAGCTAGCGTCCCCCCCGGAGGGAGAGAGCATCCCCCTTTCGGACCTTTTTTTTCATTTTTGAACCTAGAGCAATGAAATTTGGTATACTGATAGGAAATGCAATTTAGAATCATTCATCATTCATGACAAAATACGATTTTCTTGAAAAGAAAATGGGAAATCATAGAAAACGACATTTCTGGGGGGTTTTCTAAATGCTTCTCCTACAGTTTTTGAGCTACAGTGATGATTTTGGTATCATTGGATGCAGAATAATGTGGACATTAAAAAAAACCCATATTTTCAATTTCATTTTGTTTTTTTTATTTATATATTTCATCATTCATATTTCTCAAGGTGAGCATCCCCCATCTGAATATTTTTTTTATTATTGAATTTAGAGCAATGAAATTTGGTATACTGATAGGAAATACAATTTAGAATCATTTATCATTCATGACAAAATGCGATTTTCTTGAAAAGAAAATGGGAAATCATAGAAAACGACATTTGGGGGGGGGTGTTTCTAAATGCTTTTTCTCTGATAGTTTTTGAGCTACAGTAATGATTTTGGTATCATTGGATGCAGAATAACGTGGACATTCCAAAAACTTGAATGCTTTTCCTCAAATTTCCAATATAAAAATTTAAAAAATTAAAAAGAAAAAAAATCAAAATATTCTCAAGAAAATTCAAATTTATGACGTCATAACTTTGAAACAAGAATGAATTTTGAAAAACTTCTCAATACATTTTAAAGCCCTTGTTTTTCTGCATCCAATGATACCAAAATCATCACTGTAGCTCAAAAAATGTAGGAGGAGAAGCATTTTGTTTCTTAAAAATAGGTTTTATAAAAAAAGTAACTTATCAAGACGTTTGTCATTACATCTTCAAAGTTTACAAAGCTAGAGCAATGCGGTTTGTTGCATTTGAAAGTGACATATGTGCTCTATCTATATTACGGGGGGATTTCCAAAATTTTTTCTGGAAAGATTTCCGTAGACTTTTTTACCCTAAAATTATAACTTTTGCATTGAGACTCTGACAAAAAAATTCATATAAATTCGGAATGAAATAAATCAAAAATTCCCCCCGTATTATGGATAGAGCGCACGTTTGACTTTCAAATGCAACAAACCGCATTGCTCTAGCTTTGTAAATTTCGAAGATGTAATGAATAATATATGTATATATATAATTTTTTTTTTTTTCAAATAAAAAATTTTATATGGCCTTATGAAAAATTTTTGTTTAAGATAAGTTGTTACAAATGTGGAGATCTAGTAGTCTGCAAATTTTCATAGACGTACGTCCAATAGAACCAAAGTTGACCAGTTCATCAAAATGGTTCCCTTAATGTCAATGTAACTAACAGCCATCATGATGGTAAACACAAATGATGGCAGAGAATAATTGCAAAACATCACCTGCGCCACCGCAGACTACAGCATAACCAAAATATCAAAATAATGTTACAGCTAAAAGAACAATTTGAAGGATGTTCTCAACCTGGCAGCAAAACAAAGACTGAGTAAATAAAATGAAATAAAACGCCGTAGGCTCAGAACTCAAAACGATTACACTTGGCTTGTTATATACGCCATCAAGATTACCCCTCAGGGGGATACAACTATTGTATCTATGGGAATTAGCGCTCCCAGGAGGACAATGTGAGGGCCCGAGCTGAGAGTTAGGTAGGCCTTTTTTTTGTTGAAATAAAATGTTTTTGTTATGTTAAGGACCACCTTTTTTCGGTTCACTGCTCTCCTGTTTTTCAGCACCTACTACTGTCTTCTTCAACTTAAATCTTGTTTCATAATCTTCCTTCCCAACTTACTGTTTCTATGCCTTTCTGTGTAGATTCCGCGTTTCCTTAATTCCATACTAAATGGTGCCTTCCTCCTTCCTCTCTTTGGATCGCATTTGTTGCTGGGTAGGGAGGCTAAAACTAATTACTAATCTAATCTAATCTACGCCATCAAAAACAAAGATTATAATTGTACCGTTGGGTTAACTTGTTACGTTGCTTGTTTAACAAAACGGAAACTGCGCGTCTCGAATGGGGTCTAGAACGCCCTGCTCGTTGCGAACGCCTCCGACTGTTAGTCATTACACCTCCGCTGTGTTGTTGCACTTTGGCGGTCTCAGCGTGCTCCGACGGAGTTGGAGATCTTCCGCCCCGCCCCTCTCGGCTAAGATTTCCAGCTGTTTTTTGACGTAGTACATGAGCGCGGTGAGCCCCATAATCGCCATGACTAACATGACGATTACATCCGAGACTTGGTCGGGTAGTATATCTAGCCGTGCGTTTTCTTCCAACCAATCTTGGTTGATCTCGCTTTTATGTGTCGATAATGCTGACACAAGCGTGTCCACATCCTCTGTTGAAACCGCGTTGCCCATTTTGAGCCTGCAAAAGGAACAAAAACAGAACCGATTAGCATGACCACATAAAAATGAACACAATTTTAACAACCCTAAGTGATAAATGGAGAAGATAACACAAGCATAATGGCTTGATTACAGTGAACTGTAGCTTGATGAAGAACAGTTAGTAAAAATCAAAGGACAGAATATCCAAGGAAATTATACAAAATATTAACAAGTCTTGCTCGTCGGCGAGCTTAGTATTTTAAGTAAGAGCCGCATTTAGAATTCCGTTTGGGGAATTTCCATTCGCTGTAAAAATTTAATTTTTTTGCTGATGATAAAACATTCCAACCAAAAGTAAAAAGAAAAATTTTAATTTCGCTGTAGCGTCAAGATCGACCGTCTCACGAGATGAGCTGCAATGTCAGCGATTGCATTTAGCAACCTGGGAATTCGCTCACCATTTAATTTGTTATTCAGCAACAACGTCCAAGCGAATGCACGCCTAGAGTTGCATGTGCGCAGCACAATACAAACAAAAAAAACAGCGAATTGCAAAGATTCGTTAAAAAAATATAATAGGCGCAGCTAAAAAGCTGTACAACAACTGAAAACAACACATACAGATTATAATGAATGCGGTAAAGCAAGTTACACAGATAATACGTTGGTAAAGCTAATAACACATCGAAAAAAACTTAACCTATAAGGACAATGACGTATAAGGAAAACGCCAAATTGAGTAGTAGGCTATCCTTTATAGCAAATCGTATCCTGTCGAGTCGTCGCGACGTCAAGAATGAAAGTCGTAAGTATAGTAAAAGTGGACTTTTTATTTAACTCATTATTTAACCCTCCTTAAAGGTATAACACGATCAAATTGCTTATGTGAACTTTGTTGCCAATTCTAATTTCGACCTATTGTATCTATGGGAACTAGCGCTCCCAGGGGGACTATGTGAGGGCCCGAGCTGAGAGTTAGGTAGGCCTTCTTTTTTGTTGAAATAAAATGTT